>OZ024861.1:36371551-36404051 GCA_964017155.1 Oasisia sp. SBJ-2009 | reverse complement strand
AATACTTACGAGTGGGAGTGTCGTCGATATCACATGTAAAACAGCCTGTCCACCACGTTATCCGGCGATATGACTTTCCTATTTATAGTGATGTATTAAGAAAACTCGTCATTTGGCTATTCTTTCAACTTGGCCAATATTGTCTCGAATATAAAGGACAGTCAAAGCGGTCTGCATCAGGTTAATACTTTGTTGGCCTTGTCGTATCATTTGGTGTCTTCCTTTAATTGGGAATCATCTATTTTGGAATATTGTGAGTGTGTGCGTGTGTACATGTGTATGTGTGCGTGTGTATATATATATATACACATATATATATATATATATATACGCACACACACACACACACACACACACACACACACACACACACACACACACACACACACACACACACACACACACACACACACACATATATATATATATATATATATATATATATATATACACGCACACACACACGTATATATATATATATATATATATATATATATATATATATATATATATATGTATACACGCACACACACACTACACCCTCTCCCCCACCCACACACACACACACACACACACACACACACACACACACACACACACACACACACACACACACACACACACACACATATATATATATATATATATATATATATATATATATATATATATATATATATATGTGTGTGTGGGGGGGGGAGGGGGTATAGTGTGTGTGCGTGCGTGCTTGCGTGCGTGTGCGAACCACATATCCAATACGTGATTTGATTGTATTGCTGTAATCTTTCGTAAGCACACCACGCCAATTGATTTAGTACATGTGCTTTATTATGATGACGATAATGATGATGATGACGACGACGAAGACGATGATGATGTTTGAAAACATTGTTGTTTACACTGTGCATCTATGTGCTAGTATAAATAAATTCATGAGCGGTAATTTTAAAACTGGCTTCCGTTATCAGTTTGCCATTGTTCTCAGTGCACGCCAGTGACTGAAAACAACTCTGTAAACGGCGAACCAAAATTACACGCTTCGTACGAAACTGCAATAACACAGTGTTCCTATTTTGGGCGGATTAAAACACTGCTGACAAAATCGCCCACCCCATCGAACGTGTCTGAATGCGCACCCTGAAATTTACCCATCCATGATGCAACGCGAGAATTTATTTCCCGCACGCAGACCAGTTATTTCGCCCTTTTGCAAACTGTTTCAGTCAATCCATCAACATCGTTTCTTGAATTTCGGCTACATAGTGCGATCGTGCCAGACATTTTTCTCCCGGTCACAGATCGTGATGACGTCAGCTGACGCCATCGTCATTGCCCTCTAGCGGCGGCGCCGACACCACCAGCCGGATCCCGGTCCGCTTCCGGTATGGTGTTGATGCGCAGTCGTCCCGAGTTGGGATGCGCGCTCCTTCCCCGCTGGATCGGGGAATCGACGACCCTGATCCCGTCGCCCTGCCCGAGGCCGTATTCGTCGTGTTCCCCTCCAGTGTCGTCGACGAAGGCGGCACTCGCGAGGGAGGGAGGAGGGTTATGGAATCCCTGGGCGCTCATACACGAGCTCAGTCGACTAACGGCTCGGCTGGCGGCAGACCTGGGACAGACCACAATTTTCAGTTAACGTTTTGTCCTGTCGATCGTCTCGCTAAGTTAAAGAACTCATATTATGAACAAACTCTTAAAACGTATTCAGTAATGGTCTTCCCTTATCCATTATTACATTAAATTATTATTATTATCATTATTGTCATATTGTATTATTATCATTATTAAAATGTAGCCAATTTACCTAACCATGCTTGGGGGGAAAGGCATGCAGTCATCCGCGCTAATTCATTTGAAAATAGCGTTACATTATTTCAGCAGTTCTCATAAATAGATAGTGTTCTCATACGTTTGACTTATCAAAGTGCTAACGCGTGACACGCAGAGTTGGAGCCTGTCCTAAGCGGTGACGATTTTTAAACGCCTATAATGAAAATGTGCAGATGTTATTCCCCGAGATCCAACAACGTGACTGTAAATGTAGAAACACATGAAATTCCGCGGAAATAACTCCAAGTATAGCATCTTCATTTTATTTTTGTTTTTAAATTTTATCCCCCCCATTCTTCGAATCTACCCGGACGAAGTCTAAATCCAGGAACAATCCCTGGAGGCCCGCTAAGTTATGTGCACAATTTCAGACCGAAACTGATGGTGATATTGGGTTACATATACGCAAATAATAAAAGAAAGAAACAAACAAACAAGTAAACAAACAAACAAACAAACAGAGTAAAAACACTCTTTCATAATATCGATTTGTCCACGATCAAGACAGCAGACAGATTATTACGCCCTCAAATTTAGGGTAACGGAATCAACTGCCTCCCCTTAATCTATAACGTAGCACGTCTCAATACGTCAGCTCGCGGGAACTGTACGATTTTATAAAAACAATTCTCCTTTAAAAAAATCATCCTGAGTAAATTCATTAACTGTTATTTGAATGGTCGGATTGCAATAATTCTTCCATTTGCTTAGACCCACATATTTCCCTTTAATATAACCGTTACACGTTTACCTGACTGGCATACGACGGCTCAGTGGCCGCTCCGGACTCAGAACAACCCTTTCCGAATCGCCGCGGACGTCTCTTTTCGTATCACGTGACCCACTAACTGAACGAGCGGGACTGGGGTCGTTTCCCCGATTTGATTGCCTCGTCACGTCACGATCATTGGCCTGATATTCCCGCGAGGTGGCGCCAGGTCGAATCGCCGAGAAGTGTATGAAGGTGTAAAGACGCTTCGTCGGCTCTCGCGGTGAATCTCGGTCACGTGACTGCCGCGTGGTTGTAGGGGTCGCCACCGGCATCGACGCTGATTGTTCCGCCGGTTGGCTGAAGGGACGCCTTCGCTTCCAGAAACTGGTGTCTGTAATCTCTTTGGTGAAGACACGCAAATCGTTACAGGAAACGTTCGTTTATAACTACACCCGCACGCAAGCACGTACACGCAAAACACACAGACACACACAGACACACACAGACACAAAGACACAAAGACACACAGAAACACAGGCACGCAGGCACGCAGGCACGCAGGCACGCAGGCACGCAGGCACGCAGGCACGCAGGCACGCAGGCACGCAGGCACGCAGGCACGCAGGCACGCAGTCACGCAGGCACGCAGGCACGCAGGCACGCAGGCACGCAGGCACGCAGGCACGCAGGCACGCAGGCACGCGCACGCGCACGCGCACGCGCACGCGCACGCGCACGCGCACGCGCACGCGCACGCGCACGCGCACGCGCACGCGCACGCGCACGCGCACGCGCACGCGCACGCGCACGCGCACGCGCACGCGCACGCGCACGCGCACGCGCACGCGCACGCGCACGCGCACGCGCACGCGCACGCGCACGCGCACGCGCACGCGCACGCGCACGCGCACGCGCACGCGCACGCGCACGCGCACGCGCACGCGCACGCGCACGCGCACGCACACGCACACGCACACGCACACGCACACGCACACGCACACGCACACGCACACGCACACGCACACGCACACGCACACGCACACGCACACGCACACGCACACGCACACGCACACGCACACGCACACGCACACGCACACGCACACGCACACGCACACGCACACGCACACGCACACGCACACGCACACGCACACGCACACGCACACGCACACGCACACGCACACGCACACGCACACGCACACGCACACGCACACGCACACGCACACGCACACGCACACGCACACGCACACGCACACGCACACGCACACGCACACGCACACGCACACGCACACGCACACGCACACGCACACGCACACGCACACGCACACGCACACGCACACGCACACGCACACGCACACGCACACGCACACGCACACGCACACGCACACGCACACGCACACGCACACGCACACGCACACGCACACGCACACGCACACGCACACGCACACGCACACGCACACGCACACGCACACGCACACGCACACGCACACGCACACGCACACGCACACGCACACGCACACGCACACGCACACGCACACGCACACGCACACGCACACGCACACGCACACGCACACGCACACGCACACGCACACGCACACGCACACGCACACGCACACGCACACGCACACGCACACGCACACACACAGACACGCACAGACACACACAGACACAGACACAGACACACACAGACACACACAGACACACAGACACAAAGACACACAGACACACAGACACACGCACACGCGCACGCGCACGCGCACGCGCACGCGCACGCGCACGCGCACGCGCACGCGCACGCGCACGCGCACGCGCACGCGCACGCGCACGCGCACGCGCACGCGCACGCGCATGTACGCACATACGTACACACACACATACACACACATACACACACACACGCACACACGTACACACACGTACACACACGTACACACACGCACACATACGCGCACACACAAACACAATGGATTTTGTTGTAAAAATGTAATACATTATCAGTACTTCTGATGACATTTAAAGTATAAAAGCTGCAGTTTGTTTAAAGAATAAAAGCTGCAGTTAGATTTACACTTTTGTTACGTACGGTTCCATATCAACCAAACATGTAGATGAAATAATTTCAAAGGCAATTAAGAGAGTGTACATGATTTATCAACTGAAACGTGCTGGTATCAACCAAAACGATTTGATCATAATTTATTTATCTGTAATTAGACCTGTAGTCGAATATGCGTGCCCTGTGGGGCATACGAACTTACCCATATACTTATCGGATAACATAGAAATAATTCAAAAAAGGTGTACGAAAATATCCTGCAGATGGTAAACCTGCCGACGTTGCACCGCAGACGCGATGAATTTTGTAGAGTTTATTTCGCTAAAATGAAGAGTAAATGATCACAAACTGAATGCGTTATTACCAAATGGTTTTTCGAAAAAAATTAAGCTTATCAAAATGTCTTATATCTAGAAGATTGGAGAAATAAAAAGTAATTTATTTTGCAAATTACCTTCTCCTGTATAAACCAGTCGCGATCTCGCAGCGGGCGTTGCCAGTTCTGGTGGCGCCGACTGGCGACTATGCTGGCCAGCTCGTGACTTGTGGCGCTCCCTTTGGAGCAAGTGTCTAAGCAGGCGAACGTCTGCTCGTTTCCCGCGTGAAATATTCGGCAACGATGACGCGCATGCGCCGTCGCTTTCCAGAACGTTCTTCTCGTTAATATAGTACATGCTCGAGAGGTGAACGTGGCCAGAGCTCCCTGGCGGCTTCTCGGGCCACGAACGAATTTTTCGACTACGATGTTGATCTAATTTGAATGTGACGCCAGGGAGCGTTCCAGACATTTTCTCACCGGAAGTAGAGGCGTCGCTGATGGTTCTGTTGCCTGTTTCGCATCCTATGCAGACGTGTGTCCTTCTGTCTGTATTAGATGTGTTGTTCTCCCTATCACTGCGCATCAGTCGCTCAGCAGCAGCCCGACACCACGCATCTGTGGGTTTGACTTTGTTGATCGATTGCAACCGGCCAGACGCCGTGCTGGGTAAAGTTATCCTAACGCCGCGTCCTGTACTGCGACTAGGGAAGCTCTTCGACCTCGTAGTAGTTGGAAATCTGTCGGGTTTCACGATTGAAATATACTTGGTCAACGCTGTAGGATTTCCACCCGCAGAATGCCGATGTGAAATCCATGATGTTTCGAAAGACGGAGCAGCCATCTTGTACGGAGAGAGTCGACAGTCGTTGTTGTAGTATTGTTCACGTTTATGTCATCATTTCGTCATCAGTGTTGTTTCGCAGTTTTAATATTTGGCAAAAACTCGCCAGGGCTTGCTCCCCTATAATATATAATTAGTTACATGTAATTAGTTATGTCAAAGTGCAGCAAATAACATACTATGTTTACATACTTAGCTTGAGCTATTAATATACACGTTACCTCTCTGTATGCCTGCCTGCCTGCCTGCCTGCCTGCCTGCCTGCCTGCCTGCCTGCCTGCCTGCCTGCCTGCCTGCCTGCCTGCCTGCCTGCCTGCCTGCCTGCCTGCCTGCCTGCCTGCCTGCCTGCCTGCCTGCCTGCCTGCCTGCCTGCCTGCCTGCCTGCCTGCCTGCCTGCCTGCCTGCCTGCCTGCCTGCCTGCCTGCCTGCCTGCCTGCCTGCCTGCCTGCCTGCCTGCCTGCCTGCCTGCCTGCCTGCCTGCCTGCCTGCCTGCCTGCCTGCCTGCCTGCCTGCCTGCCTGCCTGCCTGCCTGCCTGCCTGCCTGCCTGCCTGCCTGCCTGCCTGCCTGCCTGCCTGCCTGCCTGCCTGCCTGCCTGCCTGCCTGCCTGCCTGCCTGCCTGCCTGCCTGCCTGCCTGCCTGCCTGCCTGCCTGCCTGCCTGCCTGCCTAGCTATGTAGATAACGACAACTCCTGAAACATAAGAACGTACAGGTATTCGTACCTACCGCTATCTGGTGATGTCAACTTATATAACCAACTGAGCACTGATAAAAAAATCGACAAATGTCTTACAGATGCAATATTTTCTTGAACCTTTTTACTAAACAAAGCTGAATGTGCTACTGCTAAGTCTCTTTTGTCATAACCGCTATGAACCAGATAGGAACTCTACATTACGTGCCGAATCGGGCGACCAATCGCCAGAACCTCTACGTCCATAATATATAACACGAAGAGCAACTGTATGAAACAACAAACACATACGTTAGTTACCTATGCAATATCTACCTACGTGTCGCCGTCATTTCTTTGCGTTGTGCTTGTTCCTCACCGTGAATCCTTCGCCGTACAGACAAGCATGTGCACCACGTATAGCACAAGAAGTCGGTACACAAGACCATAGTCGTTCTGTCGCTTTGTCCATTGTGATTCACCTTATTATTGGCACACGCTGGGCCATTGGTGCAGATAATTGACGGTCCGATAATCACTAAGTATCGTGATCGGTTATTAGTTGATGTTATTAACCTACTCCGCTCACCCGACTAGGCTACGATAAAGAGACGATAAGCATTGTTGAGCGTGGATATTTGTCCTGGCGCTCCTTCGTGAAGAATATTGTTGCTTGATATTAATTGCACTGGTTGACATTGTGACCAGAATTAAACACAATTGCATGGAACATTGACCGATCGGTTTGGTCGGTTTGTTGTTTGGCTGTCAGCTATTTGTGTGATTTTGCCCGCCAACTGTTACCGTATCAGCAAGTGAGTCACATTTTGACTTCAACAGGTACATGTTGACGTATGTTTATTTGGCAATTCCAAAGCTGAATTTTGTTTCACTGCAACGTTTCTATATCAGCCAAACATTGTGTGTTTTATTTCTTATCATTGTATAACACCACAACATGCATGTTGTTTTACCTCTGACCATTTCTGTCATTAATTATAGAGCACGAGTACGGTAAGATCGTTTACCAAAGATATCACAACTACAATAATTATACCAACGACGATCCGACTATTTTTTTAAGAAATGATCGTGAATAATGGTAGACAAATGTCAGCAAGTAATAGGTTCGTACCATAATAACATTACCCGATGCTGAATGTCACTCATTTTATGATAACGCTATTTACTGCTAGCAAAGGTTTGTCCAATACGGAAATTCAGAGGTCACCTATAGGGAACACACGCTTCTTATAAACCTCACCCCTAGCATGTATGTCTATCTAGCCGATTCTGTCAATATTGGTTTGGCTTCAACCTTCCAAGTGATGTCTAAGATATATTAATAGAATGCAGTGGCGCAGCACATAGAGCGTCAAACACTCAGTACGGAGAACCAGGTTCGAATCCTGGGCCGCCGTGACGAAACTTGGGTATTATTTTAACGCCATGCTATTCCAGTTATGCAAGAATTAATAACTGGCTAGTGACAGTGATGGATACGTGTGTACGGTTATCAACTACGGCGTCGCTGAATGTTTCCCAGAGAAGGGGTTCGAATGAACAAGTGTGCAAGGGACTAGAGTGTCGAGCGTTATGAGCTATCGGACAGACTGCTCACTTCGCTATGTAAGAAGTTATCTTTACTTTTAATTACTGTGACTATGCTCAAAGCGCTTTACACCTTACTCCCTGGCAGACCTGTTAAATCGAACACCATCTCGACTTCTCTGAGAAACATCCCGCCACGCTGCAATCAAAATATATCTTTACCTTTGCACGTGCACGTATGTTACCTTTGTAGCTTCACGCATGAACGTGGTAAGCGTGTCCTGCCCATGTACGCCAGTTCTCGCTCCTATAACTGTTGAACGCAGTCCAAGGTCGACTTCTACCAGCAATCTCCTTTGACCGAGCAATGCTACCGTTAAATACCGAACCACGACGGCAAATCAGCCAAATACTGAATCCACGCGACGTACATTTACTTTGTATTGTTGGCGAACTTGCCACGCGCCATTGCTGAACTATTATGATTGACTTATTATAATTAATAGGATCGAATGAACAAGAGCCACAGGGTCTTTATGCGATTATCTTTTTCCGAAGACAGACATCTGGCAGGCGGCTATGATTTTCTAGGGATTGCTTGTTATGAATAGGCAAAGATCAATATAGTGGCCTGATGGTCAAAACAGGACTGTATCTCTGACCCTCTGTTGAAAACAGGTCATGATTTTCCATTTTCCACCAAGGTTCACGTGATTGAATGATATCGATATTTACTTATTTGAGCGCTGCGTTTAAACATTAATTATGTTATACTCGCTCCAACTGTACGGAGTAGATCAAAAGATATGGCCTCATGCTTGCACGTGGTCGCCATGTCAGAAGATAAGCTCTTTTGCACTTAATCGGCTCAGACACAAAGACGCAGCCAAGCGTGAAACCTAGGCCTGCTGCACACGTGGGCGTTGCATGCAAGCACATAGCCTCGATTACCAGCGCTCCTAAGTCAGGCTCAGTTGGCTGCAGGCGCAAAGCCTTGGTTAACCAGGCCCGTCGATGTGACGCCATTGTTTCTTTTTCCGAGAGCCGGTGACACAGGCACGTTTCACTATGGCGAAGACGATGTGTTACCTTGAATTATAGTTACAACAAAATTGATTCCCGTGCAGCTAAGTGGTTAATTAAGAATATTAAAATAATATATAGTTTATACCCAGCATTCGAAAAAACTCGTAATTCCGAATTACATGATAAAATATAACTAAACAGCATAATATTTAGATCCCATGTTTAAATTCCATATTAATAATGAGTTCATTTCAACAATCATAATAACGACAATTATAATACACAATAAAGCAAAATGTTCAAATGTAAATTAATACTTTTTAATTATTAAGTTTAAATTATTTGAAATTAGTTAAAAAAGTAAACGTGTTTACTTTATTTAACAACTAACATTGCGTTAACCCCCCCCCTCCCCCGATGACTCTATATATACTACACAAACAAGCAGACGACAGCCTGGTTATTTAAAACAACGGACATTTCGAAGAGATCATAAATTGTAGAATTTACCCGAAACCTACAGGTAATTAATTTCGCTACTGAGAACAGTACACAAAAACCCGCCCCAAGTAGAAGACGGATAACAATTTCTGGGAATCCTAGTGTAATGACCCGTCCGTCCAATCGCACGATTGAGTATAGTGTGGGGTATCACTGGGCGACAGACCTTCAGCGTGGCAGTCCCAGGTATATGGAATGCGCTACGGCAGCAACTGACACTAACATCTATTATCACTGCTGCTTTTAAAATAAAACTAAAGACTTACCTATCTCCAAGAACCTTTTGTGCTGCGCTGTGAGCAACGAATATTGAAACAGCGCTATATAAATGTCACGTAAATGTAAATTCGAAAATTTGCTTCTACATCCCAGACATTACATGTGAATATCCTCGCGCGACAAGGGTTACTGCGGCTGATCTGGTGACTACCAGGTCCTCTCTACCGCTGGTACATCCCTTTCAAGAACTCCTCTTTTAACGTCAGCCAATTAAATCGCCCGCGCGGAGCTTGATCGGCCTCCGGTCAAGTAATCATTTAGGGTGAATTCAGCCACACGCTACTTATATTGCTAGCAAAGTTTGGTAGGTAGCAGCAAATATTCGAATACGCAAAACCATTCAGCTGCTTGTGTCGTTATGCTAGAATTCCCAGTTTGTGTTTTTGCCTTGAGATTGGGGCGGGAATTAGTGCTGTTCTCACGGATGAAGCGTCATGATTGGCGAAAGCAATAAATTAGTTCGACACGACAAAAAACCACACTTCTCGTAAGGGATTTGCCAGGCCCTGCCTTTGGTGGTTGCTTGTAGCGCAAGCATCGCATGGTTGAAATCACACAAGATTATCACTTGACCGGAAGCTAACAACACTCATGGTGTGCGATGTTATAGAGTAAGCTTGTATTCAGAGTTTTGCAATGGGATTACCACTGGATAGTGCTGGCTGGTAGTAGCGTACACAGCAGCAACGACCCCCTAGCGGGAGGATGTTTTCTATAGCCGCCATTTTGTCAACGGCCGTCCCGTTTAGTGGGCGCATATTTCATGTAAACACCTTGTCCTCAATATTTCGCTCGAGATTCGGACACCACGATAATGTCCGTCTCCTCATAATTGTATATAATAATACAGACAGGTCAATAGAACGACGTCAAGTGCGGGAAACAATTAGTGTTTACACAGTTCACTAGGGTGCGCCACTGAATCACGTAACTCCGTGTATCTAGCGGCGGTTTAACAACGCTGCTTTCAATAGCGAACACACCAGACCATCAGTTGTACATGGTAGCCTTTGCCTTATCGATGTATAAACCGCATTTATGGAATATTGTATAATGTTATTTTGCCAGTATTTAGATATTCTTTTTGGTGTGAAAACATATAATTTATCGCATGATAAAAATGCCCTCATTCTTCCATCATTGACGTTGTTTCGTGTCCGCTAATTCTTACATTTCCTTAATTATCTCAACATTGGGGACTGTGTATCCCTCGTGAATAGGAGAATCACATTAATGTTGGTCTCATCTCTTTTTTCTATTTCGTTTGGTAACACATAACAGTTAGACAGTCAGCATAGATTTAAACGTCTTCTCTAGAATCTTGCTCTGATAATTCTACAATGTGTTGGTTCTCACGACACCTAGGCTTGAAATGGCATAATAGCTGCATGGGGCACCATATTCTTAAGATTTTCGGGAACGCTGGTTCAAATAAATTGGCCGGCCATTGTAAACCGTAGGTAAATGTTTTCATTCTACGTTGCTCCAATTCAATCAGTTGATGTAGACAGTGATGGATACTTTGTATTTGTATACGAATACACTATTCCTTACGTGCAGATTGTTGCACATTTCACGCATTTTATGAGGGAACCCACCACACCACACCACAACATAAGCACACGCAGACACGCACGCACATTTACACTCACCCACTCACTCACTCACTCACTCACTCACTCACTCACACATATTCAAATACACACAACTGCACACACAACACACACACACACACACACACACACTCTCTCTCTCTCTCTCACTCACTCACTCACTCACTCACTCACTCACTCACTCACTCACTCACACACATTCAAATACACACACAATTACACACATACACACACGCACCGTTCGTATTATTCCACTCTCCCTTGCTTTCGTGAAGATTAACCAAACATACTTTGTAAGCACTATGTGGAGAACAGTTGCTGCTTATGTTAAGCAACACTCCTACAATTTGCACTGTACGATACACACAATTATATTTAATTTCTGAATTTGCACTTCGTTGTCTACTAAACTGTTTATTAAAGAACCTTTCCCATTCGATCCACGTGTCATCGCGTCCATCGACCCTATACGTGTTGTCTCGACAGACGACAAACATTTGCACGGAATGTAGAACAGAGAAACACCACGGCCGACACTGGTCAAACAGTGCCCGTTTACATGGGCGGCATACAATGTACCAACAACATTGGAATTATTGACATAGTGACGGTTTATTGTACTCTTTAATTTCCTATGTTGTACTCAAGCGGACTCGACACGAAGCCAGGAGCGCTAGCTGTTATCGGTACATGAAGATGCATTGGACGATGACACCACCGAAGCGGTTTGTTCTTTAAGAGGTGCGCTTGTAGCCACTTCTCCCATTGCTAGTCGATTTGCGAGGAAAAGAATAAATGACATCCACAGGTGACATTTCCACCACTTTTTTGGGGTACAATTCACATGTTTTGTTGTTTGGGTTATTTTCAGGTATATAGCCGTAGTGCGTAACTCTACATCAGATCGACATTTTACAATACATTTACAGTTGCCGATTTAATAAACTATATGAATATCAAGATACAAAACGCGTATTACACGTTTCTAATTCACATATTCTACCTAGCCAACAGTTCGAATAAAAATGCAACAATATAAGTAAATGATTATACGCTAAAGTTTAAACATTCGCTTTATGCTGAGTGGTGCTGTTTTCGAACACACTCCACGGCGTGTTTGAAGCGCATAGCTCATGATGCAAGGCCCGCTTCTGCCGCCAAGATCTACAGCTTGTACGCAATACTACTTCGCGCATAGATCCTGGTCTCTCATAGTTTCCATCTGATGATCAGCATATGTCCATGACAACGTATTCGACTTGGCAAATTACGACGTCTTCCTGTCCAGTCGAACTGAAAGATACGCGTCGTTTGATACGAACAAAGCGCCTAACCAACCATCACTCTTCTCCACTGTCGTGCGATGACGTCATCGCGCCATAGACGGGACTCGGGATGATGCCGTCGTCATCCAGGTCGTCGTCGTTGTCGTGGGCGGCAATGGCGGCGCGTGCCCACCTACACATGTCTGCCGTCTCGTCGGCGCTGATGGGCGAGGCGTCGAGCGGCCGTAGGAGCGCCTGCTTCCTCTCACGCCTCACCCTCGGTGTCTCCGTCGCCGTCGCGCCGAATGGGGCCGTTTGACCATAGCGTTGGCCGCACAGCGTCGCGGCATTCCCGGCGACGAGATCACCGACAACCGACGATCGGTCACTGCCGCGATTCCCCGCAAACGCGGTCCAGTTCGCGCCGTCGTTCACGTCTACACGTCCCACTAACATTGTGCTTGTTTTGCGCGGAAGTTTGCGCCCCACCATTGCGCCGTACTGCGGCTGCTGCGAACCGGAAACCGACTCGACCGTCCGGAAGGTGGGTGGTGGTGCAAGTGGACGCCGCGTTGTGTCGCCACCGACGCGCGGACTCGGCACGGGACTCGACAGGTTGATCCGACAGCTGCGTTCGCTGAACACGTCCAGCTTGTTGAAGCGGCCGAGACACGGCCGGTCGCTGCCCGAGAGTCGCACGGTTCGACCAGGCGGTTCCTTCGACTGGTTACGTGTCAGCGACGATATCTTCCAGCGGGACGGCGCCACTGGGTCGCTCACACAGCTCTCCGGGTCGTCGGTAGACAGCTGACGTATCGGCTCCCTCCTGGCGGCCTGGCCGCGACCGTTGTCACCCTTCTGCTGAAGCGACAACGTCACGACTGATGCCTTCTGTTGTCGCAGCGTCTCCTGCTCTGTCCTGTAGACGCCTCTAGTTGGTTGTTGCGATGATGGTTCGACACCCGCTAAGCGCGACTCGGCGACGTCAGCGCGACACAACTGCGGCATCTCAAAGTTCTGCACTGTCACTCCCGGTGGTTTCGGCGTAGGTTGAGTCACCTGCGGGTACACCATCGTCGGCGTCGGTCCGATCAGCTCGTACGTGCCGAGCCTGACCAGCGGAGGCTCCCGCGTGTCTCCATCGGAAGCCGCTCCCCGTCTCGGAGTGTGCGTGCTCGACTCCAGAGTGCCCAGTCTCACGCTCAATGTGGAACTCTTCTGCGCCGGGGACCAACGGTAGTTGAATGGGTTGCCTTTGCCGCGACCAGTCTTCGCCTTCTGCCACTCAATGTACTGGTCAGGCACCGACGACGCCGGCGACATTCTCGGTGTCGCCATCACTCGGTCGTTCGTCGGTGCTCGGTAGCGGAACCGCTCGCGATTCGGAGACGGCATCGTCCACCTGACCATGTTCGCCCGGCCCGTCACCCGCTGGAACTGCTGCTGACGCTGGCGCTCGGTCGGTTGGACCGGCCGGCGGTGCACCGAATCGCCGATGCTCGGCAGCCGACCGGACATGAAGTCCCCAAGCCGACCCGACTCCGAGACCTTTGCCGCGTGCATGTCGGAGAGGTGCTATGCCAATTCAAAGCGGCCAGTCCACGTGGGTTACCGTAACGTGTTGGTTGCGACGTCTGCACGATGGTGACAGAACGGGAACATGATTCACCTCCCGTGCAGCGGAGGCAGACACATTGACGCAAGATCGCAACAGCAGTTCTGTGTCTTAAGTCGGCGCCGGTATAACGCCAGTATATGTCCAGTTGTGGCCAGTCCGTCGGGTAGAGTCGTCAGACGTCCTGGTGATCAGAAAGACCCATTGCACATGTACGTCTACAGCAGTGGAACGGTCGGTGTGATTATCTGTAACGAGCTTCTCCTACTTCCACAGATGTTTAGAAGAAGAGTGTTTTGCGGTCATCGTCTGCATCTGGTCCGTCACGCCTCGTTGCTATGGCAAGGAACAGTTTGGCCGCTGCATCAGCGGATCTGAAATGAACAAGAACACCATGTTATTGAATCGATTCGTTTTTGTAGTAATGTAATGCTTACTTTTGCATATTATGTACAGTTCTGACGAGTAAGATGACTAAATTGTGTGAATGTAGGTAGGTGTGGAGAGGGGGGAGGGAGGAAGGGAAAGAGTAAAAGAGGGAGGGAGGGAAGCCGTGAATGAGAAGCGGGAGGGAGGTAGGAAATTAGTCAGAAAGGGGGAGAGAGAGGGAGATCGGGAGAGGCAGAGGGAGAGAGAGAGAGAGAAAGGGGAAGAGAGGAGACATATATATATATATATATATATATATATATATATATATATATATATATATATATACGTATGTATGTATGTATGTACATAAATATAAACACACATATATGCAGACAGACAAGCACGCACGCACGCACGCACGCACGCACGCACACACGCACACACGCACACACGCACGCGCGCTCGCACAGACAGGCAAGCAGGCAGTCAGCCAGACACGCAGACAGACCTAATCACGCATACATATACACATACACAATAAGACCATAACAGCAGGACCCACGGGTAGTTTGAACCGCGCTCCATTGGCCGGTCCATACTTTTAATTAACACGCGTGGCCGGCCATTGCTCGCGCGTTGTACACCACACGTCTTTGATGCCTGCGTCTATTCAAGTACTTTACTTCACTGACTCAATAAACGTGGCGCGTAGGCCTATCTCTGTAAGCGTCGATTGTGTTACCTTCTGCCTGCGCTCGCTGCAGTTTATCGATAACAAAGACAGACAGTATAATCTACCGCACGATCTCGAATCAATCAATCGGCTCTGTGTTCAATAGGCGTGAGAACATGACGATCAGAATGATTCATTTTGGAAACGAGCTTAGCTTGGATGTACTCAAGTGTGTCCCAGTCAACACTAAGATGAGCCTCGCGTCTTTATGAACGTGTCCCGACACTCACTGCTACTGCGTCTAACGTCAACACCACCGACGTGATCTTTAACTCACACGTCTAACACTAACACCACCGACATGTTCCTTAGCTCACACGTCTAACACTAACACCACCGACATGTTCCTTAACTCACACGTCTAACGTCGACAATACCGACATGTTCCTTAACTCACACGTATAACGTCAACACCACAGACATGTTCCTTAACTCACACGTCTGGCGTCAACACCTCCGACATGTTCCTTAACTCACACGTGTAACGTCTGCACCACCGACATGTTCCTTAACTCACACGTCTAACACTAACACCGCCGACATGTTCCTTAACTCACACGTCTGACGTCAACACCACTGACATGTTCCTTAACTCACACATATAACGTCAACACCACCGACATGTTCCTTAACTCACACGTCTGGCGTCAACACCTCCGAAATGTTCCTTAACTCACACGTCTAACACTAACACCGCCGACATGTTCCTTAACTCACACGTCTGGCGTCAACACCACCGACATGTTCCTTAACTCACACGTCTGGCGTCAACACCACCGACATGTTCCTTAACTCACACGTGTAACGTCAACACCACCGACGTGTTCCTTAACTCACACGACTGACGTCAGCACCACCGACATGTTCCTTAACTCACACGTCTGACGTCAACACCACCGACATGTTCCTTAACTCACACGTGTAACGTCAACACCACCGACATGTTCCTTAACTCACACGTCTGACTACAAACTTTACAAAACCACAAGCAACGATATTTGGAGAGGCGTCTTTTTAATCTACCAATTATACGTGAACGGTAATTCGCGAAGCATGACTTCATTTTCGATATATATATATATATATATATATATATATATATATATATATATATATATATATATATATATATATGCGTGATTATATGCGTACCATCCTTGTACTTTTGTTGTCAATGCTGACTACATCCAAAACACTTTGAAGTGTAGCAATATAACAATTAAAATCATACCTTGTGAAGCCAGGTATAGCACATAAACACAACACAACAAGCAAAGACACAACACTACCTGTATCTGCCTACACACCTACACATAGCACACGTACACATGCGCACAGCGAACACATAGCCAAACCGGAGACTGACGCTTAGCCGCAACGGTTATCGATATTACACTTAACAAATTTGCTATATTGTCTGCCAAAGTTGTCGACAAATCGATATGACATCCGGTTCAGCCATTACGACCTGCACGACTTTGAGAAGGCAGAGTCGTATTCGTGATTTCGCGAGCTAACCTCTGAGTCTGTTGTAGTTCTCCTCTTGTTGTCCTATCGCCAGGGGTGGGGTTGGCCATGGTTACTGTCATCTTTTCTTCTTCTTTTCTTTCCTCATCTCACTGGTCTCTCACTTCGATATCTATCAACAGTCTCCAATTTCTTCTGCCGTTTTCTGTTGTTCACCATTCTCCTCCCACTCTTTCCAGAGTTCTCTTAAGGCAGTCCTCCCATCATATTATCGGTCTTCCTCGCCTCCTTTTTACCTCCGCTTTCTGGGCATTTGCTCTCCTTGCCAATGTTTTATCTCTCATTCTTTCCACAGTTCCTCCGAATTTTATTGCTTCAAATATTTCAACACAGAAACAACAATTCCATAATGGCGCATTCGTAAGAATTTGCGTTGTGTGTTTATCTGTAAGTTGCTCAAGCCTGTTTCATTCAAATTTCGTATTAGTGCTCTTATCGTTAACGTCCGCTTTCTACCAGTGTGCGTGTGGTTTGAAGTGTCACTGCACTATTATAATACTGGACGTGAATATAACACAGCATATGACACACGAAAAGCCCTCCAAAGTCTTGCAGTCGTAGGCGTTTAATGACCTTGCCAACAACAACGAAACCAAATCCCTCAGTGTTATTTACCACCAACAAAGTAACACGCGCGTGAACAGCACAGTCGTCTAAACTATTGCTTTTGTCAACAGTTTAGGCGTACAACTTTGGGATTTCTCATAACTGTAACTTGATATGCCGGTTTGCTATACACGTTTCTTTACACCTGTTTATTTATGTTATTCACATGGGCAATGACGTTGGGGTGTGTTAAGGCGGACATATTCACACATTCACACATTTACGCCAACGTTACTTGGAACAACAAATGAATGTGCACCTGCACATTTTATTTTAAAATGCGCTGTGAACCTATTTGTTACTGCAATAACTCTGCGTCGAGGACACTGGGCTATATCTTCTCCGAGGCGTTGAAGACCACTACCTTCGTTCTGTATTTATTTTTCTTCGTAAATCCCCTTAACTTAACAAATGCGCTAACAGAAGCAAATGCGCCTAACTACAAATGACTGTAGCGTGAGGTTAGTCAAGAGTGTTGTGCTACTTTACTTGGCAGTTGGGCCAGAGTTGTTTTTCCAAAACGTTTGTGCGTCGTCTAGCACACACGACCAAAACATCGCTACCGACAATCTAGTTAGACCAGCGCTAGGCAGACACAAACGCCCGAGTACAATGTCACTCTAAGTAACCAGTCATTACACCTGACCTCCGCAGTAATAGGTACAATTCGGCCAATGTATACATGCGTTAATAGCACGTTTCTATTGTGTTACCAAACAGTCGAAAAGCTGTAGCACCCAACGTGTTACAGACCACCTTGTGGCATTAATGAAAGGAGTTCATATCGATGTCTGGCTCGCAAACTGTTCAATTAATACTTTTTTACTTTACGATGTTATGGATATGTCCATCTAATTCTTTTTAGCACACGTGCGTGGTATATTGCTAACGGTCTTGTTCACCAAGCAAATCTTAAATTGAAAAACTTTAAGCCAATTAGACATGCGGGATGTCATATGTGTCGCCATAGAAATTGGCGATCATGGAATTTTAAAGAACAACAACGACGTGAGACTTTCTATTCGGGCCTTTTCTGGTCAGATATCACCATATAGACTTTGACAAATGATGTACTACTGTTGTCAGCCGGAGCACACAGACATGCATAACTAGTCTAAAAATTAGACGGGCAAATAAACTTCAACTCACTCAGCATTTTCAGGTATGTGCTATGCGCCACAGATCCTTGAATGTGGCGTGATCCATCCGCGCAAGCCGATGCGACTTACCATACAAACTATCCCTGGCAAATCCACTACAGGAAGTACGGAAGTTGGCCGAATCTAACTAGTTTATTGACTCATCCAGTCGCCACTGCGTCAGCCGTGAGAACGCGCTAATGCCCATGCACTCCAATTTGAAGACGTTTAAACAATTCCTGTTAATTCTGGGAGTTCCAGCATAACGACCGGTCGCCCAATCGCAGAGCAGCTGAACAGTGTTATGCATTCGAATATGTGATCCTACATCCCAAACTTTACATTGTACAGGATGTCAATGATATCACCCGAAATTAAATCACATGACCAGACCAGAGGCCGGCGACACTGCTCGTGTGCGATTTCATAGGCTGAGCTTAAAAGAGGTGTTTTGCTGTGGGATGTGCCAGGGGTAGTCTGGTGACTAGTACTGACCTAATAAGCAACAGCGACACCTGGCGTGACCCCTATACGATTGTGAATGAGCCCCACTGCACCACAAGACTTTCGAATGAGCCCTCGTTTAGATTAGAAGAAGACGAAATCGCTGCGGCGAGGTGGCGAGTCGTTTGCAACATGTCTCCCCTTTCATCGCCTACTCCCATGTTCTCATATCGAGATCTGACAGCGGAGTCGTGCTGAAGCTCCAGTACAATTAGTCGAAAATATTAATTTGGTTCGGCCGCTAGAGAGTACTTAGAAATGTTGACTTTGGATCCACCCTCTTCTCTGAAAATTACATCATTGTGATAGCGTAATAAGAAATCACACATGTTGCTTCACTATAGCTACACGGTATGATCATCGCATTAAAACGATCTCATCCGCAACGTTACCCAGTTCCGCCAATCCATGGATGGTAATCATTAGCAGGAAGTTCGCTTAAGCATTCATACTTCACTCCACCCTCAGTATTGATTGCCGGTTTTCAGATAATACTACCAGCAACTTGCGATTAGGCGCGTGTGTCTCTTCTACTACAATGTTTATGATTTTTAAATGTTGTCTTTAATTATTGTGACATTTTCGTGAACGACATTTTAAAACATTCGTATTCCAAACACGCTCTTTTTTTAAACACAGTATGGGTGTACTTGTTTAACCGCACCGCATTTACGGTAGACGCAATCGCGTGTTTCCCACGTTCATCAAACACGCCTGACTCAGCGAACTTTTTTACACCTGGTTCCTAGTAACGACAGTATGATTACATTGATTCATGGTCTAAACTAGAGGACATGGAGTTACATTAGCAAAGAAGCAGTGTAGACTAGATATTAGAAAAAAATTCATTTTCACAAAGAACAGTAAATTAATGGGACAGATTACCAGCTGATTGTGTACGTGCTAGTAGTGTTAATATGTTTAAAAATAATATCGACATATAGCTAAGAGTAGATAGGGATACATAGATAGGTTGGACTCTCGATAAGCCAAATGGCTTCCTAGTCCACCTACCATCTACAGTTGAATTTCTAGGTGGCATTCTTGTTAAATCTTGTTAATGACAGTAAATCAGAAAACGCCGCTCTAACTAACGTGTGTGCCAGTGAATAACTTACCTCTCACCAGATGGTCTTGCCGGAGTGCCGCACACAGTCGGTCCTGCAGCCATAAGACTTCGACAGCTCTCCACAGTCGGTTGGCGCTGGCAGACACCTGCGCGGTGTCAGACGGTGGGTGTCCGTGCCGATTATCGCGCTATCACCCACTGACCGCACGCCGACAAGTCGAACGACTTAATCCGCCAAATCCGGCAAGAACCATTGTGCGTCTTGCAACCGACGGCTCGGTTACCGCGAGCAGCGATGCGATCGTTAGGCCAATTAGGTGCGCCGCGGCCATTCTGTGTATTCAACGACTCCGGCTGTGTGTTGCTCAGTTTGTTGTCTGCTGTAGAGTTCATCAAGACTCGTTTACACAACCAAGCGCCGTGACCCGTGCAGTGTGCGACACAATGTTTGTCAGGGAGGTTATTGTGCCACTATACACTACAACGCCACGACGGTGCGTGCGAATCGGCAGGAGTAGCATTGCCAGATATGGTCTACGTCGTGAACAATCGAAAGTTGCCACTGCTGGAACCTGTTGTTAGTGTATTTTCTATTTCCTCTTCAGATTGTTTATAGTTTCGTTGTGAGTCACAACTTATAATAGTGCAAGTTGAGGACACAATTTCGTCATAATCAGTTTATGTGATTGTGAACGGTGCAGCTAAGTCGTGTCATTGGTGTTGATATTGTGCAAAACTCAGCTATGCGCAAGTTCGTCAGGTGGTCAGCGATAAACAGCATTGATCACAACGTCCAAGCCAAGTATATCTCTGTTATATAACTCCAACTATCTTATCTTCGTCTGCGTGTTGACAGAAAGTTGGCACAAACACAATTATATTCTCCGACTGTTTAGCAACAGTGGACTTACATTGAATGGTAAAACATTTCTGTTCTTGCTGTCTTTGCAATGCATCGTGTATGACAGATGGGATCAGTACAACCACTACATTACCTAAGACAGTTATATTAACTGGTTGTCGGTACATTTGCTCTCGGGTGTAATTATTAACGTTCAGTTAGATGAATTACTTATAATGACTGTGGGAATATTGCAACTGCGCCGAATACTAAATAACCGCGATAAACGATCCTTTCTTATTAAAGCTGTTGTGTGGTCAGTTTACCTACACCATGTTTACGCTGGTCTTACAGACATCAGAATCATTAGTATTAATTGCGACAAAGACTAAAGGTCTGTGAATGTTCTGCTATCAGCATTATTGACTACTCTGTAGAAATGATGAAGTAGCTGAACTGCCTCAAGTCAAACATTATCTCTAAACTGTAATTCGATTAAGATATTAACAAATGAACGGATATCCAGCAGCTGTTTTGTCCCAGTTAGCCAAAATAGTATGAGAGACAGATTGTTAAGAGAACTTATATCCACAAACCTCGGGAAATATAAACACACACACGCACGCACGCACGCACGCGCACGCGCACGCGCACGCGCACGCGCACGCGCACGCGCACGCGCACGCGCACGCGCACGCGCCCGCGCCCGCGCCCGCGCCCGCGCCCGCGCCCGCGCCCGCGCACGCGCCCGCGCACGCGCACGCGCACGCGCACGCGCACGCGCACGCGCACGCGCACGCGCACGCGCACGCGCACGCGCACGCGCACGCGCACGCGCACGCGCACGCGCACGCGCACGCGCACGCGCACGCGCACGCTCACGCGCACGCGCACGCGCACGCGCACGCGCACGCGCACGCGCACGCGCACGCGCACGCGCACGCACACGCTCACGCACACGCACACGCACACGCACACGCACACGCACACGCACACGCACACGCACACGCACACGCACACGCACACGCACACGCACACGCACACGCACACGCACACGCACACGCACACGCACACGCACACGCACACGCACACGCACACGCACACGCACACGCACACGCACACGCACACGCACACGCACACGCACACGCACACGCACACGCACACGCACACGCACACGCACACGCACACGCACACGCACACGCACACGCACACGCACACGCACACGCACACGCACACGCACACGCACACGCACACGCACACGCACACGCACACGCACACGCACACGCACACGCACACGCACACGCACACGCACACGCACACGCACACGCACACGCACACGCACACGCACACGCACACGCACACGCACACGCACACGCACACGCACACGCACACGCACACGCACACGCACACGCACACGCACACGCACACGCACACGCACACGCACACGCACACGCACACGCACACGCACACGCACACGCACACGCACACGCACACGCACACGCACACGCACACGCACACGCACACGCACACGCACACGCACACGCACACGCACACGCACACGCACACGCACACGCACACGCACACGCACACGCACACGCACACGCACACGCACACGCACACGCACACGCACACGCACACGCACACGCACACGCACACGCACACGCACACGCACACGCACACGCACACGCACACGCACACGCACACGCACACGCACACGCACACGCACACGCACACGCACACGCACACGCACACGCACACGCACACGCACACGCACACGCACACGCACACGCACACGCACACGCACACGCACACGCACACGCACACGCACACGCACACGCACACGCACACGCACACGCACACGCACACGCACACGCACACGCACACGCACACGCACACGCACACGCACACGCACACGCACACGCACACGCACACGCACACGCACACGCACACGCACACGCACACGCACACGCACACGCACACGCACACGCACACGCACACGCACACGCACACGCACACGCACACGCACACGCACACGCACACGCACACGCACACGCACACGCACACGCACACGCACACGCACACGCACACGCACACGCACACGCACACGCACACGCACACGCACACGCACACGCACACGCACACGCACACGCACACGCACACGCACACGCACACGCACACGCACACGCACACGCACACGCACACGCACACGCACACGCACACGCACACGCACACGCACACGCACACGCACACGCACACGCACACGCACACGCACACGCACACGCACACGCACACGCACACGCACACGCACACGCACACGCACACGCACACGCACACGCACACGCACACGCACACGCACACGCACAACCAACGGATTAAAGAATATATGCCTGTGATTCGTCGTCTCAGAGGAACATACGCCAAATCAGGATGCCATCGCGCATATTAACAATCTGAGGAAGCAACAGAAAGCGTATATTGACATATGCGTGACATCTGTATACTTTTCCCATCAAACTAGCCGGTCAACTGCTCATTTGAAAAATATAATGAGTTTACATCAGTTTCGTCGTTCAGTCAGTCGTTTTCTGAAGGTGAAATATGTGTTATGCATAACCAACTGAAATATGGACGTAAAAATACATAAAGTGCACATAAACGTATTTAGTTACAAGTAAAAATAATCTTCATTATAAGAACATTTCACAAAATTCTATTTATGTACTTACTTAAATAAAATAATGCACTTCGCTTCATTCTGGCACTGCATTTATGTAGACATTATTTATCCATAATTTCGTTCGGAAAACGTGGTAGTGAAGAGAGCGCATAAGAGAAGGATGGACGATGTGAGAGTGGAGGTTTGAGTGAAGGAATGTTTTGTAAAGAAGTTGATGAGGAGTAGGTTAAAATGGGCCGGATATTTGGAAAACGTGGGACATAAACAACTTACAAAGAGTGGAAATAAAAAGGAGACGAGGAAGACCGAGACTGCAATGGAAAGTGAGTGGGAGGAGAATGGAGAAGAACAGGAAAAGATAGGAGTTGGAGACTGTCGACAGAGAATGTAGTGATAGAAAAGTGAGGAAAGAAAAGACGAAACAAGACGAAGGTAACTATGACAATGTCACCCCTGACGACCGCAATGCCCAGATGATAACACGATTTCGTTCAGAAAGTGTTGTCCATATAGCTACGGACACTATCCTAAACGGCACCGACATCTACACCGTGCTACACTGGCTTGAGACTAATAATTACAGTTGACTGCGGATGTTTGATGGTTGAACTATGTTCACAGTGCCGCCTCTTGGTGTCAGACGCATGATCCAGTTTTGTTACGTAATTCTGCGCTGTTTTGCTGCTTACAGCTGCTGCGCATTTGACCGCGATTACTGGCGTGATCTATGCTGGAAAAACAATCCTGCATGGGCTGAGGTGCCCGGATGCGGACGAAGAGAGATATGATGCGTCCAGAGTACACAAGTTCGCCATTACTTCCTAAATGAACTCCCAGCGACGAGGTGACGTTGAGTACTCCCAGGGCCTACTGCTTAATCAAAAGCTTCACAAGGTCAGTCTAAGTGCTACATATGCTGATAGTATGCGTTAATACTTTGTCTTAAATCCACTTTGAGGTAACCATGCCTGATATCTGATATTATAAGTTCGGGATGTGACACTGACAGCCGACCTAAATTGAGGCCAGCTGTTATGCATGTGTCAGTTATGCCTATAGACATTACCATGCAGCGCGCTGGTGGCTACAGTATCGTCGTTTTGCTGTAGTACAAGTACTAGTGCCATTATCGCGTTTTTTTAGTGGAGTACCGTATGCAGCTTTTGTAAATATAAACATAAAAGAATCAGAAATACAAAATTGATAGGTTACGTGCCCTCCATCCACCCCTAATCCCAAAAAGTTGAAAAACATACAAATATCAGTATAATAATATTTATTTTCAGACAATAAGTCCATATGTATACATCAAATACAATCAAAAAAAGTACAATACATAAAATAAAATTAAGGCAATTATGGGGTACAAATAAAAGAATAAATAAGTGGGTAATAAAAATAAATAAATAGGTCATAAAAAGTGATTAAAATTATTATTTAAAATAGGGAACAAATCCGCAATACAAAAAATCATGTGAACAATTGGGATATCCAGTATGTGTACATAGAACTTCTAAAATGTACATCTGTATGGAAGTAAATAACACAAAGAGGGTTTTCAAACTGATGAAAGGCTAAATATGTTCATATGTAGGCCTATCTATGTATTCAAATGATGGAGTTGCTAATCTAATTACAGGGTGTATATATATATATATATATATATATATATATATATATATATATATATATTATAATATATACACATGCAATCACACATGCCCGCAAACATACACACACAAACAAACACACACACACACACACACTCACACACACAAACACACACACACACACACACACACACACACACACACACACACACACATAACACCAATGCTTTCTACTGACATGAAGGGTTAGAACATGTTACAACACTGGCAACACATTTACAGGCACAGTTGAAAGTAAAGTATAGGTCTTATATAGCGCAGTTTCCAGTCCTCAGAAATGTGTCCAAATCGTGTGTTCACCATTGAGCATTGAACTCATATGTCGTGGTCATTAATGGGTTTTACGGTACGCACTAAAAATTACTTTTAAATAGGCTACATTATTAAGAAGCTTATGAGAGTATGAAGTGCAAGACCTGAAGAGTGGTCACACTTTGGCTATGTTTTACTATAAAACAAACCAGACGGTAATAGTATAATTTTCCAACATTTCCATTTCCAATACCTGACTGTCGGCATAAACATAAAACATCGATCCTCGACGCCAGACGATATAGCTAGAGAGAAACACCATCACCAAATGAAAGAAATGTCGTCAAGCATCAGACAATGACGTTTCTAGGTTAATGGATTGTAGCTCCGAATAAAACGTTGGCCTCTTTACGTTGTAAACGAATTCGTATAACCCACTGTAGCATGTTGAATTACTGGGTCTTATGCATACGGTTTGCATGACAGTTGGTCCCACCTTTTAGAAACCACCTACAAACACCATTCAGTTATTTAACTTTAAAATGTTGTCAGATTGCGCCGGCCCACGACTTACACGCGAATTCTTCGTGGGTTGACATCAAGACAACTGAGCCATGCCAGGAAGAATTGTGTGTCCACTGGCTATGTTGGTCATCGCGTCCGTCGTGAGTCCAGATCCGGTGGAGTCACAATGTACCACGCGGGGTTGTACCGATGGCGGAAGCGAGGCTGACTTGAGGACGATGGTCTTACACCACCAGGCGTACATCGAACATTTGAATCAGCAGGTGTCGAACCACGAGTTGAGAATCCGGTCCATGGAAGAAGAAGCTATGGCAAAATGTGCGTATTATTTTGCCCTTTAGGACTAAATAATGTAATTGGCGTGTCAACGTTTTCAGCAAGGTGGTCACCCTGCGAGAACTGTGCATTAATCTACGATTTAATATCGACGTAAATGTTCTCCATAAGAGAAATGCAAAATCACTGTTTATATAGGATATGTGTGCATTGCGTTGTATTGCTCTTACCATTTGATTTAAGTATCTACTCAAGTTTTTTCAAAGTAATTTTGCTTTGTGTTTACTATTTATATTTTCCTTTACAACTCTTTTGCTAATACTTTGCTTCATTATTTCATTTACCCTATTGTACTCTCTCTCTCTCTCTCTCTCTCTCTCTCTCTCGCTCGCTCGCTCGCGCTCTCTCTCTCTCCCTCTCTCTCTCTCTCTCTCTCTCTCTCTCGCTCATTTGACACTTCAACAACTTACCCTTGTGTCTTTGTCACAAAAATAATCTACTGAAACCAGAATTTCAACAAAATATACCACGAGGAGCACGGGTTCTGGCAGCCATTTTTGATCGCTTAACGAATGTTGCTAGGCAACCAGGACACGTGACGGATAGGTCAATTGTTACTACATGCGTGTTTGCAATGTCTGTTGTTGATTCAGGTGACGTGTGCGAGACGCACCGTTGGAGTCTCGTGTTTGAGAACGACGCTAACGGGGCGACTGTGTACGGCAGACGGGGCGACCTGGTGGCGGCACTGCGGGCAGGGGCAGCTCTCACCGTCTACTTGCCAAGCGGTAGTGCCATACCATTTACACACGTCCACATAGAGCAAGATCTCGTGTGTGCACAGACGAAGGAGACCAGTAGAGCCGGATGGGGTAACTTCAATACGAATACGTACTGGTGGATCTTCATGGTGTGTACGTCAGGTCGTAGTCACATGACACGATACTACGTGGGCGGACATTTCATTAGCCGCAATACCGCCACGTATGCTGTCAGGTGGTATGTCAAATACCCGCAGAAGTCGCAGCCAGTTCTAACGCAAGACGCCACAGGGAAGGTGGTGGCCGGGAGTATCGACGCCCTGAAACAAGCCGTGCGTGACGGCAAGGCGATGTACGCACTGATCGGCAACTTCAGTCAAGCGGATCTTCTCCCTCTGAAAAATGTCGCCATTGTAAACGGTCACTTGGCCGCGCAGTCAGTCAACCGTGTCAGTATGAAGTCATGCGCGGATGGACTCTGTCCATTCGACGACAGCGCCACCTTGCAGTCGTACGTGTTGTCAACGGCAGAGGGCGCTGTCGTCGAGACACGTCGCCTACTCGACACAGCGACCATTGAACCCCGCGTTCGTAGACAGGCAGCGATCAGATGGCTGGTGGACGACTGCTGGACACTGGCGCTTGTGCACGATGGAGCCGGACAAGTGGTCAGAGGCAGTCTGGACTCTCTCAGAGACGCCGTCCGGAAGGGCCACAGGGTCCGTGTACGGCTGCCCGGGCTACGAGACAACGTAGCTGAGGCTGACGGTGTACAGATGAAGAACGGAGTCGTCAATGCATATTTCTTGTCGCTCGTCAGTGACGACAACGACGGCCTTCCTAACATTGCATCCGATCATCCCACGCACGCGCTCTGGATGACCGTCTCAACATCCGGCACTGTGCGCATGCGTTGGCAGAAGTTGGGTAGCGACGAGTCGGGACGCAACATGCGACGAGTGTTCGATGAAGTCATGTGGTTCATCGACACTCGACCCTGGGATCTAGTGTTGTCGGTAGACGCCAGGGGCACAGTGATTCATGGTCGCAAGGTGGCGCTGACTGAAGCAATCAAGCGCGGAGCTAGTGTTCGTATTTCCTCCGACGGGGGGTCGATAAGCGCAGAAAACATGGGACTAAACGGAAATGACGTAGACGCTCAGAATAATCACCACATAAGCCTACAAACAGCAACGGACAATGCGAACGAGATCGATTTCCAGAACAATCCATACTGGTTGTTCACTATCGTCACAACGACTGGAAGTCGCGTAGCATCCCGTTGGACATATGGCAGACACGAGTCACGTGGTCAAAATGCTGATAATGTCGCTATTGATTGGTTCGTTTCGTACTAACCATCCTGTCTTGCCACTGAGACTATTGTGGTTGCCCGACATGTTACTCAGCGCTTGCGTCATCACGGCGTATGTATTCCTTTAAGAAAGACGCATACAGCATGTGTGTTATTGTATAGTAGTTATTTCACAATTTCGTTCCTGACAGAAAAATGAAGGCTCGTTTGAATGTATGAACGTCAGTGGCAAATCCAGATAGCATGGGCCAAAAACCTCCAAAGACACGTCTTCAGGACCACCGGAGTTTCAGCATGACTTTGTTGTCGGGCTGACGAAACAGTTTACGACATCGGAAGAGGAGGCACGAGTACTGTTGAGTTGTATGTGCTCCCGTACCGACATACCTTCAGAGAGTCCGATGCACAGCCTAGACTCCACCGATGACGTCGATAACGGGAAGCTGTTAAAAACAGTTTCGAGACTCCAGGTTCTTCGAAGACACATTCCAAATGTTTCAGGGGCACATAAAACTGCAATTAAACGTACTCCCCTTTTGGAAACGTCATTAATCTTGTATGTGGTAAAATGGTCACAAGACGTATCCATAATGACGGGATACCTTGCCATGCAATAACTCGCCGTTTACCTTTCGAAAGGAGCACATGTCTAAGCCACTCCATATAAACAAGGTTCAGGGGCTGCTAGGTAACATATAGACGTAGAAAAGTGCATATTGTACGCTTATTTTCTGTAATTTATTTTTAATTAGAAACCAACACAACTTCACTGATTATTCTTGTGCTACAAAAATCATTGTATTGGTTAGATTTAAAATAGAGTGTTCGAGTATTTAGCATACACTATCAACACGCACACACGTATATACGCACGCATACACATACACATCTCTGATAGAAAAAGTAGATTTTTATCATCTTTATTTCATTCGTTAAACTCGACGTTTTTAAAGTAATGTTTGTAAAGAGGTATCATGTGTAAAAATCAAATCAGTTGTCTACACGCTACAAACATTTAACCACGGTTTTATTTCGAAACGACAATGACAAACATTTAACCGTGGTTTTATTTCGAAACGACAATGACATTTACACAACGGCGGACATTTAGTTTACACCAGCGAACAATGACTAGTGGTCTCGTGGGTGTGGCAACAGGATGTGGCGCCTCCATGCGGGGTACGTGTATGTAGTGGTGCTATCTGGTGACATTTATGTAGTTAATAGTTCATGAAGATAATCGTTGATAGCATTTCTTTAAAAAATGTTTACTAGAAACACGATTGTTTTGTTTTCTTACAGCATTACTAGCCGATAAATCTCTGTCTGTCAGTCTGTATGTATGTCTGTCTGTCTATCTGTCTATCTGTCTGTCTCTCTGTCTCTGTGTGTGTCTGCCTATATGGCTGTCTGTCTGTCTGTCTCTCCTCTCTCTCTCTCTCTCTCTCTCTCTCTCTCTCTCTCGCTATATATCTCTCTCTGTCTGTTTGTTTGTTTGTTTGTCTGTCTGTCTGTCTGTCTGTTTTATTGTCGGTATGTCTGTCAGTCTGTCTCTCTCCCCCATCTCCCTATATCTCTCTCTCCCTCGCTACCTCTCTCTCTCTCCTTATTATTGTTATTTTATAACAATGATATAAGTGGACCAACAGTATGGAATATATGCTATTCGCCGCATTGATCTCCGGGCCTATATTTCCTGCTCGTATCTCACGAGTCGCGAGACACCGTCGAGTTTGATGGATCACTTCCACCGCCACTTGTTTCAACCGCTGTGTCACTGAGCTGCTCGTTATCTAGGTTCCTCTTCTGTCCCAACAACTCTTGCTCGCTTCCTCCCTTGTCTATGCTTGCAGCCATTATGAAGTTATACGTAGTTGCACACTATTAGTACAACTGACAGGATGTGCTATCATCTTTCGGAAGGTTCGTTTCGTAACTTACACGCAAGAACACACAATGCAGTGGCAAATTATACCATTCACTGATTCTCTTATTAATTCAGTACTTCATTGGCTGGTTTGTTGTCGGTCGGTCGGTCGGTCGGTCGGTCGGTCGGTCGGTCGGTCGGTCGGTCGGCCGGCCGGCCGGCCGGTCGGTCGGTCGGTCGGTCGGTCGGTCGGTCGGTCCGTCCCTCCCGCCCGCCCGCCCGCCCGCCCGCCCGCCCGCCCGCCCGCCCGCCCGCCCGCCCGCCCGCCCGCCCGCCCGCCCGCCCGCCCGCCCGCCCGCCCGCCCGCCCGCCCGCCCGCCCGCCCGCCCGCCCGCCCGCCCGCCCGCCCGCCCGCCCGCCCGCCCGCCCGCCCGCCCGCCCGCCCGCCCGCCCGCCCGCCCGCCCGCCCGCCTATGAGTCCTTTCAGTAACTCATCAGTCAGTCAGTCAGTCCGTCAGTCAATCGCTGAGTCGCTTCTCCGTTACCAGAATTGTAGGAGCACTTCTGTAGTCGATGCTGTTCATAATTGCAACCCCTGGCTGATATCGAGCAGCGGAACAGATAATAATTAATAGCTACAACAAGCTGGAATATAGTTTTTTCCTGGTCTATTGGAGATTACACCGTGGCGTATGTTGTTAGACCGTATTCAAGTTCTTTTGGCATCCTTGGGATAGCTCAAGACGCGTTACGTTTTACTCCTGGCAGATCTGTTCCACTGAATACCATCTCCACCTTTCTGGGAAGCAATAAGCCACATTGCAAATCATTCGCGATTTTGTTTCTTTGCGCTCCAAAATCTAGCGGTAATTTTTCGTGTAAGTACAGTGTGGATATTTGTAGCTAACGGATGCAGACAGCATCGATGCCTCACTATCTAACTGATTATTCTGCCCAGCCGTCTATCAATGCTTTCTTCGTGTCCCGTCTAGATTAGTGTAGTTTGCTTTCGCTAGGCTCACCGTCGCCTCAGTCTGGCCGCCTTTAATGTGTGTTATATAGAAAGCTGAACAACCATTGTATTGACAACGAGTTAAGGTGTTGGTGGATTCCGTGGCTAGGCGTTGACTTGCCGGAACAGAAATGGAGTTGAGAACGTCTTCTACACTACGCCACTGCACCAATGCATTATTAAAAAGTGCAGTGGTCATAACGCGTTCGGCGTAATGACGTCACGACTGTTAATTGCCTTGTCCGCAGCAGTCTGTTTCGTGCTTCAATTTATCCACTTCCATTGATCCGTGTTTATAAACTCTTAAACTCACCTTTCATATGATTCTTAGCTATGTATTTGTTTTGCAATTGTGTTAATGTCAATTAGTAATTGTGAATATTTTTATTTACCGAAGTTATATTAACAAACGTTGTATTTTTCTTGGTTTTATATTGCGTCCTGTAAGATGTATATTATGATTGACAACATGTGAATTTGCATTACAAGAAAGGTTTATGCGTAAAACAACTCCTCGAACATGTCACAATAATTATGCTTACTGTTATTGTAACGGATTTGTGTTTACACAGTGCTACTACAACACCTATTTTTTGTATTCAATAAAGCTTTCTTATAAAATTATGTTTATTTCCCGTCGCACGCTACTGTTGATATGTTGATTCTACTGTAATTTCTACTATTATTGTATAGTTACTCCTTCCAAGAAAAAGTTCTCTTCCGTTCCTTTTTGTCATTCTTTTTTTTAGAATTGGTTCCGGTGTCGCCTTCTTCATCACATAATGGGATACTCCAGTCAGTGAGTGATTCACAGCATCTACTTACATCTGTGTAATATATTGGTTGTGCATAGTATTTGTGCACAAATATCGTTAATAAACAATTAATTATAGTATAATTATATCAGAAACACTCCAAGTTGGATTCATCTTGAGACTTGTGCAACAGTGACATAAACCGCTTACGTCACTGGCGCATCCACGTTAGAACATCGTATGTCTGTCCAATGGTATTTGATGTATCCAGTACGTCGCGGAATGCTTACGTCACAATCACAATTATTAGCGAAGATTCCGC
>OZ024861.1:36346823-36351823 GCA_964017155.1 Oasisia sp. SBJ-2009 | reverse complement strand
CGTGTCGAAAGCCGTCTGAATAATCGATCGTTGTCGGTGGTCAGTGTTCTTGCGTACTTATATCAGTATCAAGCGAGTATCTGCTCGTCACTCGACGTCACGTCATCGGCAGATATGGCCGCGTGTGGATCTGCACCTCCTGGTGTGGTCTTGCTGTTGCTGTTGGTCGCTTCCTGCAGTGGTGTCAGAAGTGGGTCGGCGGCCATCGACTGCCCGGGTGAGGAGGTATCTACGGGGTCGGCCCTGGTCGAATGGCAGACGCACGCTAACGGATCCTCCGTCACTGTCGAGTGGGGGTACGGCAACGTAAGTGTCCCGTTCAACTGACAATTGCAGTAATACTCTCCGTGCGCCATATATGTCCCTGAATGTATCATGTGAAAGCGAGGGTGCCAACTTCGGTCTACCCCAGATTCTAGGGTGTATTGTTTCATTCAAATACTATGTTCTTAAGACTACAACGTGCAGGTTGAAGGTTTACTGCCTGGCAATTTGTGTTTAGCTTATTAATCTCAGAACAATGTTCGTAATTTGACAGATTCCGCCTGGAACACGTTCAAATGTTAAGCAAAACATCCAGTTTCAAAACAAAAATTATTGGCAAAAATGCAGAGGGGAGCAGAGTTAATCGCAATACCCTTTGAAGTATAACTTTCAAACGTCTTAAACAACAGACTTCCCGTTACAAACTACTGCGCTGTCAATTCTCGGCAGAGCTTGTGCTCGCCCTTGTAACTAAGCTCATGCACAGCAGTAGTGCGATTTATGTTCGTGCGATTGTTGTGAGTTTGTGTATATCTAGGTCTATAACCACGCCACGCCTGAGTGATTTTCCACACAATTGGTGTTGGCTAGTTCTTAAAACTATAATACAAGTTACATTACTAGTGTTCCGTGTTCAAATTAAGTCTTAGCTGTTGGTAGATTTATATTTTGCATCGGACATGAAGTGTAAGCATGATAAAAAAACATGAAAATTACTTTTAATTATTATTCACTAATGGAAATCATTATATTCGCATTGACGTATTCACTCGTATCTTGAGAAGAAATGTATGGAGACCAATACAGTTTAGCTGACTTCACTGTGTAGATGTTACGGAATTGGCAGTAGAAAATAGGACGTTATTACGTTAAATAGGTTTAAGTGAAACTGACTTTTGAATTTTTGCAATTCGAAATAGCGTACATTGACTGCGTACAATGCCCAGGAATGTGCGCACAGAGGCATATGGAAATCTAAAGGGTGGAAACTGTCAAACGTGTACACATAATCACCGTATAGTAAAAACAAATAGGCCATCCGGTTGCTACTTGTCCCGTCGGCCTAAAAATAATGTATACTGAATTGTTATTTTTTAATATAGGCCGACGTGATATTTTATTAATAGTTTCATAGTGATTTAAAAAGATTTTTGTATAAAAAATACAACTGCCTATCATCACATAATTTAATCGGCATGGGATAATCACAAATAAAACTATTTTTGTTTTGCAATTTAGTAAATATATGCGTTTTACAATTATGCAACTGTAGCAAACGCCATGTTTATCATAATGCAATTCAAACTCTGTGCAAATACTTCTTTTCAAGACTTTGTTTTGAATGTAAATCAGTGCATCTCAGGACAGCGTTTCAGTACGACGAAACCAGACACCAACAGTTTCTCTCCTCTGTCAATCCCGTAAACCTGTTAGCAGCGGATCAAGGAAATTGGTTTTCCGGATAGAAAGCGACGATGGGTTCACATCGTCTAGTTAAGGCAGCAGCGGAGGTAGCCGGGTGCTCGAGATTCTGGGTCAATTTAGCATTGACTAAAAGCGTGGTGTCCGCTTACGAAAGGCACTTCTGAAAGCAACGTAATTGATTAAAGATGTAAAGATGGGCCTCGCGTGTATTTATTGGGAATGTACGTCAATCATATAACAGTAATAGTATCAGTTTGTGTTTACCTTTTTGTCCTAGTTTGTGTGTGTGTGTGTGTGTGTGTGTGTGTGCGTGTGTGCGCGCGTGTGTGTGTGCGTGTGTGCGTGTGTGCGTGTGTGCGTGTGTGAAAGTGCGTGAAAGTATGTGCGTGTGTGAAAGTGTGTGAAAGTGTGTGAAAATGTGCGTGTGTGCGTGTATGTGCGTGCGTGCGCGCGCGTGTGGGTGTGTGTGTGGGGGGGGGGGGGTGGGTGGGTGGGTGGATGGGTGGATGGATGGGTGTTTGTGTGTGTATGTACGTGTGTGTGTAAGTACGTGTATACGTGTGTGCGAGTGTGTGTATGCATGCGAGTGCGCGCGAGCGTGTATGTTTATGCGTGTATGTCTTGTATGAATGTGTGTTTACGCATTTATGATTGTGTGCATGCGCGCGTGTGTGTGCGTGTGTGTGTGCGTTCTAATGTGGGTGCATCTGTGTGTGTGTGTGTGTGTGTGTGTGTGTGTGTGTGTGTGTGTGTGTGTGTGTGTGTGTGTGTGTGTGTGTGTGTGTGTGTGTGTGTGTGTGTGTGTGTGTGTGTGTGTGTGTGTGTGTGTGTGTGTGTGTGTGTGTGTGTGTGTGTGTGTGTGTGTGTGCTTCAGCCGGACCACCATTTACAACGGCTAAATAAAGTTCATGTAAACGCTGCAGCATCTATGCAGGCGCTAAATAATTGATTAATTTAATCCCTGGATTACAAAACACTGCTTGTAACTAGGTATATTTAGATACGTGCCGTGAACAGAGGATACTATAGATTTTGACACGCAACCTGTCACTATATTGACAAGCAACTGTGAACATCATATGACCTACCCACGTTTGTATTGACCCTAGTGCAATACTGCATTGACCGAATTAACAATTAGCCATATATATTTCTGCCACACAGTTGCGCTTTATCTAAAAGTATTGAAACATACCTGCAAAAATGTCAGTTTGAAGTTAAATAACTGTAGCACATGTCGCTGTGTGCGAGTTCATGTTCATGAAACCCACGCCCACAGCAGTGCTCAACCTGTTTTCTACGTGATAGAAAAGTAAATAAATCTGCTCGATTTTGTTGGAAGATGACCAATTTGCCGAAACAATAAACGTGCTAGTTATTAAGGTTAGTTATTAAGGAAGCCAATTTCCACAAGTCTACTGAATGAACGAATTCCGTTTCCAATGAGAACGTTTCGAGGCACAACATTTAAATTACGAAAATTGCTGAACGCAAATTGTTGGCAGTATATAAGTCTATAGTGAACATATTAATTTTGTTCTTATACTAAATTATATATAATAATCATTAAATGCGAAATAGATAACCAGAGTGAAATTCTGGTTCATCTGCGTGATTGCAGGAGACATGCAGTTCTATTGCCGACTGTTTCGGTGTCAACGGGTCGTCGGATATGCATCTGGAACCGCAGATGTTGCCAGTCCAAATCCAACAGGGAGTCCTACTAAGGTATGTTGTTCCGGTTGCGCATGCGCGATATATCGGTTTACGGTGTGTGACATTTATTATCAGAGCTGGTCGCATTTTTAAATGATACAGTTTTCCCCTATGAAAACTCAGATGGGAACGCTTACATGATAAATGTTATGTTATATATTGATTTCCATTATGAAATTATTGTTTTGCAAATTCAACATTTATACTGAGAAAGTTGTCATTTCGGTTCCATCCTGAGGGAATACGACCTGCCAATCATACCTACAAATACAATTTAACGTAATCATGATTATCTTAACATGTATGGAGACATTCCATTGACGTACGCACATGCGGAACTTGGATCGATGTCAAAGTAGTCATTTAGTTCGGAATGTACTATAATTAAGCGAATAATTCACCGTCGACTGAATGATGCAAGTGTACCTGTTCAGCTAAAATACTACCGTGTACATGTATATGCCAAACCTGCCGGATTGTCCCAGATTTTCTAAAACTTTCGGACTCACCACAATAGATGCAGGTCTCTCATAGTTTCGCTTAATATCTTCAACAACAACCTTCCCAGTCTTCCGAAGCCCAATCCGACAGGCGTGAGGACCACACTGTTCTTCTTCCAACAATACTTTTTTGTACTACTCTATCGTAATTTTTGATATAAAGATTCCTCTGCTCAGTGAATCCACAACAGTTTCTTTCATTTTACCTGCATGGGATATTTCCTTGTCACTGACATAGACCGAGTTGTAGACACGAGATAGAAGGGGCTTTAGATTCAAAAACTCAAAGTTGGCAGGAATCGCGTACGTTATATGTGCTATCGAATTACCTTAATGCACCAGTTCATTTAAGAGGTATACCCTTACATCACAATATCGAATGGCATCAATGTACCCATTCAATTAAGAGTGTAAGTTATAATATTAATCATACATCCGTTTCTTAATGTAGTGTTTTCTAAGTAAACAAAATAATACCAACCAAAGCGTTTCATATATTAAAATAATAATTTGACGTCGCATCGTTGTAGGACACATAATTTGTGATAATGATAATAGAGCGTAGTTATTACTCGTCGCTGCAAATGCTCTCGAGAATGCTATTTGCACGGAGCTGTTGAAATCGATTTTACGTGTGAAAAAAAATACTTTTTTCCGGCAATTCGTTTATACGTTCGCTGATTTCGGTGTCACTCATGAATTAGAGATAGTTTTTATCTCGTTGAAGACGCTCACGGCGTTTGAGATGTCTCAGTGGGCAGACGGAGACATATTCATATCAGTCCACTTAAGTTCGCACACATACTGCCGTAAACGCACAAATGCATGCACATGTGCATATACACGTACACGTGTGCATATGACTACATATGCATGCATGCGTGTGTGTGTGTGTGCGTGCGTGTGTGTGTGCGTGTGTGTGTGTGTGCGTGCGTGTGTGTGCGTGCGTGCGTGCGTGTGTGTGTGCGTGCGTGTGTGTGCGTGTGTGTGTGCGTGTGTGTGTGCGTACGTGCGTGTGTGTGTGCGTGTGTGCGTGCGTGCGTGTGTGTGTGTGTGTGCGTGTGTGTGTGCGTGCGTGCGTGCGTGCGTGTGTGC
>OZ024861.1:36329323-36341823 GCA_964017155.1 Oasisia sp. SBJ-2009 | reverse complement strand
AAATACACAAATACACAAATACACAAATACACAAATACACAAATACACAAATACACAAATACACAAATACACAAATACACAAATACACAAATACACAAATACACAAATACACAAATACACAAATACACAAATACACAAATACACAAATACACAAATACACAAATACACAAATACACAAATACACAAATACACAAATACACAAATACACAAATACACAAATACACAAATACACAAATACACAAATACACAAATACACAAATACACAAATACATAAATACATAAATACATAAATACATAAATACATAAATACATAAATACATAAATACATAAATACATAAATACATAAATACATAAATACATAAATACATAAATACATAAATACATAAATACATAAATACATAAATACATAAATACATAAATACATAAATACATAAATACATAAATACATAAATACATAAATACATAAATACATAAATACATAAATACATAAATACATAAATACATAAATACATAAATACATAAATACATAAATACATAAATACATAAATACATAAATACATAAATACATAAATACATAAATACATAAATACATAAATACATAAATACATAAATACATAAATACATAAATACATAAATACATAAATACATAAATACATAAATACATAAATACATAAATACATAAATACATAAATACATAAATACATAAATACATAAATACATAAATACATAAATACATAAATACATAAATACATAAATACATAAATACATAAATACATAAATAAATAAATAAATACATACATTCAAACATACATGCATACATACATACTTTTATAGAGATAGACATGCGGGCAGGCGGGCAGGCGGGCAGGCGGGCGGGCAGGCGGGCAGGCGGGCGGGCGGGCGGGCGGGCGGGCGGGCGGGCGGGCAGGCGGGCAGGCGGGCAGGCGGGCGGGCGGGCGGGCGGGCGGGCGGGCGGGCGGGCGGGCGGGCGGGCAGGCGGGCAGGCGGGCAGGCGGGCAGGCGGGCAGGCGGGCAGGCGGGCAGGCGGGCAGGCGGGCAGGCGGGCAGGCGGGCAGGCGGGCAGGCGGGCAGGCGGGCAGGCGGGCAGGCGGGCAGGCGGGCAGGCGGGCAGGCGGGCAGGCGGGCAGGCGGGCAAACAAAAACAGAGATTCACATTTACAAGCCTCTACACACGCCAGCAGACTGCCACTCGCCCAGCCTGTCGCTATGCCGGTGCCGCAGCTACTCAACCAACTATTTCGCCAGCCAGCATCACAGTTTATCACCCATAAAAATCCGGATATCTCGACAAATGAATACCTTCACCACGCCGGAGGTTATCTCAACGACATCAGAGCGAAAAAATCAATAGTCAGAGCCTATCACCTCCGTCGGCGGCGCCCAGAGCGGAGAATAAACACACACACGTCTGGGCGCGGGTCAGGATCACTAAACGCTACTGTCACCCACACGGGAGGCTCCGACCCGCTGCCGGCTCGTGTGGCGAGTGACACGGGTCTCTCGACGCGGCCTCGATGATGTACGGTTGTCTTTATCTGCAAGCGCAGAAGAGACAGCTTCTTGGCTACGTGATTCGTCCATAAAGAATCCTGCTTTGATGGCGCCGGTTGAAAGTAACCTTCTCAACGCCACGCCGAGTTACTCAGCACGGGTCGAAACACATCAAGCAGAATTGACGGTGGTTTAACGTCGTTTGTTGATTGTTTCAAAACGTTGCGTAATTGTGATAAACCTAATTGAAGAACACACGTGTCTTTTTTATGAAACCGAAAATGTGGGAGAGCATACAAAGAGATGAAATACCCCAGGAAAAGGAAATCGATAGAAAAACAGCTGTGAGGTCGCATCGGCGGTGATTTCAATTTATAATCAAATCCCATTTGGTTCTGCTAGAGCTTGTCGTTGATTATAGGCATTAGTGACTTTTTGTGACGTAATAATGAGAATATATGAGTCTGCTTTGTCACTGATCTCGCTGCATGCTCAATAAAAGTCCATTGCCCAACGATTTATGTTTTTCTCTCGTTCCCCACCAGCGTGATTTCTGAGACGTATGGTTAATGAGAAGCTGCGCTTTTTGTGTTACGAAAATATTTTTTATTACACAATACTTGATATATATATATGTGACGCCGGCTGACCAAATGAGTGACAAGTCGGGATTTGACATTTGCCGTGAGTGCCGTCTAAAGCCAGTTGGCATGATTTGGATGAATTTTAGGTTTTCACATAAATAAAATGTATAACATCCGTTTTAACACTTCCACCCATCGTACACTATTTATTCCAAATAAAATGTGTATTTTAACGTATTATAATGCGAGCCCTCTTGATCAACTAGTCCAAAATTACTAAAACAAAAGGATTTTGTTTCGATTCCTTCGATGAAATCCGTCATATTGCGTTGGGGTTACCCCTGTGTATCGGGTATCACCAGAGAGGGCATTTCTTCCTTTCTGACGGAAAGTAACCCATATCCGTGCCAAGTACACCAAAATAGCTCAAAACTAACTAATAGGCGGCTACCCTGAGAAGGCTTTTGAATACTAATGAGAGCGTGTCACGTGCGCGCTTCGGTGCTTGCAATTGGATGATCGTCTACGCATATGCGCAGTACGGCAGTGCTAAACGTAAACAAGTAGCCAAGGTCGTTCGTATTCCGCCGTGTTTTTCTGTCGTTGTTTCCCTGTTATTAAATATTTAGCAACATAATGTCGGACGCGTTCCTACGTGTGCTGAATGCACCAACCGGCGATGACATTGCTGTTGCGCGGATGTGGGAGCAGTACGATTTCGACGCCTCGGAATGGGACGCTGACAGTGACAGCGAAACCGACAGCGACGTTACGGTCGACTACGACTGGGAAGCCGATCACGATGACAACGAAGACGGGAACATGTTAAGCAACGACAATAATGCTCCAATTGTCCTGACATTTTGCATAGACCTAGAGATGGTGTATACTCATAATAATACTTTTTGGTCTGAAAAATCGACCATTTGTCAGCGCAACATTTCACAGCTCGCGCCGATGGTTTGCGCCGGAGGCGAACGTAGCAGCGATCGGGCGGCCTAAAATGGCCTACCCCGATGTTGAAAAACTCATAAAAATAAAAGTTCTCGATGGATTTGATTCAATTTTATGTTATTTAGCAGCTAAAACGTATGGCTACATTTGTCTCGCAGGAAGTAGGAAATTTAACCGTTCAGTAATTATTTGGGTGCAGAATACTGCGCTAAATTAGCCTAAAAACGGCTTTGTTTTAGACTAATTAGCTGTGAAATTAATTAGCACGGAAATTAATTCCTGAATTTATGGCACATATAATGTACCATAACTTCAGGTATTTTTGCAGCAGCTGGTTGTTATTTACCCTCTATCATTGCACTATGATACCATAGCTGCATGCCAAATTTGAATGCAATACACATAATATTTATATGGTATCTAAGCCCATGCATAATCCAAAACTTTAACGGCCGTTTTCTCCAGTTTTACTTTTTGACCCCTACCATACCAAATGTGATATAACTTCCCCAATTGTTATAGTAGAGTCATAATTTTTGAATTACTGTAAAGTACTATGCCTCCTCTTTCCAAATATGTCAAAAAAGTACATCAACATTTTTCCGACTTGTCACTGATTTGGTCCGCCGGAGTCACATATATATATATATATATATATATATATATATATATATATATATATATATATATATATATATATATATATTATATAGAAGGTGGTTGTTGATCACACTCTAGATGGTGTCAATGTTTGCAAACAATATTAACTAAATGATCATCAGTACTCACTGGAATAAATATATTTATTTCCTTGCAAATTAACGTCAACTTTTTCTCACAACAGATGGATAGACGAAAGCATACCGAGACTTTGTTTTGTCATTCGATGTTCCTATGTCGGAAACATTGCAACAAGACAACTTGAAATCTTCAGCCACGTCGTCGTATGTTTTGCTCAATCCCTACAGAATGTACTAGATGTAATAACAACGTGTTCATGAATAACAAATGTAGGAAGTCTCGAATGTAGGTCAGTGAAAACACTGCGGTTGTCTTGCGGTGTCACAGACACTCAACCAGGGTCCACGGCATCACTGACGCTCGCACCCTGTTCACCTGTGACATTTCCGCCGTGTGTTGCGCAGCTGCGAACCGTTCACCGGATGTTGTCTGTGGTCTCCCTTGTCTGACCTTGATACTGGACCTCAGTTGTTTTGCTTCCTATGTTTACTTTCTCCTCGCTGTCCCGGTTGCGCGTTTTCACTCACCAGGTGGGTTCCGCCATAGAGCTATTTTCGACCAATGAGCAACGAGCATGTGCCCACGTGGGATGCCTCTGTTTACAGAGTACATGTGACTATGTTTCCATGTGGTTTTGCTTGTATTTACATTGTACACGTGATGAAAACAAATTTAATATTCGTAACTATTTTGCTAAAATAGACGCAGTTTTTTCGAATTCCGTGTTTACAGTCTGTAATATGAGACCATCATTAAAAATAGTTCTACTAATATTTACTATCAATTGTTTACTTTGTAATGCTATTTGAAATAGAGTATGTTTAACTCCAAAGTACAACTGTTTAATTACGTAACTTCTCCAGTTGAACCTCAGGTCACCTGCTATCATTTAAAGAAAAATCACACCAGTAACAAAATGACAAAAACTAGGAATACATAATTATAATTTAACAATGTCTACAATTATAAAAATTATTGTTGGTCTAGTCTACATTGCTGCACGTCACGTTCAACGGTTACTTTAGTTTAGTTACGCACAAGTGATCAATGTATTACTTTACCTGACCAATTCTTAAGTACAGAAAAAAAGTTGATGCCTACAAGCCTTAATGACTGACGTTGCGTCTTGAAAATCCGGACAGTTGCAACATGCAGACATTTCAGCCGTCTACGAACTGACATTTCCCGCAGGTTGAACACGTGGCATTCGTGGAAATATGGCTGGTCACGTGTACCGTGTAATCACTGGCTGTCGCGTGGATACATACTCTAATATTTCTGCTCAGATCGTTGAGATAAAATGCGCATAGCATGATCACACATTACAGATTGTAAAGTTAAACACGGAATTCGAAACAACTACGTCTAGGTTTAGCAAAGTAGTTACGAATACTTGTTATCACCACGTTTACAATATAAACACAAGCAAAACCACGTGGAAACGTTGTCACGTGTACCATGTAAACAGTGGCTGTCTACATGGACACGTGCTCGTTACTCACTGGTCGAAAAATGCCCTGTTGCGGAACCTACTTGGCGAGTCGAAACGTGCGTCCCGGTACAGCCAAACCTACCTCCCGCTCCTTCCCCTAAATGTCTCCCAGCGGTTCACCACTTCTTTCCCGAACCAGCTAAGTTAGTATTTATGACAATCGATTTGCGTCAGTCTATTGTCCGCAATGAGCAATAAAACCAATGCAGGACTCTTATTAACTAACGGAGAGTTTCGATAAGTTGGTATTCTTTCGATGAGTCGTAGATTAATCGCTATCGATGTATTCCTCTGTTCCTTCAAATGTTACACTTTCAGTGCACCCACTTGCTTCCATTGCTGTTCTGTTCGAATTCACTCGAAGTTTCAAACAACTACAACCAACTATTCACAAGCAACTTCTTGGAACATTTCACACCTAATTCCTCTATCCTATCAACTGTTCCTTTTTTGGCTTGTCTTCGCTTGTCTATTCTATCCATGCGCGCAATCAGCCTCATATTTTCATAAACTATACGTTTATGAAACGTATAGTTTATCATTTTGCTTACCAACAATTGTCATAATTACTAAGCATATAAATTGTGCTGGTGTGACGCATAAATTAAATGCATTTCCGCCGAGCTTCCGGGAGAGCTGTATGAGGTATTAAATATTATCGCGTTGACACTTCACGATAATAGAGCAAAGAGCCTAATTTCTGTTCACACAGATGATTATGTTAATGTCATACCTGATATGTGCAAAAGAAATTACAGACAACAGCAGCTCTTCTTAACGGCCCATGCGGCCATGCACATTTCTTCAACATCAAGTAAAATCGATTACTTGATCTAATTTTGCGTAACATAATTACTTGTAAATATATAATTTATCAATTAGTTCCCAGTTCACTATAGCATTATTTTTTCTAGATTTGTATAATGCCTATCAAGCCCTCTCATCGATACAACCAGCATATCTGAATTCGATGCTCACTCCAGCAAGACATTCCAGACAGCTACGATCAATCAGTAGTAATTCTCTTCATATGGTCCTTCATATTCATCGGGAGAAAACGTCACCTGGAACCTTCGTCCATCCGTCGACGACTCGCGGGTTGTTTACGATTACGAGCTTACTTAATCCCTTGGTTTTGTCGCGTGACTGAGCTTGATCCTTGATGATATTGGCACATAAGGACGCATTAAAAGTACTATTATTATTAATTAAGGACATCTTAGAAATATTATTTATTTATTAGATAAATTAGATTGCATGCCGAAAATGGCGAACAAAGGTTTAATATTACTACCACCACCATTATTATTGTTATTATTATTATTATTATTATTATTATTATTCGTAGTAGTAGTAGTAGTAGTAGTAGTAGTAGTAGTAGTAGTAGTAGTAGTAGTAGTAGTAGTAGTAGTAGTAGTAGTAGTAGTAGCAGTAGTAGTAGCAGTAGCAGTAGTAGTAGTAGTAGTAGTAGTAGTAGCAGTAGCAGTAGCAGTAGCAGTAGCAGTAGCAGTAGCAGTAGCAGTAGCAGTAGCAGTAGCAGTAGCAGTAGCAGTAGCAGTAGCAGTAGCAGTAGAAGCAGCAGCAGCAGCAGCAGCAGCAGCAGCAGTAGCAGTAGCAGTAGCAGTAGTAATATCTCTTATTTTTAGTTTGGGTGCATCCTTGATTATTTTAAGACATATGCGGTCTCAACAGAAACTTCATTTAATTTCTATTTGTTTCTGTCGCCCAGGTTTCTCGCGAAGCCTCACAGTGATCTTCGGTTACGTCCGTACCGCGTCACCGAGGCGGGCTTCAGGACGTGCAACAGCAGCGGAGGCCAAGCCATCTTGCCGGCGGCGACAAATGATGAGATACTCGTTCCTTCTGCCTTCCTAGAGCCGGGAAACAATTACTTCATCGGTAAGAAATGTCTAGCAAGTCTACGTTTTACAGCCATGAGCACAAACCGCGTCATTATAGTGTTGATATATCCGAGGAGTTCAAGACTTAGTTAAGTTGAAAATTGAACACATTGTAGAATGTTTTTAATATAAAGTGTGTATTCTGAGTGCCTGTTCAGACTATTGAGGTATGTATTTAGTGACAATCCGTCTAGTAGTTAGTTCAGCAGTGTCCATATAATTTAAACAAGTATTACGAACAAATCTGCGTAACTGAAACGAGTTAAATAGGTCTGTGCCATATTATTCTGATGTGTTTAACTGGTGTGGCGTCTTTGTAACAAAACTTGTGGATATTTGTTATAGAATTCCCAACGGTATTCATATAACAAAAGGTTTATTTTTATTGCAACGTTTTAACGTGATCAAACAATAGAGAGAGTACAACTAATAAGTAATATTTTGCTGTACTAATATCACCACCAACTTATTAGATTGAATTAATACGCATTAACATAAACGATCCTGGGATTGTAAAAGGTTTCAACTGTATTACGTTTGTCAGCCGACTCGTCCGATCCGCTCTTCAGATGTGAGTTTGGTTTGCGCCTCAACGTCACAATGAGACCATCACTGTGCGTCACTTCCGGCCAAGAACCGCCGTGTTCCGCTAGAGGGCGATGCGTTGCTGGGCAACTTGAGGTATTTAGCTGTTATTCATACTGTTATTGACATGTTGTTAGCATGTGTCATCGAGATACGGCAAACGTATGATACTGTTTTTCAAGGGAACACTCATGCATGTTACTACGCAGGGGAACGTATTATGTTATGTTGTCACTGCGTATCTCGCCTTACCTCTCTATTCTTTCTGACTACCTTTCGCCCCTTTTTTCTTCTTCCCATTACCATAATCTTTCATCTTGTGTGACAAGGAATGTCTTTGTTTTCCCTATCCATGTGTGTCCATTATTTATTGCTGTTTGGTTTCGTCTTTGTCTCAACACACACATGCACACGCACAGACCCGCGCATTCGCTGACCACATGAAAGCACTTATGCACGCAAGCACACATACACACACGTACACATACGTTGATACCACATAAACATACACAAACACACTCACAAACATACATAAACAAACGCTAACACACACACAGTCACGCCCACACAGACACACACCATACCCACGTACATACACACACTCACGAACTCACACACACACACACACACACACACACACACACACACACACACACACACACACACACACACACACACACCACAGTCATTGTCTAAAGCCCGTTAGTTTGTTTTGGTTTCTATCTCCGTCTGCGTCTCTTCTATGTACGTCGCCTCCCCCATACTCCATTTGCCTACAAATCTAGTTTTATTCAATTATATCTCAATACAGTTGTGTCCGTCCGTTTGGCTTTCTCTTGTCAGAAGTAATTTACCTAAAACATCACATCCAGTGGCCGTGGGTCATTTCACGTGATATCTATCGGAACATTTTCGAAATTGTTGTTGACAGCTGCTTTCGTCGTGTTTTAGTAAGTTCACATCTTCGAATAATTTAATCCGTTCTGCCGTCTCTTGGCAATACCGATAGTGCGCCACCTATTTATTCCGTCTGTGCTCTGAGGCAGACGCCTGGTTCTAAGACATCTTGACAAAGCGCTCGCAAAATCGGGTTTCTTTATTGAATCTACACCCATAGCTAACACAATCACGACACCAGAGCTTCGCGCACCAACGCGTGCACATGTGTAGTATTTTAGCCAGCGTGTCTGTCTTACTAAATCTGCTGTAAACATGTCAACCCGTGGTCATCAAAATGACAGCGAAGTCCGGACCATCGACAACAGTAAATCCCGTTCAATAATTTACCATAACAAACGCATAAAATTACAACAAAAAACATGTTTTTATTTTCAGAGGAAAATAAATCGTTATTTTAAGCGCCGTGCATAAGATTATGTACCTAAGTAATAAAACAATAACTGTATTTATACACTCACTTCCAAGTACAGCTTCATTCAATGCTGTAGCAATGTTTCCAAGATATTAATGTTTATGTAGTGAGTACAAGACGTACTGAAATGTGTATAATAAAACAAGACATATATAATGTTTGTTAAATTAAAAACTGTCAAAACCCGTGTGTGTGTGTGTGTGTGTGTGTGCGTGCGTGCGTGCGTGCGTGCGTGCGTGCATGTGCGTGTATACGCGTGCCCACGTTCGTACTTCGTATCTACGCAACAGGTATTCGTGCAAATTCACGCACGCACTCACTCGCGCCCTCGCGCACTCACGCACTCACACACTCGCGCACTCGCGCATTCACAAAAGTGTCCTCTCTCTCTCTCTCTCTCTCTCTCTCTCATTCATATTTACACACATTTTCCAAATGATTGACTTCAGTCCCACGTGTAGACTCGCCCTTGCTGTTACAGGCGGCCTATAGATGCGTCTGCTGTCCAGGCTGGACGGGCGAGCAGTGTGACACACCTGACATTTGCGCCAGTCTGCCTTGTCTCAATGATGGAACCTGTCTCAACGAGAATGATCACGTGAGCTACACTTGCCGCTGTCCCCCAGGTAAGTTCGATGAAGGACAGGTGCCAGAAGATGCCTGTGTCAATGTCACGGTCATATATCACTACCAGCCGCATTCGGGACACTGGGGATAACGTCCAGGCGTGTGCGGGCCTGGTGCGTTTGTCGAGGTATTGTGACGTCACCGCCGCCATTTTTCTACGTCGCCATCGATAACAGTTAGTGCCAAACACCCAGCGTTTCCACGGGCTACGAAGCCGGGGTGACTGATGGAAGTTTGGCGGCTATTGTGTGTGGTTAATATGTGTTAAACGGGATACTTATCTGTGGAGTGTTTCAGCAAGACATTCGTTCTGACTGTCAGTGCACCGACCTTGTAACACACACAAGCTGTGGCATTGCTGACGACACGATCAGTATCGCTTCTGCTACGTAGTTTATCTTTGTGAGTGTGTAACACGTGATGCGAAGAGCGTTAAATGGGGGTCGAAACAGACATACTGACAAAAAAGCCACTTAACGATAGAGAGAGAGAGAGAGAGAGAGAGAGGAGAGAGCGCGAGCGAGAGAGCGAGCGAGAGAGAGAGAGAGAGGGTGGGAGGGAGAGAGACAGGGAGGGAGAGGCAGAGAAGGAGGTAGGGAAGCAGGGAGGGAGACATGCGGACAGACGGGCAGACGGACAGACGGACAGTCGGACAGACGGACAGTCGGACAGACGGACAGACGGACAGTCGGACAGACGGACAGACGGACAGACGGACAGTCGGACAGACGGACAGTCGGACAGACGGACAGTCGGACAGACGGACAGACGGACAGACGGACATACAGACAGACAGATAAATATACGACGTAAATTACCGTCTGAGTTGCGTATGTAACTCACATACGCAAGTCAGTACTATCACCAGTTAAACAGTGACATTAGCTTCCAGTTGTGCACCGAATTAAATTAAAATTGGCTATTGTTACATACCGTAGTCTTTCTTCTCAACAATTGACATAGTTGTTTAATCTACTATATTTCTCTGATACATCTAGGACCTTTAAATTAGATCATCCGTTTCCAAACAACTTTTTTTCCTAAAACTAAGCTGACTATTGGCAAACATGCTTTCTCTGTGGCTGCGCCAACAATTTCTTATCAACTCCCTATTGCGATTAAATCTATCTTCTGAAGCTATAGATACCTTTCGTAGGAAACTGAAAACATATTTGTTTGAAATTGCTTTTATATCATAGAATTTCGGTGGTTTCCTGCTCCAGTGATGACTTATGCCTGTCCCTTTTATGACTAGCTAAATGATTTTGCTTGTTGCGCCTCTGAGCATGGATATTTGTAAGGATTTAGACACTATAAGTTTTACAATTATTATTATTATTATTATTATTATTATAAAAAATATTGTTATTGTTATTATTAATATTATTATTATTATTACATGTAGCATTCAACACAGAAGTTCGTAAAAGTTACAAATAGCAAACAATTATCAATACGGATTTGGGACTCTTCCGTTGTGGCTATAACATCCTCTTTCATATGAATCACACATATAATATTAAAGACAAATTGTGGAATGTGCAAATATACTAGCATTCGGAAGAGAGATAGCGCACGTGGTTTCTATCCCTCCAGGTTTCCGCGGTCCTCGCTGTACCCGGCGCGACTGGGACCTGTGCCGGGCCCAGCCTTGCGAACACAACGGCTCGTGTACGGCCAACAAGACCGTCTACACATGCCTCTGTCCACGCGGCTACGGCGGACACCACTGCGAGGTGAACACCAACGAATGTCTCTCGAGCCCCTGTGTCCACGGAGTCTGCGTCGACAAGGTGGCCGGATACCAGTGCTTCTGTACACCGGGTAAGTGGACTTTGACCACGGGCGGCTCCAGGACAACGTGATTAAAAGAGAGAGGGGGGAGGGAGGGAAGGAGGGAGGGAGGGAGGGGAGATAGAAGGAGAGAGAGAGGGGAAGAGAAAGGGATGGGAGAGGGAGAGGGAGAGAGGGGGAGTGGGAGAGAGGGAGAGAGGGAGAGAGGCAGAGAGGGAGAGAGGGAGAGAGGGAGAGAGGGAGAGAGGGAGAGAGGGAGAGAGGGAGAGAGGGAGAGAGGGAGAGAGGGAGAGAGGGAGAGAGGGAGAGAGGGAGAGAGGGAGAGAGGGAGAGAGGGAGAGAGGGAGAGTGGGAGAGAGGGACAGAGGGAGAGAGGGACAGAGGGACAGAGGGAGAGAGAGCTGTTTAAACAAAACATAGAAAGAAGCCACGAAACAAATATTACAACCCACGTGATCAATGTTGTCTTCCTGCTCGAATGTCCCAAATTTCATAAATGTATCTTGTCACAGAACAAAGATGGGCGGTGTAATGTATTTGTTTTACATGCAGATTAAATTAAATTAGATACAGCATCGGCTCCATAATGCGTAAATCTCTCCCCTCTCGCTCTATCGCACTCTCCCCATCTCTCCCTCTACATCCCTCCCTCCCTCCTTCCCTCCCTCCATCTCTCTCTCTCTCTCTCTCTCTATCTCTGTCTGTCTCTCCCTATACCCCTCTCTGGATCCTTCCCTGCGTTCCTCCCTCCCTCCCTCCCTCCCTATCTTTTTCCCTCTCCCCCCTTCTTATGTCTCTTCCTCTGAGATTCTCGTGTTGCAGTTGGTGACTTACTGCTGTCAGATGGTTTTAATTACTTTAACTCTGTTGTAGAAATCAATACATGGCTTCAAGCCTAATGGGGAATACGTGCGAATAATTTACACACACCAATGTGC
>OZ024861.1:36319323-36324323 GCA_964017155.1 Oasisia sp. SBJ-2009 | reverse complement strand
ATACGTGCGTGTAAATGATTGTCTGAGATAGATTGTTGTTCACCTACATGAGAATTGCCAATCAGGCGTACAACTGTTTCGCATAGCTTGTTACACAAAATGCATGCACATGTACATGCTTTCGTGAATGCACACATATGCACGGCTCGAGAAAAAGGCAAATAAACTTATTTACTTACCTGATGGTGTTCATGGTGTTCGAGAAATATTAGAACATTATATTACACGCATTCCGAGGGAAATCGCATGTATATGCAGGTGTGCATATCGTCGTGCGCACGTACATGGTCTTACATTCATGCACACAATTGCGCACACACATACACACACACACACAAACACACACACACACACACACACACACACACACACACACACACACACACACATCACACATTCACACTCGCTTTTACACGCTCGTACGTCTCGCCCACACACACCCATGTACATGTACATGTACATGTACATGTACATCAACTCAAACTCAAACTCAAACTCAAACTCAAACTCAAACTCAAACTCAAACTCAAACTCAAACTCAAACTCAAACTCAAACTCAAACTCAAACTCAAACTCAAACTCAAACTCAAACTCAAACTCAAACTCAAACTCAAACTCAAACTCAAACTCAAACTCAAACTCAAACTCAAACTCAAACTCAAACTCAAACTCAAACTCAAACTCAAACTCAAACGCAACATAACGTCACGGAAGTCCGCCGCGATGATGAAGACGTCAGTGTGGCCGGAGATGAGAGCGCAACACGAAATCGGATGCATAGATACGGCCGCACTTGGGACAGGCTTGACTCCTCTGTTTGCGAATTTGACGTTTCTGGGTCAGCTCTTGCAGGCACGTCTCTTCAAAGGCATGGGTGACATTGTGCACCGCCAGGCGCCCGGAGTGGCAGTCCGCTGCAGTTGTATCCCAACCAAAGATGGTGATGCCGCAGGCCCTCAGCGATGCCTTCAGATACTCATTGTAGCGCCTAATTTGGCCGCCTGTGTTTCTTGTGCTAGATGCCATCTCGGATAACAAGATCAACTTTAGTATTCGAGAGTTGACTATCCGGACTACATGACCATCCCGTCGTAGCTGTGCGTTCATGGCCAGTGACTCGAGGCCGGATGTTTTAGAAGGTTGGAACACTTCAATATTGGCCATCCGGTCATTCCAAGATATGGCCAAGATCTCTTGGACACATAACAAACGCACATACACACACACTATCGACACTTGCGCGCGTGCACAAGCGCACATGCAAGAGCGTGAGGAAGAAACATGAATGGTATCCGATAACAGTGAGTAGATTTGGTACATGTTCAGTGATAATATTTTATTGTCTCTGTTGCAGCGCTGGTTGATACCAGAGTGCCGACGTCGCGAAATATGTTCGAGTTCGAATCACCTTTGCACCAATTCAGGTAGCGAATATTGACTAGCATTGAATTAAATATCAAGTGTTCATTGTTGTGGACATGCTTGATAACATCTGTGGCGCACAACGCTTCCAATGGAACCGACCACAATAACATAAATACAACACTTGGTACATGTTGGCGCATTTGTATATATCCAACAGTTGCACAGACGTAGGTGTCTAATTGATACCTGTTATTAAGTGATATATTGTGAAGTGTTGTAATTGTTTTAAATTGTGCTTGTCTAGTAAGTTCACTAAAGCTGCCGTTTCAGTTGACATGCATGTATAGCGATCGTGTTAAGAAAACATATATAATGTATGTCGAAATAATAATAATAAATAATAATAATAATAATACAAATTATTTGTATAACGCCTGAATCAATAGTATTGCTCTCAGGTGCGTTCCACAAATGGACAAATAGTAGAAATAAAATACTTGTCAAAATAAATAATTATGTGAAGACTATTTTGGTATTTATTAGCGCGAATTAAAAACGGTGAGGTATACGCAAGATGACGAGAGAGGTAGACAGAAAGATAAACGCTCATAATGCAGAGAGAAGGCAGATGCTGGAGAGAAAAGAATACAGAAATACGGAAGAAAAACAGCAGACAGACAGTCAGACTGACAAACCGGCTTGTTTACAGAGAGATATTTTAATTGTTCCGTGTCATACTGCGATAAACGGTCTATTACAAACACATTAATATTTTATTCGACGCGTTGGTTTGGCATGTTTTCTACGATCTCTTTCAGTGGTATAAATGCCATGCCGCTTAATAATGCATTTACACGCACACAAAAATAGGTCTAGCATGTCTTGCTACTATTTCTCTCAATGGCATTCCACTTGAAAATATCCGGTGCTTTAATAATGCAGTTCGACAAAAAGCGTACTAATCGATCATTTCACCGTTATAGCCGAGTACAGAAGCTGCTGGTTGTGGTCGGCACGCTATTTGGAGCGCTCTGCATGGCTGCCGCTGTGCTGGCCGTCTGCTACTGTCCGTCACATCTGAGTGCCGACGGCAGGTGGCGCAGGAGTCGAGGCTACACCAGGCACACCGAGTGAGTGCATACACACGCACGCACGCACGCACGCACGCACGCACGCACGCACTTGCGAGCACACATACATACACACACATATACAGACATAAACACAGACATACACACATACATACATACATACATACATACATACATACATACATACATACATACATACATACATACATACATACATTCACTCACATAAAAACACGCGCACACACATACCATTTCGCCTTATTGAAATGTATATATAAGACTCTTCTAACATGAAAAATCTATAAATGTTTGCATACATAATCCGTTCATATTTTGCACGGGTTAGCCGGTGAATTTCTTTCCTGTTACGACTGTCGTCTCTTATATGTTACGGAATACACCCACACAAAAGAACGCCTTTACAGAAGCTACCTTTAAACGCTTCATAACAGGAACACTACTTTGCCACGAAGGATGAGTTGGTTTCGTAACATTTCATATTAGCACGCCAGCACATACTCTCACGTGCTGATATGTGTTTACGAGCTAAAATTGCGTAAGAGAAATGTAAAGAAATTCTAGATAAAAACTATGGTAGTGTCCATTTGCTTAAACACAATTTTGGAAAGACAATGTCGTTAGTGGTATGTATAATAATTCTAATTTGAACGTCAGCTGTGGTTGCTATCCGAAGTGAGCACATGTTACATGAAAAGATACATTTAATCCTATAAATTATACGTCTTCTGTGAGAAAAAAAACAGTTGAATTACAGACAAGCAACACTATGAAATCCGTGCACGATGTTTTGCAATTTCATTTCGGATGCCGCAGCTGACGTGCAAATTAGAATGTATTAATAGGAATGATCTGCTGAATATTATTAAGATAATGCGTCCGAAATATCTAGGGAGTATTACGACGTATCGACATGCTCAGCACGTCTGTGTTTCTTAGTAAATGTCAACCTAGAGGAAATATTTCCTAGTATCGTCCTGATTAAAACACCTGTTCAATGTACGGTGAACTATTTTCTTGCCAAACAAATTGAACAAAATAAATACACATTTATTAATTTTGTTCAGTGTTGTTTGTCGTGTTGGTTTTGCCCTGCTTTTCTGCAATTCTCGTCCTTCTGGGGCCAAGATCAATGTTTTCGATGCATCGTCGCTGATTAATCTGTAACACGTCCGTACCATTTCCATGCTTCATTTTTAAGGATGAGGTAGATATTGCCCTTTTTGCCGTAGACATGGTGCTTGAGATGGTCTCAGGTCGCTTACAGCTTTCGTATGCAGGTTTTGTGAAAACGAACAGACAAGTTACTATTTTGCAATGCCAACATTCAGTGATCCAGATGTTCTGGCAGATTTATAGTTTGGTTTTTCCGTAGTACACTGATAATCTCTATATAGGTGTTGAATGTATAAATAGGCAGACAATCGACTATACAATTACTGTTGATAATCAAGATGCAATTCTATGCCTTGCTGTTCCGTGGACCGATTATCTACAAATGGTCGTTATATTTTACACGTGTATTGTTGTTTCAGGGCAGAACCAAGAAGGCAGATTGACGTGAGCTCAGTCCGCGAGAACCGACCGTCTGTCGACGCCATCATGGAAGCCTCGTGTCCCGGATACCATGACAGTCTCAACGCGCCCCTCGTCAACTCGATCAAGTCTCAGAGAGTTTGACCACGACAGTCTCAATGCGCCCCTTGTCAACTCGATCAAGTCTCAGAGAGTTTGACCACGACAGTCTCAACGCGCCCCTCGTCAACTCGATCAAGTCTCAGAGAGATTGACCATGACAGTCTCAACGCGCCCCTTGTCAACTCGATCAAGTCTCTCAGAGTTTAGACCATGACAGTCTCAACGCGCCCCTTGTCAACTCGATCAAGTATCTCAGAGTTTAGACCATGACAGTTTCAACGCGCCCCTTGTCAACTCGAACAAGTCTCAGAGAGTTTGACCATGACAGTCTCAACGCGCCCCTTGTCAACTCGATCAAGTCTCAGAGAGTTTGACCACAACAGTCTCAACGCGCCCCTTGTCAACTCGATCAAGTCTCAGAGAGTTTGATCACGACAGTCTCAACGCGCCCCTTGTCAACTCGATCAAGTCATTCAGAGTTTAGACCATGACAGTTTCAACGCGCCCATTGTCAACTCGATCAAGTCTCTCGGAGTTTGACCACGATAGTCTCAAAGCGCCCCGTGTCAACTCGATCACGTTTCTCAGAGTTTAGACCATGACAGTCTCAATGCGCCCCTTGTCAACTCGATCAAGTCATTCAGAGTTTAGACCATGACAGTTTCAACGCGCCCATTGTCAACTCGATCAAGTCTCTCAGAGTTTGACCACGATAGTTTCAAAGCGCCCCGTATCAACTCGATCAAGTCTCTCAGAGTTTAGACCATGGCAATCTCAACGCGCCCCTTGTCAACTCGATCAACTCACTCAGAGTTTAAACGATGACAGTCCCAACGCGCCCCTTGTCAACTTTATTAAGTCTCTCAGAGTTTAAACCATGACAGTCTC
>OZ024861.1:36299323-36314323 GCA_964017155.1 Oasisia sp. SBJ-2009 | reverse complement strand
TCTGTAAGTCCTTTGATCTGATAGTAATTAGACATGTTTGTTATGAAGGTTACTTGTTGACCAAAATACCCCCGTACGAGATGTTAGATTGTGTTGATGTGCCTGAATTGATATCAGACATATTACGCTGAATGAAACGACGATGGCTAAGATGTGTATCAGTTACGGTGTTCAAATAGGCAAACTGGATAGTTATCATTCGACTTCGATTCAGTAATGTGTGCTTGCGCGCGTGCGTGGGTTGTGCGTGCGTCGGGCGTGTGAGTGGATGAGTGGATGAGTGGATGAGTGGATGAGTGGATGAGTGGATGAGTGGATGAGTGGATGAGTGGATGAGTGGATGAGTGGATGGATAGTGGATGAGTGGATGAGTGGATGAGTGGATGAGTGGATGAGTGGATGAGTGGATGAGTGGATGAGTGGATGAGTGGATGAGTGGATGAGTGGAGTGAGTGGATGAGTGGATGAGTGGATGAGTGGATGAGTGGATGAGTGGATGAGTGGATGAGTGGATGAGTGGATGAGTGGATGAGTGGATGAGTGGATGAGTGGATGAGTGGATGAGTGGATGAGTGGATGAGTGGATGAGTGGATGAGTGGATGAGTGGATGAGTGGATGAGTGGATGAGTGGATGAGTGGATGAGTGGAGTGGGATGGGTGGATGGTGGATGGGTGGATGGGTGGATGGGTGGATGGGTGGATGGGTGGATGGGTGGATGGGTGGATGGGTGGATGGGTGGATGGGTGGATGGGTGGATGGGTGGATGGGTGGGTGAGTGGGTGAGTGGGTGAGTGGGTGAGTGGGTGTGGGTGAGTGGGTGAGTGGGGTGAGTGGGTGAGTGGGTGAGTGGGTGAGTGGGTGAGTGGGTGAGTGGGTGAGTGGGTGAGTGGGTGAGTGGATGAGTGGATGAGTGGATGAGTGGATGAGTGGATGAGTGGATGAGTGGATGAGTGGATGAGTGGATGAGTGGATGAGTGGATGAGTGGATGAGTGGATGAGTGGATGAGTGGATGAGTGGATGAGTGGATGAGTGATGAGTGGATGAGTGGATGAGTGGATGAGTGGATGAGTGGATGAGTGGATGAGTGGGGTGAGGTGGTGAGTGGGTGAGTGGGTGAGTGGGGTGTGTGGGTGAGTGGTGAGTGGTAGATGAGTGGTGGTGGGTGAGTGGGTGAGTGGGTGAGTGGGTGAGTGGGTGAGTGGGTGAGTGGGTGAGTGGGTGAGTGGGTGAGTGGGTGAGTGGATGAGTGGATGAGTGGATGAGTGGATGAGTGGATGAGTGGATGAGTGGATGAGTGGATGAGTGGATGAGTGGATGAGTGGATGAGTGGATGGGTGGATGGGTGGATGGGTGGATGGGTGGATGGGTGGATGGGTGGATGGGTGGATGGGTGGATGGGTGGATGGGTGGATGGGTGGATGGGTGGATGGGTGGAAGGGTGGATGGGTGGAAGGGTGGATGGGTGGATGGGTGAATGGGTGAATGGGTGAGTGAGTGAGTGGGTGGGTGAGTGAGTGGGTGAGTGAGTGAGTGGGTGAGTGAGTGAGTGAGTGATTGAGTGAGTGAGTGAGTGAGTGAGTGAGTGAGTGAGTGAGTGAGTGAGTGAGTGAGTGAGTGAGTGAGTGAGTGAGTGAGTGAGTGAGTGAGTGAGTGAGTGAGTGAGTGAGTGAGTGAGTGAGTGAGTGATTGATTGAGAATGTGTGCGTATATTTGTGAATGTGTGTGCGTGCGCTCGCATGTGTACGTGTATGTGCATGTGAATGTATTGGGTAATGCGTGTTGACGGTATATGCATGAGTTGCATATAAGATATGTCGTATACTTTATATAATATATGTTAATGTTTCCTGGTACTATACATATACATACCTAATCCGTGTTGCTTGCTAAAGACTGCGTGACCAATCAAATATTCGCATCTATAGTCCAGGAAGTAGTGGTCACTGTAAAAATTACTATAATTGTGTGTATTGGTGGTTATAGCAATACATAATAATAGTATAATATCTATTGACCTCAATAATTGGACACATTGATGCCCGTTGAACTGAGACCAATATTTGGCTCGCGTCGTCGCCTTAAATACAGTATGTGCAATGTGATAACCATTGTCCGATTGGCAGGAAATTAATCACCAGATCATGTGTTTATCCAATCAATAATCTAAATCTGGTTGCAGTGATCGCGGAACAAAATAAAAATAATACGTCTCAAAATGATTTGCTTCGTCGTGTGAGATCCTACGTTAGCATGCTTCAACGAACATGACTCAATTTTTATGACGTTAATTTCTTTAAATATTTATATTACAAACATCGGCTAGTATGTGATATATAAACGTCATATTTATTTGCCTCGTCGGTGACACACTTGGAAACTTTTCCACCAAATACTAAAACTTAAATTCGATAAATATACTAACCATAATAAGATATAATATAATTTCGATACTGTTTGGTTATTAATCTACATAGTGGAGCAGCGTAGCATACTTTGTGTAATAATTGTGATTGGAGCCGTTTGAAATCAATACAAGTAGGACTTCTACTTCCTATGAAGAACTTAATTAAAGGCTAGTACAGGATGATTGACAACAAGTACATTGCCCAACACATTGCGCTGCTGAACCGAACGTCACCAATTAGCAGAAATAGCACAACAGTAGGGCCTGCTGTTTCTACGTAGCCAATGCGCCCACTGATTGTAACTTTCGGGACGGCCCCTCTAGCGTTGGCGTCATAGCCGGTCGACACGCATGGCCGACGACAACTCTCCAGGCCGTGTTCAGCCACGCGTATCGGGTCGTGATTACGGCAGGCACAACAGTTGCACACCGGCAGAAGTGAAGGCAGCTTGTCACAAAAATACCCTCCTTAACACGACTCGTTAAAAGTAAGAGCAGTAGAAGCCATCGTCGACATGAGGAGGCAAGACGTGTTCAGGTGAGTGCCGAGTCGCTGGAATGTTGACGCCGAGATCTGAAGGGGTTGTTTGCGTGGGCTTATAGCTGACCTGGTGGGCTACCTCAGGCCACCTGCTTGTGTGTGATCTAGCCGGCTACATTGAGAGCTGCACCCCAGCGCCATATTCTCTCTATATATCTATATATATCCATATATGTCCCAAATATTACGTATGCCGGGTTGGTTTGAATTTGAAATGCTCCGTGTCGTAAACGTTTCCCTGCGTAGGTTCCACTCACTACGGTCACGCATCGCTTCACATCGGATACATCCGCCTTTAGAGCGAGTGAGAAAACAGACACCGCTTGTTTCAACGAAGTAGCCACTACCGTCGAGACACGGATCTGACGCCGAGTGGATTTTTTCGTATGATCTCACCGTGCGGTTCAGTGCATATACGTAGGGTTGTCTGTTGTTACCGTCACAATAGGCAGGTCTGTGACTAGTTTCACACAGAGTGTCAACTCAGAGACAGCCTAGCATGGTTCACACAGTGTTACGGTTGTACTACTAGGTCGCGGTAAAAACGTTGTGGTTTAGTGGTGTAAATGTCGTCCTGCAACTACCCGAGAAATGCCGACCCGAGAAATGCCGCATTTAACATGACACGTTTAGGGAAACGAGAATACATGTTATTTTTTATTTTTATATCACGACAAAAACACGTTATAGAAACTATAGATAGATGCATATTCATCGATGCGTAGCATCACGACATAGATGAACGATCCTGCCTGGGGTATTGTTATTTTCTTGAAGCTGCCATAGAAGCCGCACCCAGACAAGATGGTACCAGATACAAATAGCAACAGCTATTTCAAATGGTGCGCGGACAAAACCCCCTCCGGACAAAACCCCCTCGGACAAAACTATAAAAATATAATTTAAATTAGTAGACATACATTATAAGAGGACTAAAATATCATTTAAAATTATAATTACAATTGAATGCGTCCAATTTTGTTTAAAAAATATATTTATACAATTATTAAGTTAAGCTAACATTTCAGAAGAGAAGGTTGTTGTTCAGCACCACCGATCCGCTATATTATATATAGTATGCACAAATATACAGCCAAGCTAAGTTTACTTCTTTTGATAATTATTGAGGCTAGTATCTATGATGAGGGGGTTTTGTCCGAGGGGGTTTTGTCCGGAATGAGCTTATATCTTGATGGAGTTATGTATGGAGGGGGTTTTGTCCGGAGGGGGTTTTGTCCTACCTTCATTTCAAATACCGTACGGTCGATTGTAGAACCATCATATCGGCCACTCCCCTGTCAGTGAATCACTCCTGTAGTGACGTCACTCTTCAGCAGTTCTGGGGGACAAACATTGTTTATTAAACCAGCGCCGCCACTGTTATCATAACACGACTCCGTTCCCGCGGAACCAATCCGTCCTGACGTTGTATACACGGGTATATTTGACTATATTTTTTCTTGTCCGTATTGCGTTAGTTGTGTTGCTTGTTAAACTGATTCATTGCACTTATCTGGAGATCTCATCTGACATAGGTAGAATTATGTGGATATATGAATACAATTACCCAGAGGATTGATGATGGAAGACTGAGATTTGCTAGATATTGCTCTATGAAGGAACATTTAAGACCACCACCTGGCAGCCATCGCATGCGTCTGAGTAGACAAGGCTTTAATTAGATTGACAGTCGTGTCTTGTAAATGTCAATTAAGCGCAGAAGAAGCCTGAGACATTTGGCGCCAACTGAGCTCCACCCGTATAGCCGACATGATTGCGTGTGTGGGAGGGTGAATGAGTGATGACGTCAACGACTGAGTGGGACTGTAGTTAGCGTCGAAATACATTTACCTCGTCTTCTTTATGTTTTCCATAAGGGGTTGTGATACATACATATGTATGTTTCTTTTTTGCAATATATGTAATTTTATGTCATCTCAACAGCTGACATCAGCTAACAGCAACATGTTATGATATGGGCTTCTTATTTCTTGGTCACTCGGTGGGCAAAGCTGCCAAGACTATTAGTTCAGGTTACATAATTTATTACACTATATCGTGTTGTTGAATTGCCGTAACGAAACGCATGCATTACGTCAAACAATGACAACAACTGATCAAAGATGCTGGTTGACATGATGAATGTCCACATGTCTTTAATGCAGGTGTGCATAATGTCAGCATGCGATCATACATATTCTGTGCATGAACATGCGCATTACGTGTACATGCCTATGTGGATGGGTGTGTCGGCAATACAAGACGGGTGGTGCGTATTATTCACATTTTCTGTGACAGTATTATTGATGTGAATAACTACTTATTTGCACGGGAATCCTTCGCATAAATCAATATGGTTCATGCAAAATGTGTGCCTGTCCAGCATAGACTTGGTATGCCGCCTGTGTGCCCACATCAAACATGGGCAAATGTTTTGTTAAAATATTCGACTTAAAGTGAAGCCAAGACGAACACGAGGAAGACATTACCTATTGTAACATATGTGGTTTTCGAAAGTGGGGAATCGGTAACAATAATATTATCATATAATTTATATTTAAAATGTAAACAGTAACATACTGAAGAATGAGACGCGCAGACTGGATAAATGAGATAGACAACAAATACTGACCTAAGCTCGTTGTGTTGATTCTACTATCTATATGCAAATTTTATTTAAAAAAACGTATTACTGACTACACTGTACGCTATTTATAGAACATTAGTATACATACCTATTTGCGGGGCGTTTGCTATTTCGCCAGTTCATTAAGCGGAATATACTGCGTTAAAACGTTGTCTTTCCTTGGTATTTGTCGTCGAACTGTTTGTGTACGCGAAAGGCTTCTTTAAACATGTTACAGTGAAACTGTCTCCAACACTTAACACCATAAGAAAGAGAAATTCACATAACACAGTTGTGTTGGCATTTGATTGTATCATTATAGTGTTGTGGGTAAGTTTCCTATCAAACCATAATACAATAGTTCACTTCTTACCCTTGATTACGCACTGACTTTGGACAATGTTTACTTTTGTTTGCAAATTGCAATCAACGCAATAACGAAAGCAGGTTATCGTCGCTAGTTCCTGGGGCCATTTATGATATTTTGAGTATAGAGGCTAAGTACATACTGCTCAAACGGTTACAAGCAGTTGATAAATTAACATTGCTATTTTGCAAACACCTTTGTATGTGTGCGTGTGCATATGACAGTTTTGTGTGCTTGCTATTGTTTGTTGTTGCTGTTATATTGGAAACGTCCTGGATTATAAGAAGTCACATACATTGCCTGGTTACACGCTGCTATAAAGTTTTTCAGTAGCACATACAGGTTGACATTCGAAAACAGTGGGCCTTATAAGAAAATAACGTGAACCCACTGTTCCACACCAAACCTCAACAGAACTCACGAACCCTCTAGTAAAAGCACAGTTTCATCTACCGTCCTCGACTAAAATCACGTGGAATACACATGCATTCATAAAAACCGTGTACGGCTGAATACAGCTGTGCGTACATTACATGCATGCATCCATTCAAAGTACAGGCAATCGTGCACCCAAAATGCAACGGATCGTAGGCACTGTTCAGTCAATTCTCTGCGTGGTCGGTCCTGTGAGAACCGACGATATCGCTCTGAGCGTTTACTCCGGGTGACGTCTGTCTATAGTGTATGTGCCCACGGGACATACAGATAACCTCGACCATGTGGACTATTGTGGCAGACCGTGCTGCGTGTACTACGTCTACACATCGACAATGAACTGGTCGTATCAAGTGATAGGACTTGCTACTGCAACTCCTCTCAGAGCTAAGAATACCCGAGGACGACCGGTTTTCGGGTCAACAAAAGTGGGACAAGGACTGGGCATTTCACATTACCGAGGTCGAGTATTGTATTATACGGGCCTACGTTGGGTTGGTTTAATGTGTGTGATTATATTGCCCCGCATATTTACACATATTGCCAGGGGCGTCGATCCGGTTTTAAAAGTGGGGGGGGGGGACGGAGGACCAATTTATATACACACACGTATATATATATATATATATATTTATATATATATATATATATATATATATATATATATATATATATATATGACCTGAAATACACATAATTTTTTTTATATATAAAACATATAATTCACTGTTGGTCTGGTACTAATTCTAAACTAAAAAAAGCCTTTATGTTATGCTCTTTATAATAGTTATGTTGGCAACATATATTTGAAGAGGGGCCATGACCTACCCCAATCACTGAACATTTGGGGGTAAATTTCGGACCCAACACTGCTTTCCTGGTTCATAAAATGACAAGATGCAGAGCTTACAGAGTGCCCGTGTAGGACTTCCCAATCCCACCTTTTGGCAAAGAATTTTGTCATCACTAAAATGAGATCAAATTACACAAAGTGCATAAATCCTCTGGTTCCGCCGTAGGCGATATAAATATCCACCAGGGCGAGCAGGCTGCACTCCAAGGGATGACAGGGCAAATAAAAATTAATAATCTATTATGTGCTTGATGGCTATAATTATATCAATACAAGGGTGCAAAATGACAGAATGACGAATATTTACTGGACTTAGATCAAGTTGCGGGGTGCTGCCAACCAAGCAATTTATCTAGTGATTTTCCACTAGGTAGTCGGAAGTTTAGTTCTTATTATTACTTTTACTACTAGACCGATGTATGGTTTTTAAGAGAGGGGACTGATCAATCTCGCTATATATGCATATAAATTTGTATATGAACTGAAAAAATACGAGGACATTTCCTATGTAGACCCCCTCAGGCCGAAAAGTGGGGTACGCGTCCCCCTCGTCCCCCACTGATCGACGCTCATGCTGTGCCTGTGTAGAACTTCCCAATCCAACATTTTGGCAAAGAAATTTGTCATCACTCAAATGGGAATATGTTACACAAAGTGCAGGAATCCGCCGCTTCTGCAAACAGTCGAGGGGTGAATGTGCAACACAAATTTCATCATTTTAAATATGCTTGATGGTTAGAGCCCATTAATAATATCAACACAAGGTTGATAGAGCCTGGCAGCGGTTTACATTTGTCCGGTAGTTATAAACTTTCCGATTGGTCTTTCTGCGAATGCGCGACAAATTTAAAATCATCATGTGCAGCGAAATAACAAAGCATTTTTGGTATAAATGCCACGGGCTGTTCGATAACTCTCCTGTGATGACTAATGTGAAGAGTTATCTAAAATGTCATTCAATACATTAAAATATTACGTTTGTTTAAATAACTATCACGGATTATGGAAACATGCCTCAAAACTTGTTTGCCTCGTGTTAATTTGCGATAAATAACTTCGCTGAACTTCATATCGCGAGTTTATTGTCTAGCTACTTTATTGTCTAGCTAGCGGCTTCTAAGAGAGAGGAGTGTTGAGTGAGGCTATATGTATGCTTCGCAATTTTTCTGATCTGAAAAGTGGGGGGGGGACAATTCCTATGCTGTCCCCCACCCTAAAAAGTGGGGGGGGGGGACGCGTCCCCACCGATCGACGCCCGTGCATATTGCCGACGGCTCGTGTATTTATAGTTGTTCCTGTTACAGACACGACGTTTGGTTCTTAAGACATGCACGTTTTTAACTTAAATTACTCAAGTGGCTATGATTTTATTAACGTCATATAAATGTGGTGGATTTTGGTGAGCATAAGTATGATTATAGTTATAATGTCACTAATCATTACAAACTGGGGAAGTATAGGTCTATATTCAAGCTAAATATCCTCACTATCTGACCACACAGGGAGCCATCATCAAGACACGCTTTACGCGGCCCGACTAGATACCACTAGAGTAACTTAATTGCGAAATGGCTGTTTTTGGTATGTTACATAAACGAGTTTCAACTGTGCTTCAGTTAGCATCAACAGTGAATACATGAGGAGGTCGACTTCGTGATAAAGTCAAGACCTGGAGACAGGCCAATATTGACAATACTCATCGGTATTATGGAAAGTCCCTTGATAGATTGATGGTTGGACAGATTCCCTAACCAAACACCCTTTGTGCTTATTACCGTCCATGTATCACCGGGTAATGAGATCGCTATGCCTGGCGGGAATATGACATTACAGTCACAAGGGACTAATGCGGGAACGTTGTCGACTTTCTATAATTGCGTGGTCAACCAAGCATTTCTTACTTACTTAGTCCATTTAAGGACTGCAGCTGCGATGTTTGCCATGGCCGTTCCTGTTGTTGATGGTTTAAGGTGCTATGTTTGGAAGCTCTGGCACGGAGAAAACCATCCAGTCCATTGGTGTGTGTGGTGTGTGTGCGTGTGTGCGTGCGTGCGTGCGTGCGTGTGTGTGTGTGTGTTTGTGTGATAGATATATATATATAGAGAGAGAGAGAGAGAGAGAGAGAGAGAGAGAGAGAGAGAGAGAGAGAGAGAGAGAGAGAGAGAGAGAGAGAGAGAGAGAGAGAGAGAGAGAGAGAGAGAGAGAGAGAGAGAGGAGAGAGAGAGAGAGAGAGAGAGAGAGAGAGAGAGAGAGAGAGAGAGAGAGAGAGAGAGAGAGAGAGAGAGAGAGAGAGAGAGAGAGAGAGAGAGAGAGAGAGAGAGAGAGAGAGAGAGAGAGAGAGAGAGAGAGAGAGAGAGAGCATTCATGTATAACCATGTCATTACAGCTCTGTGGCAAAAATATCCATGATGGAGACACTGAAACTTTAGTTATGCTAAACCTACTTACAACAAACTTGTCCAATGACGCAATGTCCCTACACATGTTACGTAACGGCGCTGGTGGCTAAACAACTAATTCCTTTGATCTAAGCTCTTAGTTTCACTTCAGATGTGTCATCTACGAGCCATGTCCACCACAAGTGTGCATTGACACTCGCGAGGTGTAAATCACGAGGGTAATAACAGTCATCGGGTAGAAACGATGCCGATTAAGGGGAAATGCTTGCTCACGTTGCGGGCAACTTCAGGTCAGCAATTACGTAAATTGCTTTGACACTAACTGAACCGTGGCAGTGTGGTCGGTGCTCATGGAGGGTGAAGTACAATAAGTCTCTCCATACCGCTGCTGTTGCACCTGCAAGCTTAGCCACAGTTGGATATACAAAAACATATGTGAGTTCAGGAAACGTTGAGTTTTGGGAAACCTATTTGAGGTATGCCATGTTCGGTTACGATACAACAGTTGTTAGATGAATATGATGATGATGATATCATAATAAAATATATAAGCAATGCGTTTACTACCTCAGATGCACCTGCAAGTTTAACCACACACGTAGGGGACCGTTTCGCTAAGATAAAGCGCTCTTATAGAACATCTATCTTTAAACAAAATCCATGTTAAATTAAACGAGTTCTTATCTAAATATACATATCCATTGCCGTACATATTACCGAGGATATTATTTCCACGACACACCAGTGATAATGTCTCTTTGGCACATCATGGTGTTGACAATTTTCACGTATTCAAAATTACTGTTAAGGACCAAAACTGAATAATTAATGGGCAAAGTCGGATTAAAGAGATTAATGAAATGAACCCCGGTGATGACGAAAACACGTTTGACGTCACTAGTACTGTCGTGTAGTACATTTTTGAGTTAAACCACTCTGTGTGTTATAACATGTCACATGCAGTATAACAGTTGTGAGTGGAATATATATATATATATATATATATATATATATATATATATATATATATATGTACAACATTAAGATCCATGTAACGTACACCCATCGGCTTTACTAGTGTTATGAGACATATGAGCTAATCTACATTAGAAACTAATCCGATTGGATCATATGAGATAAACAAGATTGCCACCAAGAATATTAACTCGGTGGTAAGTAAACAAGAAAGGCTATGATTCATCAAGTTTGAAACTGTTTTTATCTATGCAGCACCCGCTCTTCTAAGATACTAATCTGTTTTATTTTAGACATGCATTCATAAAACCAACAATTACACAATCTACCGATAATCTGTCTCAATCGTTCTTACGTGAACAAGAGTACACCTCCCAATATGTTCATAATATCATGCCAGACAAACAATACCTTGCTTCTAGCTAAACCGTAATTTTATTGCGTGTACAAGTAAATGGACAAACAGCTGGCGTTGACACACGTCCAACGTGTACAACACGAAGACATTGTCTGCATAATGTCAGCGACCTTTGCCATGTTCGAAGCAGCGGTTTGTCTCCAGTTATCGTCATAACTATACAAAGCGTCTTTATTTGTGCCAAGTCAGGCAAACGCTATGTATATGCAACTGAGTTGCTGCTATGTTTTTATAATGCGTCTCCACTGTGCAGTCGCCGTGAATGCGTTACCGCTGCGTTAGACATGTTGCATACAAATGTAACAATTGCTTGCAGTCTAGCACGAGAAGGTAGTTTGCGTTGTGACAAAATGAACCTAGTCGGTGTTGTAGTGTTGCATCACCTGTTTGGGCGTGGTGATTTGAGTACTGACAGCGATTGTACATCGCACAGTTTCATGCCTCTTCGCTGATTATAACCGATCTATTTACTATGCTGATTTGCTCGCTTGATGAGTGTCTGTCTAGCGTGTGTGCTTGTCTTGGAGCGTAGACACCTCTCGCTGAGCTGTCTGGCTTTACACTCTGGTTTTTGTCGGTAACGAGGTTGGCATAACGTAGTGATTTCCCTGTATTACATTCACATAACTAGAATGGACGAACTGTGAGTGGAGGATGGAGTAAAAGAAAGTTTTAGGAAACAATTGGTAAATAGTAGGTTGAAATGGGCCGGTAATGTGGAATGAACGAGAGATGAGAAACTGGCAAAAAGATCCGATGTCCAGAAAGTGGAGGGAAAAGGTGGCGAGGAAGATCGAGGATGCAATGGGAGGACTACGTTAACAGAGAACTCGAAAGTGTGGGAGGAGAATGGAGAACAAAAGCAAGTTAAACAACATATATAAGGAACTGGAGACTGTTGATGGAGAGCGTGGTTAGAGAAAAGTGAGGGCAGAGAAAGGCGATGGCAGCAATGGCCAACCTCACTTCTGACGAGAGGGATACCAAGAGGGTAACAACATGTGAACAGAACTACATTATTTTAATCATAGGTTTCAGTAGGCTTGATTCCATGCCATGCCATTATGCCACACTAGATGGAAGAAGCTGACGAGGTATGTCTTCATGATACCATCACCGTCATCTCCCCTGCTTAGCGGATGATGTTAGCAGCGTCTGTACTACGTCCAATAGTAGCATGCATTAATTTGACAGGTCAATAATTTGACAATATATTACAGGGATATCTATTGAGTTTGCTTATGCTGTCGGAATGATCATGGTACATCAACCGTAACCAGCGAAGACCTTCAATACGATCGCAGCCTTATCATACGTCGTAAATATCGTCGTTATCGTCTGAATCAGACCATGTCTCTGATTGGGCGATACACGTGTGTGTGATTTTTATAAACTAACCTACGTGCTACATGTTACAGCGCCGCACAGTAATAGATCATACAAATCAGTAATAGGTCAGACAAATATAAGATCTGAAGATCTGAGATATTTAGTTTTCAGTCCAATCTCAGTAAGATGTCTGCGAGTAGACGGTTACGTAATGTGACGCACACGCTATATTATGGAACCAGGCCGCCCACATGGTTGACATTGCATGGGTGTTTTGGAACCCAATGATTACGGCTTTGCTATCGGATCTCAGAAAGCAGGTGTAATACTTGGGCTCACAAAGGCGTCGACCAGATGAGATGATATGAGGCCGCTCTCCTGATACGCGGTTCGTGCAGGTCTCCACCTGAAACTGTTGCTATAGAATTGCAGTGTTCGTCTCGTCAGCAAAACAGTTTTTTTGCTCCATGTATTGGTGCCGTGTGAGTGCCGTAGTCGCTACTGTTAATGGGCATTCTTCAGTATGTGGGTGTTGGCCTACAGATTTGCATGATTACAGCTGATTGCTCATTTCACACACACACACACACACACACACACACACACACACACACACACACACACACACACACACACACACACACACACACACACACACACACACACACACACACACACACACACACACACACACACACACACACACACACACACACACACACACACACACACGTATATACATTCATCCATCCATCCATCCATCCATCCATCCATCCATCCATCCATCCATCCATCCATTACAGAATATGAGATTATGACACCTAACTACGTGGCGCGGACACCACGACGAAGGCACACACGGTTTGTTATGTTGTCTCGCCGCAAAGATAAACACGACCTGCCTTCACCATAGAATGAGTCACGCCACCTCATTCATCGTTGTGTAGCTGTTTGTGTGTGTGTGGTTTGGGAGAGCAGAGAGGCGGCTTTTCATTGACACCAGCCGTATCGTCTTACATCAGGCAAAAGGTTATGTAGTTTTTAACTTTGTACTTCCGTCAGAAAAAAATGTTTTGAGGAATCAAACTCTAGACCTAAAGGTTTTGGTATTCGCCAGAAATTTACTTATGCAATAAAATAGCCGAGTTGTGTTGTACACTGAAAAAGTGCATGCATTCTTAGAAAACCTAATTGTACCATTATATGTTTCAGCGTGCAGGACGTTGTTATTAATATCTTTATGATTCATCGTAATTAATTTTTCGTATAGGCATAATTAACTTTTCCGTGCTGACGCCAGTTAAAACATATGAAAGAGATGTTTAAAGCATTTATTTGTGTTATGTTTTTATTTGTTTATTGTGTTGTGCGTCTGTGGTATGCAGGTGGTTTATCAAATTACAAAGATTCACAATGCGGCTAATATGCTACGAACTATTGATAGCGATGGTTCAACGCTCCCTGCGTCCAGAAGCCTTGGTGATATGTCGCAAAGGGAACCGAGTTATTAAATTATTATTATCAAACTTATTACTACGGCAGCAGATGGTCGCACTACTGGAGCTTATGGGTAACTTGGTGATAGCATTGTGGTTGTATACTGGTAGCATCATAGTAGCACTGTGGTAATACGGATGTAGCAATTACCCGGCACTCCATAACATAATAGTCGTAAGGTAGAGTACTTATATCACAGTGACATCAGCATGGCACCGCAATAATATTACCATTTTGAAAGCGTGATTGTAGAACTAAATGCTAGTAGCATGTTTTAAATAAATTGTTGCCACTTAATAGCATCGCGGTAGCATAGTGTCAACATGGTGGTAGCACCAAGGAACGTGTTAACACGATTACGGCACCGTTGTAGCTATATTAGTGATAGCACAATGTTAGCGTTGATTTTTACGCAGTGACGATTACACTGTTAGCATGGTGATAGTTTTATGGTTATATGTATCGATCGTAGTTTTAGCTAGATTGCTACGCGTGGGCAGCATGCCGGGTGGATAGTGTTGCCTCAAGCATATTTACTAAAAAAATCACTCGCTACCCTATTCACAAATCACATACCTCTCTGTCTCCCATTTGTAGAAGATGAAATAACGGACATCAACTGAGCAGTGACAATCGACGAGTATCAGAATGCCGCGACGGTCGCCAAGAATAAAGGACCCTGCCAACAACAGGCCGAAAGATTTCTCGGAAGACAGCTTCGAGCACTTCGCTCGCAAGAATTTCCAGGGCAAAGTCCCGCCTCGGTTCAGTAGGAAGGAAATACGTCATCCAGTCCTCCGATGTACTCCAACGGCCGACAAAGAGGTAGGCGTTTATACACAGCATGTCTACATGATAATGTCAACCCTTTACAACCCCACCACTGACATTTCCGACAGTATCGTTGTCTTTGAATAGAGGTACTGCTCGGGTGGCTATTTTCACCGGAAGGAACATAAGACGCGCCCTGCGCCTTCGGCGTGTCTATAATTAACAGTTCCGCTGCTTAAGTATCGGTGTCTGAAATTAAATCATGCAGGCCAGTCTTTTAACGTAGCTTTACTGGGTTGCATCGGTTTATTACGACGCATACCTAAATGATTATAGCATAAATGTAGCGTAGTTTATTGATTTTGTGCTGTCAACTATTTTA
>OZ024861.1:36261823-36294323 GCA_964017155.1 Oasisia sp. SBJ-2009 | reverse complement strand
TGTTGCTCCGTGTGGATTAAAATATTTATTAATAATTAAATATTTGTATAAACACTGATAATGTTTGTGCAACCTGTTCAGGCAAAACCCACGATAACGGATTGCGCCATTTTCTTTTCACCCTTCAGATAGCGTCGCTGGGCAACGGGCGTGACCACGTGATGAACTCGATTTCGCAATGCGAGCAAATTTTCCGCGACCAAGACGAAGACGAGGCGAACGCTCCGTGGCAGCTATTCTACCGGAAGGAGATCTTTACGCCGTGGGAGAACACGGTCAAAGACCCGGTGGCCACCAACTTGATCTACGCCCAGGTGGTGCGGGGAATCATGATGGGAGAATACACGTGCGACTCGGTGAGGACACCTACGTGAAAGTAGTGGTCTTGTGTATTGTATATGCAGTGAGCGTAGTGGCTCAGGGGTAGAGTTTCGGACTCTCGACTAAGATGATCCGGGTTCAAATCCTGTGCTGCGGTGTTAAAACCTTGGGCAAGTTTTTCTCACTGTATTGCTCCAGTTCATCTTTAGCGGTATGAATGAGTACCTAGCTATAGACAATGGTGGATATGTGTAGGAGCAGCCTCCGCTCATTAATTGTAGTAGATGGCTGGATGCTTCCCGGAGAAGTTGAGATGGAGTCTGATTGAACACGTCTGTCAGGGAAGTCAAATGCCGACTCAGTTAATACAATCTATACAATCTATCGATACCTGGCGATACAATCTATCACTCTGTGCGTACATATACAAAACCAGAATAAGAATACATCTATTATTTCAATCACCCTGTGCGTACATACACAGAACCAGCGAAACCCTAAGATCCAATCTACTATTGCAACTTTTTTAATTGGCTTATACAAACATTCACAATAAAATCACAAATCCATACAAGTAGCACCGCTGGCGATAAACCACATTGCTATCTTTTATTAAAACAAACTACCACGTGACCGACAGGACAACGACCTGGCTCTACTCATCGCCCGCCAGTGCTACAACGAGCACGGGGCCAACGTGAACGTAGTGGAACTGCGCTCCCTCGTGCCCGCCTACCTGCCGGCCGCCGAGCGGGATGACGAGGACGCCTTGGACCGGTGGCTGGAGGACGTGCAGGCCGCCTACAAGCGACTGTTCCGGCGCGGAGACGCGCCGCCGCCCAACTCCTACCGCGTGTCTCTCGACGTCGTCAAATACGCCAAGATCAAGTGAGATTATCTATTTTTTTTCTGTTTAAAAGAGCGTTTTCACTTTAAAAGATTTTTTTTAATATCCGAACGTTTTTAATATATACTATTTATCAACTATTTTATTATTTATTTTTAATTGTAATATAATTAACTATTATTTATTTTTTAATATTTACTATTTTTAATATCTACTATTTATCATCTATTCTATTATTTATTTTTAAATTGTAATAATAATTAACTATTATTTATCAGTTTTAGTATTTTAGTATTATTAAGACTAATATTATTTATTTATATTGAACACCTTTTACTGATCTATTTATTTTATAACTACGTCTGTGTTTTTTTTAAGGTAATCTGTATATTCATGTAAAGTGTAATGCGCCTCTAAATGGTTTTATTGCCAGAGATATGGCGTAGAAAAGTACTGTTATTTGTTATTATTATTATATATTTTAGTACGCTAACGTTGACGGCATCTGGGCATATCTTCTTCACTAGAGTGTAGTACCACTTTTTTCTGTTTCTTCGCTTTCGTTGCGATCTACCGAGTAGTAGATACGCCACTTTTCCTTGTGTTCGGTTTCCCTGGAATTACCTGTAGTTACGTGTAATTATTATTTGTAACTTATTTAATGAATATTTGGCTCGCTTTCTCGTATCATGCATTCTGCATGCCATATCTGATTAACTATTATTTGCTACAGACAACCTATGGATACTCGATTATACCACACATCTATTTGTATCCTATTTGATGAACATTTTACACATCTATTTGTATCCTATTTGATGAACATTTTACACATCTATTTGTATCCTATTTGATGAACATTTTACACATCTATTTGTATCCTATTTGATGAACATTTTACACATCTATTTGTATCCTATTTGATGAATATTTTACACATTTATTTGTATCCTATTTGATGAACATTCTACACATCTATTTGTATATTTTTTAATAAACATTTTGCTCTTCCCGCATATCTCGTTTACATCTTACAACGAATGAATAATGTCATTAACATTAGCATTTTGTCTGCCTCGACTGAGCTTTCGCTTTCTCAATACAGCTCTACTTCGATTCTAACTTATTTCTTCTGTACACTATCTTATCGACATTGTTCTGCTTCAGATGGCCACTCGCCTTCTCGCGGTACTTTGACGTGGTCAAGCTGGACGGTCCGGCCTGGGACGACGAGATGTTCAGTCTCGCCATCAACTCGAGCGGGGTCTACGTCGTCGGCGAGAGCAGACAGATGCTCCACAAGATGGCGTTCCACGAGATCGCGCAGGTTCTCGGGGAGAGGCACGTGACATATATTGCATAACTACCATTTTTCTTCACGGAAATGTGGTGCATTTCTTAGTTTTAATTTAATTTAATTAGTTTAATAGTTTATTTCACTCCGGGCAATCGTAGAGATTGAAATGGGTACATCAAATGTGCAAAGTATATTTGTTAAACTAGATTCAAATAATATATGGCGTAAATATAAATTATAATGTAGAGAATATACGATATGTATCTATAAAGTAATTAAAATAATTTAAGACATTAAAACATATTTTATGTGATTATTTGACTAAACTTATTAAAACATAATAAATAATTTAAAACATTAAAATATATAAATAGATCTAAAAAACAAATTAAAGCTTTACAATATTTTACACATATCCATATCGGCATGCACGAAAGTTTGTTAAGAGTTCTTAGCATAATAGTCAGGTTCTCTCCACGGAAATAATTATGGTGCGTTTCTTAGCATATTATTCGGGTTTCCCCTAATTTTCTCAGTTCGGTCCTACTTCAGATATATGGGCTTCACACAAACGTATATGGTGAAATAATGTTGTACATACCTCCGAACTACGCAACAGCCCATTATAATTATATCCATGCAAACTATTCGACAACATCTGCTATAAGTTAACCTACACATGCGGGTGTCGTCTAGGGTTAACCTACATATTTATTGTAATAATGAGGCTGTCGACTAGTAAATAACGTGTCCTGACAGGTATGTTGTATCGTAATGAAATTAATCAGTAGTGGAGTGTAAAGTACCGTTTGTCCATGTTTTCTCTGCCCAATTTGTATTCACTGATGAAGTATGTTTCGAAATAGCATTATTACATAATGAAATATTAATTTCAGTTGTTTTATTCTCGATGCAGCGGACAAAACAGTGTGTTCCGTCACGTGATCACCTTTGAGCATTTGAACGGCGCCATGTTGACATTCGAAACTGTCGATTCCCACGATATTCGTCAACTCGTTCACTATATGACGCAGGGGATTTTACAGCGTTCAACATTCGCTCTAGCGACACAGAACTACAGAGGTAACGAATAGTTTATGCTACCAAATTGTGGACACAATTATTTGAATCGTGAAAGGAACGATAAGAATCATGCCAATAAGTGTTCTACAATATGATGTTGACTTTGACAACGTCCATCATCCAGTTAAAACTACATTTTATTTAGTCAGCAAATTCGCATTTCATACATTAACATATTTCGTTTGTTTGAATCCTTGTCACGGATTACGGCGCATCGCTGTCACGTGATTTGCGCTTGCTATCAAAACATGCCTCGTATGTCTCGTGTTAATTTGCGACAAATAACTTTGCTGAAAGGTTAACTACTTCCTTTTGTTCACAGTTGCCGATATATGTCAAATTAAAAATGTACTTAATATGACATTCAGCGGGAAGCGTTTAATGGTAACTAATGGCAACGACTGACTCACGCGTGGGCAGAAACATCACACGGATACCTTTTAACGCATGGACAAATGTTAACACTATAGCTGTACTGTAGTTTCTGCCAAAATACACGATATTCGAAGAATTTGTCAACAAGGAATTTTAAATAAAAATATGTCGGAAATGTTTGTAGCGTTTGGCATGGGTGCAGGAAATATTTCAGTCGAACAAACTGGTGTTTCAACTGTCTCATTGTAAACTGAACCGTTTTCGATACTACTGTTCTCTCTTCAATTAGAATATGGAATACGTAACTGTCTTATGTTCGTTCCATCCTTGCCACTGTCTCTGCCAGTATGGATATGACACTGACTGAGCCTGAACCTGAGTAAGTCTGAGTCTGAATGAGCCTGAAATGATAAGCTGAGGTTTTATTATTTATTTATCTAATATATTTATTTACTTATTTAATAAGTATATATTTTCAACACATTTTGTATTTATTAAAGACTATCGTAAATTTTCTATAAACAAAATTCTTAGTTCTTAGGTGGTTTCCTCCAAACTTGGACTAACGCAGGAGTTCTGTAGAATTAGTGAATCCACTACACATTTACCCCTGTGTTGGATCTTTTACTTCCCTTGGCATAGACACCAGATAGAAGGGACCACTGGCTTTTAGTGTCTCTTCCGAAAGACACAGGCAAATGTGGGGTGAACGAAACTGCCTAAGTTTCAAAACGGCAGTAGGTGGGATTGAACCACCGTCCCCTCGATTGACAGTATAAAATGTAAGTTATATTGCTGAAGTTCTTTGTTCTACTATGGATAAATGATTCCGTTTGGGTCCTCCCCAGGACGAGACTCGAGTGAGATCGACCTGGACGACGGAGACCTTCTGAAGCTGTCGGTCGCCGCAGGAGCCGGAGCCGGAGCCTGCAGGACCCAGTCGTGTGTGGCCACGAACCAGGCGACCGGACACACCGGACAGGTCAACTCCTGCCATCTTCACGTACTCGTCACCCTCGCCGCCCCGTCGTCAGATTACCTGGTAGGTGGCGCTCGTTACAACTTCTGTTGGGAATGTTATTACCTCTTCCTGACCGCCTGCTAGACAGCAATAGAATCTGGGCTGTAGTGTTGCCTTCGACTGATTTCTGTAAACTTCTCTCTCACTCACTCACTCACTCACTCACTCACTCACTCACTCACTCACTCACTCACTCACTCACTCACTCACTCACTCACTCACTCACTCACTCACTCACTCACTCACTCACTCACTCACTCACTCACTCACTCACTCACTCACTCACTCACTCACTCACTCACTCACTCACTCACTCACTCACTCACTCACTCACTCACTCACTCACTCACTCACTCACTCACTCACTCACTCACTCACTCACTCACTTTGCCTGCCTGCCTGCCTGCCTGCCTGCCTGCCTGCCTGCCTGCCTGCCTGCCTGCCTGCCTGCCTGCCTGCCTGCCTGCCTGCCTGCCTGCCTGCCTGCCTGCCTGCCTGCCTGCCTGCCTGCCTGCCTGCCTGCCTGCCTGCCTGCCTGCCTGCCTGCCTGCCTGCCTGCCTGCCTGCCTGCCTGCCTGCCTGCCTGCCTGCCTGCCTGCCTGCCTGCCTGCCTGCCTGCCTGCCTGTGTGTCTGTACGGTGCATGTCTCTCTTTCTCTCTGTCTGCTTGTCTGCTTGTCTGCTTGTCTGCCTATCTGTCTGTCTGTCTGTCTGTCTGTCTGTCTGTCTGTCTGTCTGTCTGTCTGTCTGTCTGTCTGTCTGTCTGTACGGTGCATGTCTCTCTCTCTCTCTCTCTCTCTCTCTCTCTCTCTCTCTCTCTCTCTGTCTCAGCTGTGGTTTTTATCTTTCTTTTCCCGGCTGCCTAGATGTTTCCTCACTAGTATTAAATGGCCTGTTTATATATGCATGTCGTTACACCGTTTCCCACTTCTCCTTCAATCACCTGCTTCTATTTCAATTACTCTCATTCAGTCTGTTGCCTATTTCGTTGCACAAAACTCGAGTAAAAGCTGTAGTCTTTATTACATTAATAAGCAATCTTTCCTTTCAGCGACTCCTCCGTGCTTCAAGCAGACACCGAATCACCAACACAGCGCCATCTACCGAATACCGTTCAGACACTCTCTACAGCTCGCGCAGCGGAGATTCACGGAACTCGAGGAGCAGCGGCCATCTTGAAAACGGACGAGAGCGTCGTCTGACGTCGATGAGCAGCAGTGGTTCGGGCCGACCCTGGTCTTCTCGGTCGTGGTCGAGGGAAAACTCCATTCCCGCTGACGGGACGGAATAACGCTGCTGACGGGAACGTTGTGGGGCTTCATTCCGAATTGTCGGAGGCGGTTCGGTGGTGTCGTCTGAAATGCGTGGACATGTAAAGTGCTGCGACCTCCACCGCAATGCTTGAGCCGTCACCATGACGACCCGCACGCGATCGCTTCCTGCACGCGCCAAAGACAATTTCCGCTGCGAAAGCGAAGCACCTGCTTAACTTAGACGGCATTCATGTAACAGTGGCGCCACCTTCAGTGGATGACTTAATTATTATTTATTTGTGTATTCCCAATTTGTTCCATTTACATTTAAATACGACAAAGCAATGAATGTTTTTGGCATAGCAAGCACATTTCTATATGGCTTAGATATGCACAGTGTACACGGGAGAGTCAATTTTCTCATTCCGAGCAATTTAGATGCGTATAACTGCGTGCATGTATTTATTATTATCACAGGGAAATTTAAGCAAAATTGCTTGGATTAGGAACACGGCGGTATGTATAAATGCCTAAATTCATTATCATAGCGTTAAGGATTATTTTCTTCTGCAGTTAGTTTACGTTATTACCCCGTTATGTTCACCCGCATTTATTTAGTCGTGTTTCTGTTGCCTTTCGCATATTCCACTATTTACTTACTTCATCGTGCCGTGTGTCACGTGACGCGCTCGCCCGATTTCTCTCCATATTGCTCTGTTCGGGGCTGTTTTTAAATTTATCAGCTGAACCCTTTGACCGTAAATTCGTCAGGCTATAGTTTGTTCTTCAATTGATTTTTTGGGGTCTACTCCTTTTCTATTTCCGTCTCGCGTTATTAAGAGTTTTCTCTTAAACCCGATCTTAGTCTTTAAAATAAATTTTGATCCTTAACAGTGATCTTGAATATCTGAAAATTATCGACATCACTACGCTCCAATAAGACATTGTCACGGGTGTGTCATGGAAATACTGTCCTCGCTAATACGGCAGTGGATATTTGCGTTTTGAAAAAAGAACTCGTCGGATTTTTAATGATGATTTTTAGTAAAGAGCTCTTTATCTCAGTGAAGCGATCCCCATGCCAGTGCTGGTTTTGCTGATATGTTCATCGTGTATAACTTACTGTTATGGTCAGGCCATGTCCATCTTATTTTTAGGGTGAGGCAGATATGTTGACTTATTGACTGGTGGGGTGTGGCGTTGGAGATGGTGTGGAGTTAGTGTTAAATGTTCACATGCCTGAAATGAACACTGCATTTAAATATATAACTGCACTAATAATGTACGTCGTAGCTACAGAAGAGGCATTGATGTATATCGGTCTGTATATGTTTTTTATTCTATAAATAGTTTGTGTTTCGTTGGCGGTCAGACTCTTATCTGTTATTTGTTCACAGTTTAACGTCCTGCGTGACATCTGATCAATGTCTAGTGGTTTACGAACGGTTGGGTGAATGACTGTGTCTTTGAATGAATGTGCGTATGGTGAATAGCGAGTAAATAATGAACTAATGGCGTGTGCAGTCTCTTTGAAGTTTATGACATGCCTTCAGGGTTAAATTTCCTGCAATCTTCCTTGTCGTCTGATTAACAATCAACACTGTTTTGTTTTGTCGGTCCCTTCTTGTGTGTATATAATATACTCATGCTTATTGGATAGCATTAAGTAGCGGCCTTGTATTTTATAGTAATCAAGTTTAATTAAAAACAATTGTAATACTGCTACGATTCATTTGCCACTATGTTGAGAAAGTGAGCTCTGTGTACATCACCATAACGTCATTTCATTGATTTATTTTAAAGTGGAACACGGTTGGCATTGTTGTCGTTATACATATCATTTGTACATCTAAAATGCCTCGAGGAGGAGGAATTAAATTTGGTGACACCTGTTTCAAAATATTATGGCGTTGTCAATGACACCAGTAATGGGATCTGTATAAATTGAATACTTTAAAATAGAAGTGTGGTTTCATTCCTAACACTTCTTGATATCGTGCTGCGTTATGTACTTATATTCAATACAATTTAACAATATGTTTAAACATTCCATATCGACTTCCTCTTTAAGAGTTCGTGTTTTCCGTGGTTGTCGGTAAGCATGCTTCAGTCCAACTTGTAGCAAAGTCCAAAACAAGTGTAACGTTTTGTGTGGGGGTGTTGGGTGGTTTCTAGCCCCCCCACATTTATTTTACTTAGATAGCTAGTTACTTAGATAATTTATCGTGCAATCCCATTGCTTTATTTATCTAGGTCAACGGAAATGCCCATAGTTTTGTTTACTTTGTCATTTCTCTTTATTTATAAAGGCATTGCCATTTTCCACCCAATTTTGTTTCTGTTCTTTCTTGCTATCTCACGCTCCATAAACTGAGCAAAGCACAGCAGGCTTCCATTACTTCTATTTATCACAGTGCCAGTGAGAAAAACACCTTTTCCTACCAGCTGTGCGAATAATAGCAACTACGTTTTCTTAATAGTAAGTGGGTCGCGATACATGGCGTGACTCCGCGCGATTGCAGCTTATTGGGGACTAAGTAAGACAATTGGGGACTGGCCACAAGAATAATATTCTAACGATGGATGACAGTTATAGCTTCCGACTGATGAATACTAGGAAAATCAGGTCATACATATCTTGTGTTATACGTATCTTATCTTAAATGTCCGATTTAATATTGAGTTTATCACACTATCATAGACACATAGCGATTTACGTAGTGCAGATAATAGACTTGATGTTAGGCCGAACGTGTCTTTTACGGGATTTGCATTTTACATTGTTGTACGTTGAAGTTTCGATAAGCACTTATATCTGACAAGTTGTCTAAATGCACATAATCATAACACATGTGTAGGTTTGCCCCAAACAGGTTGTACTGCGCGAAAAATGGCACTTTTCATTATTAGTCAAGATCGCCAAACACAAGTACTTGCCGCTATTGCCATGGTAACCACCATAATAATCGATTAAAATTCATAATTTCCATGACCATTGTCACCGGCAGTGTTCCATTGCTTCTGCTTGTAATAATCTTTCGGACAATATAACTGAAATACGCTATTTGGGAACAGTTCGATTAATACGACTAAAAACAAAACAAAGTCCTATATGTTAAAGGACAAAAAGAGTTAACTGTTTCGTGGCATACACCTAATAGAGTTAATATAAAGTAACAATTTCCACGTATACGGGAAAAATATTTTTTAACACCCAGCCATCCAAATACTATGCGCTACCCCATCTTAGACGAAGAATGACGTCACGACGGTGAGACCCTCTCCACGACCATGTAGATTCACTGCATGGGGTTTGGCTGTTGTCATGAAATGGCTGCAACTCGGCATTGCGCGTAACATGCTGATGACGGTAAATATAAAGTTGTCTATTATTGTTATCGCTGAAATTATCCCATCAACTGATGTCTACTTCAAAGCATTTCTCCTCAAAATGGACCGAGCAAAGTGAATTGTACTTGGACTTGAGGGATTCCAAACGGTACGCCCGCAAATCACCAATGTGAATCCATTGCTTCAATACTACCGGGTGTTCCAACTATTATTGCAACCGTATGCCGAACAGTAAGGCATAATTACTAAAGTTTACCATAGATTTAACCACAAATTTCGATATACGTCTATAAGCAGCTGCTAGATGTCACGCCAACTGAACGAACTGTCGAAGACTCGAAGTTGTTGACCCTTAACGACGTCGCAGGAAGCTGACCGGCTTCAGCAGAGATATAGAATGCCGCGCGCTGAATGGCCAAGCCAAGTTAACCCTTCACCTAAGGCGGCCTCTAGACCATCGTGGATTTCGTTAGAATTTTAGACTTTAAAGTCACATTCTGAGTAAACCGCTGACGTTAAAAAATTGAGTATATGTGAAAATTGTTACTTAGTATAAACTCTATTAGGTGTATGACGCGAAACCGTAGTCATTTTTTGTCCTTTAACATTCAGTGTTCCAGCTAGGCCATTTCCCAAGGGCGCAACGCCCTGCCCTCATTTAGACACGCCCTGTGCCTTTTGTCTTGCGCCCTGTGCCTTTTATTAGCGTCCTGACCTTTAGTAGCAGTACCCTGGTGCAATTGTCAGTAGGGTCAAAGTGTCTGAGACAGCTCAACAGCTCAGTGCTGGCTTCCCATTGGCTTGAAAAAATTGTATCCAATTAACCACTTCAAAGACTTCCATGTGGGACAAGGGCAATAAAGTAGGCGCCCTTCTAGACCACCCAGATGCAGCCTGTTCTATAATTGGCTCTATGATTGGGTGATGTAATCAACTGATGTTGTTGATAATATGAAGTAGTTTAAAACATTGTAGCAAGGGATTCCGTTGCACTTCCAAGTACTGGAAAGTCATTTTCTATGTGATCCACTTGTACTAGTTATGGGAAAACTTTTTTCTGTTGTACATGACAAACGTGTTTTTGTAATTTATCTAGACCTGAGAAATTGTAAAATGTTTAAATAAAATAAGTGCTAAAAGGATACAATATGAAGGCCTATCAATATTAAAATAAACAGTGATATTTGTGCTATTTATACAGCAATGTTGTATTCAAACAGAAATTATCCCTGAAATCTTTATTTCTGAATACATGTACTGTACTATATGAGTTAATGTTATTATTATTATGCATTCTGTAAATGTCAGTATGCCATGTTTAATGGAAAACTTTCATCAACACAATAATTGGAAACTCACAAATACATGTTATATATTGTAGAACATTTACCAAAAAATAGATATACTGTGTTATACAATATCATAATTATTACAAAGTGACAAGTGTTTTATTTGATATATTGCATGTTAATTGACAAGTAATGCCATTAACAGTACATGTCCACCAGGCTTATACTTTTTCATGAAACCACAAACAAGTGCTGCAGTTGACTACTAAGTTTCTACTATAGCCAGTTATAGGATGTTAAATTGATATTTCACAATAAAACAAAATTAATGCAACAGTGGTCCCACATAGAGAGTGGCTAATCAAATTCATCCCTGGTCAGTAGAAGGGTATAGTGGATATAGATAAGTAATTATAATTAACCATCTGTGTTTATTGCGTTGCAAATTGGCGAATGAAGACAGAAAGAAGTATGTGGACCTCAATGTCTCAGAGAAGAGACTACCACTCAGCATCAAAATGTTAGTTAGCGATTTATATACAGATAAATGATTAAGGAATTGTTGGAATGGAGTGTTATCCAATGGTTTGCACACCCTACAATAGTTGCGTTACCAATGAAACACCTTGTACCCTACTAATGTTCATTTGACTGTGTAATATTACTATAATACATCATGCATGTTTGGGACGTCTGGTACACATGACTGCGTTTCCCCTGGGCAACACTGAGTTACTTAGCTAGCTGTAATCGGTCAATATATGATACTGCGACAAGCTCCATTTCATGAAAATTAACTAAATACCACTGGTATACGTTTTTGTTTTACTTAACTCTGGTATTACCAGAGCTAAGTAAAATAAACGTATTTCAAAAGATGTGCCCTCAACAATGTCGTTCACGCATAAAAGTGCCCTCCGTCTGCCAACTGCACCCTGTCCTTTTCAAGACCTAGATGGAACACTGTAACATGGAGAATATGGACCTCCTGCCCCCAACTGCCCCAGCCTCGTTTTCACACGCGACACTTACACACCCTATTCGCAGAGCAACTGGGTTATTGCTCTGTGAATAGTGGCGAGTGTGACCTTATTAGCCAATCTGTTTGATTGAACAAGAAAGGTGACGCGTCACCTATAGAGATAAAAATTTGCTATTTCGCACTGTGGTCGCAAGAGGTCGCATGCCTCAGTTCAGCGCTCAAGACCTGCCCTGCCTTCTAACAAAATGACTGAATAATTAAGTAGTTAAATAACTGTTTATTAATTTAATTGATGCGTGGGTGGATAAAAGGAAGAAAATAGACAATTATATGAAAAAGAAAAGCCTACAGCACCCGGTATTCCCAGGATGCTGAAAAACCGTCCTCCGTCAAACAAGTACAGCTCCCCAAATAAGGTCACCACTCACATCAAGGCACAGTATAAGAGGATTGGCGACCGCATCTGTGATGACCCTGTCCTCTGCAAACTTAGCATCCCTCTGCCCAACATCAATGCCAAGTCAATTAGTATGTTCATTACTAAGGAGAAGAAGGCTAACCTGAAGGCAACAGTTATTCCCAAGGTCAAGCGACACCAAAAGGTCATTTTGGACAAGCAACTGCCTGAGGCTCCCAACCTGCCACAACACCTTACAGCACCTGGTCGGCCTCAAGTTCAGTACCCAGTGGTACCTCATGTTGCCGGCAAGAGGCGATGAGCGAAGAGGAGAGTTGACTTGGAAGAATCCGAGCCAGTCGCTAGACAGGGTCCAGACTTGGTTTCACCTTCACCTGTGAGATCCATTGCACCAAGACCAGGTTCCAGCAATACTATGCCTTTCGCTTCTGCTTCTTCAGCACCGATTCCGCTGGTTGTTCCTGCTCAGCCACAGGCTCCATCAATACGATTTCAGCCAATGTCTACATCTCAGGGAGGCACCTGTTTTATGCCAACAAAACCAATGCCAATCCCTAGTCTGAAGCCGGTCTATCCAAACAAGTCTGCAAAGCCATGCGCTGCCTGCCAGGTACCAAGATGTGGAGGGTTGAGGAAAAGGTACACTCCCTCAAAGGACAAAACTGAAGGAAGCCAGCAGAACATTTTCACTTTCTGTCCCATCATCATCATCATGCTGTCGGTCGCGAAGCGACAAAGACTGCTTCCATCACTTGATTGTTGCTCTCCATTTATCTCTCTGCTGTGAGAGTGATGTCCAGGAGTCGATCATTATGTCTCTCAGCTTCAGGTTTCTCTTGATGGTATCCTTGAACCGGCGACGAGGGCGCCCTCTCTTTCTCTGACCAGAAGACAGTTGGGAGTAGAGAACCTGCTTCGGTAGCCTGTCTGGTGACATCCTCATGAGGTGTCCAGTCCATCGGAGATTCTTTCTGATCAGAAGATTTTCCATAGATGGCAGCCCTGTCCGTTCGAGTATTTCCTTGTTTGTCACTTTGTCCAACCAGGTTATCCTCATGATCGATCGCAGATGTCGTATCATGAAGGCATGCAGCTTTTTCACCTGTCGTCTGTACACTGTCCAGGCCTCGGCTCCGTATAGGAGGGTGGACAGCACGATTGCACGGTATATCTTGCCTTTAACCCGCATGGACACATGGTGGTTGTTCCAGAGTCTCTGGCGTAGTCGGCCGAAAGATGCACTAGCCTTGACCATCCTCCTCTGTATTTCATCGTCAGTGCATCCATCACTTGATATAGTGCTTCCGAGGTAGGTGAATTCCAGAACAGAGTTCAACTTGTTTCCATCAACCATGATATCCTCCTCTCGGGTTCTTGTAGAGTTGGGTTGGTACAGCACCTCGGTCTTCTTGATGTTAATCTTCAGGCCAAACTTCTTTGATGCATTGGAGAAAGCATCCACTATATTCTGCATCTCTTTAGCAGAGTGTGCAACCAGTGAACTGTCATCTGCGAATAGCAGCTCTCTCATCAGTATCCGAGTAGTCTTGGTCTTCGCTCTGAAGTGTGCGACGTTGAATAGGTCAGCGCTCTGTCTGGACTGTATGTAGACGCCATCCCCCATGTCTCGGAAAGCATCATCGAGCATTGCTGATAGGAAGATGGAGAACAGCGTGGGGCCAGTACACATCCTTGCTTGACCCCATTTGTGACACTGAACGATTCCGAGACTTCCCCTCCAACACTAACATTCGCCATCATTCCGGTATGTAGTGCCTCGATCATTGTTGTGAACTTCTCTGGGCATCCATACTTCCTCAGTAGCTGCCATAGCCCGGTCCTCCCAACTGTATCGAACGCCTTACTGATGTCGACAAATACCATGTACAGTGGTCGGTCCTGCTCAATGCACTTTTCTTGTAGTTGTCGGAGACAAAATATCATATCCACGGTGCTCCGGTTACCTCTGAAGCCACACTGAGTCTCTGCAACTACCTCTGGTGTTATGTGGGTAGATAGTCTGTTGAGTAGGATCCTGGCGAAGATCTTGCCTACTATGGAAAGAAGAGAGATTCCTCTATAGTTCCCACAGTCTGTTCGATCACCTTTCTTGTAGATGGTTACAATGCTGGCATCCTTCCATGCTTGTGGTACAGAACCCACCTCCCAGGCATTGGTGATTAGTTGGTGCAGTCTGCTGAACAGATTGTCTCCTCCGTGCTTCCATTCTTCTGCAGGAATTCCATCTCCTCCAGGTGCTTTGCCATCTTTCAGGCCGGCGATTGCTTTAGCCATCTCATCCATAGTTGGAATCTCATCTAGACTTGTCTTGATAATGCGCTGCGGGATGTTGTCCAGAGCTTCGTGATCTATGTCTCCAGGGACGTTGAGTAGCTTCTGGAAGTGTTCACTCCATCTTGCCACAACTCTCTTGCTGCCAGAGAAGGTCTCCATTCCATCTGCTGATTTCAGTTGAACAGGTCCGTTCTTTTTGGGTCCCCACACTTCCTTCAGTCCATTGTAGAAGCCCTTCATGTTGTTACTGTCAGCAGCTCTCTGCAGCTCCACTGCCTTCCTTTCCCACCAGTCTGACTTCAGTGCACGAGTGTGTTTTTGTAGCAGTCTGCAGGCGTCTTTATATGCTGCAGTGGTGGATCTAGTGCTCCTGGTTTGCAACACTCTCTGGTGGGCTTGGTCTCTTCTGCTCATAAGAGTATGTAGCTCCTGGTCGTTGGGGTCGAACCAGTCTTGGTGTTTTCTGTCTGGCTTGCCAAGATATTTCTTGGCTGTGTTGTACACGACCTGCTGCAGAGCAGCCCATTTATCGTCTGGTGTTGAGTTTTTAATCTCCTCCCATTGGGCGAGAGCACTGTCCATCTCCTGCTCAAAACTCTCCCTATGGCTGGTGGTACTTAGTTTTGCTGTGTTGAGCTTGGTCGGCTTACTTGTTCCTTGCCTGCTGTGCTTTTGTCGTATTCTAAAAGCCACTTTTGACCTCAGGATCTGGTGATAGGTCCAACAGTTTGCTCCACGCATGGCTCGGGTACTGTGGATGTCCATCTTATCCCGACACCTCGTGATGATGAAGTCGATCATATGCCAGTGTCTGGAACGAGGATGCATCCAGGTGGTCTTGCGTTCATCCTTCTGCTTGAACATGGTGTTCGTCACTATCAGTTCGAACTCAGAGCACAGAGCCAGTAGAAGCTCGCCATTGGAGTTGCATTTCCCAATCCCATGTTTGCCCATGACCAAGGGCCACTTGTCATTGTCTCTTCCTATCCTCGCATTGAAGTCTCCTATCAGCAGTAGCTTATCTGTACGAGGGATGCCACTGAGCACACTTGCCAGCTGGTTGTAGAAGGCCTCCTTGTTTTCGTCTGGGTTTGTCATTGTCGGAGCATACACGCTGACAATTGTAGCAAAGTTGTCCTTGCTCAGAGGTAGTCTCATCGTCATGATTCTGTCACTTACTGGCCGTGGCATTTCTGTCAGCTTTGTGACGATATACTTTTTGTTGTTAGCAAAGCCCACTCCGGCCTCCCATCTTTCTCCTTCGGGTTTGCCACTCCAGAAGAAAGAGTATTCCAAGTCGTTGAGACTACCAGACTCTGAGAACCTTGTTTCACATAGGGCGGCGATGTCGATGTTGTATTTGGCAAGTTCCATTGCTACTAGTGCCGTACGTCTTTCTGGTCGGTTAGCTCCTTCTCGGTCGAGGAGAGTCCCGACGTTCCATTGTCCAATTGTCAGTAGTTGTCTTCTTTGTCTTCTTTTTCCTAGCTGATTTTTCACTGTCGATGGAAGATGAGGTCGAGCAGCGCGGTCCTTGGTAACCCGGGCGACGGCCGATCCGGTACCATGTTTCGTGCAGTTGTACATTTCATGGAAGCTGCTAGCAAAAATTGTTGAAGTGCCGCTGGCTTTTGCAAGTTACTAGCGACACTCTCTCGGGGAACAAATAGAGGTCTCACACCGGCAAGAACATGTCAAGACAGGCGCAAACTATTTGTCCCTGCAGTGGCTGGTCGAGAGATGTTGGGAGTTCCATACATCAACCGCCCTTGATGCTGCCACAGTGACATGGTTTTTGCTGGTTAGGGTTTGCCCCCTTATCCTTCGGTTCTGAGAAGAACCTGTACCACAAGGCAGTGGTTTACAACTCTGCATGGCAGGGGCGTCAAACTCCCCGAGGTATTGCAATACCTGCATTGCAATACCTGCACACTTTCTGTCCCACAACTGGCAAATCAACGACACCGGGGTTTGATGAAGTTTATACGAGTTATGAGCACTTCAAACAGGTAGTTGACGAGGAGCTCACACGCAGGAAGCAAAATGAGTTAGGTGTCTAAAAACAGGTGGTCTTTCATGACAGGTTGAATTACAGCATTATAACTATCAACATATGGGAGATTTCTATTGTTCATTTGAGGTTTTATTAAGTTTTTAAACTTTGTCATCCAAGTATTCTTGAATTTGTCATATTTTATACACTGTCAATGTGTTCAACTTGTGTTGTTTGGTTTTAATAATGGAACAATGGCTCTTATATTTCACAAACAGACTTACAATATGTATATTTACTAACTATCAACATATGGGAGATTTATATTGTTTATTTGAGATTTTATTAAGTTTTTAAACTTTGTCATGCAAGTATTCTTGAATTTGTCATATTTTATACACCGTCAATGTGTTCAACTTGTGTTGTTTGGTTTTAATAATGGAACAATGGCTCTTATATTTCATATACAGACTTAAAATGTGTACTTTTTACTAACTATCAACATATGGGATATTTCTATTGTTTATTTGAATAAACATATTGTTGTTTATCTGAATTGTGTGTCTTGTGTTTTTCTATAAAGTCAATTGGCAACTAGTTGAAGCAAAAACAGATGCTGAGTAAGCCTTATTGTGCAGATAATTCAAGACTCTATAGTGATCTGGGACATATTTAAATGTCAACTCGAAATTTCTGAGATATATGACAGATAATAGTCATTACAAGGTTCACATTGGCGATCAAATACACTGATTGTCATGACACACTACTAAATAACAAACCATTTCTCTTTTAAACAGTAAATAATTAGTTATAAATACGTTGATGGGGGCTGTGGAAGATCTTATGGCATCATTAGTGTCCATAAAGTGACAATAAGAGGCTTATAATTGACGGTATTTGATCGCAAGTGTGTGAAGAACTTGTAAATTAGACTTCTCTGGATCAACACATGGTCTTATAATTTGGGCAATATCTATGGGCAGGGCAGATCTTCAGCGCTCATGTGGGCCCCCTTTAGTGATCTCCAGGAACTAGAATATGTACTTTGGGGGGTCGTTGCCCATTCCTAGGCGGTCAACCATCCAAGTACTAACCGGGCTCGACGTTGCTTAACTTCGGTGATCGGACGAGAACCGGTGTTTTCAAAGTGATATGGCCGTAGACGAGAGTCAGCGTTTGCGGCGCGGTATTTATATTCGGTTCGTATTGTCGCGTCGCAAGCGCAAGGTTCAGTACTTGAAATTTCAGTTTGACTTGATGATCGTCTTCCTTTTGGCAAACTGGTAGCCACGCTGTGCGCTAGCTCGGCCGACGTTGATACGTGAAAACAAAACTGACGTGTTTGATTGAGCAAGAAACTTAGAAAGGTGACGCGCCACCTACAGGGATAACAATTTGCTATTTCGCACTGTGGTCGCAAGAGGTCGCATGCCTCAGTTCAGCGCTCAAGACCTGCCCTGCCCCGCCTCCTAGCAAAACGACTCAATAATTAAGTAGTTAAATAACTGTTTATTAATTTCATTGATGCGTGGGTGGATAAAAGGAAGAAAATTATATGAAAAAGTAAAGCCTACAGCACCCGGTATTCCCAGGCGGTCACCAGTTTGACTTGATGATCGTCTTCCTTTTGGCAAACTGGTAGCCACGCTGTGCGCTAGCTCGGCCGACGTTGATACGTGAAAACGAAACTGACGTGTTTGATTGAGCAAGAAACTTAGAAAGGTGACGCGCCACCTACAGGGATAACAATTTGCTATTTCGCACTGTGGTCGCAAGAGGTCGCATGCCTCAGTTCAGCGCTCAAGACCTGCCCTGCCCCGCCTCCTAGCAAAACGACTCAATAATTAAGTAGTTAAATAACTGTTTATTAATTTCATTGATGCGTGGGTGGATAAAAGGAAAAAAATTATATGAAAAAGAAAAGCCTACAGCACCCATCCAAGTACTAACCGGGCTCGACGTTGCTTAACTTCGGTGATCGGACGAGAACCGGTGTTTTCAACGTGATATGGCCGTAGACGAAAGTGAGCGTTTGCGGCGCGGTATTTATATTCCGTTCGTATTGTCGCGTCGCAAGGTTTCGTTCTTTTCAGTTGGACCTTATCGTCTACCGTATTGCTTAAATGACGTCATTGTTTAATTCAGCCTCGTTGTCAAAGCATTATCCATATTATTTCCACAAGAAAACGCACGTGTTTCCAACAATGAGAATAAGAAAGGTGACGCGCCACCTACAGGGACAATAACTTGCTATTTCGCGCACTGTGGTCGCAAGATGTCGCATGCCTCAGTTCAGCGCTCAAGACCTGCCCTGCCTTGTAAGAAAATGCATCAAAAAGTAAGTCATTAAATAACTGTTTATTAATTTCTCTGATGCGTCAACGAGTCGTCAATTTGAAAGAGAGTGGATAAAAAGAAGAACATAAAGAAATATTTGAAAAAGTAAAGCCTACAGCACCCGGTATTCCCAGGCGGTCACCCATCCAAGTACTAACCGGGCTCGACGTTGCTTAACTTCGGTGATCGGACGAGAACCGGTGTTTTCAACGTGATATGGCCGTAGACGAGAGTCAGCGAAATTTCAGTTTGACTTGATGATCGTCTTCCTTTTGGCAAACTGGTAGCCACGCTGTGCGCTAGCTCGGCCGACGTTGATACGTGAAAACAAAACTGACGTGTTTGATTGAGCAAGAAACTTAGAAAGGTGACGCGCCACCTACAGGGATAACAATTTGCTATTTCGCACTGTGGTCGCAAGAGGTCGCATGCCTCAGTTCAGCGCTCAAGACCTGCCCTGCCTCGCCTCCTAGCAAAACGACTCAATAATTAAGTAGTTAAATAACTGTTTATTAATTTCATTGATGCGTGGGTGGATAAAAGGAAGAAAATTATATGAAAAAGAAAAGCCTACAGCACCCGGTATTCCCAGGCGGTCACCCATCCAAGTACTAACCGGGCTCGACGTTGCTTAACTTCGGTGATCGGACGAGAACCGGTGTTTTCAACGTGATATGGCCGTAGACGAAAGTGAGCGTTTGCGGCGCGGTATTTATATTCCGTGCATATTGTCGCGTCGCAAGGTTTCGTTCTTTTCAGTTGGACCTTATCGTCTACGTATTGCTTAAATGACGTCACTGTTTAATTCAGCCTCGTTGTCAAAGCATTATCCATATTATTTCCACAAGAAAACGCACGTGTTTCCAACAATGAGAATAAGAAAGGTGACGCGCCACCTACAGGGACAATAACTTGCTATTTCGCGCACTGTGGTCGCAAGATGTCGCATGCCTCAGTTCAGCGCTCAAGACCTGCCCTGCCTTGTAAGAAAATGCATCAGTAAGTAAGTCATTAAACAACTGTTTATTAATTTCACTGATGCGTGAACGAGTCGTCAATTTGAAAGAGGGTGGATAAAAAGAAGAACATAAAGAAATATTTGAAAAAGAAAAGCCTACAGCGCCCGGTATTCCCAGGCGGTCACCCATCCAAGTACTAACCGGGCTCGACGTTGCTAAACTTCGGTGATCGGACGAGAATCGGTGTTTTCAACGTGATATGGCCGTAGACGAGATTCAGCATTTGCGGCGCGGTATTTATATTCGGTTCGTATTGTCGCGTCGCAAGCGCAAGGTTCAGTACTTGAAATTTCAGTTTGACTTGATGATCGTCTTCCTTTTGGCAAACTGGTAGCCACGCTGTGCGCTAGCTCGGCCGACGTTGATACGTGAAAACAAAACTGACGTGTTTGATTGAGCAAGAAACTTAGAAAGGTGACGCGCCACCTACAGGGATAACAATTTGCTATTTCGCACTGTGGTCGCAAGAGGTCGCATGCCTCAGTTCAGCGCTCAAGACCTGCCCTGCCTCGCCTCCTAGCAAAACGACTCAATAATTAAGTAGTTAAATAACTGTTTATTAATTTAATTGATGCGTGGGTGGATAAAAGGAAGAAAATTATATGAAAAAGAAAAGCCTACAGCACCCGGTATTCCCAGGCGGTCACCCATCCAAGTACTAACCGGGCTCGACGTTGCTTAACTTCGGTGATCGGACGAGAACCGGTGTTTTCAACGTGATATGGCCGTAGACGAGAGTCAGCGTTTGCGGCGCGGTATTTATATTCGGTTCGTATTGTCGCGTCGCAAGCGCAAGGTTCAGTACTTGAAATTTCAGTTTGACTTGATGATCGTCTTCCTTTTGGCAAACTGGTAGCCACGCTGTGCGCTAGCTCGGCCGACGTTGATACGTGAAAACAAAACTGACGTGTTTGATTGAGCAAGAAACTTAGAAAGGTGACGCGCCACCTACAGGGATAACAATTTGCTATTTCGCACTGTGGTCGCAAGAGGTCGCATGCCTCAGTTCAGCGCTCAAGACCTGCCCTGCCTCGCCTCCTAGCAAAACGACTCAATAATTAAGTAGTTAAATAACTGTTTATTAATTTCATTGATGCGTGGGTGGATAAAAGGAAGAAAATTATATGAAAAAGAAAAGCCTACAGCACCCGGTATTCCCAGGCGGTCACCCATCCAAGTACTAACCGGGCTCGACGTTGCTTAACTTCGGTGATCGGACGAGAACCGGTGTTTTCAAAGTGATATGGCCGTAGACGAGAGTCAGCGTTTGCGGCGCGGTATTTATATTCGGTTCGTATTGTCGCGTCGCAAGCGCAAGGTTCAGTACTTGAAATTTCAGTTTGACTTGATGATCGTCTTCCTTTTGGCAAACTGGTAGCCACGCTGTGCGCTAGCTCGGCCGACGTTGATACGTGAAAACAAAACTGACGTGTTTGATTGAGCAAGAAACTTAGAAAGGTGACGCGCCACCTACAGGGATAACAATTTGCTATTTCGCACTGTGGTCGCAAGAGGTCGCATGCCTCAGTTCAGCGCTCAAGACCTGCCCTGCCCCGCCTCCTAGCAAAACGACTCAATAATTAAGTAGTTAAATAACTGTTTTTTAATTTCATTGATGCGTGGGTGGATAAAAGGAAGAAAATTATATGAAAAAGAAAAGCCTACAGCACCCGGTATTCCCAGGCGGTCACCCATCCAAGTACTAACCGGGCTCGACGTTGCTTAACTTCGGTGATCGGACGAGAACCGGTGTTTTCAACGTGATATGGCCGTAGACGAGAGTCAGCGTTTGCGGCGCGGTATATATATTCGGTTCGTATTGTCGCGTCGCAAGCGCAAGGTTCAGTACTTGACATTTCAGTTTGACTTGATGATCGTCTTCCTTTTGGCAAACTGGTAGCCACGCTGTGCGCTAGCTCGGCCGACGTTGATACGTGAAAACAAAACTGACGTGTTTGATTGAGCAAGAAACTTAGAAAGGTGACGCGCCACCTACAGGGATAACAATTTGCTATTTCGCACTGTGGTCGCAAGAGGTCGCATGCCTCAGTTCAGCGCTCAAGACCTGCCCTGCCTCGCCTCCTAGCAAAACGACTCAATAATTAAGTAGTTAAATAACTGTTTATTAATTTCATTGATGCGTGGGTGGATAAAAGGAAGAAAATTATATGAAAAAGAAAAGCCTACAGCACCCGGTATTCCCAGGCGGTCACCCATCCAAGTACTAACCGGGCTCGACGTTGCTTAACTTCGGTGATCGGACGAGAACCGGTGTTTTCAACGTGATATGGCCGTAGACGAAAGTGAGCGTTTGCGGCGCGGTATTTATATTCCGTGCGTATTGTCGCGTCGCAAGGTTTCGTTCTTTTCAGTTGGACCTTATCGTCTACGTATTGCTTAAATGACGTCACTGTTTAACTCAGCCTCGTTGTCAAAGCATTATCCACATTATTTCCACAAGAAAACGCACGTGTTTCCAACAATGAGAATAAGAAAGGTGACGCGCCACCTACAGGGACAATAACTTGCTATTTCGCGCACTGTGGTCGCAAGATGTCGCATGCCTCAGTTCACCGCTCAAGACCTGCCCTGCCTTGTAAGAAAATGCATCAGTAAGTAAGTCATTAAACAACTGTTTATTAATTTCACTGATGCGTGAACGAGTCGTCAATTTGAAAGAGGGTGGATAAAAAGAAGAACATAAAGAAATATTTCAAAAAGAAAAGCCTACAGCGCCCGGTATTCCCAGGCGGTCACCCATCCAAGTACTAACCGGGCTCGACGTTGCTAAACTTCGGTGATCGGACGAGAATCGGTGTTTTCAACGTGATATGGCCGTAGACGAGATTCAGCATTTGCGGCGCGGTATTTATATTCGGTTCGTATTGTCGCGTCGCAAGCGCAAGGTTCAGTACTTGAAATTTCAGTTTGACTTGATGATCGTCTTCCTTTTGGCAAACTGGTAGCCACGCTGTGCGCTAGCTCGGCCGACGTTGATACGTGAAAACAAAACTGACGTGTTTGATTGAGCAAGAAACTTAGAAAGGTGACGCGCCACCTACAGGGATAACAATTTGCTATTTCGCACTGTGGTCGCAAGAGGTCGCATGCCTCAGTTCAGCGCTCAAGACCTGCCCTGCCTCGCCTCCTAGCAAAACGACTCAATAATTAAGTAGTTAAATAACTGTTTATTAATTTCATTGATGCGTGGGTGGATAAAAGGAAGAAAATTATATGAAAAAGAAAAGCCTACAGCACCTGGTATTCCCAGGCGGTCACCCATCCAAGTACTAACCGGGCTCGACGTTGCTTAACTTCGGTGATCGGACGAGAACCGGTGTTTTCAACGTGATATGGCCGTAGACGAAAGTGAGCGTTTGCGGCGCGGTATTTATATTCCGTGCGTATTGTCGCGTCGCAAGGTTTCGTTCTTTTCAGTTGGACCTTATCGTCTACGTATTGCTTAAATGACGTCACTGTTTAATTCAGCCTCGTTGTCAAAGCATTATCCATATTATTTCCACAAGAAAACGCACGTGTTTCCAACAATGAGAATAAGAAAGGTGACGCGCCACCTACAGGGACAATAACTTGCTATTTCGCGCACTGTGGTCGCAAGATGTCGCATGCCTCAGTTCAGCGCTCAAGACATGCCCTGCCTTGTAAGAAAATGCATCAATAAGTAAGGCATTAAACAACTGTTTATTAATTTCACTGATGCGTGAACGAGTCGTCAATTTGAAAGAGGGTGGATAAAAAGAAGAACATAAAGAAATATTTGAAAAAGAAAAGCCTACAGCGCCCGGTATTCCCAGGCGGTCACCCATCCAAGTACTAACCGGGCTCGACGTTGCTAAACTTCGGTGATCGGACGAGAATCGGTGTTTTCAACGTGATATGGCCGTAGACGAGATTCAGCATTTGCGGCGCGGTATTTATATTCGGTTCGTATTGTCGCGTCGCAAGCGCAAGGTTCAGTACTTGAAATTTCAGTTTGACTTGATGATCGTCTTCCTTTTGGCAAACTGGTAGCCACGCTGTGCGCTAGCTCGGCCGACGTTGATACGTGAAAACAAAACTGACGTGTTTGATTGAGCAAGAAACTTAGAAAGGTGACGCGCCACCTACAGGGATAACAATTTGCTATTTCGCACTGTGGTCGCAAGAGGTCGCATGCCTCAGTTCAGCGCTCAAGACCTGCCCTGCCTCGCCTCCTAGCAAAACGACTCAATAATTAAGTAGTTAAATAACTGTTTATTAATTTCATTGATGCGTGGGTGGATAAAAGGAAGAAAATGATATGAAAAAGAAAAGCCTACAGCACCCGGTATTCCCAGGCGGTCACCCATCCAAGTACTAACCGGGCTCGACGTTGCTTAACTTCGGTGATCGGACGAGAACCGGTGTTTTCAACGTGATATGGCCGTAGACGAGAGTCAGCGTTTGCGGCGCGGTATTTATATTCGGTTCGTATTGTCGCGTCGCAAGCGCAAGGTTCAGTACTTGAAATTTCAGTTTGACTTGATGATCGTCTTCCTTTTGGCAAACTGGTAGCCACGCTGTGCGCTAGCTCGGCCGACGTTGATACGTGAAAACAAAACTGACGTGTTTGATTGAGCAAGAAACTTAGAAAGGTGACGCGCCACCTACAGGGATAACAATTTGCTATTTCGCACTGTGGTCGCAAGAGGTCGCATGCCTCAGTTCAGCGCTCAAGACCTGCCCTGCCTCGCCTCCTAGCAAAACGACTCAATAATTAAGTAGTTAAATAACTGTTTATTAATTTCATTGATGCGTGGGTGGATAAAAGGAAGAAAATTATATGAAAAAGAAAAGCCTACAGCACCCGGTATTCCCAGGCGGTCACCCATCCAAGTACTAACCGGGCTCGACGTTGCTTAACTTCGGTGATCGGACGAGAACCGGTGTTTTCAAAGTGATATGGCGGTAGACGAGAGTCAGCGTTTGCGGCGCGGTATTTATATTCGGTTCGTATTGTCGCGTCGCAAGCGCAAGGTTCAGTACTTGAAATTTCAGTTTGACTTGATGATCGTCTTCCTTTTGGCAAACTGGTAGCCACGCTGTGCGCTAGCTCGGCCGACGTTGATACGTGAAAACAAAACTGACGTGTTTGATTGAGCAAGAAACTTAGAAAGGTGACGCGCCACCTACAGGGATAACAATTTGCTATTTCGCACTGTGGTCGCAAGAGGTCGCATGCCTCAGTTCAGCGCTCAAGACCTGCCCTGCCCCGCCTCCTAGCAAAACGACTCAATAATTAATAGTTAAATAACTGTTTTTTAATTTCATTGATGCGTGGGTGGATAAAAGGAAGAAAATTATATGAAAAAGAAAAGCCTACAGCACCCGGTATTCCCAGGCGGTCACCCATCCAAGTACTAACCGGGCTCGACGTTGCTTAACTTCGGTGATCGGACGAGAACCGGTGTTTTCAACGTGATATGGCCGTAGAGGAGAGTCAGCGTTTGCGGCGCGGTATATATATTCGGTTCGTATTGTCGCGTCGCAAGCGCAAGGTTCAGTACTTGAAATTTCAGTTTGACTTGATGATCGTCTTCCTTTTGGCAAACTGGTAGCCACGCTGTGCGCTAGCTCGGCCGACGTTGATACGTGAAAACAAAACTGACGTGTTTGATTGAGCAAGAAACTTAGAAAGGTGACGCGCCACCTACAGGGATAACAATTTGCTATTTCGCACTGTGGTCGCAAGAGGTCGCATGCCTCAGTTCAGCGCTCAAGACCTGCCCTGCCTCGCCTCCTAGCAAAACGACTCAATAATTAAGTAGTTAAATAACTGTTTATTAATTTCATTGATGCGTGGGTGGATAAAAGGAAGAAAATTATATGAAAAAGAAAAGCCTACAGCACCCGGTATTCCCAGGCGGTCACCCATCCAAGTACTAACCGGGCTCGACGTTGCTTAACTTCGGTGATCGGACGAGAACCGGTGTTTTCAACGTGATATGGCCGTAGACGAAAGTGAGCGTTTGCGGCGCGGTATTTATATTCCGTGCGTATTGTCGCGTCGCAAGGTTTCGTTCTTTTCAGTTGGACCTTATCGTCTACGTATTGCTTAAATGACGTCACTGTTTAATTCAGCCTCGTTGTCAAAGCATTATCCATATTATTTCCACAAGAAAACGCACGTGTTTCCAACAATGAGAATAAGAAAGGTGACGCGCCACCTACAGGGACAATAACTTGCTATTTCGCGCACTGTGGTCGCAAGATGTCGCATGCCTCAGTTCAGCGCTCAAGACCTGCCCTGCCTTGTAAGAAAATGCATCAGTAAGTAAGTCATTAAACAACTGTTTATTAATTTCACTGATGCGTGAACGAGTCGTCAATTTGAAAGAGGGTGGATAAAAAGAAGAACATAAAGAAATATTTGAAAAAGAAAAGCCTACAGCGCCCGGTATTCCCAGGCGGTCACCCATCCAAGTACTAACCGGGCTCGACGTTGCTAAACTTCGGTGATCGGACGAGAATCGGTGTTTTCAACGTGATATGGCCGTAGACGAGATTCAGCATTTGCGGCGCGGTATTTATATTCGGTTCGTATTGTCGCGTCGCAAGCGCAAGGTTCAGTACTTGAAATTTCAGTTTGACTTGATGATCGTCTTCCTTTTGGCAAACTGGTAGCCACGCTGTGCGCTAGCTCGGCCGACGTTGATACGTGAAAACAAAACTGACGTGTTTGATTGAGCAAGAAACTTAGAAAGGTGACGCGCCACCTACAGGGATAACAATTTGCTATTTCGCACTGTGGTCGCAAGAGGTCGCATGCCTCAGTTCAGCGCTCAAGACCTGCCCTGCCTCGCCTCCTAGCAAAACGACTCAATAATTAAGTAGTTAAATAACTGTTTATTAATTTCATTGATGCGTGGGTGGATAAAAGGAAGAAAATGATATGAAAAAGAAAAGCCTACAGCACCCGGTATTCCCAGGCGGTCACCCATCCAAGTACTAACCGGGCTCGACGTTGCTTAACTTCGGTGATCGGACGAGAACCGGTGTTTTCAACGTGATATGGCCGTAGACGAGAGTCAGCGTTTGCGGCGCGGTATTTATATTCGGTTCGTATTGTCGCGTCGCAAGCGCAAGGTTCAGTACTTGAAATTTCAGTTTGACTTGATGATCGTCTTCCTTTTGGCAAACTGGTAGCCACGCTGTGCGCTAGCTCGGCCGACGTTGATACGTGAAAACAAAACTGACGTGTTTGATTGAGCAAGAAACTTAGAAAGGTGACGCGCCACCTACAGGGATAACAATTTGCTATTTCGCACTGTGGTCGCAAGAGGTCGCATGCCTCAGTTCAGCGCTCAAGACCTGCCCTGCCTCGCCTCCTAGCAAAACGACTCAATAATTAAGTAGTTAAATAACTGTTTATTAATTTCATTGATGCGTGGGTGGATAAAAGGAAGAAAATTATATGAAAAAGAAAAGCCTACAGCACCCGGTATTCCCAGGCGGTCACCCATCCAAGTACTAACCGGGCTCGACGTTGCTTAACTTCGGTGATCGGACGAGAACCGGTGTTTTCAAAGTGATATGGCGGTAGACGAGAGTCAGCGTTTGCGGCGCGGTATTTATATTCGGTTCGTATTGTCGCGTCGCAAGCGCAAGGTTCAGTACTTGAAATTTCAGTTTGACTTGATGATCGTCTTCCTTTTGGCAAACTGGTAGCCACGCTGTGCGCTAGCTCGGCCGACGTTGATACGTGAAAACAAAACTGACGTGTTTGATTGAGCAAGAAACTTAGAAAGGTGACGCGCCACCTACAGGGATAACAATTTGCTATTTCGCACTGTGGTCGCAAGAGGTCGCATGCCTCAGTTCAGCGCTCAAGACCTGCCCTGCCCCGCCTCCTAGCAAAACGACTCAATAATTAATAGTTAAATAACTGTTTTTTAATTTCATTGATGCGTGGGTGGATAAAAGGAAGAAAATTATATGAAAAAGAAAAGCCTACAGCACCCGGTATTCCCAGGCGGTCACCCATCCAAGTACTAACCGGGCTCGACGTTGCTTAACTTCGGTGATCGGACGAGAACCGGTGTTTTCAACGTGATATGGCCGTAGAGGAGAGTCAGCGTTTGCGGCGCGGTATATATATTCGGTTCGTATTGTCGCGTCGCAAGCGCAAGGTTCAGTACTTGAAATTTCAGTTTGACTTGATGATCGTCTTCCTTTTGGCAAACTGGTAGCCACGCTGTGCGCTAGCTCGGCCGACGTTGATACGTGAAAACAAAACTGACGTGTTTGATTGAGCAAGAAACTTAGAAAGGTGACGCGCCACCTACAGGGATAACAATTTGCTATTTCGCACTGTGGTCGCAAGAGGTCGCATGCCTCAGTTCAGCGCTCAAGACCTGCCCTGCCTCGCCTCCTAGCAAAACGACTCAATAATTAAGTAGTTAAATAACTGTTTATTAATTTCATTGATGCGTGGGTGGATAAAAGGAAGAAAATTATATGAAAAAGAAAAGCCTACAGCACCCGGTATTCCCAGGCGGTCACCCATCCAAGTACTAACCGGGCTCGACGTTGCTTAACTTCGGTGATCGGACGAGAACCGGTGTTTTCAACGTGATATGGCCGTAGACGAAAGTGAGCGTTTGCGGCGCGGTATTTATATTCCGTGCGTATTGTCGCGTCGCAAGGTTTCGTTCTTTTCAGTTGGACCTTATCGTCTACGTATTGCTTAAATGACGTCACTGTTTAATTCAGCCTCGTTGTCAAAGCATTATCCATATTATTTCCACAAGAAAACGCACGTGTTTCCAACAATGAGAATAAGAAAGGTGACGCGCCACCTACAGGGACAATAACTTGCTATTTCGCGCACTGTGGTCGCAAGATGTCGCATGCCTCAGTTCAGCGCTCAAGACCTGCCCTGCCTTGTAAGAAAATGCATCAGTAAGTAAGTCATTAAACAACTGTTTATTAATTTCACTGATGCGTGAACGAGTCGTCAATTTGAAAGAGGGTGGATAAAAAGAAGAACATAAAGAAATATTTGAAAAAGAAAAGCCTACAGCGCCCGGTATTCCCAGGCGGTCACCCATCCAAGTACTAACCGGGCTCGACGTTGCTAAACTTCGGTGATCGGACGAGAATCGGTGTTTTCAACGTGATATGGCCGTAGACGAGATTCAGCATTTGCGGCGCGGTATTTATATTCGGTTCGTATTGTCGCGTCGCAAGCGCAAGGTTCAGTACTTGAAATTTCAGTTTGACTTGATGATCGTCTTCCTTTTGGCAAACTGGTAGCCACGCTGTGCGCTAGCTCGGCCGACGTTGATACGTGAAAACAAAACTGACGTGTTTGATTGAGCAAGAAACTTAGAAAGGTGACGCGCCACCTACAGGGATAACAATTTGCTATTTCGCACTGTGGTCGCAAGAGGTCGCATGCCTCAGTTCAGCGCTCAAGACCTGCCCTGCCTCGCCTCCTAGCAAAACGACTCAATAATTAAGTAGTTAAATAACTGTTTATTAATTTCATTGATGCGTGGGTGGATAAAAGGAAGAAAATTATATGAAAAAGAAAAGCCTACAGCACCCGGTATTCCCAGGCGGTCACCCATCCAAGTACTAACCGGGCTCGACGTTGCTTAACTTCGGTGATCGGACGAGAACCGGTGTTTTCAACGTGATATGGCCGTAGACGAGAGTCAGCGTTTGCGGCGCGGTATATATATTCGGTTCGTATTGTCGCGTCGCAAGCGCAAGGTTCAGTACTTGAAATTTCAGTTTGACTTGATGATCGTCTTCCTTTTGGCAAACTGGTAGCCACGCTGTGCGCTAGCTCGGCCGACGTTGATACGTGAAAACAAAACTGACGTGTTTGATTGAGCAAGAAACTTAGAAAGGTGACGCGCCACCTACAGGGATAACAATTTGCTATTTCGCACTGTGGTCGCAAGAGGTCGCATGCCTCAGTTCAGCGCTCAAGACCTGCCCTGCCTCGCCTCCTAGCAAAACGACTCAATAATTAAGTAGTTAAATAACTGTTTATTAATTTCATTGATGCGTGGGTGGATAAAAGGAAGAAAATTATATGAAAAAGAAAAGCCTACAGCACCCGGTATTCCCAGGCGGTCACCCATCCAAGTACTAACCGGGCTCGACGTTGCTTAACTTCGGTGATCGGACGAGAACCGGTGTTTTCAACGTGATATGGCCGTAGACGAGAGTCAGCGTTTGCGGCGCGGTATATATATTCGGTTCGTATTGTCGCGTCGCAAGCGCAAGGTTCAGTACTTGAAATTTCAGTTTGACTTGATGATCGTCTTCCTTTTGGCAAACTGGTAGCCACGCTGTGCGCTAGCTCGGCCGACGTTGATACGTGAAAACAAAACTGACGTGTTTGATTGAGCAAGAAACTTAGAAAGGTGACGCGCCACCTACAGGGATAACAATTTGCTATTTCGCACTGTGGTCGCAAGAGGTCGCATGCCTCAGTTCAGCGCTCAAGACCTGCCCTGCCTCGCCTCCTAGCAAAACGACTCAATAATTAAGTAGTTAAATAACTGTTTATTAATTTCATTGATGCGTGGGTGGATAAAAGGAAGAAAATGATATGAAAAAGAAAAGCCTACAGCACCCGGTATTCCCAGGCGGTCACCCATCCAAGTACTAACCGGGCTCGACGTTGCTTAACTTCGGTGATCGGACGAGAACCGGTGTTTTCAACGTGATATGGCCGTAGACGAGAGTCAGCGTTTGCGGCGCGGTATATATATTCGGTTCGTATTGTCGCGTCGCAAGCGCAAGGTTCAGTACTTGAAATTTCAGTTTGACTTGATGATCGTCTTCCTTTTGGCAAACTGGTAGCCACGCTGTGCGCTAGCTCGGCCGACGTTGATACGTGAAAACAAAACTGACGTGTTTGATTGAGCAAGAAACTTAGAAAGGTGACGCGCCACCTACAGGGATAACAATTTGCTATTTCGCACTGTGGTCGCAAGAGGTCGCATGCCTCAGTTCAGCGCTCAAGACCTGCCCTGCCTCGCCTCCTAGCAAAACGACTCAATAATTAAGTAGTTAAATAACTGTTTATTAATTTCATTGATGCGTGGGTGGATAAAAGGAAGAAAATTATATGAAAAAGAAAAGCCTACAGCACCCGGTATTCCCAGGCGGTCACCCATCCAAGTACTAACCGGGCTCGACGTTGCTTAACTTCGGTGATCGGACGAGAACCGGTGTTTTCAACGTGATATGGCCGTAGACGAAAGTGAGCGTTTGCGGCGCGGTATTTATATTCCGTGCGTATTGTCGCGTCGCAAGGTTTCGTTCTTTTCAGTTGGACCTTATCGTCTACGTATTGCTTAAATGACGTCACTGTTTAATTCAGCCTCGTTGTCAAAGCATTATCCATATTATTTCCACAAGAAAACGCACGTGTTTCCAACAATGAGAATAAGAAAGGTGACGCGCCACCTACAGGGACAATAACTTGCTATTTCGCGCACTGTGGTCGCAAGATGTCGCATGCCTCAGTTCAGCGCTCAAGACCTGCCCTGCCTTGTAAGAAAATGCATCAGTAAGTAAGTCATTAAACAACTGTTTATTAATTTCACTGATGCGTGAACGAGTCGTCAATTTGAAAGAGGGTGGATAAAAAGAAGAACATAAAGAAATATTTCAAAAAGAAAAGCCTACAGCGCCCGGTATTCCCAGGCGGTCACCCATCCAAGTACTAACCGGGCTCGACGTTGCTAAACTTCGGTGATCGGACGAGAATCGGTGTTTTCAACGTGATATGGCCGTAGACGAGATTCAGCATTTGCGGCGCGGTATTTATATTCGGTTCGTATTGTCGCGTCGCAAGCGCAAGGTTCAGTACTTGAAATTTCAGTTTGACTTGATGATCGTCTTCCTTTTGGCAAACTGGTAGCCACGCTGTGCGCTAGCTCGGCCGACGTTGATACGTGAAAACAAAACTGACGTGTTTGATTGAGCAAGAAACTTAGAAAGGTGACGCGCCACCTACAGGGATAACAATTTGCTATTTCGCACTGTGGTCGCAAGAGGTCGCATGCCTCAGTTCAGCGCTCAAGACCTGCCCTGCCTCGCCTCCTAGCAAAACGACTCAATAATTAAGTAGTTAAATAACTGTTTATTAATTTCATTGATGCGTGGGTGGATAAAAGGAAGAAAATTATATGAAAAAGAAAAGCCTACAGCACCCGGTATTCCCAGGCGGTCACCCATCCAAGTACTAACCGGGCTCGACGTTGCTTAACTTCGGTGATCGGACGAGAACCGGTGTTTTCAACGTGATATGGCCGTAGACGAAAGTGAGCGTTTGCGGCGCGGTATTTATATTCCGTGCGTATTGTCGCGTCGCAAGGTTTCGTTCTTTTCAGTTGGACCTTATCGTCTACGTATTGCTTAAATGACGTCACTGTTTAACTCAGCCTCGTTGTCAAAGCATTATCCATATTATTTCCACAAGAAAACGCACGTGTTTCCAACAATGAGAATAAGAAAGGTGACGCGCCACCTACAGGGACAATAACTTGCTATTTCGCGCACTGTGGTCGCAAGATGTCGCATGCCTCAGTTCAGCGCTCAAGACCTGCCCT
>OZ024861.1:36201823-36256823 GCA_964017155.1 Oasisia sp. SBJ-2009 | reverse complement strand
CAGCATTTGCGGCGCGGTATTTATATTCGGTTCGTATTGTCGCGTCGCAAGCGCAAGGTTCAGTACTTGAAATTTCAGTTTGACTTGATGATCGTCTTCCTTTTGGCAAACTGGTAGCCACGCTGTGCGCTAGCTCGGCCGACGTTGATACGTGAAAACAAAACTGACGTGTTTGATTGAGCAAGAAACTTAGAAAGGTGACGCGCCACCTACAGGGATAACAATTTGCTATTTCGCACTGTGGTCGCAAGAGGTCGCATGCCTCAGTTCAGCGCTCAAGACCTGCCCTGCCTCGCCTCCTAGCAAAACGACTCAATAATTAAGTAGTTAAATAACTGTTTATTAATTTCATTGATGCGTGGGTGGATAAAAGGAAGAAAATTATATGAAAAAGAAAAGCCTACAGCACCCGGTATTCCCAGGCGGTCACCCATCCAAGTACTAACCGGGCTCGACGTTGCTTAACTTCGGTGATCGGACGAGAACCGGTGTTTTCAACGTGATATGGCCGTAGACGAAAGTGAGCGTTTGCGGCGCGGTATTTATATTCCGTGCGTATTGTCGCGTCGCAAGGTTTCGTTCTTTTCAGTTGGACCTTATCGTCTACGTATTGCTTAAATGACGTCACTGTTTAACTCAGCCTCGTTGTCAAAGCATTATCCATATTATTTCCACAAGAAAACGCACGTGTTTCCAACAATGAGAATAAGAAAGGTGACGCGCCACCTACAGGGACAATAACTTGCTATTTCGCGCACTGTGGTCGCAAGATGTCGCATGCCTCAGTTCAGCGCTCAAGACCTGCCCTGCCTTGTAAGAAAATGCATCAGTAAGTAAGTCATTAAACAACTGTTTATTAATTTCACTGATGCGTGAACGAGTCGTCAATTTGAAAGAGGGTGGATAAAAAGAAGAACATAAAGAAATATTTCAAAAAGAAAAGCCTACAGCGCCCGGTATTCCCAGGCGGTCACCCATCCAAGTACTAACCGGGCTCGACGTTGCTAAACTTCGGTGATCGGACGAGAATCGGTGTTTTCAACGTGATATGGCCGTAGACGAGATTCAGCATTTGCGGCGCGGTATTTATATTCGGTTCGTATTGTCGCGTCGCAAGCGCAAGGTTCAGTACTTGAAATTTCAGTTTGACTTGATGATCGTCTTCCTTTTGGCAAACTGGTAGCCACGCTGTGCGCTAGCTCGGCCGACGTTGATACGTGAAAACAAAACTGACGTGTTTGATTGAGCAAGAAACTTAGAAAGGTGACGCGCCACCTACAGGGATAACAATTTGCTATTTCGCACTGTGGTCGCAAGAGGTCGCATGCCTCAGTTCAGCGCTCAAGACCTGCCCTGCCTCGCCTCCTAGCAAAACGACTCAATAATTAAGTAGTTAAATAACTGTTTATTAATTTCATTGATGCGTGGGTGGATAAAAGGAAGAAAATTATATGAAAAAGAAAAGCCTACAGCACCTGGTATTCCCAGGCGGTCACCCATCCAAGTACTAACCGGGCTCGACGTTGCTTAACTTCGGTGATCGGACGAGAACCGGTGTTTTCAACGTGATATGGCCGTAGACGAAAGTGAGCGTTTGCGGCGCGGTATTTATATTCCGTGCGTATTGTCGCGTCGCAAGGTTTCGTTCTTTTCAGTTGGACCTTATCGTCTACGTATTGCTTAAATGACGTCACTGTTTAATTCAGCCTCGTTGTCAAAGCATTATCCATATTATTTCCACAAGAAAACGCACGTGTTTCCAACAATGAGAATAAGAAAGGTGACGCGCCACCTACAGGGACAATAACTTGCTATTTCGCGCACTGTGGTCGCAAGATGTCGCATGCCTCAGTTCAGCGCTCAAGACATGCCCTGCCTTGTAAGAAAATGCATCAATAAGTAAGGCATTAAACAACTGTTTATTAATTTCACTGATGCGTGAACGAGTCGTCAATTTGAAAGAGGGTGGATAAAAAGAAGAACATAAAGAAATATTTGAAAAAGAAAAGCCTACAGCGCCCGGTATTCCCAGGCGGTCACCCATCCAAGTACTAACCGGGCTCGACGTTGCTAAACTTCGGTGATCGGACGAGAATCGGTGTTTTCAACGTGATATGGCCGTAGACGAGATTCAGCATTTGCGGCGCGGTATTTATATTCGGTTCGTATTGTCGCGTCGCAAGCGCAAGGTTCAGTACTTGAAATTTCAGTTTGACTTGATGATCGTCTTCCTTTTGGCAAACTGGTAGCCACGCTGTGCGCTAGCTCGGCCGACGTTGATACGTGAAAACAAAACTGACGTGTTTGATTGAGCAAGAAACTTAGAAAGGTGACGCGCCACCTACAGGGATAACAATTTGCTATTTCGCACTGTGGTCGCAAGAGGTCGCATGCCTCAGTTCAGCGCTCAAGACCTGCCCTGCCTCGCCTCCTAGCAAAACGACTCAATAATTAAGTAGTTAAATAACTGTTTATTAATTTCATTGATGCGTGGGTGGATAAAAGGAAGAAAATGATATGAAAAAGAAAAGCCTACAGCACCCGGTATTCCCAGGCGGTCACCCATCCAAGTACTAACCGGGCTCGACGTTGCTTAACTTCGGTGATCGGACGAGAACCGGTGTTTTCAACGTGATATGGCCGTAGACGAGAGTCAGCGTTTGCGGCGCGGTATTTATATTCGGTTCGTATTGTCGCGTCGCAAGCGCAAGGTTCAGTACTTGAAATTTCAGTTTGACTTGATGATCGTCTTCCTTTTGGCAAACTGGTAGCCACGCTGTGCGCTAGCTCGGCCGACGTTGATACGTGAAAACAAAACTGACGTGTTTGATTGAGCAAGAAACTTAGAAAGGTGACGCGCCACCTACAGGGATAACAATTTGCTATTTCGCACTGTGGTCGCAAGAGGTCGCATGCCTCAGTTCAGCGCTCAAGACCTGCCCTGCCTCGCCTCCTAGCAAAACGACTCAATAATTAAGTAGTTAAATAACTGTTTATTAATTTCATTGATGCGTGGGTGGATAAAAGGAAGAAAATTATATGAAAAAGAAAAGCCTACAGCACCCGGTATTCCCAGGCGGTCACCCATCCAAGTACTAACCGGGCTCGACGTTGCTTAACTTCGGTGATCGGACGAGAACCGGTGTTTTCAAAGTGATATGGCGGTAGACGAGAGTCAGCGTTTGCGGCGCGGTATTTATATTCGGTTCGTATTGTCGCGTCGCAAGCGCAAGGTTCAGTACTTGAAATTTCAGTTTGACTTGATGATCGTCTTCCTTTTGGCAAACTGGTAGCCACGCTGTGCGCTAGCTCGGCCGACGTTGATACGTGAAAACAAAACTGACGTGTTTGATTGAGCAAGAAACTTAGAAAGGTGACGCGCCACCTACAGGGATAACAATTTGCTATTTCGCACTGTGGTCGCAAGAGGTCGCATGCCTCAGTTCAGCGCTCAAGACCTGCCCTGCCCCGCCTCCTAGCAAAACGACTCAATAATTAAGTAGTTAAATAACTGTTTTTTAATTTCATTGATGCGTGGGTGGATAAAAGGAAGAAAATTATATGAAAAAGAAAAGCCTACAGCACCCGGTATTCCCAGGCGGTCACCCATCCAAGTACTAACCGGGCTCGACGTTGCTTAACTTCGGTGATCGGACGAGAACCGGTGTTTTCAACGTGATATGGCCGTAGAGGAGAGTCAGCGTTTGCGGCGCGGTATATATATTCGGTTCGTATTGTCGCGTCGCAAGCGCAAGGTTCAGTACTTGAAATTTCAGTTTGACTTGATGATCGTCTTCCTTTTGGCAAACTGGTAGCCACGCTGTGCGCTAGCTCGGCCGACGTTGATACGTGAAAACAAAACTGACGTGTTTGATTGAGCAAGAAACTTAGAAAGGTGACGCGCCACCTACAGGGATAACAATTTGCTATTTCGCACTGTGGTCGCAAGAGGTCGCATGCCTCAGTTCAGCGCTCAAGACCTGCCCTGCCTCGCCTCCTAGCAAAACGACTCAATAATTAAGTAGTTAAATAACTGTTTATTAATTTCATTGATGCGTGGGTGGATAAAAGGAAGAAAATTATATGAAAAAGAAAAGCCTACAGCACCCGGTATTCCCAGGCGGTCACCCATCCAAGTACTAACCGGGCTCGACGTTGCTTAACTTCGGTGATCGGACGAGAACCGGTGTTTTCAACGTGATATGGCCGTAGACGAAAGTGAGCGTTTGCGGCGCGGTATTTATATTCCGTGCGTATTGTCGCGTCGCAAGGTTTCGTTCTTTTCAGTTGGACCTTATCGTCTACGTATTGCTTAAATGACGTCACTGTTTAATTCAGCCTCGTTGTCAAAGCATTATCCATATTATTTCCACAAGAAAACGCACGTGTTTCCAACAATGAGAATAAGAAAGGTGACGCGCCACCTACAGGGACAATAACTTGCTATTTCGCGCACTGTGGTCGCAAGATGTCGCATGCCTCAGTTCAGCGCTCAAGACCTGCCCTGCCTTGTAAGAAAATGCATCAGTAAGTAAGTCATTAAACAACTGTTTATTAATTTCACTGATGCGTGAACGACTCGTCAATTTGAAAGAGGGTGGATAAAAAGAAGAACATAAAGAAATATTTGAAAAAGAAAAGCCTACAGCGCCCGGTATTCCCAGGCGGTCACCCATCCAAGTACTAACCGGGCTCGACGTTGCTAAACTTCGGTGATCGGACGAGAATCGGTGTTTTCAACGTGATATGGCCGTAGACGAGATTCAGCATTTGCGGCGCGGTATTTATATTCGGTTCGTATTGTCGCGTCGCAAGCGCAAGGTTCAGTACTTGAAATTTCAGTTTGACTTGATGATCGTCTTCCTTTTGGCAAACTGGTAGCCACGCTGTGCGCTAGCTCGGCCGACGTTGATACGTGAAAACAAAACTGACGTGTTTGATTGAGCAAGAAACTTAGAAAGGTGACGCGCCACCTACAGGGATAACAATTTGCTATTTCGCACTGTGGTCGCAAGAGGTCGCATGCCTCAGTTCAGCGCTCAAGACCTGCCCTGCCTCGCCTCCTAGCAAAACGACTCAATAATTAAGTAGTTAAATAACTGTTTATTAATTTCATTGATGCGTGGGTGGATAAAAGGAAGAAAATTATATGAAAAAGAAAAGCCTACAGCACCCGGTATTCCCAGGCGGTCACCCATCCAAGTACTAACCGGGCTCGACGTTGCTTAACTTCGGTGATCGGACGAGAACCGGTGTTTTCAACGTGATATGGCCGTAGACGAGAGTCAGCGTTTGCGGCGCGGTATATATATTCGGTTCGTATTGTCGCGTCGCAAGCGCAAGGTTCAGTACTTGAAATTTCAGTTTGACTTGATGATCGTCTTCCTTTTGGCAAACTGGTAGCCACGCTGTGCGCTAGCTCGGCCGACGTTGATACGTGAAAACAAAACTGACGTGTTTGATTGAGCAAGAAACTTAGAAAGGTGACGCGCCACCTACAGGGATAACAATTTGCTATTTCGCACTGTGGTCGCAAGAGGTCGCATGCCTCAGTTCAGCGCTCAAGACCTGCCCTGCCTCGCCTCCTAGCAAAACGACTCAATAATTAAGTAGTTAAATAACTGTTTATTAATTTCATTGATGCGTGGGTGGATAAAAGGAAGAAAATTATATGAAAAAGAAAAGCCTACAGCACCCGGTATTCCCAGGCGGTCACCCATCCAAGTACTAACCGGGCTCGACGTTGCTTAACTTCGGTGATCGGACGAGAACCGGTGTTTTCAACGTGATATGGCCGTAGACGAAAGTGAGCGTTTGCGGCGCGGTATTTATATTCCGTGCGTATTGTCGCGTCGCAAGGTTTCGTTCTTTTCAGTTGGACCTTATCGTCTACGTATTGCTTAAATGACGTCACTGTTTAACTCAGCCTCGTTGTCAAAGCATTATCCATATTATTTCCACAAGAAAACGCACGTGTTTCCAACAATGAGAATAAGAAAGGTGACGCGCCACCTACAGGGACAATAACTTGCTATTTCGCGCACTGTGGTCGCAAGATGTCGCATGCCTCAGTTCAGCGCTCAAGACCTGCCCTGCCTTGTAAGAAAATGCATCAGTAAGTAAGTCATTAAACAACTGTTTATTAATTTCACTGATGCGTGAACGAGTCGTCAATTTGAAAGAGGGTGGATAAAAAGAAGAACATAAAGAAATATTTCAAAAAGAAAAGCCTACAGCGCCCGGTATTCCCAGGCGGTCACCCATCCAAGTACTAACCGGGCTCGACGTTGCTAAACTTCGGTGATCGGACGAGAATCGGTGTTTTCAACGTGATATGGCCGTAGACGAGATTCAGCATTTGCGGCGCGGTATTTATATTCGGTTCGTATTGTCGCGTCGCAAGCGCAAGGTTCAGTACTTGAAATTTCAGTTTGACTTGATGATCGTCTTCCTTTTGGCAAACTGGTAGCCACGCTGTGCGCTAGCTCGGCCGACGTTGATACGTGAAAACAAAACTGACGTGTTTGATTGAGCAAGAAACTTAGAAAGGTGACGCGCCACCTACAGGGATAACAATTTGCTATTTCGCACTGTGGTCGCAAGAGGTCGCATGCCTCAGTTCAGCGCTCAAGACCTGCCCTGCCTCGCCTCCTAGCAAAACGACTCAATAATTAAGTAGTTAAATAACTGTTTATTAATTTAATTGATGCGTGGGTGGATAAAAGGAAGAAAATTATATGAAAAAGAAAAGCCTACAGCACCCGGTATTCCCAGGCGGTCACCCATCCAAGTACTAACCGGGCTCGACGTTGCTTAACTTCGGTGATCGGACGAGAACCGGTGTTTTCAACGTGATATGGCCGTAGACGAAAGTGAGCGTTTGCGGCGCGGTATTTATATTCCGTGCGTATTGTCGCGTCGCAAGGTTTCGTTCTTTTCAGTTGGACCTTATCGTCTACGTATTGCTTAAATGACGTCACTGTTTAACTCAGCCTCGTTGTCAAAGCATTATCCATATTATTTCCACAAGAAAACGCACGTGTTTCCAACAATGAGAATAAGAAAGGTGACGCGCCACCTACAGGGACAATAACTTGCTATTTCGCGCACTGTGGTCGCAAGATGTCGCATGCCTCAGTTCAGCGCTCAAGACCTGCCCTGCCTTGTAAGAAAATGCATCAGTAAGTAAGTCATTAAACAACTGTTTATTAATTTCACTGATGCGTGAACGAGTCGTCAATTTGAAAGAGGGTGGATAAAAAGAAGAACATAAAGAAATATTTCAAAAAGAAAAGCCTACAGCGCCCGGTATTCCCAGGCGGTCACCCATCCAAGTACTAACCGGGCTCGACGTTGCTAAACTTCGGTGATCGGACGAGAATCGGTGTTTTCAACGTGATATGGCCGTAGACGAGATTCAGCATTTGCGGCGCGGTATTTATATTCGGTTCGTATTGTCGCGTCGCAAGCGCAAGGTTCAGTACTTGAAATTTCAGTTTGACTTGATGATCGTCTTCCTTTTGGCAAACTGGTAGCCACGCTGTGCGCTAGCTCGGCCGACGTTGATACGTGAAAACAAAACTGACGTGTTTGATTGAGCAAGAAACTTAGAAAGGTGACGCGCCACCTACAGGGATAACAATTTGCTATTTCGCACTGTGGTCGCAAGAGGTCGCATGCCTCAGTTCAGCGCTCAAGACCTGCCCTGCCTCGCCTCCTAGCAAAACGACTCAATAATTAAGTAGTTAAATAACTGTTTATTAATTTAATTGATGCGTGGGTGGATAAAAGGAAGAAAATTATATGAAAAAGAAAAGCCTACAGCACCCGGTATTCCCAGGCGGTCACCCATCCAAGTACTAACCGGGCTCGACGTTGCTTAACTTCGGTGATCGGACGAGAACCGGTGTTTTCAACGTGATATGGCCGTAGACGAAAGTGAGCGTTTGCGGCGCGGTATTTATATTCCGTGCGTATTGTCGCGTCGCAAGGTTTCGTTCTTTTCAGTTGGACCTTATCGTCTACGTATTGCTTAAATGACGTCACTGTTTAACTCAGCCTCGTTGTCAAAGCATTATCCATATTATTTCCACAAGAAAACGCACGTGTTTCCAACAATGAGAATAAGAAAGGTGACGCGCCACCTACAGGGACAATAACTTGCTATTTCGCGCACTGTGGTCGCAAGATGTCGCATGCCTCAGTTCAGCGCTCAAGACCTGCCCTGCCTTGTAAGAAAATGCATCAGTAAGTAAGTCATTAAACAACTGTTTATTAATTTCACTGATGCGTGAACGAGTCGTCAATTTGAAAGAGGGTGGATAAAAAGAAGAACATAAAGAAATATTTCAAAAAGAAAAGCCTACAGCGCCCGGTATTCCCAGGCGGTCACCCATCCAAGTACTAACCGGGCTCGACGTTGCTAAACTTCGGTGATCGGACGAGAATCGGTGTTTTCAACGTGATATGGCCGTAGACGAGATTCAGCATTTGCGGCGCGGTATTTATATTCGGTTCGTATTGTCGCGTCGCAAGCGCAAGGTTCAGTACTTGAAATTTCAGTTTGACTTGATGATCGTCTTCCTTTTGGCAAACTGGTAGCCACGCTGTGCGCTAGCTCGGCCGACGTTGATACGTGAAAACAAAACTGACGTGTTTGATTGAGCAAGAAACTTAGAAAGGTGACGCGCCACCTACAGGGATAACAATTTGCTATTTCGCACTGTGGTCGCAAGAGGTCGCATGCCTCAGTTCAGCGCTCAAGACCTGCCCTGCCTCGCCTCCTAGCAAAACGACTCAATAATTAAGTAGTTAAATAACTGTTTATTAATTTAATTGATGCGTGGGTGGATAAAAGGAAGAAAATTATATGAAAAAGAAAAGCCTACAGCACCCGGTATTCCCAGGCGGTCACCCATCCAAGTACTAACCGGGCTCGACGTTGCTTAACTTCGGTGATCGGACGAGAACCGGTGTTTTCAACGTGATATGGCCGTAGACGAAAGTGAGCGTTTGCGGCGCGGTATTTATATTCCGTGCGTATTGTCGCGTCGCAAGGTTTCGTTCTTTTCAGTTGGACCTTATCGTCTACGTATTGCTTAAATGACGTCACTGTTTAACTCAGCCTCGTTGTCAAAGCATTATCCATATTATTTCCACAAGAAAACGCACGTGTTTCCAACAATGAGAATAAGAAAGGTGACGCGCCACCTACAGGGACAATAACTTGCTATTTCGCGCACTGTGGTCGCAAGATGTCGCATGCCTCAGTTCAGCGCTCAAGACCTGCCCTGCCTTGTAAGAAAATGCATCAGTAAGTAAGTCATTAAACAACTGTTTATTAATTTCACTGATGCGTGAACGAGTCGTCAATTTGAAAGAGGGTGGATAAAAAGAAGAACATAAAGAAATATTTCAAAAAGAAAAGCCTACAGCGCCCGGTATTCCCAGGCGGTCACCCATCCAAGTACTAACCGGGCTCGACGTTGCTAAACTTCGGTGATCGGACGAGAATCGGTGTTTTCAACGTGATATGGCCGTAGACGAGATTCAGCATTTGCGGCGCGGTATTTATATTCGGTTCGTATTGTCGCGTCGCAAGCGCAAGGTTCAGTACTTGAAATTTCAGTTTGACTTGATGATCGTCTTCCTTTTGGCAAACTGGTAGCCACGCTGTGCGCTAGCTCGGCCGACGTTGATACGTGAAAACAAAACTGACGTGTTTGATTGAGCAAGAAACTTAGAAAGGTGACGCGCCACCTACAGGGATAACAATTTGCTATTTCGCACTGTGGTCGCAAGAGGTCGCATGCCTCAGTTCAGCGCTCAAGACCTGCCCTGCCTCGCCTCCTAGCAAAACGACTCAATAATTAAGTAGTTAAATAACTGTTTATTAATTTCATTGATGCGTGGGTGGATAAAAGGAAGAAAATTATATGAAAAAGAAAAGCCTACAGCACCTGGTATTCCCAGGCGGTCACCCATCCAAGTACTAACCGGGCTCGACGTTGCTTAACTTCGGTGATCGGACGAGAACCGGTGTTTTCAACGTGATATGGCCGTAGACGAAAGTGAGCGTTTGCGGCGCGGTATTTATATTCCGTGCGTATTGTCGCGTCGCAAGGTTTCGTTCTTTTCAGTTGGACCTTATCGTCTACGTATTGCTTAAATGACGTCACTGTTTAATTCAGCCTCGTTGTCAAAGCATTATCCATATTATTTCCACAAGAAAACGCACGTGTTTCCAACAATGAGAATAAGAAAGGTGACGCGCCACCTACAGGGACAATAACTTGCTATTTCGCGCACTGTGGTCGCAAGATGTCGCATGCCTCAGTTCAGCGCTCAAGACATGCCCTGCCTTGTAAGAAAATGCATCAATAAGTAAGGCATTAAACAACTGTTTATTAATTTCACTGATGCGTGAACGAGTCGTCAATTTGAAAGAGGGTGGATAAAAAGAAGAACATAAAGAAATATTTGAAAAAGAAAAGCCTACAGCGCCCGGTATTCCCAGGCGGTCACCCATCCAAGTACTAACCGGGCTAGACGTTGCTAAACTTCGGTGATCGGACGAGAATCGGTGTTTTCAACGTGATATGGCCGTAGACGAGATTCAGCATTTGCGGCGCGGTATTTATATTCGGTTCGTATTGTCGCGTCGCAAGCGCAAGGTTCAGTACTTGAAATTTCAGTTTGACTTGATGATCGTCTTCCTTTTGGCAAACTGGTAGCCACGCTGTGCGCTAGCTCGGCCGACGTTGATACGTGAAAACAAAACTGACGTGTTTGATTGAGCAAGAAACTTAGAAAGGTGACGCGCCACCTACAGGGATAACAATTTGCTATTTCGCACTGTGGTCGCAAGAGGTCGCATGCCTCAGTTCAGCGCTCAAGACCTGCCCTGCCTCGCCTCCTAGCAAAACGACTCAATAATTAAGTAGTTAAATAACTGTTTATTAATTTCATTGATGCGTGGGTGGATAAAAGGAAGAAAATGATATGAAAAAGAAAAGCCTACAGCACCCGGTATTCCCAGGCGGTCACCCATCCAAGTACTAACCGGGCTCGACGTTGCTTAACTTCGGTGATCGGACGAGAACCGGTGTTTTCAAAGTGATATGGCGGTAGACGAGAGTCAGCGTTTGCGGCGCGGTATTTATATTCGGTTCGTATTGTCGCGTCGCAAGCGCAAGGTTCAGTACTTGAAATTTCAGTTTGACTTGATGATCGTCTTCCTTTTGGCAAACTGGTAGCCACGCTGTGCGCTAGCTCGGCCGACGTTGATACGTGAAAACAAAACTGACGTGTTTGATTGAGCAAGAAACTTAGAAAGGTGACGCGCCACCTACAGGGATAACAATTTGCTATTTCGCACTGTGGTCGCAAGAGGTCGCATGCCTCAGTTCAGCGCTCAAGACCTGCCCTGCCCCGCCTCCTAGCAAAACGACTCAATAATTAAGTAGTTAAATAACTGTTTTTTAATTTCATTGATGCGTGGGTGGATAAAAGGAAGAAAATTATATGAAAAAGAAAAGCCTACAGCACCCGGTATTCCCAGGCGGTCACCCATCCAAGTACTAACCGGGCTCGACGTTGCTTAACTTCGGTGATCGGACGAGAACCGGTGTTTTCAACGTGATATGGCCGTAGAGGAGAGTCAGCGTTTGCGGCGCGGTATATATATTCGGTTCGTATTGTCGCGTCGCAAGCGCAAGGTTCAGTACTTGAAATTTCAGTTTGACTTGATGATCGTCTTCCTTTTGGCAAACTGGTAGCCACGCTGTGCGCTAGCTCGGCCGACGTTGATACGTGAAAACAAAACTGACGTGTTTGATTGAGCAAGAAACTTAGAAAGGTGACGCGCCACCTACAGGGATAACAATTTGCTATTTCGCACTGTGGTCGCAAGAGGTCGCATGCCTCAGTTCAGCGCTCAAGACCTGCCCTGCCTCGCCTCCTAGCAAAACGACTCAATAATTAAGTAGTTAAATAACTGTTTATTAATTTCATTGATGCGTGGGTGGATAAAAGGAAGAAAATTATATGAAAAAGAAAAGCCTACAGCACCCGGTATTCCCAGGCGGTCACCCATCCAAGTACTAACCGGGCTCGACGTTGCTTAACTTCGGTGATCGGACGAGAACCGGTGTTTTCAACGTGATATGGCCGTAGACGAAAGTGAGCGTTTGCGGCGCGGTATTTATATTCCGTGCGTATTGTCGCGTCGCAAGGTTTCGTTCTTTTCAGTTGGACCTTATCGTCTACGTATTGCTTAAATGACGTCACTGTTTAATTCAGCCTCGTTGTCAAAGCATTATCCATATTATTTCCACAAGAAAACGCACGTGTTTCCAACAATGAGAATAAGAAAGGTGACGCGCCACCTACAGGGACAATAACTTGCTATTTCGCGCACTGTGGTCGCAAGATGTCGCATGCCTCAGTTCAGCGCTCAAGACCTGCCCTGCCTTGTAAGAAAATGCATCAGTAAGTAAGTCATTAAACAACTGTTTATTAATTTCACTGATGCGTGAACGAGTCGTCAATTTGAAAGAGGGTGGATAAAAAGAAGAACATAAAGAAATATTTGAAAAAGAAAAGCCTACAGCGCCCGGTATTCCCAGGCGGTCACCCATCCAAGTACTAACCGGGCTCGACGTTGCTAAACTTCGGTGATCGGACGAGAATCGGTGTTTTCAACGTGATATGGCCGTAGACGAGATTCAGCATTTGCGGCGCGGTATTTATATTCGGTTCGTATTGTCGCGTCGCAAGCGCAAGGTTCAGTACTTGAAATTTCAGTTTGACTTGATGATCGTCTTCCTTTTGGCAAACTGGTAGCCACGCTGTGCGCTAGCTCGGCCGACGTTGATACGTGAAAACAAAACTGACGTGTTTGATTGAGCAAGAAACTTAGAAAGGTGACGCGCCACCTACAGGGATAACAATTTGCTATTTCGCACTGTGGTCGCAAGAGGTCGCATGCCTCAGTTCAGCGCTCAAGACCTGCCCTGCCTCGCCTCCTAGCAAAACGACTCAATAATTAAGTAGTTAAATAACTGTTTATTAATTTCATTGATGCGTGGGTGGATAAAAGGAAGAAAATTATATGAAAAAGAAAAGCCTACAGCACCCGGTATTCCCAGGCGGTCACCCATCCAAGTACTAACCGGGCTCGACGTTGCTTAACTTCGGTGATCGGACGAGAACCGGTGTTTTCAACGTGATATGGCCGTAGACGAGAGTCAGCGTTTGCGGCGCGGTATATATATTCGGTTCGTATTGTCGCGTCGCAAGCGCAAGGTTCAGTACTTGAAATTTCAGTTTGACTTGATGATCGTCTTCCTTTTGGCAAACTGGTAGCCACGCTGTGCGCTAGCTCGGCCGACGTTGATACGTGAAAACAAAACTGACGTGTTTGATTGAGCAAGAAACTTAGAAAGGTGACGCGCCACCTACAGGGATAACAATTTGCTATTTCGCACTGTGGTCGCAAGAGGTCGCATGCCTCAGTTCAGCGCTCAAGACCTGCCCTGCCTCGCCTCCTAGCAAAACGACTCAATAATTAAGTAGTTAAATAACTGTTTATTAATTTCATTGATGCGTGGGTGGATAAAAGGAAGAAAATTATATGAAAAAGAAAAGCCTACAGCACCCGGTATTCCCAGGCGGTCACCCATCCAAGTACTAACCGGGCTCGACGTTGCTTAACTTCGGTGATCGGACGAGAACCGGTGTTTTCAACGTGATATGGCCGTAGACGAGAGTCAGCGTTTGCGGCGCGGTATATATATTCGGTTCGTATTGTCGCGTCGCAAGCGCAAGGTTCAGTACTTGAAATTTCAGTTTGACTTGATGATCGTCTTCCTTTTGGCAAACTGGTAGCCACGCTGTGCGCTAGCTCGGCCGACGTTGATACGTGAAAACAAAACTGACGTGTTTGATTGAGCAAGAAACTTAGAAAGGTGACGCGCCACCTACAGGGATAACAATTTGCTATTTCGCACTGTGGTCGCAAGAGGTCGCATGCCTCAGTTCAGCGCTCAAGACCTGCCCTGCCTCGCCTCCTAGCAAAACGACTCAATAATTAAGTAGTTAAATAACTGTTTATTAATTTCATTGATGCGTGGGTGGATAAAAGGAAGAAAATTATATGAAAAAGAAAAGCCTACAGCACCCGGTATTCCCAGGCGGTCACCCATCCAAGTACTAACCGGGCTCGACGTTGCTTAACTTCGGTGATCGGACGAGAACCGGTGTTTTCAACGTGATATGGCCGTAGACGAAAGTGAGCGTTTGCGGCGCGGTATTTATATTCCGTGCGTATTGTCGCGTCGCAAGGTTTCGTTCTTTTCAGTTGGACCTTATCGTCTACGTATTGCTTAAATGACGTCACTGTTTAATTCAGCCTCGTTGTCAAAGCATTATCCATATTATTTCCACAAGAAAACGCACGTGTTTCCAACAATGAGAATAAGAAAGGTGACGCGCCACCTACAGGGACAATAACTTGCTATTTCGCGCACTGTGGTCGCAAGATGTCGCATGCCTCAGTTCAGCGCTCAAGACCTGCCCTGCCTTGTAAGAAAATGCATCAGTAAGTAAGTCATTAAACAACTGTTTATTAATTTCACTGATGCGTGAACGAGTCGTCAATTTGAAAGAGGGTGGATAAAAAGAAGAACATAAAGAAATATTTCAAAAAGAAAAGCCTACAGCGCCCGGTATTCCCAGGCGGTCACCCATCCAAGTACTAACCGGGCTCGACGTTGCTAAACTTCGGTGATCGGACGAGAATCGGTGTTTTCAACGTGATATGGCCGTAGACGAGATTCAGCATTTGCGGCGCGGTATTTATATTCGGTTCGTATTGTCGCGTCGCAAGCGCAAGGTTCAGTACTTGAAATTTCAGTTTGACTTGATGATCGTCTTCCTTTTGGCAAACTGGTAGCCACGCTGTGCGCTAGCTCGGCCGACGTTGATACGTGAAAACAAAACTGACGTGTTTGATTGAGCAAGAAACTTAGAAAGGTGACGCGCCACCTACAGGGATAACAATTTGCTATTTCGCACTGTGGTCGCAAGAGGTCGCATGCCTCATTTCAGCGCTCAAGACCTGCCCTGCCTCGCCTCCTAGCAAAACGACTCAATAATTAAGTAGTTAAATAACTGTTTATTAATTTAATTGATGCGTGGGTGGATAAAAGGAAGAAAATTATATGAAAAAGAAAAGCCTACAGCACCCGGTATTCCCAGGCGGTCACCCATCCAAGTACTAACCGGGCTCGACGTTGCTTAACTTCGGTGATCGGACGAGAACCGGTGTTTTCAACGTGATATGGCCGTAGACGAAAGTGAGCGTTTGCGGCGCGGTATTTATATTCCGTGCGTATTGTCGCGTCGCAAGGTTTCGTTCTTTTCAGTTGGACCTTATCGTCTACGTATTGCTTAAATGACGTCACTGTTTAATTCAGCCTCGTTGTCAAAGCATTATCCATATTATTTCCACAAGAAAACGCACGTGTTTCCAACAATGAGAATAAGAAAGGTGACGCGCCACCTACAGGGACAATAACTTGCTATTTCGCGCACTGTGGTCGCAAGATGTCGCATGCCTCAGTTCAGCGCTCAAGACCTGCCCTGCCTTGTAAGAAAATGCATCAGTAAGTAAGTCATTAAACAACTGTTTATTAATTTCACTGATGCGTGAACGACTCGTCAATTTGAAAGAGGGTGGATAAAAAGAAGAACATAAAGAAATATTTGAAAAAGAAAAGCCTACAGCGCCCGGTATTCCCAGGCGGTCACCCATCCAAGTACTAACCGGGCTCGACGTTGCTAAACTTCGGTGATCGGACGAGAATCGGTGTTTTCAACGTGATATGGCCGTAGACGAGATTCAGCATTTGCGGCGCGGTATTTATATTCGGTTCGTATTGTCGCGTCGCAAGCGCAAGGTTCAGTACTTGAAATTTCAGTTTGACTTGATGATCGTCTTCCTTTTGGCAAACTGGTAGCCACGCTGTGCGCTAGCTCGGCCGACGTTGATACGTGAAAACAAAACTGACGTGTTTGATTGAGCAAGAAACTTAGAAAGGTGACGCGCCACCTACAGGGATAACAATTTGCTATTTCGCACTGTGGTCGCAAGAGGTCGCATGCCTCAGTTCAGCGCTCAAGACCTGCCCTGCCTCGCCTCCTAGCAAAACGACTCAATAATTAAGTAGTTAAATAACTGTTTATTAATTTCATTGATGCGTGGGTGGATAAAAGGAAGAAAATTATATGAAAAAGAAAAGCCTACAGCACCCGGTATTCCCAGGCGGTCACCCATCCAAGTACTAACCGGGCTCGACGTTGCTTAACTTCGGTGATCGGACGAGAACCGGTGTTTTCAACGTGATATGGCCGTAGACGAGAGTCAGCGTTTGCGGCGCGGTATATATATTCGGTTCGTATTGTCGCGTCGCAAGCGCAAGGTTCAGTACTTGAAATTTCAGTTTGACTTGATGATCGTCTTCCTTTTGGCAAACTGGTAGCCACGCTGTGCGCTAGCTCGGCCGACGTTGATACGTGAAAACAAAACTGACGTGTTTGATTGAGCAAGAAACTTAGAAAGGTGACGCGCCACCTACAGGGATAACAATTTGCTATTTCGCACTGTGGTCGCAAGAGGTCGCATGCCTCAGTTCAGCGCTCAAGACCTGCCCTGCCTCGCCTCCTAGCAAAACGACTCAATAATTAAGTAGTTAAATAACTGTTTATTAATTTCATTGATGCGTGGGTGGATAAAAGGAAGAAAATTATATGAAAAAGAAAAGCCTACAGCACCCGGTATTCCCAGGCGGTCACCCATCCAAGTACTAACCGGGCTCGACGTTGCTTAACTTCGGTGATCGGACGAGAACCGGTGTTTTCAACGTGATATGGCCGTAGACGAAAGTGAGCGTTTGCGGCGCGGTATTTATATTCCGTGCGTATTGTCGCGTCGCAAGGTTTCGTTCTTTTCAGTTGGACCTTATCGTCTACGTATTGCTTAAATGACGTCACTGTTTAACTCAGCCTCGTTGTCAAAGCATTATCCATATTATTTCCACAAGAAAACGCACGTGTTTCCAACAATGAGAATAAGAAAGGTGACGCGCCACCTACAGGGACAATAACTTGCTATTTCGCGCACTGTGGTCGCAAGATGTCGCATGCCTCAGTTCAGCGCTCAAGACCTGCCCTGCCTTGTAAGAAAATGCATCAGTAAGTAAGTCATTAAACAACTGTTTATTAATTTCACTGATGCGTGAACGAGTCGTCAATTTGAAAGAGGGTGGATAAAAAGAAGAACATAAAGAAATATTTCAAAAAGAAAAGCCTACAGCGCCCGGTATTCCCAGGCGGTCACCCATCCAAGTACTAACCGGGCTCGACGTTGCTAAACTTCGGTGATCGGACGAGAATCGGTGTTTTCAACGTGATATGGCCGTAGACGAGATTCAGCATTTGCGGCGCGGTATTTATATTCGGTTCGTATTGTCGCGTCGCAAGCGCAAGGTTCAGTACTTGAAATTTCAGTTTGACTTGATGATCGTCTTCCTTTTGGCAAACTGGTAGCCACGCTGTGCGCTAGCTCGGCCGACGTTGATACGTGAAAACAAAACTGACGTGTTTGATTGAGCAAGAAACTTAGAAAGGTGACGCGCCACCTACAGGGATAACAATTTGCTATTTCGCACTGTGGTCGCAAGAGGTCGCATGCCTCAGTTCAGCGCTCAAGACCTGCCCTGCCTCGCCTCCTAGCAAAACGACTCAATAATTAAGTAGTTAAATAACTGTTTATTAATTTAATTGATGCGTGGGTGGATAAAAGGAAGAAAATTATATGAAAAAGAAAAGCCTACAGCACCCGGTATTCCCAGGCGGTCACCCATCCAAGTACTAACCGGGCTCGACGTTGCTTAACTTCGGTGATCGGACGAGAACCGGTGTTTTCAACGTGATATGGCCGTAGACGAAAGTGAGCGTTTGCGGCGCGGTATTTATATTCCGTGCGTATTGTCGCGTCGCAAGGTTTCGTTCTTTTCAGTTGGACCTTATCGTCTACGTATTGCTTAAATGACGTCACTGTTTAACTCAGCCTCGTTGTCAAAGCATTATCCATATTATTTCCACAAGAAAACGCACGTGTTTCCAACAATGAGAATAAGAAAGGTGACGCGCCACCTACAGGGACAATAACTTGCTATTTCGCGCACTGTGGTCGCAAGATGTCGCATGCCTCAGTTCAGCGCTCAAGACCTGCCCTGCCTTGTAAGAAAATGCATCAGTAAGTAAGTCATTAAACAACTGTTTATTAATTTCACTGATGCGTGAACGAGTCGTCAATTTGAAAGAGGGTGGATAAAAAGAAGAACATAAAGAAATATTTCAAAAAGAAAAGCCTACAGCGCCCGGTATTCCCAGGCGGTCACCCATCCAAGTACTAACCGGGCTCGACGTTGCTAAACTTCGGTGATCGGACGAGAATCGGTGTTTTCAACGTGATATGGCCGTAGACGAGATTCAGCATTTGCGGCGCGGTATTTATATTCGGTTCGTATTGTCGCGTCGCAAGCGCAAGGTTCAGTACTTGAAATTTCAGTTTGACTTGATGATCGTCTTCCTTTTGGCAAACTGGTAGCCACGCTGTGCGCTAGCTCGGCCGACGTTGATACGTGAAAACAAAACTGACGTGTTTGATTGAGCAAGAAACTTAGAAAGGTGACGCGCCACCTACAGGGATAACAATTTGCTATTTCGCACTGTGGTCGCAAGAGGTCGCATGCCTCAGTTCAGCGCTCAAGACCTGCCCTGCCTCGCCTCCTAGCAAAACGACTCAATAATTAAGTAGTTAAATAACTGTTTATTAATTTAATTGATGCGTGGGTGGATAAAAGGAAGAAAATTATATGAAAAAGAAAAGCCTACAGCACCCGGTATTCCCAGGCGGTTACCCATCCAAGTACTAACCGGGCTCGACGTTGCTTAACTTCGGTGATCGGACGAGAACCGGTGTTTTCAACGTGATATGGCCGTAGACGAAAGTGAGCGTTTGCGGCGCGGTATTTATATTCCGTGCGTATTGTCGCGTCGCAAGGTTTCGTTCTTTTCAGTTGGACCTTATCGTCTACGTATTGCTTAAATGACGTCACTGTTTAACTCAGCCTCGTTGTCAAAGCATTATCCATATTATTTCCACAAGAAAACGCACGTGTTTCCAACAATGAGAATAAGAAAGGTGACGCGCCACCTACAGGGACAATAACTTGCTATTTCGCGCACTGTGGTCGCAAGATGTCGCATGCCTCAGTTCAGCGCTCAAGACCTGCCCTGCCTTGTAAGAAAATGCATCAGTAAGTAAGTCATTAAACAACTGTTTATTAATTTCACTGATGCGTGAACGAGTCGTCAATTTGAAAGAGGGTGGATAAAAAGAAGAACATAAAGAAATATTTCAAAAAGAAAAGCCTACAGCGCCCGGTATTCCCAGGCGGTCACCCATCCAAGTACTAACCGGGCTCGACGTTGCTAAACTTCGGTGATCGGACGAGAATCGGTGTTTTCAACGTGATATGGCCGTAGACGAGATTCAGCATTTGCGGCGCGGTATTTATATTCGGTTCGTATTGTCGCGTCGCAAGCGCAAGGTTCAGTACTTGAAATTTCAGTTTGACTTGATGATCGTCTTCCTTTTGGCAAACTGGTAGCCACGCTGTGCGCTAGCTCGGCCGACGTTGATACGTGAAAACAAAACTGACGTGTTTGATTGAGCAAGAAACTTAGAAAGGTGACGCGCCACCTACAGGGATAACAATTTGCTATTTCGCACTGTGGTCGCAAGAGGTCGCATGCCTCAGTTCAGCGCTCAAGACCTGCCCTGCCTCGCCTCCTAGCAAAACGACTCAATAATTAAGTAGTTAAATAACTGTTTATTAATTTCATTGATGCGTGGGTGGATAAAAGGAAGAAAATTATATGAAAAAGAAAAGCCTACAGCACCTGGTATTCCCAGGCGGTCACCCATCCAAGTACTAACCGGGCTCGACGTTGCTTAACTTCGGTGATCGGACGAGAACCGGTGTTTTCAACGTGATATGGCCGTAGACGAAAGTGAGCGTTTGCGGCGCGGTATTTATATTCCGTGCGTATTGTCGCGTCGCAAGGTTTCGTTCTTTTCAGTTGGACCTTATCGTCTACGTATTGCTTAAATGACGTCACTGTTTAATTCAGCCTCGTTGTCAAAGCATTATCCATATTATTTCCACAAGAAAACGCACGTGTTTCCAACAATGAGAATAAGAAAGGTGACGCGCCACCTACAGGGACAATAACTTGCTATTTCGCGCACTGTGGTCGCAAGATGTCGCATGCCTCAGTTCAGCGCTCAAGACATGCCCTGCCTTGTAAGAAAATGCATCAATAAGTAAGGCATTAAACAACTGTTTATTAATTTCACTGATGCGTGAACGAGTCGTCAATTTGAAAGAGGGTGGATAAAAAGAAGAACATAAAGAAATATTTGAAAAAGAAAAGCCTACAGCGCCCGGTATTCCCAGGCGGTCACCCATCCAAGTACTAACCGGGCTAGACGTTGCTAAACTTCGGTGATCGGACGAGAATCGGTGTTTTCAACGTGATATGGCCGTAGACGAGATTCAGCATTTGCGGCGCGGTATTTATATTCGGTTCGTATTGTCGCGTCGCAAGCGCAAGGTTCAGTACTTGAAATTTCAGTTTGACTTGATGATCGTCTTCCTTTTGGCAAACTGGTAGCCACGCTGTGCGCTAGCTCGGCCGACGTTGATACGTGAAAACAAAACTGACGTGTTTGATTGAGCAAGAAACTTAGAAAGGTGACGCGCCACCTACAGGGATAACAATTTGCTATTTCGCACTGTGGTCGCAAGAGGTCGCATGCCTCAGTTCAGCGCTCAAGACCTGCCCTGCCTCGCCTCCTAGCAAAACGACTCAATAATTAAGTAGTTAAATAACTGTTTATTAATTTCATTGATGCGTGGGTGGATAAAAGGAAGAAAATGATATGAAAAAGAAAAGCCTACAGCACCCGGTATTCCCAGGCGGTCACCCATCCAAGTACTAACCGGGCTCGACGTTGCTTAACTTCGGTGATCGGACGAGAACCGGTGTTTTCAAAGTGATATGGCGGTAGACGAGAGTCAGCGTTTGCGGCGCGGTATTTATATTCGGTTCGTATTGTCGCGTCGCAAGCGCAAGGTTCAGTACTTGAAATTTCAGTTTGACTTGATGATCGTCTTCCTTTTGGCAAACTGGTAGCCACGCTGTGCGCTAGCTCGGCCGACGTTGATACGTGAAAACAAAACTGACGTGTTTGATTGAGCAAGAAACTTAGAAAGGTGACGCGCCACCTACAGGGATAACAATTTGCTATTTCGCACTGTGGTCGCAAGAGGTCGCATGCCTCAGTTCAGCGCTCAAGACCTGCCCTGCCCCGCCTCCTAGCAAAACGACTCAATAATTAAGTAGTTAAATAACTGTTTTTTAATTTCATTGATGCGTGGGTGGATAAAAGGAAGAAAATTATATGAAAAAGAAAAGCCTACAGCACCCGGTATTCCCAGGCGGTCACCCATCCAAGTACTAACCGGGCTCGACGTTGCTTAACTTCGGTGATCGGACGAGAACCGGTGTTTTCAACGTGATATGGCCGTAGAGGAGAGTCAGCGTTTGCGGCGCGGTATATATATTCGGTTCGTATTGTCGCGTCGCAAGCGCAAGGTTCAGTACTTGAAATTTCAGTTTGACTTGATGATCGTCTTCCTTTTGGCAAACTGGTAGCCACGCTGTGCGCTAGCTCGGCCGACGTTGATACGTGAAAACAAAACTGACGTGTTTGATTGAGCAAGAAACTTAGAAAGGTGACGCGCCACCTACAGGGATAACAATTTGCTATTTCGCACTGTGGTCGCAAGAGGTCGCATGCCTCAGTTCAGCGCTCAAGACCTGCCCTGCCTCGCCTCCTAGCAAAACGACTCAATAATTAAGTAGTTAAATAACTGTTTATTAATTTCATTGATGCGTGGGTGGATAAAAGGAAGAAAATTATATGAAAAAGAAAAGCCTACAGCACCCGGTATTCCCAGGCGGTCACCCATCCAAGTACTAACCGGGCTCGACGTTGCTTAACTTCGGTGATCGGACGAGAACCGGTGTTTTCAACGTGATATGGCCGTAGACGAAAGTGAGCGTTTGCGGCGCGGTATTTATATTCCGTGCGTATTGTCGCGTCGCAAGGTTTCGTTCTTTTCAGTTGGACCTTATCGTCTACGTATTGCTTAAATGACGTCACTGTTTAATTCAGCCTCGTTGTCAAAGCATTATCCATATTATTTCCACAAGAAAACGCACGTGTTTCCAACAATGAGAATAAGAAAGGTGACGCGCCACCTACAGGGACAATAACTTGCTATTTCGCGCACTGTGGTCGCAAGATGTCGCATGCCTCAGTTCAGCGCTCAAGACCTGCCCTGCCTTGTAAGAAAATGCATCAGTAAGTAAGTCATTAAACAACTGTTTATTAATTTCACTGATGCGTGAACGAGTCGTCAATTTGAAAGAGGGTGGATAAAAAGAAGAACATAAAGAAATATTTGAAAAAGAAAAGCCTACAGCGCCCGGTATTCCCAGGCGGTCACCCATCCAAGTACTAACCGGGCTCGACGTTGCTAAACTTCGGTGATCGGACGAGAATCGGTGTTTTCAACGTGATATGGCCGTAGACGAGATTCAGCATTTGCGGCGCGGTATTTATATTCGGTTCGTATTGTCGCGTCGCAAGCGCAAGGTTCAGTACTTGAAATTTCAGTTTGACTTGATGATCGTCTTCCTTTTGGCAAACTGGTAGCCACGCTGTGCGCTAGCTCGGCCGACGTTGATACGTGAAAACAAAACTGACGTGTTTGATTGAGCAAGAAACTTAGAAAGGTGACGCGCCACCTACAGGGATAACAATTTGCTATTTCGCACTGTGGTCGCAAGAGGTCGCATGCCTCAGTTCAGCGCTCAAGACCTGCCCTGCCTCGCCTCCTAGCAAAACGACTCAATAATTAAGTAGTTAAATAACTGTTTATTAATTTCATTGATGCGTGGGTGGATAAAAGGAAGAAAATTATATGAAAAAGAAAAGCCTACAGCACCCGGTATTCCCAGGCGGTCACCCATCCAAGTACTAACCGGGCTCGACGTTGCTTAACTTCGGTGATCGGACGAGAACCGGTGTTTTCAACGTGATATGGCCGTAGACGAGAGTCAGCGTTTGCGGCGCGGTATATATATTCGGTTCGTATTGTCGCGTCGCAAGCGCAAGGTTCAGTACTTGAAATTTCAGTTTGACTTGATGATCGTCTTCCTTTTGGCAAACTGGTAGCCACGCTGTGCGCTAGCTCGGCCGACGTTGATACGTGAAAACAAAACTGACGTGTTTGATTGAGCAAGAAACTTAGAAAGGTGACGCGCCACCTACAGGGATAACAATTTGCTATTTCGCACTGTGGTCGCAAGAGGTCGCATGCCTCAGTTCAGCGCTCAAGACCTGCCCTGCCTCGCCTCCTAGCAAAACGACTCAATAATTAAGTAGTTAAATAACTGTTTATTAATTTCATTGATGCGTGGGTGGATAAAAGGAAGAAAATTATATGAAAAAGAAAAGCCTACAGCACCCGGTATTCCCAGGCGGTCACCCATCCAAGTACTAACCGGGCTCGACGTTGCTTAACTTCGGTGATCGGACGAGAACCGGTGTTTTCAACGTGATATGGCCGTAGACGAGAGTCAGCGTTTGCGGCGCGGTATATATATTCGGTTCGTATTGTCGCGTCGCAAGCGCAAGGTTCAGTACTTGAAATTTCAGTTTGACTTGATGATCGTCTTCCTTTTGGCAAACTGGTAGCCACGCTGTGCGCTAGCTCGGCCGACGTTGATACGTGAAAACAAAACTGACGTGTTTGATTGAGCAAGAAACTTAGAAAGGTGACGCGCCACCTACAGGGATAACAATTTGCTATTTCGCACTGTGGTCGCAAGAGGTCGCATGCCTCAGTTCAGCGCTCAAGACCTGCCCTGCCTCGCCTCCTAGCAAAACGACTCAATAATTAAGTAGTTAAATAACTGTTTATTAATTTCATTGATGCGTGGGTGGATAAAAGGAAGAAAATTATATGAAAAAGAAAAGCCTACAGCACCCGGTATTCCCAGGCGGTCACCCATCCAAGTACTAACCGGGCTCGACGTTGCTTAACTTCGGTGATCGGACGAGAACCGGTGTTTTCAACGTGATATGGCCGTAGACGAAAGTGAGCGTTTGCGGCGCGGTATTTATATTCCGTGCGTATTGTCGCGTCGCAAGGTTTCGTTCTTTTCAGTTGGACCTTATCGTCTACGTATTGCTTAAATGACGTCACTGTTTAATTCAGCCTCGTTGTCAAAGCATTATCCATATTATTTCCACAAGAAAACGCACGTGTTTCCAACAATGAGAATAAGAAAGGTGACGCGCCACCTACAGGGACAATAACTTGCTATTTCGCGCACTGTGGTCGCAAGATGTCGCATGCCTCAGTTCAGCGCTCAAGACCTGCCCTGCCTTGTAAGAAAATGCATCAGTAAGTAAGTCATTAAACAACTGTTTATTAATTTCACTGATGCGTGAACGAGTCGTCAATTTGAAAGAGGGTGGATAAAAAGAAGAACATAAAGAAATATTTCAAAAAGAAAAGCCTACAGCGCCCGGTATTCCCAGGCGGTCACCCATCCAAGTACTAACCGGGCTCGACGTTGCTAAACTTCGGTGATCGGACGAGAATCGGTGTTTTCAACGTGATATGGCCGTAGACGAGATTCAGCATTTGCGGCGCGGTATTTATATTCGGTTCGTATTGTCGCGTCGCAAGCGCAAGGTTCAGTACTTGAAATTTCAGTTTGACTTGATGATCGTCTTCCTTTTGGCAAACTGGTAGCCACGCTGTGCGCTAGCTCGGCCGACGTTGATACGTGAAAACAAAACTGACGTGTTTGATTGAGCAAGAAACTTAGAAAGGTGACGCGCCACCTACAGGGATAACAATTTGCTATTTCGCACTGTGGTCGCAAGAGGTCGCATGCCTCATTTCAGCGCTCAAGACCTGCCCTGCCTCGCCTCCTAGCAAAACGACTCAATAATTAAGTAGTTAAATAACTGTTTATTAATTTAATTGATGCGTGGGTGGATAAAAGGAAGAAAATTATATGAAAAAGAAAAGCCTACAGCACCCGGTATTCCCAGGCGGTCACCCATCCAAGTACTAACCGGGCTCGACGTTGCTTAACTTCGGTGATCGGACGAGAACCGGTGTTTTCAACGTGATATGGCCGTAGACGAAAGTGAGCGTTTGCGGCGCGGTATTTATATTCCGTGCGTATTGTCGCGTCGCAAGGTTTCGTTCTTTTCAGTTGGACCTTATCGTCTACGTATTGCTTAAATGACGTCACTGTTTAACTCAGCCTCGTTGTCAAAGCATTATCCATATTATTTCCACAAGAAAACGCACGTGTTTCCAACAATGAGAATAAGAAAGGTGACGCGCCACCTACAGGGACAATAACTTGCTATTTCGCGCACTGTGGTCGCAAGATGTCGCATGCCTCAGTTCAGCGCTCAAGACCTGCCCTGCCTTGTAAGAAAATGCATCAGTAAGTAAGTCATTAAACAACTGTTTATTAATTTCACTGATGCGTGAACGAGTCGTCAATTTGAAAGAGGGTGGATAAAAAGAAGAACATAAAGAAATATTTCAAAAAGAAAAGCCTACAGCGCCCGGTATTCCCAGGCGGTCACCCATCCAAGTACTAACCGGGCTCGACGTTGCTAAACTTCGGTGATCGGACGAGAATCGGTGTTTTCAACGTGATATGGCCGTAGACGAGATTCAGCATTTGCGGCGCGGTATTTATATTCGGTTCGTATTGTCGCGTCGCAAGCGCAAGGTTCAGTACTTGAAATTTCAGTTTGACTTGATGATCGTCTTCCTTTTGGCAAACTGGTAGCCACGCTGTGCGCTAGCTCGGCCGACGTTGATACGTGAAAACAAAACTGACGTGTTTGATTGAGCAAGAAACTTAGAAAGGTGACGCGCCACCTACAGGGATAACAATTTGCTATTTCGCACTGTGGTCGCAAGAGGTCGCATGCCTCAGTTCAGCGCTCAAGACCTGCCCTGCCTCGCCTCCTAGCAAAACGACTCAATAATTAAGTAGTTAAATAACTGTTTATTAATTTCATTGATGCGTGGGTGGATAAAAGGAAGAAAATTATATGAAAAAGAAAAGCCTACAGCACCTGGTATTCCCAGGCGGTCACCCATCCAAGTACTAACCGGGCTCGACGTTGCTTAACTTCGGTGATCGGACGAGAACCGGTGTTTTCAACGTGATATGGCCGTAGACGAAAGTGAGCGTTTGCGGCGCGGTATTTATATTCCGTGCGTATTGTCGCGTCGCAAGGTTTCGTTCTTTTCAGTTGGACCTTATCGTCTACGTATTGCTTAAATGACGTCACTGTTTAATTCAGCCTCGTTGTCAAAGCATTATCCATATTATTTCCACAAGAAAACGCACGTGTTTCCAACAATGAGAATAAGAAAGGTGACGCGCCACCTACAGGGACAATAACTTGCTATTTCGCGCACTGTGGTCGCAAGATGTCGCATGCCTCAGTTCAGCGCTCAAGACATGCCCTGCCTTGTAAGAAAATGCATCAATAAGTAAGGCATTAAACAACTGTTTATTAATTTCACTGATGCGTGAACGAGTCGTCAATTTGAAAGAGGGTGGATAAAAAGAAGAACATAAAGAAATATTTGAAAAAGAAAAGCCTACAGCGCCCGGTATTCCCAGGCGGTCACCCATCCAAGTACTAACCGGGCTCGACGTTGCTAAACTTCGGTGATCGGACGAGAATCGGTGTTTTCAACGTGATATGGCCGTAGACGAGATTCAGCATTTGCGGCGCGGTATTTATATTCGGTTCGTATTGTCGCGTCGCAAGCGCAAGGTTCAGTACTTGAAATTTCAGTTTGACTTGATGATCGTCTTCCTTTTGGCAAACTGGTAGCCACGCTGTGCGCTAGCTCGGCCGACGTTGATACGTGAAAACAAAACTGACGTGTTTGATTGAGCAAGAAACTTAGAAAGGTGACGCGCCACCTACAGGGATAACAATTTGCTATTTCGCACTGTGGTCGCAAGAGGTCGCATGCCTCAGTTCAGCGCTCAAGACCTGCCCTGCCTCGCCTCCTAGCAAAACGACTCAATAATTAAGTAGTTAAATAACTGTTTATTAATTTCATTGATGCGTGGGTGGATAAAAGGAAGAAAATTATATGAAAAAGAAAAGCCTACAGCACCCGGTATTCCCAGGCGGTCACCCATCCAAGTACTAACCGGGCTCGACGTTGCTTAACTTCGGTGATCGGACGAGAACCGGTGTTTTCAACGTGATATGGCCGTAGACGAAAGTGAGCGTTTGCGGCGCGGTATTTATATTCCGTGCGTATTGTCGCGTCGCAAGGTTTCGTTCTTTTCAGTTGGACCTTATCGTCTACGTATTGCTTAAATGACGTCACTGTTTAACTCAGCCTCGTTGTCAAAGCATTATCCATATTATTTCCACAAGAAAACGCACGTGTTTCCAACAATGAGAATAAGAAAGGTGACGCGCCACCTACAGGGACAATAACTTGCTATTTCGCGCACTGTGGTCGCAAGATGTCGCATGCCTCAGTTCAGCGCTCAAGACCTGCCCTGCCTTGTAAGAAAATGCATCAGTAAGTAAGTCATTAAACAACTGTTTATTAATTTCACTGATGCGTGAACGAGTCGTCAATTTGAAAGAGGGTGGATAAAAAGAAGAACATAAAGAAATATTTCAAAAAGAAAAGCCTACAGCGCCCGGTATTCCCAGGCGGTCACCCATCCAAGTACTAACCGGGCTCGACGTTGCTAAACTTCGGTGATCGGACGAGAATCGGTGTTTTCAACGTGATATGGCCGTAGACGAGATTCAGCATTTGCGGCGCGGTATTTATATTCGGTTCGTATTGTCGCGTCGCAAGCGCAAGGTTCAGTACTTGAAATTTCAGTTTGACTTGATGATCGTCTTCCTTTTGGCAAACTGGTAGCCACGCTGTGCGCTAGCTCGGCCGACGTTGATACGTGAAAACAAAACTGACGTGTTTGATTGAGCAAGAAACTTAGAAAGGTGACGCGCCACCTACAGGGATAACAATTTGCTATTTCGCACTGTGGTCGCAAGAGGTCGCATGCCTCAGTTCAGCGCTCAAGACCTGCCCTGCCTCGCCTCCTAGCAAAACGACTCAATAATTAAGTAGTTAAATAACTGTTTATTAATTTCATTGATGCGTGGGTGGATAAAAGGAAGAAAATTATATGAAAAAGAAAAGCCTACAGCACCTGGTATTCCCAGGCGGTCACCCATCCAAGTACTAACCGGGCTCGACGTTGCTTAACTTCGGTGATCGGACGAGAACCGGTGTTTTCAACGTGATATGGCCGTAGACGAAAGTGAGCGTTTGCGGCGCGGTATTTATATTCCGTGCGTATTGTCGCGTCGCAAGGTTTCGTTCTTTTCAGTTGGACCTTATCGTCTACGTATTGCTTAAATGACGTCACTGTTTAATTCAGCCTCGTTGTCAAAGCATTATCCATATTATTTCCACAAGAAAACGCACGTGTTTCCAACAATGAGAATAAGAAAGGTGACGCGCCACCTACAGGGACAATAACTTGCTATTTCGCGCACTGTGGTCGCAAGATGTCGCATGCCTCAGTTCAGCGCTCAAGACATGCCCTGCCTTGTAAGAAAATGCATCAATAAGTAAGGCATTAAACAACTGTTTATTAATTTCACTGATGCGTGAACGAGTCGTCAATTTGAAAGAGGGTGGATAAAAAGAAGAACATAAAGAAATATTTGAAAAAGAAAAGCCTACAGCGCCCGGTATTCCCAGGCGGTCACCCATCCAAGTACTAACCGGGCTCGACGTTGCTAAACTTCGGTGATCGGACGAGAATCGGTGTTTTCAACGTGATATGGCCGTAGACGAGATTCAGCATTTGCGGCGCGGTATTTATATTCGGTTCGTATTGTCGCGTCGCAAGCGCAAGGTTCAGTACTTGAAATTTCAGTTTGACTTGATGATCGTCTTCCTTTTGGCAAACTGGTAGCCACGCTGTGCGCTAGCTCGGCCGACGTTGATACGTGAAAACAAAACTGACGTGTTTGATTGAGCAAGAAACTTAGAAAGGTGACGCGCCACCTACAGGGATAACAATTTGCTATTTCGCACTGTGGTCGCAAGAGGTCGCATGCCTCAGTTCAGCGCTCAAGACCTGCCCTGCCTCGCCTCCTAGCAAAACGACTCAATAATTAAGTAGTTAAATAACTGTTTATTAATTTCATTGATGCGTGGGTGGATAAAAGGAAGAAAATGATATGAAAAAGAAAAGCCTACAGCACCCGGTATTCCCAGGCGGTCACCCATCCAAGTACTAACCGGGCTCGACGTTGCTTAACTTCGGTGATCGGACGAGAACCGGTGTTTTCAACGTGATATGGCCGTAGACGAGAGTCAGCGTTTGCGGCGCGGTATTTATATTCGGTTCGTATTGTCGCGTCGCAAGCGCAAGGTTCAGTACTTGAAATTTCAGTTTGACTTGATGATCGTCTTCCTTTTGGCAAACTGGTAGCCACGCTGTGCGCTAGCTCGGCCGACGTTGATACGTGAAAACAAAACTGACGTGTTTGATTGAGCAAGAAACTTAGAAAGGTGACGCGCCACCTACAGGGATAACAATTTGCTATTTCGCACTGTGGTCGCAAGAGGTCGCATGCCTCAGTTCAGCGCTCAAGACCTGCCCTGCCTCGCCTCCTAGCAAAACGACTCAATAATTAAGTAGTTAAATAACTGTTTATTAATTTCATTGATGCGTGGGTGGATAAAAGGAAGAAAATTATATGAAAAAGAAAAGCCTACAGCACCCGGTATTCCCAGGCGGTCACCCATCCAAGTACTAACCGGGCTCGACGTTGCTTAACTTCGGTGATCGGACGAGAACCGGTGTTTTCAAAGTGATATGGCGGTAGACGAGAGTCAGCGTTTGCGGCGCGGTATTTATATTCGGTTCGTATTGTCGCGTCGCAAGCGCAAGGTTCAGTACTTGAAATTTCAGTTTGACTTGATGATCGTCTTCCTTTTGGCAAACTGGTAGCCACGCTGTGCGCTAGCTCGGCCGACGTTGATACGTGAAAACAAAACTGACGTGTTTGATTGAGCAAGAAACTTAGAAAGGTGACGCGCCACCTACAGGGATAACAATTTGCTATTTCGCACTGTGGTCGCAAGAGGTCGCATGCCTCAGTTCAGCGCTCAAGACCTGCCCTGCCCCGCCTCCTAGCAAAACGACTCAATAATTAAGTAGTTAAATAACTGTTTTTTAATTTCATTGATGCGTGGGTGGATAAAAGGAAGAAAATTATATGAAAAAGAAAAGCCTACAGCACCCGGTATTCCCAGGCGGTCACCCATCCAAGTACTAACCGGGCTCGACGTTGCTTAACTTCGGTGATCGGACGAGAACCGGTGTTTTCAACGTGATATGGCCGTAGAGGAGAGTCAGCGTTTGCGGCGCGGTATATATATTCGGTTCGTATTGTCGCGTCGCAAGCGCAAGGTTCAGTACTTGAAATTTCAGTTTGACTTGATGATCGTCTTCCTTTTGGCAAACTGGTAGCCACGCTGTGCGCTAGCTCGGCCGACGTTGATACGTGAAAACAAAACTGACGTGTTTGATTGAGCAAGAAACTTAGAAAGGTGACGCGCCACCTACAGGGATAACAATTTGCTATTTCGCACTGTGGTCGCAAGAGGTCGCATGCCTCAGTTCAGCGCTCAAGACCTGCCCTGCCTCGCCTCCTAGCAAAACGACTCAATAATTAAGTAGTTAAATAACTGTTTATTAATTTAATTGATGCGTGGGTGGATAAAAGGAAGAAAATTATATGAAAAAGAAAAGCCTACAGCACCCGGTATTCCCAGGCGGTCACCCATCCAAGTACTAACCGGGCTCGACGTTGCTTAACTTCGGTGATCGGACGAGAACCGGTGTTTTCAACGTGATATGGCCGTAGACGAAAGTGAGCGTTTGCGGCGCGGTATTTATATTCCGTGCGTATTGTCGCGTCGCAAGGTTTCGTTCTTTTCAGTTGGACCTTATCGTCTACGTATTGCTTAAATGACGTCACTGTTTAATTCAGCCTCGTTGTCAAAGCATTATCCATATTATTTCCACAAGAAAACGCACGTGTTTCCAACAATGAGAATAAGAAAGGTGACGCGCCACCTACAGGGACAATAACTTGCTATTTCGCGCACTGTGGTCGCAAGATGTCGCATGCCTCAGTTCAGCGCTCAAGACCTGCCCTGCCTTGTAAGAAAATGCATCAGTAAGTAAGTCATTAAACAACTGTTTATTAATTTCACTGATGCGTGAACGAGTCGTCAATTTGAAAGAGGGTGGATAAAAAGAAGAACATAAAGAAATATTTCAAAAAGAAAAGCCTACAGCGCCCGGTATTCCCAGGCGGTCACCCATCCAAGTACTAACCGGGCTCGACGTTGCTAAACTTCGGTGATCGGACGAGAATCGGTGTTTTCAACGTGATATGGCCGTAGACGAGATTCAGCATTTGCGGCGCGGTATTTATATTCGGTTCGTATTGTCGCGTCGCAAGCGCAAGGTTCAGTACTTGAAATTTCAGTTTGACTTGATGATCGTCTTCCTTTTGGCAAACTGGTAGCCACGCTGTGCGCTAGCTCGGCCGACGTTGATACGTGAAAACAAAACTGACGTGTTTGATTGAGCAAGAAACTTAGAAAGGTGACGCGCCACCTACAGGGATAACAATTTGCTATTTCGCACTGTGGTCGCAAGAGGTCGCATGCCTCAGTTCAGCGCTCAAGACCTGCCCTGCCTCGCCTCCTAGCAAAACGACTCAATAATTAAGTAGTTAAATAACTGTTTATTAATTTCATTGATGCGTGGGTGGATAAAAGGAAGAAAATTATATGAAAAAGAAAAGCCTACAGCACCCGGTATTCCCAGGCGGTCACCCATCCAAGTACTAACCGGGCTCGACGTTGCTTAACTTCGGTGATCGGACGAGAACCGGTGTTTTCAACGTGATATGGCCGTAGACGAAAGTGAGCGTTTGCGGCGCGGTATTTATATTCCGTGCGTATTGTCGCGTCGCAAGGTTTCGTTCTTTTCAGTTGGACCTTATCGTCTACGTATTGCTTAAATGACGTCACTGTTTAATTCAGCCTCGTTGTCAAAGCATTATCCATATTATTTCCACAAGAAAACGCACGTGTTTCCAACAATGAGAATAAGAAAGGTGACGCGCCACCTACAGGGACAATAACTTGCTATTTCGCGCACTGTGGTCGCAAGATGTCGCATGCCTCAGTTCAGCGCTCAAGACCTGCCCTGCCTTGTAAGAAAATGCATCAGTAAGTAAGTCATTAAACAACTGTTTATTAATTTCACTGATGCGTGAACGAGTCGTCAATTTGAAAGAGGGTGGATAAAAAGAAGAACATAAAGAAATATTTCAAAAAGAAAAGCCTACAGCGCCCGGTATTCCCAGGCGGTCACCCATCCAAGTACTAACCGGGCTCGACGTTGCTAAACTTCGGTGATCGGACGAGAATCGGTGTTTTCAACGTGATATGGCCGTAGACGAGATTCAGCATTTGCGGCGCGGTATTTATATTCGGTTCGTATTGTCGCGTCGCAAGCGCAAGGTTCAGTACTTGAAATTTCAGTTTGACTTGATGATCGTCTTCCTTTTGGCAAACTGGTAGCCACGCTGTGCGCTAGCTCGGCCGACGTTGATACGTGAAAACAAAACTGACGTGTTTGATTGAGCAAGAAACTTAGAAAGGTGACGCGCCACCTACAGGGATAACAATTTGCTATTTCGCACTGTGGTCGAAAGAGGTCGCATGCCTCAGTTCAGCGCTCAAGACCTGCCCTGCCTCGCCTCCTAGCAAAACGACTCAATAATTAAGTAGTTAAATAACTGTTTATTAATTTCATTGATGCGTGGGTGGATAAAAGGAAGACAATTATATGAAAAAGAAAAGCCTACAGCACCCGGTATTCCCAGGCGGTCACCCATCCAAGTACTAACCGGGCTCGACGTTGCTTAACTTCGGTGATCGGACGAGAACCGGTGTTTTCAAAGTGATATGGCCGTAGACGAGAGTCAGCGTTTGCGGCGCGGTATTTATATTCGGTTCGTATTGTCGCGTCGCAAGCGCAAGGTTCAGTACTTGAAATTTCAGTTTGACTTGATGATCGTCTTCCTTTTGGCAAACTGGTAGCCACGCTGTGCGCTAGCTCGGCCGACGTTGATACGTGAAAACAAAACTGACGTGTTTGATTGAGCAAGAAACTTAGAAAGGTGACGCGCCACCTACAGGGATAACAATTTGCTATTTCGCACTGTGGTCGCAAGAGGTCGCATGCCTCAGTTCAGCGCTCAAGACCTGCCCTGCCCCGCCTCCTAGCAAAACGACTCAATAATTAAGTAGTTAAATAACTGTTTATTAATTTCATTGATGCGTGGGTGGATAAAAGGAAGAAAATTATATGAAAAAGAAAAGCCTACAGCACCCGGTATTCCCAGGCGGTCACCCATCCAAGTACTAACCGGGCTCGACGTTGCTTAACTTCGGTGATCGGACGAGAACCGGTGTTTTCAACGTGATATGGCCGTAGACGAAAGTGAGCGTTTGCGGCGCGGTATTTATATTCCGTTCGTATTGTCGCGTCGCAAGGTTTCGTTCTTTTCAGTTGGACCTTATCGTCTACCGTATTGCTTAAATGACGTCATTGTTTAATTCAGCCTTGTTGTGAAAGCATTATCCATATTATTTCCACAAGAAAACGCACGTGTTTCCAACAATGAGAATAAGAAAGGTGACGCGCCACCTACAGGGACAATAACTTGCTATTTCGCGCACTGTGGTCGCAAGATGTCGCATGCCTCAGTTCAGCGCTCAAGACCTGCCCTGCCTTGTAAGAAAATGCATCAAAAAGTAAGTCATTAAATAACTGTTTATTAATTTCTCTGATGCGTGAACGAGTCGTCAATTTGAAAGAGAGTGGATAAAAAGAAGAACATAAAGAAATATTTGAAAAAGTAAAGCCTACAGCACCCGGTATTCCCAGGCGGTCACCCATCCAAGTACTAACCGGGCTCGACGTTGCTTAACTTCGGTGATCGGACGAGAACCGGTGTTTTCAACGTGATATGGCCGTAGACGAGAGTCAGCGTTTGCGGCGCGGTATTTATATTCGGTTCGTATTGTCGCGTCGCAAGCGCAAGGTTCAGTACTTGAAATTTCAGTTTGACTTGATGATCGTCTTCCTTTTGGCAAACTGGTAGCCACGCTGTGCGCTAGCTCGGCCGACGTTGATACGTGAAAACAAAACTGACGTGTTTGATTGAGCAAGAAACTTAGAAAGGTGACGCGCCACCTACAGGGATAACAATTTGCTATTTCGCACTGTGGTCGCAAGAGGTCGCATGCCTCAGTTCAGCGCTCAAGACCTGCCCTGCCTCGCCTCCTAGCAAAACGACTCAATAATTAAGTAGTTAAATAACTGTTTATTAATTTCATTGATGCGTGGGTGGATAAAAGGAAGAAAATTATATGAAAAAGAAAAGCCTACAGCACCCGGTATTCCCAGGCGGTCACCCATCCAAGTACTAACCGGGCTCGACGTTGCTTAACTTCGGTGATCGGACGAGAACCGGTGTTTTCAACGTGATATGGCCGTAGACGAGAGTCAGCGTTTGCGGCGCGGTATATATATTCGGTTCGTATTGTCGCGTCGCAAGCGCAAGGTTCAGTACTTGAAATTTCAGTTTGACTTGATGATCGTCTTCCTTTTGGCAAACTGGTAGCCACGCTGTGCGCTAGCTCGGCCGACGTTGATACGTGAAAACAAAACTGACGTGTTTGATTGAGCAAGAAACTTAGAAAGGTGACGCGCCACCTACAGGGATAACAATTTGCTATTTCGCACTGTGGTCGCAAGAGGTCGCATGCCTCAGTTCAGCGCTCAAGACCTGCCCTGCCTCGCCTCCTAGCAAAACGACTCAATAATTAAGTAGTTAAATAACTGTTTATTAATTTCATTGATGCGTGGGTGGATAAAAGGAAGAAAATTATATGAAAAAGAAAAGCCTACAGCACCCGGTATTCCCAGGCGGTCACCCATCCAAGTACTAACCGGGCTCGACGTTGCTTAACTTCGGTGATCGGACGAGAACCGGTGTTTTCAACGTGATATGGCCGTAGACGAAAGTGAGCGTTTGCGGCGCGGTATTTATATTCCGTGCGTATTGTCGCGTCGCAAGGTTTCGTTCTTTTCAGTTGGACCTTATCGTCTACGTATTGCTTAAATGACGTCACTGTTTAATTCAGCCTCGTTGTCAAAGCATTATCCATATTATTTCCACAAGAAAACGCACGTGTTTCCAACAATGAGAATAAGAAAGGTGACGCGCCACCTACAGGGACAATAACTTGCTATTTCGCGCACTGTGGTCGCAAGATGTCGCATGCCTCAGTTCAGCGCTCAAGACCTGCCCTGCCTTGTAAGAAAATGCATCAGTAAGTAAGTCATTAAACAACTGTTTATTAATTTCACTGATGCGTGAACGAGTCGTCAATTTGAAAGAGGGTGGATAAAAAGAAGAACATAAAGAAATATTTGAAAAAGAAAAGCCTACAGCGCCCGGTATTCCCAGGCGGTCACCCATCCAAGTACTAACCGGGCTCGACGTTGCTAAACTTCGGTGATCGGACGAGAATCGGTGTTTTCAACGTGATATGGCCGTAGACGAGATTCAGCATTTGCGGCGCGGTATTTATATTCGGTTCGTATTGTCGCGTCGCAAGCGCAAGGTTCAGTACTTGAAATTTCAGTTTGACTTGATGATCGTCTTCCTTTTGGCAAACTGGTAGCCACGCTGTGCGCTAGCTCGGCCGACGTTGATACGTGAAAACAAAACTGACGTGTTTGATTGAGCAAGAAACTTAGAAAGGTGACGCGCCACCTACAGGGATAACAATTTGCTATTTCGCACTGTGGTCGCAAGAGGTCGCATGCCTCAGTTCAGCGCTCAAGACCTGCCCTGCCTCGCCTCCTAGCAAAACGACTCAATAATTAAGTAGTTAAATAACTGTTTATTAATTTCATTGATGCGTGGGTGGATAAAAGGAAGAACATTATATGAAAAAGAAAAGCCTACAGCACCCGGTATTCCCAGGCGGTCACCCATCCAAGTACTAACCGGGCTCGACGTTGCTTAACTTCGGTGATCGGACGAGAACCGGTGTTTTCAACGTGATATGGCCGTAGACGAAAGTGAGCGTTTGCGGCGCGGTATTTATATTCCGTGCGTATTGTCGCGTCGCAAGGTTTCGTTCTTTTCAGTTGGACCTTATCGTCTACGTATTGCTTAAATGACGTCACTGTTTAATTCAGCCTCGTTGTCAAAGCATTATCCATATTATTTCCACAAGAAAACGCACGTGTTTCCAACAATGAGAATAAGAAAGGTGACGCGCCACCTACAGGGACAATAACTTGCTATTTCGCGCACTGTGGTCGCAAGATGTCGCATGCCTCAGTTCAGCGCTCAAGACCTGCCCTGCCTTGTAAGAAAATGCATCAGTAAGTAAGTCATTAAACAACTGTTTATTAATTTCACTGATGCGTGAACGAGTCGTCAATTTGAAAGAGGGTGGATAAAAAGAAGAACATAAAGAAATATTTGAAAAAGAAAAGCCTACAGCGCCCGGTATTCCCAGGCGGTCACCCATCCAAGTACTAACCGGGCTCGACGTTGCTAAACTTCGGTGATCGGACGAGAATCGGTGTTTTCAACGTGATATGGCCGTAGACGAGATTCAGCATTTGCGGCGCGGTATTTATATTCGGTTCGTATTGTCGCGTCGCAAGCGCAAGGTTCAGTACTTGAAATTTCAGTTTGACTTGATGATCGTCTTCCTTTTGGCAAACTGGTAGCCACGCTGTGCGCTAGCTCGGCCGACGTTGATACGTGAAAACAAAACTGACGTGTTTGATTGAGCAAGAAACTTAGAAAGGTGACGCGCCACCTACAGGGATAACAATTTGCTATTTCGCACTGTGGTCGCAAGAGGTCGCATGCCTCACTTCAGCGCTCAAGACCTGCCCTGCCTCGCCTCCTAGCAAAACGACTCAATAATTAAGTAGTTAAATAACTGTTTATTAATTTCATTGATGCGTGGGTGGATAAAAGGAAGAAAATTATATGAAAAAGAAAAGCCTACAGCACCCGGTATTCCCAGGCGGTCACCCATCCAAGTACTAACCGGGCTCGACGTTGCTTAACTTCGGTGATCGGACGAGAACCGGTGTTTTCAACGTGATATGGCCGTAGACGAGAGTCAGCGTTTGCGGCGCGGTATTTATATTCGGTTCGTATTGTCGCGTCGCAAGCGCAAGGTTCAGTACTTGAAATTTCAGTTTGACTTGATGATCGTCTTCCTTTTGGCAAACTGGTAGCCACGCTGTGCGCTAGCTCGGCCGACGTTGATACGTGAAAACAAAACTGACGTGTTTGATTGAGCAAGAAACTTAGAAAGGTGACGCGCCACCTACAGGGATAACAATTTGCTATTTCGCACTGTGGTCGAAAGAGGTCGCATGCCTCAGTTCAGCGCTCAAGACCTGCCCTGCCTCGCCTCCTAGCAAAACGACTCAATAATTAAGTAGTTAAATAACTGTTTATTAATTGCATTGATGCGTGGGTGGATAAAAGGAAGACAATTATATGAAAAAGAAAAGCCTACAGCACCCGGTATTCCCAGGCGGTCACCCATCCAAGTACTAACCGGGCTCGACGTTGCTTAACTTCGGTGATCGGACGAGAACCGGTGTTTTCAACGTGATATGGCCGTAGACGAGAGTCAGCGTTTGCGGCGCGGTATTTATATTCGGTTCGTATTGTCGCGTCGCAAGCGCAAGGTTCAGTACTTGAAATTTCAGTTTGACTTTATGATCGTCTTCCTTTTGGCAAACTGGTAGCCACGCTGTGCGCTAGCTCGGCCGACGTTGATACGTGAAAACAAAACTGACGTGTTTGATTGAGCAAGAAACTTAGAAAGGTGACGCGCCACCTACAGGGATAACAATTTGCTATTTCGCACTGTGGTCGCAAGAGGTCGCATGCCTCAGTTCAGCGCTCAAGACCTGCCCTGCCCCGCCTCCTAGCAAAACGACTCAATAATTAAGTAGTTAAATAACTGTTTATTAATTTCATTGATGCGTGGGTGGATAAAAGGAAGAAAATTATATGAAAAAGAAAAGCCTACAGCACCCGGTATTCCCAGGCGGTCACCCATCCAAGTACTAACCGGGCTCGACGTTGCTTAACTTCGGTGATCGGACGAGAACCGGTGTTTTCAACGTGATATGGCCGTAGACGAAAGTGAGCGTTTGCGGCGCGGTATTTATATTCCGTTCGTATTGTCGCGTCGCAAGGTTTCGTTCTTTTCAGTTGGACCTTATCGTCTACCGTATTGCTTAAATGACGTCATTGTTTAATTCAGCCTCGTTGTCAAAGCATTATCCATATTATTTCCACAAGAAAACGCACGTGTTTCCAACAATGAGAATAAGAAAGGTGACGCGCCACCTACAGGGACAATAACTTGCTATTTCGCGCACTGTGGTCGCAAGATGTCGCATGCCTCAGTTCAGCGCTCAAGACCTGCCCTGCCTTGTAAGAAAATGCATCAAAAAGTAAGTCATTAAATAACTGTTTATTAATTTCTCTGATGCGTGAACGAGTCGTCAATTTGAAAGAGAGTGGATAAAAAGAAGAACATAAAGAAATATTTGAAAAAGTAAAGCCTACAGCACCCGGTATTCCCAGGCGGTCACCCATCCAAGTACTAACCGGGCTCGACGTTGCTTAACTTCGGTGATCGGACGAGAACCGGTGTTTTCAACGTGATATGGCCGTAGACGAGAGTCAGCGTTTGCGGCGCGGTATTTATATTCGGTTCGTATTGTCGCGTCGCAAGCGCAAGGTTCAGTACTTGAAATTTCAGTTTGACTTGATGATCGTCTTCCTTTTGGCAAACTGGTAGCCACGCTGTGCGCTAGCTCGGCCGACGTTGATACGTGAAAACAAAACTGACGTGTTTGATTGAGCAAGAAACTTAGAAAGGTGACGCGCCACCTACAGGGATAACAATTTGCTATTTCGCACTGTGGTCGCAAGAGGTCGCATGCCTCAGTTCAGCGCTCAAGACCTGCCCTGCCTCGCCTCCTAGCAAAACGACTCAATAATTAAGTAGTTAAATAACTGTTTATTAATTTCATTGATGCGTGGGTGGATAAAAGGAAGAAAATTATATGAAAAAGAAAAGCCTACAGCACCCGGTATTCCCAGGCGGTCACCCATCCAAGTACTAACCGGGCTCGACGTTGCTTAACTTCGGTGATCGGACGAGAACCGGTGTTTTCAACGTGATATGGCCGTAGACGAGAGTCAGCGTTTGCGGCGCGGTATTTATATTCGGTTCGTATTGTCGCGTCGCAAGCGCAAGGTTCAGTACTTGAAATTTCAGTTTGACTTGATGATCGTCTTCCTTTTGGCAAACTGGTAGCCACGCTGTGCGCTAGCTCGGCCGACGTTGATACGTGAAAACAAAACTGACGTGTTTGATTGAGCAAGAAACTTAGAAAGGTGACGCGCCACCTACAGGGATAACAATTTGCTATTTCGCACTGTGGTCGAAAGAGGTCGCATGCCTCAGTTCAGCGCTCAAGACCTGCCCTGCCTCGCCTCCTAGCAAAACGACTCAATAATTAAGTAGTTAAATAACTGTTTATTAATTTCATTGATGCGTGGGTGGATAAAAGGAAGACAATTATATGAAAAAGAAAAGCCTACAGCACCCGGTATTCCCAGGCGGTCACCCATCCAAGTACTAACCGGGCTCGACGTTGCTTAACTTCGGTGATCGGACGAGAACCGGTGTTTTCAACGTGATATGGCCGTAGACGAAAGTGAGCGTTTGCGGCGCGGTATTTATATTCCGTTCGTATTGTCGCGTCGCAAGGTTTCGTTCTTTTCAGTTGGACCTTATCGTCTACCGTATTGCTTAAATGACGTCATTGTTTAATTCAGCCTCGTTGTCAAAGCATTATCCATATTATTTCCACAAGAAAACGCACGTGTTTCCAACAATGAGAATAAGAAAGGTGACGCGCCACCTACAGGGACAATAACTTGCTATTTCGCGCACTGTGGTCGCAAGATGTCGCATGCCTCAGTTCAGCGCTCAAGACCTGCCCTGCCTTGTAAGAAAATGCATCAAAAAGTAAGTCATTAAATAACTGTTTATTAATTTCTCTGATGCGTGAACGAGTCGTCAATTTGAAAGAGAGTGGATAAAAAGAAGAACATAAAGAAATATTTGAAAAAGTAAAGCCTACAGCACCCGGTATTCCCAGGCGGTCACCCATCCAAGTACTAACCGGGCTCGACGTTGCTTAACTTCGGTGATCGGACGAGAACCGGTGTTTTCAAAGTGATATGGCCGTAGACGAGAGTCAGCGTTTGCGGCGCGGTATTTATATTCGGTTCGTATTGTCGCGTCGCAAGCGCAAGGTTCAGTACTTGAAATTTCAGTTTGACTTGATGATCGTCTTCCTTTTGGCAAACTGGTAGCCACGCTGTGCGCTAGCTCGGCCGACGTTGATACGTGAAAACAAAACTGACGTGTTTGATTGAGCAAGAAACTTAGAAAGGTGACGCGCCACCTACAGGGATAACAATTTGCTATTTCGCACTGTGGTCGCAAGAGGTCGCATGCCTCAGTTCAGCGCTCAAGACCTGCCCTGCCCCGCCTCCTAGCAAAACGACTCAATAATTAAGTAGTTAAATAACTGTTTATTAATTTCATTGATGCGTGGGTGGATAAAAGGAAGAAAATTATATGAAAAAGAAAAGCCTACAGCACCCGGTATTCCCAGGCGGTCACCCATCCAAGTACTAACCGGGCTCGACGTTGCTTAACTTCGGTGATCGGACGAGAACCGGTGTTTTCAACGTGATATGGCCGTAGACGAAAGTGAGCGTTTGCGGCGCGGTATTTATATTCCGTTCGTATTGTCGCGTCGCAAGGTTTCGTTCTTTTCAGTTGGACCTTATCGTCTACCGTATTGCTTAAATGACGTCATTGTTTAATTCAGCCTCGTTGTCAAAGCATTATCCATATTATTTCCACAAGAAAACGCACGTGTTTCCAACAATGAGAATAAGAAAGGTGACGCGCCACCTACAGGGACAATAACTTGCTATTTCGCGCACTGTGGTCGCAAGATGTCGCATGCCTCAGTTCAGCGCTCAAGACCTGCCCTGCCTTGTAAGAAAATGCATCAAAAAGTAAGTCATTAAATAACTGTTTATTAATTTCTCTGATGCGTGAACGAGTCGTCAATTTGAAAGAGAGTGGATAAAAAGAAGAACATAAAGAAATATTTGAAAAAGTAAAGCCTACAGCACCCGGTATTCCCAGGCGGTCACCCATCCAAGTACTAACCGGGCTCGACGTTGCTTAACTTCGGTGATCGGACGAGAACCGGTGTTTTCAACGTGATATGGCCGTAGACGAGAGTCAGCGTTTGCGGCGCGGTATTTATATTCGGTTCGTATTGTCGCGTCGCAAGCGCAAGGTTCAGTACTTGAAATTTCAGTTTGACTTGATGATCGTCTTCCTTTTGGCAAACTGGTAGCCACGCTGTGCGCTAGCTCGGCCGACGTTGATACGTGAAAACAAAACTGACGTGTTTGATTGAGCAAGAAACTTAGAAAGGTGACGCGCCACCTACAGGGATAACAATTTGCTATTTCGCACTGTGGTCGCAAGAGGTCGCATGCCTCAGTTCAGCGCTCAAGACCTGCCCTGCCTCGCCTCCTAGCAAAACGACTCAATAATTAAGTAGTTAAATAACTGTTTATTAATTTCATTGATGCGTGGGTGGATAAAAGGAAGAAAATTATATGAAAAAGAAAAGCCTACAGCACCCGGTATTCCCAGGCGGTCACCCATCCAAGTACTAACCGGGCTCGACGTTGCTTAACTTCGGTGATCGGACGAGAACCGGTGTTTTCAACGTGATATGGCCGTAGACGAGAGTCAGCGTTTGCGGCGCGGTATTTATATTCGGTTCGTATTGTCGCGTCGCAAGCGCAAGGTTCAGTACTTGAAATTTCAGTTTGACTTGATGATCGTCTTCCTTTTGGCAAACTGGTAGCCACGCTGTGCGCTAGCTCGGCCGACGTTGATACGTGAAAACAAAACTGACGTGTTTGATTGAGCAAGAAACTTAGAAAGGTGACGCGCCACCTACAGGGATAACAATTTGCTATTTCGCACTGTGGTCGAAAGAGGTCGCATGCCTCAGTTCAGCGCTCAAGACCTGCCCTGCCTCGCCTCCTAGCAAAACGACTCAATAATTAAGTAGTTAAATAACTGTTTATTAATTTCATTGATGCGTGGGTGGATAAAAGGAAGACAATTATATGAAAAAGAAAAGCCTACAGCACCCGGTATTCCCAGGCGGTCACCCATCCAAGTACTAACCGGGCTCGACGTTGCTTAACTTCGGTGATCGGACGAGAACCGGTGTTTTCAAAGTGATATGGCCGTAGACGAGAGTCAGCGTTTGCGGCGCGGTATTTATATTCGGTTCGTATTGTCGCGTCGCAAGCGCAAGGTTCAGTACTTGAAATTTCAGTTTGACTTGATGATCGTCTTCCTTTTGGCAAACTGGTAGCCACGCTGTGCGCTAGCTCGGCCGACGTTGATACGTGAAAACAAAACTGACGTGTTTGATTGAGCAAGAAACTTAGAAAGGTGACGCGCCACCTACAGGGATAACAATTTGCTATTTCGCACTGTGGTCGCAAGAGGTCGCATGCCTCAGTTCAGCGCTCAAGACCTGCCCTGCCCCGCCTCCTAGCAAAACGACTCAATAATTAAGTAGTTAAATAACTGTTTATTAATTTCATTGATGCGTGGGTGGATAAAAGGAAGAAAATTATATGAAAAAGAAAAGCCTACAGCACCCGGTATTCCCAGGCGGTCACCCATCCAAGTACTAACCGGGCTCGACGTTGCTTAACTTCGGTGATCGGACGAGAACCGGTGTTTTCAACGTGATATGGCCGTAGACGAAAGTGAGCGTTTGCGGCGCGGTATTTATATTCCGTTCGTATTGTCGCGTCGCAAGGTTTCGTTCTTTTCAGTTGGACCTTATCGTCTACCGTATTGCTTAAATGACGTCATTGTTTAATTCAGCCTCGTTGTCAAAGCATTATCCATATTATTTCCACAAGAAAACGCACGTGTTTCCAACAATGAGAATAAGAAAGGTGACGCGCCACCTACAGGGACAATAACTTGCTATTTCGCGCACTGTGGTCGCAAGATGTCGCATGCCTCAGTTCAGCGCTCAAGACCTGCCCTGCCTTGTAAGAAAATGCATCAAAAAGTAAGTCATTAAATAACTGTTTATTAATTTCTCTGATGCGTGAACGAGTCGTCAATTTGAAAGAGAGTGGATAAAAAGAAGAACATAAAGAAATATTTGAAAAAGTAAAGCCTACAGCACCCGGTATTCCCAGGCGGTCACCCATCCAAGTACTAACCGGGCTCGACGTTGCTTAACTTCGGTGATCGGACGAGAACCGGTGTTTTCAAAGTGATATGGCCGTAGACGAGAGTCAGCGTTTGCGGCGCGGTATTTATATTCGGTTCGTATTGTCGCGTCGCAAGCGCAAGGTTCAGTACTTGAAATTTCAGTTTGACTTGATGATCGTCTTCCTTTTGGCAAACTGGTAGCCACGCTGTGCGCTAGCTCGGCCGACGTTGATACGTGAAAACAAAACTGACGTGTTTGATTGAGCAAGAAACTTAGAAAGGTGACGCGCCACCTACAGGGATAACAATTTGCTATTTCGCACTGTGGTCGCAAGAGGTCGCATGCCTCAGTTCAGCGCTCAAGACCTGCCCTGCCCCGCCTCCTAGCAAAACGACTCAATAATTAAGTAGTTAAATAACTGTTTATTAATTTCATTGATGCGTGGGTGGATAAAAGGAAGAAAATTATATGAAAAAGAAAAGCCTACAGCACCCGGTATTCCCAGGCGGTCACCCATCCAAGTACTAACCGGGCTCGACGTTGCTTAACTTCGGTGATCGGACGAGAACCGGTGTTTTCAACGTGATATGGCCGTAGACGAAAGTGAGCGTTTGCGGCGCGGTATTTATATTCCGTTCGTATTGTCGCGTCGCAAGGTTTCGTTCTTTTCAGTTGGACCTTATCGTCTACCGTATTGCTTAAATGACGTCATTGTTTAATTCAGCCTCGTTGTCAAAGCATTATCCATATTATTTCCACAAGAAAACGCACTTGTTTCCAACAATGAGAATAAGAAAGGTGACGCGCCACCTACAGGGACAATAACTTGCTATTTCGCGCACTGTGGTCGCAAGATGTCGCATGCCTCAGTTCAGCGCTCAAGACCTGCCCTGCCTTGTAAGAAAATGCATCAAAAAGTAAGTCATTAAATAACTGTTTATTAATTTCTCTGATGCGTGAACGAGTCGTCAATTTGAAAGAGAGTGGATAAAAAGAAGAACATAAAGAAATATTTGAAAAAGTAAAGCCTACAGCACCCGGTATTCCCAGGCGGTCACCCATCCAAGTACTAACCGGGCTCGACGTTGCTTAACTTCGGTGATCGGACGAGAACCGGTGTTTTCAACGTGATATGGCCGTAGACGAGAGTCAGCGTTTGCGGCGCGGTATTTATATTCGGTTCGTATTGTCGCGTCGCAAGCGCAAGGTTCAGTACTTGAAATTTCAGTTTGACTTGATGATCGTCTTCCTTTTGGCAAACTGGTAGCCACGCTGTGCGCTAGCTCGGCCGACGTTGATACGTGAAAACAAAACTGACGTGTTTGATTGAGCAAGAAACTTAGAAAGTTGACGCGCCACCTACAGGGATAACAATTTGCTATTTCGCACTGTGGTCGCAAGAGGTCGCATGCCTCAGTTCAGCGCTCAAGACCTGCCCTGCCTCGCCTCCTAGCAAAACGACTCAATAATTAAGTAGTTAAATAACTGTTTATTAATTTCATTGATGCGTGGGTGGATAAAAGGAAGAAAATTATATGAAAAAGAAAAGCCTACAGCACCCGGTATTCCCAGGCGGTCACCCATCCAAGTACTAACCGGGCTCGACGTTGCTTAACTTCGGTGATCGGACGAGAACCGGTGTTTTCAACGTGATATGGCCGTAGACGAAAGTGAGCGTTTGCGGCGCGGTATTTATATTCCGTGCGTATTGTCGCGTCGCAAGGTTTCGTTCTTTTCAGTTGGACCTTATCGTCTACGTATTGCTTAAATGACGTCACTGTTTAATTCAGCCTCGTTGTCAAAGCATTATCCATATTATTTCCACAAGAAAACGCACGTGTTTCCAACAATGAGAATAAGAAAGGTGACGCGCCACCTACAGGGACAATAACTTGCTATTTCGCGCACTGTGGTCGCAAGATGTCGCATGCCTCAGTTCAGCGCTCAAGACCTGCCCTGCCTTGTAAGAAAATGCATCAGTAAGTAAGTCATTAAACAACTGTTTATTAATTTCACTGATGCGTGAACGAGTCGTCAATTTGAAAGAGGGTGGATAAAAAGAAGAATATAAAGAAATATTTGAAAAAGAAAAGCCTACAGCACCCGGTATTCCCAGGCGGTCACCCATCCAAGTACTAACCGGGCTCGACGTTGCTTAACTTCGGTGATCGGACGAGAACCGGTGTTTTCAACGTGATATGGCCGTAGACGAGAGTCAGCGTTTGCGGCGCGGTATTTATATTCGGTTCGTATTGTCGCGCCGCAAGCGCAAGGTTCAGTACTTGAAATTTCAGTTTGACTTGATGATCGTCTTCCTTTTGGCAAACTGGTAGCCACGCTGTGCGCTAGCTCGGCCGACGTTGATACGTGAAAACAAAACTGACGTGTTTGATTGAGCAAGAAACATAGAAAGGTGACGCGCCACCTACAGGGATAACAATTTGCTATTTCGCACTGTGGTCGCAAGAGGTCGCATGCCTCAGTTCAGCGCTCAAGACCTGTCTGCCTTGTAAGAAAATGCATCAATAAGTAAGTCATTAAACAACTGTTTATTAATTTCACTGATGCGTGAACGAGTCGTCAATTTGAAAAGGGTGGATAAAAAGAAGAACACAAAGAAATATTTGAAAAAGAAAAGCCTACAGCACCCGGTATTCCCAGGCGGTCACCCATCCAAGTACTAACCGGGCTCGACGTTGCTTAACTTCGGTGATCGGACGAGAACCGGTGTTTTCAACGTGATATGGCCGTAGACGAGAGTCAGCGTTTGCGGCGCGGTATTTATATTCGGTTCGTATTGTCGCGTCGCAAGCGCAAGGTTCAGTACTTGAAATTTCAGTTTGACTTGATAATCGTCTTCCTTTTGGCAAACAGGTAGCCACGCTGTGCGCTAGCTCGGCCGACGTTGATACGTGAAAACAAAACTGACGTGTTTGATTGAGCAAGAAACTTAGAAAGGTGACGGGCCACCTACAGGGATAACAATTTGCTATTTCGCACTGTGGTCGCAAGAGGTCGCATGCCTCAGTTCAGCGCTCAAGACCTGCCCTGCCACGCCTCCTAGCAAAACGACTCAATAATTAAGTAGTTAAATAACTGTTTATTAATTTCATTGATGCGTGGGTGGAAAAAAGGAAGAAAATTATATGAAAAAGAAAAGCCTACAGCACCCGGTATTCCCAGGCGGTCACCCATCCAAGTACTAACCGGGCTCGACGTTGCTTAACTTCGGTGATCGGACGAGAACCGGTGTTTTCAACGTGATATGGCCGTAGACGAGAGTCAGCGTTTGCGGCGCGGTATTTATATTCGGTTCGTATTGTCGCGTCGCAAGCGCAAGGTTCAGTACTTGAAATTTCAGTTTGACTTGATGATCGTCTTCCTTTTGGCAAACTGGTAGCCACGCTGTGCGCTAGCTCGGCCGACGTTGATACGTGAAAACAAAACTGACGTGTTTGATTGAGCAAGAAACTTAGAAAGGTGACGCGCCACCTACAGGGATAACAATTTGCTATTTCGCACTGTGGTCGTAAGAGGTCGCATGCCTCAGTTCAGCGCTCAAGACCTGCCCTGCCACGCCTCCTAGCAAAACGACTCAATAATTAAGTAGTTAAATAACTGTTTATTAATTTCATTGATGCGTGGGTGGATAAAAGGAAGAAAATTATATGAAAAAGAAAAGCCTACAGCACCCGGTATTCCCAGGCGGTCACCCATCCAAGTACTAACCGGGCTCGACGTTGCTTAACTTCGGTGATCGGACGAGAACCGGTGTTTTCAACGTGATATGGCCGTAGACGAAAGTGAGCGTTTGCGGCGCGGTATTTATATTCCGTGCGTATTGTCGCGTCGCAAGGTTTCGTTCTTTTCAGTTGGACCTTATCGTCTACGTATTGCTTAAATGACGTCACTGTTTAATTCAGCCTCGTTGTCAAAGCATTATCCATATTATTTCCACAAGAAAACGCACGTGTTTCCAACAATGAGAATAAGAAAGGTGACGCGCCACCTACAGGGACAATAACTTGCTATTTCGCGCACTGTGGTCGCAAGATGTCGCATGCCTCAGTTCAGCGCTCAAGACCTGCCCTGCCTTGTAAGAAAATGCATCAGTAAGTAAGTCATTAAACAACTGTTTATTAATTTCACTGATGCGTGAACGAGTCGTCAATTTGAAAGAGGGTGGATAAAAAGAAGAATATAAAGAAATATTTGAAAAAGAAAAGCCTACAGCACCCGGTATTCCCAGGCGGTCACCCATCCAAGTACTAACCGGGCTCGACGTTGCTTAACTTCGGTGATCGGACGAGAACCGGTGTTTTCAACGTGATATGGCCGTAGACGAGAGTCAGCGTTTGCGGCGCGGTATTTATATTCGGTTCGTATTGTCGCGCCGCAAGCGCAAGGTTCAGTACTTGAAATTTCAGTTTGACTTGATGATCGTCTTCCTTTTGGCAAACTGGTAGCCACGCTGTGCGCTAGCTCGGCCGACGTTGATACGTGAAAACAAAACTGACGTGTTTGATTGAGCAAGAAACATAGAAAGGTGACGCGCCACCTACAGGGATAACAATTTGCTATTTCGCACTGTGGTCGCAAGAGGTCGCATGCCTCAGTTCAGCGCTCAAGACCTGTCTGCCTTGTAAGAAAATGCATCAATAAGTAAGTCATTAAACAACTGTTTATTAATTTCACTGATGCGTGAACGAGTCGTCAATTTGAAAAGGGTGGATAAAAAGAAGAACACAAAGAAATATTTGAAAAAGAAAAGCCTACAGCACCCGGTATTCCCAGGCGGTCACCCATCCAAGTACTAACCGGGCTCGACGTTGCTTAACTTCGGTGATCGGACGAGAACCGGTGTTTTCAACGTGATATGGCCGTAGACGAGAGTCAGCGTTTGCGGCGCGGTATTTATATTCGGTTCGTATTGTCGCGTCGCAAGCGCAAGGTTCAGTACTTGAAATTTCAGTTTGACTTGATAATCGTCTTCCTTTTGGCAAACAGGTAGCCACGCTGTGCGCTAGCTCGGCCGACGTTGATACGTGAAAACAAAACTGACGTGTTTGATTGAGCAAGAAACTTAGAAAGGTGACGGGCCACCTACAGGGATAACAATTTGCTATTTCGCACTGTGGTCGCAAGAGGTCGCATGCCTCAGTTCAGCGCTCAAGACCTGCCCTGCCACGCCTCCTAGCAAAACGACTCAATAATTAAGTAGTTAAATAACTGTTTATTAATTTCATTGATGCGTGGGTGGAAAAAAGGAAGAAAATTATATGAAAAAGAAAAGCCTACAGCACCCGGTATTCCCAGGCGGTCACCCATCCAAGTACTAACCGGGCTCGACGTTGCTTAACTTCGGTGATCGGACGAGAACCGGTGTTTTCAACGTGATATGGCCGTAGACGAGAGTCAGCGTTTGCGGCGCGGTATTTATATTCGGTTCGTATTGTCGCGTCGCAAGCGCAAGGTTCAGTACTTGAAATTTCAGTTTGACTTGATGATCGTCTTCCTTTTGGCAAACTGGTAGCCACGCTGTGCGCTAGCTCGGCCGACGTTGATACGTGAAAACAAAACTGACGTGTTTGATTGAGCAAGAAACTTAGAAAGGTGACGCGCCACCTACAGGGATAACAATTTGCTATTTCGCACTGTGGTCGTAAGAGGTCGCATGCCTCAGTTCAGCGCTCAAGACCTGCCCTGCCACGCCTCCTAGCAAAACGACTCAATAATTAAGTAGTTAAATAACTGTTTATTAATTTCATTGATGCGTGGGTGGATAAAAGGAAGAAAATTATATGAAAAAGAAAAGCCTACAGCACCCGGTATTCCCAGGCGGTCACCCATCCAAGTACTAACCGGGCTCGACGTTGCTTAACTTCGGTGATCGGACGAGAACCAGTGTTTTCAACGTGATATGGCCGTAGACGAGAGTCAGCGTTTGCGGCGCGGTATTTATATTCGGTTCGTATTGTCGCGTCGCAAGCGCAAGGTTCAGTACTTGAAATTTCAGTTTGACTTGATGATCGTCTTCCTTTTGGCAAACTGGTAGCCACGTTGTGCGCTAGCTCGGCCGACGTTGATACGTGAAAACAAAACTGACGTGTTTGATTGAGCAAGAAACTTAGAGAGGTGACGCGCCACCTACAGGGATAACAATTTGCTGTTTGGCACTGTGGTCGCAAGAGGTCGCATGCCTCAGTTCAGCGCTCAAGACCTGCCCTGCCTCGCCTCCTAGCAAAACGACTCAACAATTAAGTAGTTAAATAACTGTTTATTAATTTCATTGATGCGTGGGTGGATAAAAGGAAGAAAATTATATGAAAAAGAAAAGCCTACACCACCCGGTATTCCCAGGCGGTCACCCATCCAAGTACTAACCGGGCTCGACGTTGCTTAACTTCGGTGCTCGGACGAGAACCGGTGTTTTCAACGTGATATGGCCGTAGACGAAACTGAGCGTTTGCGGCGCGGTATTTATATTCCGTTCGTATTTTCGCGTCGCAAGGTTTCGTTCTTTTCAGGTGGACCTTATCGTCTACCGTATTGCTTAAATGACGTCACTGTTTAATTCAGCCTCGTTGTTAAAGCATTATCCATATTATTTCCACAAGAAAACGCACGTGTTTCCAACAATGAGAATAAGAAAGGTGACGCGCCACCTACAGGGACAATAACTTGCTATTTCGCGCACTGTGGTCGCAAGATGTCGCATGCCTCAGTTCAGCGCTCAAGACCTGCCCTGCCTCGCCTCCTAGCAAAACGACTCAATAATTAAGTAGTTAAATAACTGTTTATTAATTTCATTGACGTGTGGGTGGATAAAAGGAAGAAAATTATATGAAAAAGAAAAGCCTACAGCACCCGGTATTCCCAGGCGGTCACCCATCCAAGTACTAACCGGGCTCGACGTTGCTTAACTTCGGTGATCGGACGAGAACCGGTGTTTTCAACGTGATATGGCCGTAGACGAGAGTCAGCGTTTGCGGCGCGGTATTTATATTCGGTTCGTATTGTCGCGTCGCAAGCGCAAGGTTCAGTACTTGAAATTTCAGTTTGACTTGATGATCGTCTTCCTTTTGGCAAACTGATAGCCACGCTGTGCGCTAGCTCGGCCGACGTTGATACGTGAAAACAAAACTGACGTGTTTGATTGAGCAAGAAACTTAGAGAGGTGACGCGCCACCTACAGGGATAACAATTTGCTGTTTGGCACTGTGGTCGCAAGAGGTCGCATGCCTCAGTTCAGCGCTCAAGACCTGCCCTGCCTCGCCTCCTAGCAAAACGACTCAATAATTAAGTAGTTAAATAACTGTTTATTAATTTCATTGATGCGTGGGTGGATAAAAGGAAGAAAATTATATGAAAAAGAAAAGCCTACAGCACCCGGTACTCCCAGGCGGTCACCCATCCAAGTACTAACCGGGCTCGACGTTGCTTAACTTCGGTGATCGGACGAGAACCGGTGTTTTCAACGTGATATGGCCGTAGACGAAAGTGAGCGTTTGCGGCGCGGTATTTATATTCCGTTCGTATTGTCGCGTCGCAAGGTTTCGTTCTTTTCAGTTGGACCTTATCGTCTACCGTATTGCTTAAATGACGTCATTGTTTAATTCAGCCTCGTTGTCAAAGCATTATCCAGATTATTTCCACACAAAAACGCACGGGTTTCCAACAATGAGAATAAGAAAGGTGACGCGCCACCTACAGGGACAATAACTTGCTATTTCGCGCACTGTGGTCGGAAGATGTCGCATGCCTCAGTTCAGCGCTCAAGACCTGCCCTGCCTTGTAAGAAAATGCATCAATAAGTAAGTCATTAAACAACTGTTTATTAATTTCACTGATGGGTGAACGAGTCGTCAATTTGAAAGAGGGTGGATAAAAAGAAGAACATAAAGAAATATTTGAAAAAGAAAAGCCTACAGCACCCGGTATTCCCAGGCGGTCACCCATCCAAGTACTAACCGGGCTCGACGTTGCTTAACTTCGGTGATCGGACGAGAACCGGTGTTTTCAACGTGATATGGCCGTAGACGAGAGTCAGCGTTTGCGGCGCGGTATTTATATTCGGTTCGTATTGTCGCGTCGCAAGCGCAAGGTTCAGTACTTTAAATTTCAGTTTGACTTGATGATCGTCTTCCTTTTGGCAAACTGGTAGCCACGCTGTGCGCTAGCTCGGCCGACGTTGATACGTGAAAACAAAACTGACGTGTTTGATTGAGCAAGAAACTTAGAAAGGTGACGCGCCACCTACAGGGATAACAATTTGCTATTTCGCACTGTGGTCGCAAGAGGTCGCATGCCTCAGTTCAGCGCTCAAGACCTGCCCTGCCACGCCTCCTAGCAAAACGACTCAATAATTAAGTAGTTAAATAACTGTTTATTAATTTCATTGATGCGTGGGTGGATAAAAGGAAGAAAATTATATGAAAAAGAAAAGCCTACAGCACCCGGTATTCCCAGGCGGTCACCCATCCAAGTACTAACCGGGCTCGACGTTGCTTAACTTCGGTGATCGGACGAGAACCGGTGTTTTCAACGTGATATGGCCGTAGACGAGAGTCAGCGTTTGCGGCGCGGTATTTATATTCGGTTCGTATTGTCGCGTCGCAAGCGCAAGGTTCAGTACTTGAAATTTCAGTTTGACTTGATAATCGTCTTCCTTTTGGCAAACTGGTAGCCACGCTGTGCGCTAGCTCGGCCGACGTTGATACGTGAAAACAAAACTGACGTGTTTGATTGAGCAAGAAACTTAGAAAGGTGACGCGCCACCTACAGGGATAACAATTTGCTATTTCGCACTGTGGTCGCAAGAGGTCGCATGCCTCAGTTCAGCGCTCAAGACCTGCCCTGCCACGCCTCCTAGCAAAACGACTCAATAATTAAGTAGTTAAATAACTGTTTATTAATTTCATTGATGCGTGGGTGGATAAAAGGAAGAAAATTATATGAAAAAGAAAAGCCTACAGCACCCGGTATTCCCAGGCGGTCACCCATCCAAGTACTAACCGGGCTCGACGTTGCTTAACTTCGGTGATCGGACGAGAACCGGTGTTTTCAACGTGATATGGCCGTAGACGAGAGTCAGCGTTTGCGGCGCGGTATTTATATTCGGTTCGTATTGTCGCGTCGCAAGCGCAAGGTTCAGTACTTGAAATTTCAGTTTGACTTGATGATCGTCTTCCTTTTGGCAAACTGGTAGCCACGCTGTGCGCTAGCTCGGCCGACGTTGATACGTGAAAACAAAACTGACGTGTTTGATTGAGCAAGAAACTTAGAAAGGTGACGCGCCACCTACAGGGATAACAATTTGCTATTTCGCACTGTGGTCGTAAGAGGTCGCATGCCTCAGTTCAGCGCTCAAGACCTGCCCTGCCACGCCTCCTAGCAAAACGACTCAATAATTAAGTAGTTAAATAACTGTTTATTAATTTCATTGATGCGTGGGTGGATAAAAGGAAGAAAATTATATGAAAAAGAAAAGCCTACAGCACCCGGTATTCCCAGGCGGTCACCCATCCAAGTACTAACCGGGCTCGACGTTGCTTAACTTCGGTGATCGGACGAGAACCGGTGTTTTCAACGTGATATGGCCGTAGACGAGAGTCAGCGTTTGCGGCGCGGTATTTATATTCGGTTCGTATTGTCGCGTCGCAAGCGCAAGGTTCAGTACTTGAAATTTCAGTTTGACTTGATGATCGTCTTCCTTTTGGCAAACTGGTAGCCACGCTGTGCGCTAGCTCGGCCGACGTTGATACGTGAAAACAAAACTGACGTGTTTGATTGAGCAAGAAACTTAGAAAGGTGACGCGCCACCTACAGGGATAACAATTTGCTATTTCGCACTGTGGTCGTAAGAGGTCGCATGCCTCAGTTCAGCGCTCAAGACCTGCCCTGCCACGCCTCCTAGCAAAACGACTCAATAATTAAGTAGTTAAATAACTGTTTATTAATTTCATTGATGCGTGGGTGGATAAAAGGAAGAAAATTATATGAAAAAGAAAAGCCTACAGCACCCGGTATTCCCAGGCGGTCACCCATCCAAGTACTAACCGGGCTCGACGTTGCTTAACTTCGGTGATCGGACGAGAACCAGTGTTTTCAACGTGATATGGCCGTAGACGAGAGTCAGCGTTTGCGGCGCGGTATTTATATTCGGTTCGTATTGTCGCGTCGCAAGCGCAAGGTTCAGTACTTGAAATTTCAGTTTGACTTGATGATCGTCTTCCTTTTGGCAAACTGGTAGCCACGTTGTGCGCTAGCTCGGCCGACGTTGATACGTGAAAACAAAACTGACGTGTTTGATTGAGCAAGAAACTTAGAGAGGTGACGCGCCACCTACAGGGATAACAATTTGCTGTTTGGCACTGTGGTCGCAAGAGGTCGCATGCCTCAGTTCAGCGCTCAAGACCTGCCCTGCCTCGCCTCCTAGCAAAACGACTCAACAATTAAGTAGTTAAATAACTGTTTATTAATTTCATTGATGCGTGGGTGGATAAAAGGAAGAAAATTATATGAAAAAGAAAAGCCTACAGCACCCGGTATTCCCAGGCGGTCACCCATCCAAGTACTAACCGGGCTCGACGTTGCTTAACTTCGGTGATCGGACGAGAACCGGTGTTTTCAACGTGATATGGCCGTAGACGAAACTGAGCGTTTGCGGCGCGGTATTTATATTCCGTTCGTATTTTCGCGTCGCAAGGTTTCGTTCTTTTCAGTTGGACCTTATCGTCTACCGTATTGCTTAAATGACGTCACTGTTTAATTCAGCCTCGTTGTTAAAGCATTATCCATATTATTTCCACAAGAAAACGCACGTGTTTCCAACAATGAGAATAAGAAAGGTGACGCGCCACCTACAGGGACAATAACTTGCTATTTCGCGCACTGTGGTCGCAAGATGTCGCATGCCTCAGTTCAGCGCTCAAGACCTGCCCTGCCTCGCCTCCTAGCAAAACGACTCAATAATTAAGTAGTTAAATAACTGTTTATTAATTTCATTGACGTGTGGGTGGATAAAAGGAAGAAAATTATATGAAAAAGAAAAGCCTACAGCACCCGGTATTCCCAGGCGGTCACCCATCCA
>OZ024861.1:36171823-36196823 GCA_964017155.1 Oasisia sp. SBJ-2009 | reverse complement strand
ACGCGCCACCTACAGGGACAATAACTTGCTATTTCGCGCACTGTGGTCGGAAGATGTCGCATGCCTCAGTTCAGCGCTCAAGACCTGCCCTGCCTTGTAAGAAAATGCATCAATAAGTAAGTCATTAAACAACTGTTTATTAATTTCACTGATGCGTGAACGAGTCGTCAATTTGAAAGAGGGTGGATAAAAAGAAGAACATAAAGAAATATTTGAAAAAGAAAAGCCTACAGCACCCGGTATTCCCAGGCGGTCACCCATCCAAGTACTAACCGGGCTCGACGTTGCTTAACTTCGGTGATCGGACGAGAACCGGTGTTTTCAACGTGATATGGCCGTAGACGAGAGTCAGCGTTTGCGGCGCGGTATTTATATTCGGTTCGTATTGTCGCGTCGCAAGCGCAAGGTTCAGTACTTTAAATTTCAGTTTGACTTGATGATCGTCTTCCTTTTGGCAAACTGGTAGCCACGCTGTGCGCTAGCTCGGCCGACGTTGATACGTGAAAACAAAACTGACGTGTTTGATTGAGCAAGAAACTTAGAAAGGTGACGCGCCACCTACAGGGATAACAATTTGCTATTTCGCACTGTGGTCGCAAGAGGTCGCATGCCTCAGTTCAGCGCTCAAGACCTGCCCTGCCACGCCTCCTAGCAAAACGACTCAATAATTAAGTAGTTAAATAACTGTTTATTAATTTCATTGATGCGTGGGTGGATAAAAGGAAGAAAATTATATGAAAAAGAAAAGCCTACAGCACCCGGTATTCCCAGGCGGTCACCCATCCAAGTACTAACCGGGCTCGACGTTGCTTAACTTCGGTGATCGGACGAGAACCGGTGTTTTCAACGTGATATGGCCGTAGACGAGAGTCAGCGTTTGCGGCGCGGTATTTATATTCGGTTCGTATTGTCGCGTCGCAAGCGCAAGGTTCAGTACTTGAAATTTCAGTTTGACTTGATAATCGTCTTCCTTTTGGCAAACTGGTAGCCACGCTGTGCGCTAGCTCGGCCGACGTTGATACGTGAAAACAAAACTGACGTGTTTGATTGAGCAAGAAACTTAGAAAGGTGACGCGCCACCTACAGGGATAACAATTTGCTATTTCGCACTGTGGTCGCAAGAGGTCGCATGCCTCAGTTCAGCGCTCAAGACCTGCCCTGCCACGCCTCCTAGCAAAACGACTCAATAATTAAGTAGTTAAATAACTGTTTATTAATTTCATTGATGCGTGGGTGGATAAAAGGAAGAAAATTATATGAAAAAGAAAAGCCTACAGCACCCGGTATTCCCAGGCGGTCACCCATCCAAGTACTAACCGGGCTCGACGTTGCTTAACTTCGGTGATCGGACGAGAACCGGTGTTTTCAACGTGATATGGCCGTAGACGAGAGTCAGCGTTTGCGGCGCGGTATTTATATTCGGTTCGTATTGTCGCGTCGCAAGCGCAAGGTTCAGTACTTGAAATTTCAGTTTGACTTGATGATCGTCTTCCTTTTGGCAAACTGGTAGCCACGCTGTGCGCTAGCTCGGCCGACGTTGATACGTGAAAACAAAACTGACGTGTTTGATTGAGCAAGAAACTTAGAAAGGTGACGCGCCACCTACAGGGATAACAATTTGCTATTTCGCACTGTGGTCGTAAGAGGTCGCATGCCTCAGTTCAGCGCTCAAGACCTGCCCTGCCACGCCTCCTAGCAAAACGACTCAATAATTAAGTAGTTAAATAACTGTTTATTAATTTCATTGATGCGTGGGTGGATAAAAGGAAGAAAATTATATGAAAAAGAAAAGCCTACAGCACCCGGTATTCCCAGGCGGTCACCCATCCAAGTACTAACCGGGCTCGACGTTGCTTAACTTCGGTGATCGGACGAGAACCGGTGTTTTCAACGTGATATGGCCGTAGACGAGAGTCAGCGTTTGCGGCGCGGTATTTATATTCGGTTCGTATTGTCGCGTCGCAAGCGCAAGGTTCAGTACTTGAAATTTCAGTTTGACTTGATGATCGTCTTCCTTTTGGCAAACTGGTAGCCACGCTGTGCGCTAGCTCGGCCGACGTTGATACGTGAAAACAAAACTGACGTGTTTGATTGAGCAAGAAACTTAGAAAGGTGACGCGCCACCTACAGGGATAACAATTTGCTATTTCGCACTGTGGTCGTAAGAGGTCGCATGCCTCAGTTCAGCGCTCAAGACCTGCCCTGCCACGCCTCCTAGCAAAACGACTCAATAATTAAGTAGTTAAATAACTGTTTATTAATTTCATTGATGCGTGGGTGGATAAAAGGAAGAAAATTATATGAAAAAGAAAAGCCTACAGCACCCGGTATTCCCAGGCGGTCACCCATCCAAGTACTAACCGGGCTCGACGTTGCTTAACTTCGGTGATCGGACGAGAACCAGTGTTTTCAACGTGATATGGCCGTAGACGAGAGTCAGCGTTTGCGGCGCGGTATTTATATTCGGTTCGTATTGTCGCGTCGCAAGCGCAAGGTTCAGTACTTGAAATTTCAGTTTGACTTGATGATCGTCTTCCTTTTGGCAAACTGGTAGCCACGTTGTGCGCTAGCTCGGCCGACGTTGATACGTGAAAACAAAACTGACGTGTTTGATTGAGCAAGAAACTTAGAGAGGTGACGCGCCACCTACAGGGATAACAATTTGCTGTTTGGCACTGTGGTCGCAAGAGGTCGCATGCCTCAGTTCAGCGCTCAAGACCTGCCCTGCCTCGCCTCCTAGCAAAACGACTCAACAATTAAGTAGTTAAATAACTGTTTATTAATTTCATTGATGCGTGGGTGGATAAAAGGAAGAAAATTATATGAAAAAGAAAAGCCTACAGCACCCGGTATTCCCAGGCGGTCACCCATCCAAGTACTAACCGGGCTCGACGTTGCTTAACTTCGGTGATCGGACGAGAACCGGTGTTTTCAACGTGATATGGCCGTAGACGAAACTGAGCGTTTGCGGCGCGGTATTTATATTCCGTTCGTATTTTCGCGTCGCAAGGTTTCGTTCTTTTCAGTTGGACCTTATCGTCTACCGTATTGCTTAAATGACGTCACTGTTTAATTCAGCCTCGTTGTTAAAGCATTATCCATATTATTTCCACAAGAAAACGCACGTGTTTCCAACAATGAGAATAAGAAAGGTGACGCGCCACCTACAGGGACAATAACTTGCTATTTCGCGCACTGTGGTCGCAAGATGTCGCATGCCTCAGTTCAGCGCTCAAGACCTGCCCTGCCTCGCCTCCTAGCAAAACGACTCAATAATTAAGTAGTTAAATAACTGTTTATTAATTTCATTGACGTGTGGGTGGATAAAAGGAAGAAAATTATATGAAAAAGAAAAGCCTACAGCACCCGGTATTCCCAGGCGGTCACCCATCCAAGTACTAACCGGGCTCGACGTTGCTTAACTTCGGTGATCGGACGAGAACCGGTGTTTTCAACGTGATATGGCCGTAGACGAGAGTCAGCGTTTGCGGCGCGGTATTTATATTCGGTAACGTTGCTTAACTTCGGTGATCGGACGAGAACCGGTGTTTTCAACGTGATATGGCCGTAGACGAGAGTCAGCGTTTGCGGCGCGGTATTTATATTCGGTTCGTATTGTCGCGTCGCAAGCGCAAGGTTCAGTACTTTAAATTTCAGTTTGACTTGATGATCGTCTTCCTTTTGGCAAACTGGTAGCCACGCTGTGCGCTAGCTCGGCCGACGTTGATACGTGAAAACAAAACTGACGTGTTTGATTGAGCAAGAAACTTAGAAAGGTGACGCGCCACCTACAGGGATAACAATTTGCTATTTCGCACTGTGGTCGCAAGAGGTCGCATGCCTCAGTTCAGCGCTCAAGACCTGCCCTGCCACGCCTCCTAGCAAAACGACTCAATAATTAAGTAGTTAAATAACTGTTTATTAATTTCATTGATGCGTGGGTGGATAAAAGGAAGAAAATTATATGAAAAAGAAAAGCCTACAGCACCCGGTATTCCCAGGCGGTCACCCATCCAAGTACTAACCGGGCTCGACGTTGCTTAACTTCGGTGATCGGACGAGAACCGGTGTTTTCAACGTGATATGGCCGTAGACGAGAGTCAGCGTTTGCGGCGCGGTATTTATATTCGGTTCGTATTGTCGCGTCGCAAGCGCAAGGTTCAGTACTTGAAATTTCAGTTTGACTTGATGATCGTCTTCCTTTTGGCAAACTGGTAGCCACGCTGTGCGCTAGCTCGGCCGATGTTGATACGTGAAAACAAAACTGACGTGTTTGATTGAGCAAGAAACTTAGAAAGGTGACGCGCCACCTACAGGGATAACAATTTGCTGTTTGGCACTGTGGTCGCAAGAGGTCGCATGCCTCAGTTCAGCGCTCAAGACCTGCCCTGCCTCGCCTCCTAGCAAAACGACTCAATAATTAAGTAGTTAAATAACTGTTTATTAATTTCATTGATGCGTGGGTGGATAAAAGGAAGAAAATTATATGAAAAAGAAAAGCCTACAGCACCCGGTATTCCCAGGCGGTCACCCATCCAAGTACTAACCGGGCTCGACGTTGCTTAACTTCGGTGATCGGACGAGAACCGGTGTTTTCAACGTGATATGGCCGTAGACGAAAGTGAGCGTTTGCGGCGCGGTATTTATATTCCGTTCGTATTGTCGCGTCGCAAGGTTTCGTTCTTTTCAGTTGGACCTTATCGTCTACCGTATTGCTTAAATGACGTCATTGTTTAATTCAGCCTCGTTGTCAAAGCATTATCCATATTATTTCCACAAGAAAACGCACGTGTTTCCAACAATGAGAATAAGAAAGGTGACGCGCCACCTACAGGGACAATAACTTGCTATTTCGCGCACTGTGGTCGCAAGATGTCGCATGCCTCAGTTCAGCGCTCAAGACCTGCCCTGCCTTGTAAGAAAATGCATCAAAAAGTAAGTCATTAAATAACTGTTTATTAATTTCTCTGATGCGTGAACGAGTCGTCAATTTGAAAGAGAGTGGATAAAAAGAAGAACATAAAGAAATATTTGAAAAAGTAAAGCCTACAGCACCCGGTATTCCCAGGCGGTCACCCATCCAAGTACTAACCGGGCTCGACGTTGCTTAACTTCGGTGATCGGACGAGAACCGGTGTTTTCAACGTGATATGGCCGTAGACGAGAGTCAGCGTTTGCGGCGCGGTATTTATATTCGGTTCGTATTGTCGCGTCGCAAGCGCAAGGTTCAGTACTTGAAATTTCAGTTTGACTTGATGATCGTCTTCCTTTTGGCAAACTGGTAGCCACGCTGTGCGCTAGCTCGTCCGACGTTGATACGTGAAAACAAAACTGACGTGTTTGATTGAGCAAGAAACTTAGAAAGGTGACGCGCCACCTACAGGGATAACAATTTGCTATTTCGCACTGTGGTCGCAAGAGGTCGCATGACTCAGTTCAGCGCCCAAGACCTGCCCTGCCTCGCCTCCTAGCAAAACGACTCAATAATTAAGTAGTTAAATAACTGTTTATTAATTTCATTGATGCGTGGGTGGATAAAAGGAAGAAAATTATATGAAAAAGAAAAGCCTACAGCACCCGGTATTCCCAGGCGGTCACCCATCCAAGTACTAACCGGGCTCGACGTTGCTTAACTTCGGTGATCGGACGAGAACCGGTGTTTTCAACGTGATATGGCCGTAGACGAGAGTCAGCGTTTGCGGCGCGGTATATATATTCGGTTCGTATTGTCGCGTCGCAAGCGCAAGGTTCAGTACTTGAAATTTCAGTTTGACTTGATGATCGTCTTCCTTTTGGCAAACTGGTAGCCACGCTGTGCGCTAGCTCGGCCGACGTTGATACGTGAAAACAAAACTGACGTGTTTGATTGAGCAAGAAACTTAGAAAGGTGACGCGCCACCTACAGGGATAACAATTTGCTATTTCGCACTGTGGTCGCAAGAGGTCGCATGCCTCAGTTCAGCGCTCAAGACCTGCCCTGCCTCGCCTCCTAGCAAAACGACTCAATAATTAAGTAGTTAAATAACTGTTTATTAATTTCATTGATGCGTGGGTGGATAAAAGGAAGAAAATTATATGAAAAAGAAAAGCCTACAGCACCCGGTATTCCCAGGCGGTCACCCATCCAAGTACTAACCGGGCTCGACGTTGCTTAACTTCGGTGATCGGACGAGAACCGGTGTTTTCAACGTGATATGGCCGTAGACGAAAGTGAGCGTTTGCGGCGCGGTATTTATATTCCGTGCGTATTGTCGCGTCGCAAGGTTTCGTTCTTTTCAGTTGGACCTTATCGTCTACGTATTGCTTAAATGACGTCACTGTTTAATTCAGCCTCGTTGTCAAAGCATTATCCATATTATTTCCACAAGAAAACGCACGTGTTTCCAACAATGAGAATAAGAAAGGTGACGCGCCACCTACAGGGACAATAACTTGCTATTTCGCGCACTGTGGTCGCAAGATGTCGCATGCCTCAGTTCAGCGGTCAAGACCTGCCCTGCCTTGTAAGAAAATGCATCAGTAAGTAAGTCATTAAACAACTGTTTATTAATTTCACTGATGCGTGAACGAGTCGTCAATTTGAAAGAGGGTGGATAAAAAGAAGAACATAAAGAAATATTTCAAAAAGAAAAGCCTACAGCGCCCGGTATTCCCAGGCGGTCACCCATCCAAGTACTAACCGGGCTCGACGTTGCTAAACTTCGGTGATCGGACGAGAATCGGTGTTTTCAACGTGATATGGCCGTAGACGAGATTCAGCATTTGCGGCGCGGTATTTATATTCGGTTCGTATTGTCGCGTCGCAAGCGCAAGGTTCAGTACTTGAAATTTCAGTTTGACTTGATGATCGTCTTCCTTTTGGCAAACTGGTAGCCACGCTGTGCGCTAGCTCGGCCGACGTTGATACGTGAAAACAAAACTGACGTGTTTGATTGAGCAAGAAACTTAGAAAGGTGACGCGCCATCTACAGGGATAACAATTTGCTATTTCGCACTGTGGTCGAAAGAGGTCGCATGCCTCAGTTCAGCGCTCAAGACCTGCCCTGCCTCGCCTCCTAGCAAAACGACTCAATAATTAAGTAGTTAAATAACTGTTTATTAATTTCATTGATGCGTGGGTGGATAAAAGGAAGACAATTATATGAAAAAGAAAAGCCTACAGCACCCGGTATTCCCAGGCGGTCACCCATCCAAGTACTAACCGGGCTCGACGTTGCTTAACTTCGGTGATCGGACGAGAACCGGTGTTTTCAAAGTGATATGGCCGTAGACGAGAGTCAGCGTTTGCGGCGCGGTATTTATATTCGGTTCGTATTGTCGCGTCGCAAGCGCAAGGTTCAGTACTTGAAATTTCAGTTTGACTTGATGATCGTCTTCCTTTTGGCAAACTGGTAGCCACGCTGTGCGCTAGCTCGGCCGACGTTGATACGTGAAAACAAAACTGACGTGTTTGATTGAGCAAGAAACTTAGAAAGGTGACGCGCCACCTACAGGGATAACAATTTGCTATTTCGCACTGTGGTCGCAAGAGGTCGCATGCCTCAGTTCAGCGCTCAAGACCTGCCCTGCCCCGCCTCCTAGCAAAACGACTCAATAATTAAGTAGTTAAATAACTGTTTATTAATTTCATTGATGCGTGGGTGGATAAAAGGAAGAAAATTATATGAAAAAGAAAAGCCTACAGCACCCGGTATTCCCAGGCGGTCACCCATCCAAGTACTAACCGGGCTCGACGTTGCTTAACTTCGGTGATCGGACGAGAACCGGTGTTTTCAACGTGATATGGCCGTAGACGAAAGTGAGCGTTTGCGGCGCGGTATTTATATTCCGTTCGTATTGTCGCGTCGCAAGGTTTCGTTCTTTTCAGTTGGACCTTATCGTCTACCGTATTGCTTAAATGACGTCATTGTTTAATTCAGCCTCGTTGTCAAAGCATTATCCATATTATTTCCACAAGAAAACGCACGTGTTTCCAACAATGAGAATAAGAAAGGTGACGCGCCACCTACAGGGACAATAACTTGCTATTTCGCGCACTGTGGTCGCAAGATGTCGCATGCCTCAGTTCAGCGCTCAAGACCTGCCCTGCCTTGTAAGAAAATGCATCAAAAAGTAAGTCATTAAATAACTGTTTATTAATTTCTCTGATGCGTGAACGAGTCGTCAATTTGAAAGAGAGTGGATAAAAAGAAGAACATAAAGAAATATTTGAAAAAGTAAAGCCTACAGCACCCGGTATTCCCAGGCGGTCACCCATCCAAGTACTAACCGGGCTCGACGTTGCTTAACTTCGGTGATCGGACGAGAACCGGTGTTTTCAACGTGATATGGCCGTAGACGAGAGTCAGCGTTTGCGGCGCGGTATTTATATTCGGTTCGTATTGTCGCGTCGCAAGCGCAAGGTTCAGTACTTGAAATTTCAGTTTGACTTGATGATCGTCTTCCTTTTGGCAAACTGGTAGCCACGCTGTGCGCTAGCTCGGCCGACGTTGATACGTGAAAACAAAACTGACGTGTTTGATTGAGCAAGAAACTTAGAAAGGTGACGCGCCACCTACAGGGATAACAATTTGCTATTTCGCACTGTGGTCGCAAGAGGTCGCATGACTCAGTTCAGCGCCCAAGACCTGCACTGCCTCGCCTCCTAGCAAAACGACTCAATAATTAAGTAGTTAAATAACTGTTTATTAATTTCATTGATGCGTGGGTGGATAAAAGGAAGAAAATTATATGAAAAAGAAAAGCCTACAGCACCCGGTATTCCCAGGCGGTCACCCATCCAAGTACTAACCGGGCTCGACGTTGCTTAACTTCGGTGATCGGACGAGAACCGGTGTTTTCAACGTGATATGGCCGTAGACGAGAGTCAGCGTTTGCGGCGCGGTATATATATTCGGTTCGTATTGTCGCGTCGCAAGCGCAAGGTTCAGTACTTGAAATTTCAGTTTGACTTGATGATCGTCTTCCTTTTGGCAAACTGGTAGCCACGCTGTGCGCTAGCTCGGCCGACGTTGATACGTGAAAACAAAACTGACGTGTTTGATTGAGCAAGAAACTTAGAAAGGTGACGCGCCACCTACAGGGATAACAATTTGCTATTTCGCACTGTGGTCGCAAGAGGTCGCATGCCTCAGTTCAGCGCTCAAGACCTGCCCTGCCTCGCCTCCTAGCAAAACGACTCAATAATTAAGTAGTTAAATAACTGTTTATTAATTTCATTGATGCGTGGGTGGATAAAAGGAAGAAAATTATATGAAAAAGAAAAGCCTACAGCACCCGGTATTCCCAGGCGGTCACCCATCCAAGTACTAACCGGGCTCGACGTTGCTTAACTTCGGTGATCGGACGAGAACCGGTGTTTTCAACGTGATATGGCCGTAGACGAAAGTGAGCGTTTGCGGCGCGGTATTTATATTCCGTGCGTATTGTCGCGTCGCAAGGTTTCGTTCTTTTCAGTTGGACCTTATCGTCTACGTATTGCTTAAATGACGTCACTGTTTAATTCAGCCTCGTTGTCAAAGCATTATCCATATTATTTCCACAAGAAAACGCACGTGTTTCCAACAATGAGAATAAGAAAGGTGACGCGCCACCTACAGGGACAATAACTTGCTATTTCGCGCACTGTGGTCGCAAGATGTCGCATGCCTCAGTTCAGCGCTCAAGACCTGCCCTGCCTTGTAAGAAAATGCATCAGTAAGTAAGTCATTAAACAACTGTTTATTAATTTCACTGATGCGTGAACGAGTCGTCAATTTGAAAGAGGGTGGATAAAAAGAAGAACATAAAGAAATATTTGAAAAAGAAAAGCCTACAGCGCCCGGTATTCCCAGGCGGTCACCCATCCAAGTACTAACCGGGCTCGACGTTGCTAAACTTCGGTGATCGGACGAGAATCGGTGTTTTCAACGTGATATGGCCGTAGACGAGATTCCGCATTTGCGGCGCGGTATTTATATTCGGTTCGTATTGTCGCGTCGCAAGCGCAAGGTTCAGTACTTGAAATTTCAGTTTGACTTGATGATCGTCTTCCTTTTGGCAAACTGGTAGCCACGCTGTGCGCTAGCTCGGCCGACGTTGATACGTGAAAACAAAACTGACGTGTTTGATTGAGCAAGAAACTTAGAAAGGTGACGCGCCACCTACAGGGATAACAATTTGCTATTTCGCACTGTGGTCGCAAGAGGTCGCATGCCTCAGTTCAGCGCTCAAGACCTGCCCTGCCTCGCCTCCTAGCAAAACGACTCAATAATTAAGTAGTTAAATAACTGTTTATTAATTGCATTGATGCGTGGGTGGATAAAAGGAAGACAATTATATGAAAAAGAAAAGCCTACAGCACCCGGTATTCCCAGGCGGTCACCCATCCAAGTACTAACCGGGCTCGACGTTGCTTAACTTCGGTGATCGGACGAGAACCGGTGTTTTCAAAGTGATATGGCCGTAGACGAGAGTCAGCGTTTGCGGCGCGGTATTTATATTCCGTGCGTATTGTCGCGTCGCAAGGTTTCGTTCTTTTCAGTTGGACCTTATCGTCTACGTATTGCTTAAATGACGTCACTGTTTAATTCAGCCTCGTTGTCAAAGCATTATCCATATTATTTCCACAAGAAAACGCACGTGTTTCCAACAATGAGAATAAGAAAGGTGACGCGCCACCTACAGGGACAATAACTTGCTATTTCGCGCACTGTGGTCGCAAGATGTCGCATGCCTCAGTTCAGCGCTCAAGACCTGCCCTGCCTTGTAAGAAAATGCATCAGTAAGTAAGTCATTAAACAACTGTTTATTAATTTCACTGATGCGTGAACGAGTCGTCAATTTGAAAGAGGGTGGATAAAAAGAAGAACATAAAGAAATATTTGAAAAAGAAAAGCCTACAGCGCCCGGTATTCCCAGGCGGTCACCCATCCAAGTACTAACCGGGCTCGACGTTGCTAAACTTCGGTGATCGGACGAGAATCGGTGTTTTCAACGTGATATGGCCGTAGACGAGATTCAGCATTTGCGGCGCGGTATTTATATTCGGTTCGTATTGTCGCGTCGCAAGCGCAAGGTTCAGTACTTGAAATTTCAGTTTGACTTGATGATCGTCTTCCTTTTGGCAAACTGGTAGCCACGCTGTGCGCTAGCTCGGCCGACGTTGATACGTGAAAACAAAACTGACGTGTTTGATTGAGCAAGAAACTTAGAAAGGTGACGCGCCACCTACAGGGATAACAATTTGCTATTTCGCACTGTGGTCGAAAGAGGTCGCATGCCTCAGTTCAGCGCTCAAGACCTGCCCTGCCTCGCCTCCTAGCAAAACGACTCAATAATTAAGTAGTTAAATAACTGTTTATTAATTGCATTGATGCGTGGGTGGATAAAAGGAAGACAATTATATGAAAAAGAAAAGCCTACAGCACCCGGTATTCCCAGGCGGTCACCCATCCAAGTACTAACCGGGCTCGACGTTGCTTAACTTCGGTGATCGGACGAGAACCGGTGTTTTCAAAGTGATATGGCCGTAGACGAGAGTCAGCGTTTGCGGCGCGGTATTTATATTCGGTTCGTATTGTCGCGTCGCAAGCGCAAGGTTCAGTACTTGAAATTTCAGTTTGACTTGATGATCGTCTTCCTTTTGGCAAACTGGTAGCCACGCTGTGCGCTAGCTCGGCCGACGTTGATACGTGAAAACAAAACTGACGTGTTTGATTGAGCAAGAAACTTAGAAAGGTGACGCGCCACCTACAGGGATAACAATTTGCTATTTCGCACTGTGGTCGCAAGAGGTCGCATGCCTCAGTTCAGCGCTCAAGACCTGCCCTGCCCCGCCTCCTAGCAAAACGACTCAATAATTAAGTAGTTAAATAACTGTTTATTAATTTCATTGATGCGTGGGTGGATAAAAGGAAGAAAATTATATGAAAAAGAAAAGCCTACAGCACCCGGTATTCCCAGGCGGTCACCCATCCAAGTACTAACCGGGCTCGACGTTGCTTAACTTCGGTGATCGGACGAGAACCGGTGTTTTCAACGTGATATGGCCGTAGACGAAAGTGAGCGTTTGCGGCGCGGTATTTATATTCCGTTCGTATTGTCGCGTCGCAAGGTTTCGTTCTTTTCAGTTGGACCTTATCGTCTACCGTATTGCTTAAATGACGTCATTGTTTAATTCAGCCTCGTTGTCAAAGCATTATCCATATTATTTCCACAAGAAAACGCACGTGTTTCCAACAATGAGAATAAGAAAGGTGACGCGCCACCTACAGGGACAATAACTTGCTATTTCGCGCACTGTGGTCGCAAGATGTCGCATGCCTCAGTTCAGCGCTCAAGACCTGCCCTGCCTTGTAAGAAAATGCATCAAAAAGTAAGTCATTAAATAACTGTTTATTAATTTCTCTGATGCGTGAACGAGTCGTCAATTTGAAAGAGATTGGATAAAAAGAAGAACATAAAGAAATATTTGAAAAAGTAAAGCCTACAGCACCCGGTATTCCCAGGCGGTCACCCATCCAAGTACTAACCGGGCTCGACGTTGCTTAACTTCGGTGATCGGACGAGAACCGGTGTTTTCAACGTGATATGGCCGTAGACGAGAGTCAGCGGTTGCGGCGCGGTATTTATATTCGGTTCGTATTGTCGCGTCGCAAGCGCAAGGTTCAGTACTTGAAATTTCAGTTTGACTTGATGATCGTCTTCCTTTTGGCAAACTGGTAGCCACGCTGTGCGCTAGCTCGGCCGACGTTGATACGTGAAAACAAAACTGACGTGTTTGATTGAGCAAGAAACTTATAAAGGTGACGCGCCACCTACAGGGATAACAATTTGCTATTTCGCACTGTGGTCGCAAGAGGTCGCATGCCTCAGTTCAGCGCTCAAGACCTGCCCTGCCTCGCCTCCTAGCAAAACGACTCAATAATTAAGTAGTTAAATAACTGTTTATTAATTTCATTGATGCGTGGGTGGATAAAAGGAAGAAAATTATATGAAAAAGAAAAGCCTACAGCACCCGGTATTCCCAGGCGGTCACCCATCCAAGTACTAACCGGGCTCGACGTTGCTTAACTTCGGTGATCGGACGAGAACCGGTGTTTTCAACGTGATATGGCCGTAGACGAGAGTCAGCGTTTGCGGCGCGGTATTTATATTCGGTTCGTATTGTCGCGTCGCAAGCGCAAGGTTCAGTACTTGAAATTTCAGTTTGACTTGATGATCGTCTTCCTTTTGGCAAACTGGTAGCCACGCTGTGCGCTAGCTCGGCCGACGTTGATACGTGAAAACAAAACTGACGTGTTTGATTGAGCAAGAAACTTAGAAAGGTGACGCGCCACCTACAGGGATAACAATTTGCTATTTCGCACTGTGGTCGCAAGAGGTCGCATGACTCAGTTCAGCGCCCAAGACCTGCACTGCCTCGCCTCCTAGCAAAACGACTCAATAATTAAGTAGTTAAATAACTGTTTATTAATTTCATTGATGCGTGGGTGGATAAAAGGAAGAAAATTATATGAAAAAGAAAAGCCTACAGCACCCGGTATTCCCAGGCGGTCACCCATCCAAGTACTAACCGGGCTCGACGTTGCTTAACTTCGGTGATCGGACGAGAACCGGTGTTTTCAACGTGATATGGCCGTAGACGAGAGTCAGCGTTTGCGGCGCGGTATATATATTCGGTTCGTATTGTCGCGTCGCAAGCGCAAGGTTCAGTACTTGAAATTTCAGTTTGACTTGATGATCGTCTTCCTTTTGGCAAACTGGTAGCCACGCTGTGCGCTAGCTCGGCCGACGTTGATACGTGAAAACAAAACTGACGTGTTTGATTGAGCAAGAAACTTAGAAAGGTGACGCGCCACCTACAGGGATAACAATTTGCTATTTCGCACTGTGGTCGCAAGAGGTCGCATGCCTCAGTTCAGCGCTCAAGACCTGCCCTGCCTCGCCTCCTAGCAAAACGACTCAATAATTAAGTAGTTAAATAACTGTTTATTAATTTCATTGATGCGTGGGTGGATAAAAGGAAGAAAATTATATGAAAAAGAAAAGCCTACAGCACCCGGTATTCCCAGGCGGTCACCCATCCAAGTACTAACCGGGCTCGACGTTGCTTAACTTCGGTGATCGGACGAGAACCGGTGTTTTCAACGTGATATGGCCGTAGACGAAAGTGAGCGTTTGCGGCGCGGTATTTATATTCCGTGCGTATTGTCGCGTCGCAAGGTTTCGTTCTTTTCAGTTGGACCTTATCGTCTACGTATTGCTTAAATGACGTCACTGTTTAATTCAGCCTCGTTGTCAAAGCATTATCCATATTATTTCCACAAGAAAACGCACGTGTTTCCAACAATGAGAATAAGAAAGGTGACGCGCCACCTACAGGGACAATAACTTGCTATTTCGCGCACTGTGGTCGCAAGATGTCGCATGCCTCAGTTCAGCGCTCAAGACCTGCCCTGCCTTGTAAGAAAATGCATCAGTAAGTAAGTCATTAAACAACTGTTTATTAATTTCACTGATGCGTGAACGAGTCGTCAATTTGAAAGAGGGTGGATAAAAAGAAGAACATAAAGAAATATTTGAAAAAGAAAAGCCTACAGCGCCCGGTATTCCCAGGCGGTCACCCATCCAAGTACTAACCGGGCTCGACGTTGCTAAACTTCGGTGATCGGACGAGAATCGGTGTTTTCAACGTGATATGGCCGTAGACGAGATTCCGCATTTGCGGCGCGGTATTTATATTCGGTTCGTATTGTCGCGTCGCAAGCGCAAGGTTCAGTACTTGAAATTTCAGTTTGACTTGATGATCGTCTTCCTTTTGGCAAACTGGTAGCCACGCTGTGCGCTAGCTCGGCCGACGTTGATACGTGAAAACAAAACTGACGTGTTTGATTGAGCAAGAAACTTAGAAAGGTGACGCGCCACCTACAGGGATAACAATTTGCTATTTCGCACTGTGGTCGCAAGAGGTCGCATGCCTCAGTTCAGCGCTCAAGACCTGCCCTGCCTCGCCTCCTAGCAAAACGACTCAATAATTAAGTAGTTAAATAACTGTTTATTAATTGCATTGATGCGTGGGTGGATAAAAGGAAGACAATTATATGAAAAAGAAAAGCCTACAGCACCCGGTATTCCCAGGCGGTCACCCATCCAAGTACTAACCGGGCTCGACGTTGCTTAACTTCGGTGATCGGACGAGAACCGGTGTTTTCAAAGTGATATGGCCGTAGACGAGAGTCAGCGTTTGCGGCGCGGTATTTATATTCCGTGCGTATTGTCGCGTCGCAAGGTTTCGTTCTTTTCAGTTGGACCTTATCGTCTACGTATTGCTTAAATGACGTCACTGTTTAATTCAGCCTCGTTGTCAAAGCATTATCCATATTATTTCCACAAGAAAACGCACGTGTTTCCAACAATGAGAATAAGAAAGGTGACGCGCCACCTACAGGGACAATAACTTGCTATTTCGCGCACTGTGGTCGCAAGATGTCGCATGCCTCAGTTCAGCGCTCAAGACCTGCCCTGCCTTGTAAGAAAATGCATCAGTAAGTAAGTCATTAAACAACTGTTTATTAATTTCACTGATGCGTGAACGAGTCGTCAATTTGAAAGAGGGTGGATAAAAAGAAGAACATAAAGAAATATTTGAAAAAGAAAAGCCTACAGCGCCCGGTATTCCCAGGCGGTCACCCATCCAAGTACTAACCGGGCTCGACGTTGCTAAACTTCGGTGATCGGACGAGAATCGGTGTTTTCAACGTGATATGGCCGTAGACGAGATTCAGCATTTGCGGCGCGGTATTTATATTCGGTTCGTATTGTCGCGTCGCAAGCGCAAGGTTCAGTACTTGAAATTTCAGTTTGACTTGATGATCGTCTTCCTTTTGGCAAACTGGTAGCCACGCTGTGCGCTAGCTCGGCCGACGTTGATACGTGAAAACAAAACTGACGTGTTTGATTGAGCAAGAAACTTAGAAAGGTGACGCGCCACCTACAGGGATAACAATTTGCTATTTCGCACTGTGGTCGAAAGAGGTCGCATGCCTCAGTTCAGCGCTCAAGACCTGCCCTGCCTCGCCTCCTAGCAAAACGACTCAATAATTAAGTAGTTAAATAACTGTTTATTAATTGCATTGATGCGTGGGTGGATAAAAGGAAGACAATTATATGAAAAAGAAAAGCCTACAGCACCCGGTATTCCCAGGCGGTCACCCATCCAAGTACTAACCGGGCTCGACGTTGCTTAACTTCGGTGATCGGACGAGAACCGGTGTTTTCAAAGTGATATGGCCGTAGACGAGAGTCAGCGTTTGCGGCGCGGTATTTATATTCGGTTCGTATTGTCGCGTCGCAAGCGCAAGGTTCAGTACTTGAAATTTCAGTTTGACTTGATGATCGTCTTCCTTTTGGCAAACTGGTAGCCACGCTGTGCGCTAGCTCGGCCGACGTTGATACGTGAAAACAAAACTGACGTGTTTGATTGAGCAAGAAACTTAGAAAGGTGACGCGCCACCTACAGGGATAACAATTTGCTATTTCGCACTGTGGTCGCAAGAGGTCGCATGCCTCAGTTCAGCGCTCAAGACCTGCCCTGCCCCGCCTCCTAGCAAAACGACTCAATAATTAAGTAGTTAAATAACTGTTTATTAATTTCATTGATGCGTGGGTGGATAAAAGGAAGAAAATTATATGAAAAAGAAAAGCCTACAGCACCCGGTATTCCCAGGCGGTCACCCATCCAAGTACTAACCGGGCTCGACGTTGCTTAACTTCGGTGATCGGACGAGAACCGGTGTTTTCAACGTGATATGGCCGTAGACGAAAGTGAGCGTTTGCGGCGCGGTATTTATATTCCGTTCGTATTGTCGCGTCGCAAGGTTTCGTTCTTTTCAGTTGGACCTTATCGTCTACCGTATTGCTTAAATGACGTCATTGTTTAATTCAGCCTCGTTGTCAAAGCATTATCCATATTATTTCCACAAGAAAACGCACGTGTTTCCAACAATGAGAATAAGAAAGGTGACGCGCCACCTACAGGGACAATAACTTGCTATTTCGCGCACTGTGGTCGCAAGATGTCGCATGCCTCAGTTCAGCGCTCAAGACCTGCCCTGCCTTGTAAGAAAATGCATCAAAAAGTAAGTCATTAAATAACTGTTTATTAATTTCTCTGATGCGTGAACGAGTCGTCAATTTGAAAGAGATTGGATAAAAAGAAGAACATAAAGAAATATTTGAAAAAGTAAAGCCTACAGCACCCGGTATTCCCAGGCGGTCACCCATCCAAGTACTAACCGGGCTCGACGTTGCTTAACTTCGGTGATCGGACGAGAACCGGTGTTTTCAACGTGATATGGCCGTAGACGAGAGTCAGCGGTTGCGGCGCGGTATTTATATTCGGTTCGTATTGTCGCGTCGCAAGCGCAAGGTTCAGTACTTGAAATTTCAGTTTGACTTGATGATCGTCTTCCTTTTGGCAAACTGGTAGCCACGCTGTGCGCTAGCTCGGCCGACGTTGATACGTGAAAACAAAACTGACGTGTTTGATTGAGCAAGAAACTTATAAAGGTGACGCGCCACCTACAGGGATAACAATTTGCTATTTCGCACTGTGGTCGCAAGAGGTCGCATGCCTCAGTTCAGCGCTCAAGACCTGCCCTGCCTCGCCTCCTAGCAAAACGACTCAATAATTAAGTAGTTAAATAACTGTTTATTAATTTCATTGATGCGTGGGTGGATAAAAGGAAGAAAATTATATGAAAAAGAAAAGCCTACAGCACCCGGTATTCCCAGGCGGTCACCCATCCAAGTACTAACCGGGCTCGACGTTGCTTAACTTCGGTGATCGGACGAGAACCGGTGTTTTCAACGTGATATGGCCGTAGACGAGAGTCAGCGTTTGCGGCGCGGTATTTATATTCGGTTCGTATTGTCGCGTCGCAAGCGCAAGGTTCAGTACTTGAAATTTCAGTTTGACTTGATGATCGTCTTCCTTTTGGCAAACTGGTAGCCACGCTGTGCGCTAGCTCGGCCGACGTTGATACGTGAAAACAAAACTGACGTGTTTGATTGAGCAAGAAACTTAGAAAGGTGACGCGCCACCTACAGGGATAACAATTTGCTATTTCGCACTGTGGTCGAAAGAGGTCGCATGCCTCAGTTCAGCGCTCAAGACCTGCCCTGCCTCGCCTCCTAGCAAAACGACTCAATAATTAAGTAGTTAAATAACTGTTTATTAATTTCATTGATGCGTGGGTGGATAAAAGGAAGACAATTATATGAAAAAGAAAAGCCTACAGCACCCGGTATTCCCAGGCGGTCACCCATCCAAGTACTAACCGGGCTCGACGTTGCTTAACTTCGGTGATCGGACGAGAACCGGTGTTTTCAAAGTGATATGGCCGTAGACGAGAGTCAGCGTTTGCGGCGCGGTATTTATATTCGGTTCGTATTGTCGCGTCGCAAGCGCAAGGTTCAGTACTTGAAATTTCAGTTTGACTTGATGATCGTCTTCCTTTTGGCAAACTGGTAGCCACGCTGTGCGCTAGCTCGGCCGACGTTGATACGTGAAAACAAAACTGACGTGTTTGATTGAGCAAGAAACTTAGAAAGGTGACGCGCCACCTACAGGGATAACAATTTGCTATTTCGCACTGTGGTCGCAAGAGGTCGCATGCCTCAGTTCAGCGCTCAAGACCTGCCCTGCCCCGCCTCCTAGCAAAACGACTCAATAATTAAGTAGTTAAATAACTGTTTATTAATTTCATTGATGCGTGGGTGGATAAAAGGAAGAAAATTATATGAAAAAGAAAAGCCTACAGCACCCGGTATTCCCAGGCGGTCACCCATCCAAGTACTAACCGGGCTCGACGTTGCTTAACTTCGGTGATCGGACGAGAACCGGTGTTTTCAACGTGATATGGCCGTAGACGAAAGTGAGCGTTTGCGGCGCGGTATTTATATTCCGTTCGTATTGTCGCGTCGCAAGGTTTCGTTCTTTTCAGTTGGACCTTATCGTCTACCGTATTGCTTAAATGACGTCATTGTTTAATTCAGCCTCGTTGTCAAAGCATTATCCATATTATTTCCACAAGAAAACGCACGTGTTTCCAACAATGAGAATAAGAAAGGTGACGCGCCACCTACAGGGACAATAACTTGCTATTTCGCGCACTGTGGTCGCAAGATGTCGCATGCCTCAGTTCAGCGCTCAAGACCTGCCCTGCCTTGTAAGAAAATGCATCAAAAAGTAAGTCATTAAATAACTGTTTATTAATTTCTCTGATGCGTGAACGAGTCGTCAATTTGAAAGAGAGTGGATAAAAAGAAGAACATAAAGAAATATTTGAAAAAGTAAAGCCTACAGCACCCGGTATTCCCAGGCGGTCACCCATCCAAGTACTAACCGGGCTCGACGTTGCTTAACTTCGGTGATCGGACGAGAACCGGTGTTTTCAAAGTGATATGGCCGTAGACGAGAGTCAGCGTTTGCGGCGCGGTATTTATATTCGGTTCGTATTGTCGCGTCGCAAGCGCAAGGTTCAGTACTTGAAATTTCAGTTTGACTTGATGATCGTCTTCCTTTTGGCAAACTGGTAGCCACGCTGTGCGCTAGCTCGGCCGACGTTGATACGTGAAAACAAAACTGACGTGTTTGATTGAGCAAGAAACTTAGAAAGGTGACGCGCCACCTACAGGGATAACAATTTGCTATTTCGCACTGTGGTCGCAAGAGGTCGCATGCCTCAGTTCAGCGCTCAAGACCTGCCCTGCCCCGCCTCCTAGCAAAACGACTCAATAATTAAGTAGTTAAATAACTGTTTATTAATTTCATTGATGCGTGGGTGGATAAAAGGAAGAAAATTATATGAAAAAGAAAAGCCTACAGCACCCGGTATTCCCAGGCGGTCACCCATCCAAGTACTAACCGGGCTCGACGTTGCTTAACTTCGGTGATCGGACGAGAACCGGTGTTTTCAACGTGATATGGCCGTAGACGAAAGTGAGCGTTTGCGGCGCGGTATTTATATTCCGTTCGTATTGTCGCGTCGCAAGGTTTCGTTCTTTTCAGTTGGACCTTATCGTCTACCGTATTGCTTAAATGACGTCGTTGTTTAATTCAGCCTCGTTGTCAAAGCATTATCCATATTATTTCCACAAGAAAACGCACGTGTTTCCAACAATGAGAATAAGAAAGGTGACGCGCCACCTACAGGGACAATAACTTGCTATTTCGCGCACTGTGGTCGCAAGATGTCGCATGCCTCAGTTCAGCGCTCAAGACCTGCCCTGCCTTGTAAGAAAATGCATCAAAAAGTAAGTCATTAAATAACTGTTTATTAATTTCTCTGATGCGTGAACGAGTCGTCAATTTGAAAGAGAGTGGATAAAAAGAAGAACATAAAGAAATATTTGAAAAAGTAAAGCCTACAGCACCCGGTATTCCCAGGCGGTCACCCATCCAAGTACTAACCGGGCTCGACGTTGCTTAACTTCGGTGATCGGACGAGAACCGGTGTTTTCAACGTGATATGGCCGTAGACGAGAGTCAGCGTTTGCGGCGCGGTATTTATATTCGGTTCGTATTGTCGCGTCGCAAGCGCAAGGTTCAGTACTTGAAATTTCAGTTTGACTTGATGATCGTCTTCCTTTTGGCAAACTGGTAGCCACGCTGTGCGCTAGCTCGGCCGACGTTGATACGTGAAAACAAAACTGACGTGTTTGATTGAGCAAGAAACTTAGAAAGTTGACGCGCCACCTACAGGGATAACAATTTGCTATTTCGCACTGTGGTCGCAAGAGGTCGCATGCCTCAGTTCAGCGCTCAAGACCTGCCCTGCCTCGCCTCCTAGCAAAACGACTCAATAATTAAGTAGTTAAATAACTGTTTATTAATTTCATTGATGCGTGGGTGGATAAAAGGAAGAAAATTATATGAAAAAGAAAAGCCTACAGCACCCGGTATTCCCAGGCGGTCACCCATCCAAGTACTAACCGGGCTCGACGTTGCTTAACTTCGGTGATCGGACGAGAACCGGTGTTTTCAACGTGATATGGCCGTAGACGAAAGTGAGCGTTTGCGGCGCGGTATTTATATTCCGTGCGTATTGTCGCGTCGCAAGGTTTCGTTCTTTTCAGTTGGACCTTATCGTCTACGTATTGCTTAAATGACGTCACTGTTTAATTCAGCCTCGTTGTCAAAGCATTATCCATATTATTTCCACAAAAAACGCACGTGTTTCCAACAATGAGAATAAGAAAGGTGACGCGCCACCTACAGGGACAATAACTTGCTATTTCGCGCACTGTGGTCGCAAGATGTCGCATGCCTCAGTTCAGCGCTCAAGACCTGCCCTGCCTTGTAAGAAAATGCATCAGTAAGTAAGTCATTAAACAACTGTTTATTAATTTCACTGATGCGTGAACGAGTCGTCAATTTGAAAGAGGGTGGATAAAAAGAAGAATATAAAGAAATATTTGAAAAAGAAAAGCCTACAGCACCCGGTATTCCCAGGCGGTCACCCATCCAAGTACTAACCGGGCTCGACGTTGCTTAACTTCGGTGATCGGACGAGAACCGGTGTTTTCAACGTGATATGGCCGTAGACGAGAGTCAGCGTTTGCGGCGCGGTATTTATATTCGGTTCGTATTGTCGCGCCGCAAGCGCAAGGTTCAGTACTTGAAATTTCAGTTTGACTTGATGATCGTCTTCCTTTTGGCAAACTGGTAGCCACGCTGTGCGCTAGCTCGGCCGACGTTGATACGTGAAAACAAAACTGACGTGTTTGATTGAGCAAGAAACATAGAAAGGTGACGCGCCACCTACAGGGATAACAATTTGCTATTTCGCACTGTGGTCGCAAGAGGTCGCATGCCTCAGTTCAGCGCTCAAGACCTGTCTGCCTTGTAAGAAAATGCATCAATAAGTAAGTCATTAAACAACTGTTTATTAATTTCACTGATGCGTGAACGAGTCGTCAATTTGAAAAGGGTGGATAAAAAGAAGAACACAAAGAAATATTTGAAAAAGAAAAGCCTACAGCACCCGGTATTCCCAGGCGGTCACCCATCCAAGTACCAACCGGGCTCGACGTTGCTTAACTTCGGTGATCGGACGAGAACCGGTGTTTTCAACGTGATATGGCCGTAGACGAGAGTCAGCGTTTGCGGCGCGGTATTTATATTCGGTTCGTATTGTCGCGTCGCAAGCGCAAGGTTCAGTACTTGAAATTTCAGTTTGACTTGATAATCGTCTTCCTTTTGGCAAACTGGTAGCCACGCTGTGCGCTAGCTCGGCCGACGTTGATACGTGAAAACAAAACTGACGTGTTTGATTGAGCAAGAAACTTAGAAAGGTGACGCGCCACCTACAGGGATAACAATTTGCTATTTCGCACTGTAGTCGCAAGAGGTCGCATGCCTCAGTTCAGCGCTCAAGACCTGCCCTGCCACGCCTCCTAGCAAAACGACTCAATAATTAAGTAGTTAAATAACTGTTTATTAATTTCATTGATGCGTGGGTGGATAAAAGGAAGAAAATTATATGAAAAAGAAAAGCCTACAGCACCCGGTATTCCCAGGCGGTCACCCATCCAAGTACTAACCGGGCTCGACGTTGCTTAACTTCGGTGATCGGACGAGAACCGGTGTTTTCAACGAGATATGGCCGTAGACGAGAGTCAGCGTTTGCGGCGCGGTATTTATATTCGGTTCGTATTGTCGCGTCGCAAGCGCAAGGTTCAGTACTTGAAATTTCAGTTTGACTTGATGATCGTCTTCCTTTTGGCACACTGGTAGCCACGCTGTGCGCTAGCTCGGCCGACGTTGATACGTGAAAACAAAACTGACGTGTTTGATTGAGCAAGAAACTTAGAAAGTTGACGCGCCACCTACAGGGATAACAATTTGCTATTTCGCACTGTGGTCGCAAGAGGTCGCATGCCTCAGTTCAGCGCTCAAGACCTGCCCTGCCTCGCCTCCTAGCAAAACGACTCAATAATTAAGTAGTTAAATAACTGTTTATTAATTTCATTGATGCGTGGGTGGATAAAAGGAAGAAAATTATATGAAAAAGAAAAGCCTACAGCACCCGGTATTCCCAGGCGGTCACCCATCCAAGTACTAACCGGGCTCGACGTTGCTTAACTTCGGTGATCGGACGAGAACCGGTGTTTTCAACGTGATATGGCCGTAGACGAAAGTGAGCGTTTGCGGCGCGGTATTTATATTCCGTGCGTATTGTCGCGTCGCAAGGTTTCGTTCTTTTCAGTTGGACCTTATCGTCTACGTATTGCTTAAATGACGTCACTGTTTAATTCAGCCTCGTTGTCAAAGCATTATCCATATTATTTCCACAAGAAAACGCACGTGTTTCCAACAATGAGAATAAGAAAGGTGACGCGCCACCTACAGGGACAATAACTTGCTATTTCGCGCACTGTGGTCGCAAGATGTCACATGCCTCAGTTCAGCGCTCAAGACCTGCCCTGCCTTGTAAGAAAATGCATCAGTAAGTAAGTCATTAAACAACTGTTTATTAATTTCACTGATGCGTGAACGAGTCGTCAATTTGAAAGAGGGTGGATAAAAAGAAGAATATAAAGAAATATTTGAAAAAGAAAAGCCTACAGCACCCGGTATTCCCAGGCGGTCACCCATCCAAGTACTAACCGGGCTCGACGTTGCTTAACTTCGGTGATCGGACGAGAACCGGTGTTTTCAACGTGATATGGCCGTAGACGAGAGTCAGCGTTTGCGGCGCGGTATTTATATTCGGTTCGTATTGTCGCGCCGCAAGCGCAAGGTTCAGTACTTGAAATTTCAGTTTGACTTGATGATCGTCTTCCTTTTGGCAAACTGGTAGCCACGCTGTGCGCTAGCTCGGCCGACGTTGATACGTGAAAACAAAACTGACGTGTTTGATTGAGCAAGAAACATAGAAAGGTGACGCGCCACCTACAGGGATAACAATTTGCTATTTCGCACTGTGGTCGCAAGAGGTCGCATGCCTCAGTTCAGCGCTCAAGACCTGTCTGCCTTGTAAGAAAATGCATCAATAAGTAAGTCATTAAACAACTGTTTATTAATTTCACTGATGCGTGAACGAGTCGTCAATTTGAAAAGGGTGGATAAAAAGAAGAACACAAAGAAATATTTGAAAAAGAAAAGCCTACAGCACCCGGTATTCCCAGGCGGTCACCCATCCAAGTACTAACCGGGCTCGACGTTGCTTAACTTCGGTGATCGGACGAGAACCGGTGTTTTCAACGTGATATGGCCGTAGACGAGAGTCAGCGTTTGCGGCGCGGTATTTATATTCGGTTCGTATTGTCGCGTCGCAAGCGCAAGGTTCAGTACTTGAAATTTCAGTTTGACTTGATAATCGTCTTCCTTTTGGCAAACTGGTAGCCACGCTGTGCGCTAGCTCGGCCGACGTTGATACGTGAAAACAAAACTGACGTGTTTGATTGAGCAAGAAACTTAGAAAGGTGACGCGCCACCTACAGGGATAACAATTTGCTATTTCGCACTGTGGTCGCAAGAGGTCGCATGCCTCAGTTCAGCGCTCAAGACCTGCCCTGCCACGCCTCCTAGCAAAACGACTCAATAATTAAGTAGTTAAATAACTGTTTATTAATTTCATTGATGCGTGGGTGGATAAAAGGAAGAAAATTATATGAAAAAGAAAAGCCTACAGCACCCGGTATTCCCAGGCGGTCACCCATCCAAGTACTAACCGGGCTCGACGTTGCTTAACTTCGGTGATCGGACGAGAACCGGTGTTTTCAACGTGATATGGCCGTAGACGAGAGTCAGCGTTTGCGGCGCGGTATTTATATTCGGTTCGTATTGTCGCGTCGCAAGCGCAAGGTTCAGTACTTGAAATTTCAGTTTGACTTGATGATCGTCTTCCTTTTGGCAAACTGGTAGCCACGCTGTGCGCTAGCTCGGCCGACGTTGATACGTGAAAACAAAACTGACGTGTTTGATTGAGCAAGAAACTTAGAAAGGTGACGC
>OZ024861.1:36164323-36166823 GCA_964017155.1 Oasisia sp. SBJ-2009 | reverse complement strand
CCCAGGCGGTCACCCATCCAAGTACTAACCGGGCTCGACGTTGCTTAACTTCGGTGATCGGACGAGAACCGGTGTTTTCAACGTGATATGGCCGTAGACGAGAGTCAGCGTTTGCGGCGCGGTATTTATATTCGGTTCGTATTGTCGCGTCGCAAGCGCAAGGTTCAGTACTTGAAATTTCAGTTTGACTTGATGATCGTCTTCCTTTTGGCAAACTGGTAGCCACGCTGTGCGCTAGCTCGGCCGACGTTGATACGTGAAAACAAAACTGACGTGTTTGATTGAGCAAGAAACTTAGAAAGGTGACGCGCCACCTACAGGGATAACAATTTGCTATTTCGCACTGTGGTCGTAAGAGGTCGCATGCCTCAGTTCAGCGCTCAAGACCTGCCCTGCCACGCCTCCTAGCAAAACGACTCAATAATTAAGTAGTTAAATAACTGTTTATTAATTTCATTGATGCGTGGGTGGATAAAAGGAAGAAAATTATATGAAAAAGAAAAGCCTACAGCACCCGGTATTCCCAGGCGGTCACCCATCCAAGTACTAACCGGGCTCGACGTTGCTTAACTTCGGTGATCGGACGAGAACCGGTGTTTTCAACGTGATATGGCCGTAGACGAGAGTCAGCGTTTGCGGCGCGGTATTTATATTCGGTTCGTATTGTCGCGTCGCAAGCGCAAGGTTCAGTACTTGAAATTTCAGTTTGACTTGATGATCGTCTTCCTTTTGGCACACTGGTAGCCACGCTGTGCGCTAGCTCGGCCGACGTTGATACGTGAAAACAAAACTGACGTGTTTGATTGAGCAAGAAACTTAGAAAGTTGACGCGCCACCTACAGGGATAACAATTTGCTATTTCGCACTGTGGTCGCAAGAGGTCGCATGCCTCAGTTCAGCGCTCAAGACCTGCCCTGCCTCGCCTCCTAGCAAAACGACTCAATAATTAAGTAGTTAAATAACTGTTTATTAATTTCATTGATGCGTGGGTGGATAAAAGGAAGAAAATTATATGAAAAAGAAAAGCCTACAGCACCCGGTATTCCCAGGCGGTCACCCATCCAAGTACTAACCGGGCTCGACGTTGCTTAACTTCGGTGATCGGACGAGAACCGGTGTTTTCAACGTGATATGGCCGTAGACGAAAGTGAGCGTTTGCGGCGCGGTATTTATATTCCGTGCGTATTGTCGCGTCGCAAGGTTTCGTTCTTTTCAGTTGGTCCTTATCGTCTACGTATTGCTTAAATGACGTCACTGTTTAATTCAGCCTCGTTGTCAAAGCATTATCCATATTATTTCCACAAGAAAACGCACGTGTTTCCAACAATGAGAATAAGAAAGGTGACGCGCCACCTACAGGGACAATAACTTGCTATTTCGCGCACTGTGGTCGCAAGATGTCGCATGCCTCAGTTCAGCGCTCAAGACCTGCCCTGCCTCGCCTCCTAGCAAAACGACTCAATAATTAAGTAGTTAAATAACTGTTTATTAATTTCATTGACGTGTGGGTGGATAAAAGGAAGAAAATTATATGAAAAAGAAAAGCCTACAGCACCCGGTATTCCCAGGCGGTCACCCATCCAAGTACTAACCGGGCTCGACGTTGCTTAACTTCGGTGATCGGACGAGAACCGGTGTTTTCAACGTGATATGGCCGTAGACGAGAGTCAGCGTTTGCGGCGCGGTATTTATATCCGGTTCGTATTGTCGCGCCGCAAGCGCAAGGTTCAGTACTTGAAATTTCAGTTTGACTTGATGATCGTCTTCCTTTTGGCAAACTGGTAGCCACGCTGTTGGCTAGCTCGGCCGACGTTGATACGTGAAAACAAAACTGACGTGTTTGATTGAGCAAGAAACATAGAAAGGTGACGCGCCACCTACAGGGATAACAATTTGCTATTTCGCACTGTGGTCGCAAGAGGTCGCATGCCTCAGTTCAGCGCTCAAGACCTGTCTGCCTTGTAAGAAAATGCATCAATAAGTAAGTCATTAAACAACTGTTTATTAATTTCACTGATGCGTGAACGAGTCGTCAATTTGAAAAGGGTGGATAAAAAGAAGAACACAAAGAAATATTTGAAAAAGAAAAGCCTACAGCACCCGGTATTCCCAGGCGGTCACCCATCCAAGTACTAACCGGGCTCGACGTTGCTTAACTTCGGTGATCGGACGAGAACCGGTGTTTTCAACGTGATATGGCCGTAGACGAGAGTCAGCGTTTGCGGCGCGGTATTTATATTCGGTTCGTATTGTCGCGCCGCAAGCGCAAGGTTCAGTACTTGAAATTTCAGTTTGACTTGATGATCGTCTTCCTTTTGGCAAACTGGTAGCCACGCTGTGCGCTAGCTCGGCCGACGTTGATACGTGAAAACAAAACTGACGTGTTTGATTGAGCAAGAAACATAGAAAGGTGACGCGCCACCTACAGGGATAACAATTTGCTATTTCGCACTGTGGTCGCAAGAGGTCGCATGCCTCAGTTCAGCGCTCAAGACCTGTC
>OZ024861.1:35979323-36159323 GCA_964017155.1 Oasisia sp. SBJ-2009 | reverse complement strand
TGATATGGCCGTAGACGAGAGTCAGCGTTTGCGGCGCGGTATTTATATTCGGTTCGTATTGTCGCGCCGCAAGCGCAAGGTTCAGTACTTGAAATTTCAGTTTGACTTGATGATCGTCTTCCTTTTGGCAAACTGGTAGCCACGCTGTGCGCTAGCTCGGCCGACGTTGATACGTGAAAACAAAACTGACGTGTTTGATTGAGCAAGAAACATAGAAAGGTGACGCGCCACCTACAGGGATAACAATTTGCTATTTCGCACTGTGGTCGCAAGAGGTCGCATACCTCAGTTCAGCGCTCAAGACCTGTCTGCCTTGTAAGAAAATGCATCAATAAGTAAGTCATTAAACAACTGTTTATTAATTTCACTGATGCGTGAACGAGTCGTCAATTTGAAAAGGGTGGATAAAAAGAAGAACACAAAGAAATATTTGAAAAAGAAAAGCCTACAGCACCCGGTATTCCCAGGCGGTCACCCATCCAAGTACTAACCGGGCTCGACGTTGCTTAACTTCGGTGATCGGACGAGAACCGGTGTTTTCAACGTGATATGGCCGTAGACGAGAGTCAGCGTTTGCGGCGCGGTATTTATATTCGGTTCGTATTGTCGCGTCGCAAGCGCAAGGTTCAGTACTTGAAATTTCAGTTTGACTTGATAATCGTCTTCCTTTTGGCAAACTGGTAGCCACGCTGTGCGCTAGCTCGGCCGACGTTGATACGTGAAAACAAAACTGACGTGTTTGATTGAGCAAGAAACTTAGAAAGGTGACGCGCCACCTACAGGGATAACAATTTGCTATTTCGCACTGTGGTCGCAAGAGGTCGCATGCCTCAGTTCAGCGCTCAAGACCTGCCCTGCCACGCCTCCTAGCAAAACGACTCAATAATTAAGTAGTTAAATAACTGTTTATTAATTTCATTGATGCGTGGGTGGATAAAAGGAAGAAAATTATATGAAAAAGAAAAGCCTACAGCACCCGGTATTCCCAGGCGGTCACCCATCCAAGTACTAACCGGGCTCGACGTTGCTTAACTTCGGTGATCGGACGAGAACCGGTGTTTTCAACGTGATATGGCCGTAGACGAGAGTCAGCGTTTGCGGCGCGGTATTTATATTCGGTTCGTATTGTCGCGTCGCAAGCGCAAGGTTCAGTACTTTAAATTTCAGTTTGACTTGATGATCGTCTTCCTTTTGGCAAACTGGTAGCCACGCTGTGCGCTAGCTCGGCCGACGTTGATACGTGAAAACAAAACTGACGTGTTTGATTGAGCAAGAAACTTAGAAAGGTGACGCGCCACCTACAGGGATAACAATTTGCTGTTTGGCACTGTGGTCGCAAGAGGTCGCATGCCTCAGTTCAGCGCTCAAGACCTGCCCTGCCTCGCCTCCTAGCAAAACGACTCAATAATTAAGTAGTTAAATAACTGTTTATTAATTTCATTGATGCGTGGGTGGATAAAAGGAAGAAAATTATATGAAAAAGAAAAGCCTACAGCACCCGGTATTCCCAGGCGGTCACCCATCCAAGTACTAACCGGGCTCGACGTTGCTTAACTTCGGTGATCGGACGAGAACCGGTGTTTTCAACGTGATATGGCCGTAGACGAAACTGAGCGTTTGCGGCGCGGTATTTATATTCCGTTCGTATTTTCGCGTCGCAAGGTTTCGTTCTTTTCAGTTGGACCTTATCGTCTACCGTATTGCTTAAATGACGTCACTGTTTAATTCAGCCTCGTTGTCAAAGCATTATCCATATTATTTCCACAAGAAAACGCACGTGTTTCCAACAATGAGAATAAGAAAGGTGACGCGCCACCTACAGGGACAATAACTTGCTATTTCGCGCACTGTGGTCGCAAGATGTCGCATGCCTCAGTTCAGCGCTCAAGACCTGCCCTGCCTCGCCTCCTAGCAAAACGACTCAATAATTAAGTAGTTAAATAACTGTTTATTAATTTCATTGACGTGTGGGTGGATAAAAGGAAGAAAATTATATGAAAAAGAAAAGCCTACAGCACCCGGTATTCCCAGGCGGTCACCCATCCAAGTACTAACCGGGCTCGACGTTGCTTAACTTCGGTGATCGGACGAGAACCGGTGTTTTCAACGTGATATGGCCGTAGACGAAAGTGCGCGTTTGCGGCGCGGTATTTATATTCCGTGCGTATTGTCGCGTCGCAAAGTTTCGTTCTTTTCAGTTGGACCTTATCGTCTACCGTATTGCTTAAATGACGTCACTGTTTAATTCAGCCTCGTTGTCAAAGCATTATCCATATTATTTCCACAAGAAAACGCACGTGTTTCCAACAATGAGAATAAGAAAGGTGACGCGCCACCTACAGGGACAATAACTTGCTATTTCGCGCACTGTGGTCGCAAGATGTCGCATGCCTCAGTTCAGCGCTCAAGACCTGCCCTGCCTCGCCTCCTAGCAAAACGACTCAATAATTAAGTAGTTAAATAACTGTTTATTAATTTCATTGACGCGTGGGTGGATAAAAGGAAGAAAATTATATGAAAAAGAAAAGCCTACAGCACCCGGTATTCCCAGGCGGTCACCCATCCAAGTACTAACCGGGCTCGACGTTGCTTAACTTCGGTGATCGGACGAGAACCGGTGTTTTCAACGTGATATGGCCGTAGACGAAAGTGAGCGTTTGCGGCGCGGTATTTATATTCCGTTCCTATTGTCGCGTCGCAAGGTTTCGTTCTTTTCAGTTGGACCTTATCGTCTACCGTATTGCTTAAATGACGTCATTGTTTAATTCAGCCTCGTTGTCAAAGCATTATCCATATTATTTCCACAAGAAAACGCACGTGTTTCCAACAATGAGAATAAGAAAGGTGACGCGCCACCTACAGGGACAATAACTTCCTATTTCGCGCACTGTGGTCGCAAGATGTCGCATGCCTCAGTTCAGCGCTCAAGACCTGCCCTGCCTTGTAAGAAAATGCATCAATAAGTAAGTCATTAAACAACTGTTTATTAATTTCACTGATGCGTGAACGAGTCGTCAATTTGAAAGAGGGTGGATAAAAAGAAGAACATAAAGAAATATTTGAAAAAGAAAAGCCTACAGCACCCGGTATTCCCAGGCGGTCAGCCATCCAAGTACTAACCGGGCTCGACGTTGCTTAACTTCGGTGATCGGACGAGAACCGGTGTTTTCAACGTGATATGGCCGTAGACGAGAGTCAGCGTTTGCGGCGCGGTATTTATATTCGGTTCGTATTGTCGCGTCGCAAGCGCAAGCTTCAGTACTTGAAATTTCAGTTTGACTTGATGATCGTCTTCCTTTTGGCAAACTGGTAGCCACGCTGTGCGCTAGCTCGGCCGACGTTGATACGTGAAAACAAAACTGACGTGTTTGATTGAGCAAGAAACATAGAAAGGTGACGCGCCACCTACAGGGATAACAATTTGCTATTTCGCACTGTGGTCGCAAGAGGTCGCATGCCTCAGTTCAGCGCTCAAGACGTGCCCTGCCTCGCCTCCTAGCAAAACGACTCAATAATTAAGTAGTTAAATAACTGTTTATTAATTTCATTGATGCGTGGGTGGATAAAAGGAAGACAATTATATGAAAAAGAAAAGCCTACAGCACCCGGTATTCCCAGGCGGTCACCCATCACAGTACTAACCGGGCTCGACGTTGGATAACTTCGGTGATCGGACGAGAACCGATGTTTTCAACGTGATATGGCCGCAGACGAGAGTCAGCGTTTGCGGCGCGGTATTTATATTCGGTTCGTATTGTCGCGTCGCAAGCGCAAGGTTCAGTACTTGAAATTTCAGTTTGACTTGATGATCGTCTTCCTTTTGGCAAACTGGTAGCCACGCTGTGCGCTAGCTCGGCCGACGTTGATACGTGAAAACAAAACTGACGTGTTTGATTGAGCAAGAAACTTAGAAAGGTGACGCGCCACCTACAGGGATAAAAATTTGCTATTTCGCACTGTGGTCGCAAGAGGTCGCATGCCTCAGTTCAGCGCTCAAGACCTGCCCTGCCTCGCCTCCTAGCAAAACGACTCAATAATTAAGTAGTTAAATAACTGTTTATTAATTTCATTGATGCGTGGGTGGATAAAAGGAAGAAAATTATATGAAAAAGAAAAGCCTACAGCACCCGGTATTCCCAGGCGGTCACCCATCCAAGTACTAACCGGGCTCGACGTTGCTTAACTTCGGTGATCGGACGAGAACCGGTGTTTTCAACGTGATATGGCCGTAGACGAGAGTCAGCGTTTGCGGCGCGGTATTTATATTCGGTTCGTATTGTCGCGTCGCAAGCGCAAGGTTCAGTACTTGAAATTTCAGTTTGACTTGATGATCGTCTTCCTTTTGGCAAACTGGTAGCCACGCTGTGCGCTAGCTCGGCCGACGTTGATACGTGAAAACAAAACTGACGTGTTTGATTGAGCAAGAAACTTAGAAAGGTGACGCGCCACCTACAGGGATAACAATTTGCTATTTCGCACTGTGGTCGTAAGAGGTCGCATGCCTCAGTTCAGCGCTCCTGCCCTGCCACGCCTCCTAGCAAAACGACTCAATAATTAAGTAGTTAAATAACTGTTTATTAATTTCATTGATGCGTGGGTGGATAAAAGGAAGAAAATTATATGAAAAAGAAAAGCCTACAGCACCCGGTATTCCCAGGCGGTCACCCATCCAAGTACTAACCGGGCTCGACGTTGCTTAACTTCGGTGATCGGACGAGAACCGGTGTTTTCAACGTGATATGGCCGTAGACGAGAGTCAGCGTTTGCGGCGCGGTATTTATATTCGGTTCGTATTGTCGCGTCGCAAGCGCAAGGTTCAGTACTTGAAATTTCAGTTTGACTTGATGATCGTCTTCCTTTTGGCAAACTGGTAGTCACGTTGTGCGCTAGCTCGGCCGACGTTGATACGTGAAAACAAAACTGACGTGTTTGATTGAGCAAGAAACTTAGAGAGGTGACGCGCCACCTACAGGGATAACAATTTGCTGTTTGGCACTGTGGTCGCAAGAGGTCGCATGCCTCAGTTCAGCGCTCAAGACCTGCCCTGCCTCGCCTCCTAGCAAAACGACTCAACAATTAAGTAGTTAAATAACTGTTTATTAATTTCATTGATGCGTGGGTGGATAAAAGGAAGAAAATTATATGAAAAAGAAAAGCCTACAGCACCCGGTATTCCCAGGCGGTCACCCATCCAAGTACTAACCGGGCTCGACGTTGCTTAACTTCGGTGATCGGACGAGAACCGGTGTTTTCAACGTGATATGGCCGTAGACGAAACTGAGCGTTTGCGGCGCGGTATTTATATTCCGTTCGTATTTTCGCGTCGCAAGGTTTCGTTCTTTTCAGTTGGACCTTATCGTCTACCGTATTGCTTAAATGACGTCACTGTTTAATTCAGCCTCGTTGTTAAAGCATTATCCATATTATTTCCACAAGAAAACGCACGTGTTTCCAACAATGAGAATAAGAAAGGTGACGCGCCACCTACAGGGACAATAACTTGCTATTTCGCGCACTGTGGTCGCAAGATGTCGCATGCCTCAGTTCAGCGCTCAAGACCTGCCCTGCCTCGCCTCCTAGCAAAACGACTCAATAATTAAGTAGTTAAATAACTGTTTATTAATTTCATTGACGTGTGGGTGGATAAAAGGAAGAAAATTATATGAAAAAGAAAAGCCTACAGCACCCGGTATTCCCAGGCGGTCACCCATCCAAGTACTAACCGGGCTCGACGTTGCTTAACTTCGGTGATCGGACGAGAACCGGTGTTTTCAACGTGATATGGCCGTAGACGAGAGTCAGCGTTTGCGGCGCGGTATTTATATTCGGTTCGTATTGTCGCGTCGCAAGCGCAAGGTTCAGTACTTGAAATTTCAGTTTGACTTGATGATCGTCTTCCTTTTGGCAAACTGATAGCCACGCTGTGCGCTAGCTCGGCCGACGTTGATACGTGAAAACAAAACTGACGTGTTTGATTGAGCAAGAAACTTAGAGAGGTGACGCGCCACCTACAGGGATAACAATTTGCTGTTTGGCACTGTGGTCGCAAGAGGTCGCATGCCTCAGTTCAGCGCTCAAGACCTGCCCTGCCTCGCCTCCTAGCAAAACGACTCAATAATTAAGTAGTTAAATAACTGTTTATTAATTTCATTGATGCGTGGGTGGATAAAAGGAAGAAAATTATATGAAAAAGAAAAGCCTACAGCACCCGGTATTCCCAGGCGGTCACCCATCCAAGTACTAACCGGGCTCGACGTTGCTTAACTTCGGTGATCGGACGAGAACCGGTGTTTTCAACGTGATATGGCCGTAGACGAAAGTGAGCGTTTGCGGCGCGGTATTTATATTCCGTTCGTATTGTCGCGTCGCAAGGTTTCGTTCTTTTCAGTTGGACCTTATCGTCTACCGTATTGCTTAAATGACGTCATTGTTTAATTCAGCCTCGTTGTCAAAGCATTATCCATATTATTTCCACACAAAAACGCACGGGTTTCCAACAATGAGAATAAGAAAGGTGACGCGCCACCTACAGGGACAATAACTTGCTATTTCGCGCACTGTGGTCGGAAGATGTCGCATGCCTCAGTTCAGCGCTCAAGACCTGCCCTGCCTTGTAAGAAAATGCATCAATAAGTAAGTCATTAAACAACTGTTTATTAATTTCACTGATGCGTGAACGAGTCGTCAATTTGAAAGAGGGTGGATAAAAAGAAGAACATAAAGAAATATTTGAAAAAGAAAAGCCTACAGCGCCCGGTATTCCCAGGCGGTCACCCATCCAAGTACTAACCGGGCTCGACGTTGCTTAACTTCGGTGATCGGACGAGAACCGGTGTTTTCAACGTGATATGGCCGTAGACGAGAGTCAGCGTTTGCGGCGCGGTATTTATATTCGGTTCGTATTGTCGCGTCGCAAGCGCAAGGTTCAGTACTTTAAATTTCAGTTTGACTTGATGATCGTCTTCCTTTTGGCAAACTGGTAGCCACGCTGTGCGCTAGCTCGGCCGACGTTGATACGTGAAAACAAAACTGACGTGTTTGATTGAGCAAGAAACTTAGAAAGGTGACGCGCCACCTACAGGGATAACAATTTGCTATTTCGCACTGTGGTCGCAAGAGGTCGCATGCCTCAGTTCAGCGCTCAAGACCTGCCCTGCCACGCCTCCTAGCAAAACGACTCAATAATTAAGTAGTTAAATAACTGTTTATTAATTTCATTGATGCGTGGGTGGATAAAAGGAAGAAAATTATATGAAAAAGAAAAGCCTACAGCACCCGGTATTCCCAGGCGGTCACCCATCCAAGTACTAACCGGGCTCGACGTTGCTTAACTTCGGTGATCGGACGAGAACCGGTGTTTTCAACGTGATATGGCCGTAGACGAGAGTCAGCGTTTGCGGCGCGGTATTTATATTCGGTTCGTATTGTCGCGTCGCAAGCGCAAGGTTCAGTACTTGAAATTTCAGTTTGACTTGATGATCGTCTTCCTTTTGGCAAACTGGTAGCCACGCTGTGCGCTAGCTCGGCCGACGTTGATACGTGAAAACAAAACTGACGTGTTTGATTGAGCAAGAAACTTAGAAAGGTGACGCGCCACCTACAGGGATAACAATTTGCTGTTTGGCACTGTGGTCGCAAGAGGTCGCATGCCTCAGTTCAGCGCTCAAGACCTGCCCTGCCTCGCCTCCTAGCAAAACGACTCAATAATTAAGTAGTTAAATAACTGTTTATTAATTTCATTGATGCGTGGGTGGATAAAAGGAAGAAAATTATATGAAAAAGAAAAGCCTACAGCACCCGGTATTCCCAGGCGGTCACCCATCCAAGTACTAACCGGGCTCGACGTTGCTTAACTTCGGTGATCGGACGAGAACCGGTGTTTTCAACGTGATATGGCCGTAGACGAAACTGAGCGTTTGCGGCGCGGTATTTATATTCCGTTCGTATTTTCGCGTCGCAAGGTTTCGTTCTTTTCAGTTGGACCTTATCGTCTACCGTATTGCTTAAATGACGTCACTGTTTAATTCAGCCTCGTTGTCAAAGCATTATCCATATTATTTCCACAAGAAAACGCACGTGTTTCCAACAATGAGAATAAGAAAGGTGACGCGCCACCTACAGGGACAATAACTTGCTATTTCGCGCACTGTGGTCGCAAGATGTCGCATGCCTCAGTTCAGCGCTCAAGACCTGCCCTGCCTCGCCTCCTAGCAAAACGACTCAATAATTAAGTAGTTAAATAACTGTTTATTAATTTCATTGACGTGTGGGTGGATAAAAGGAAGAAAATTATATGAAAAAGAAAAGCCTACAGCACCCGGTATTCCCAGGCGGTCACCCATCCAAGTACTAACCGGGCTCGACGTTGCTTAACTTCGGTGATCGGACGAGAACCGGTGTTTTCAACGTGATATGGCCGTAGACGAAAGTGCGCGTTTGCGGCGCGGTATTTATATTCCGTGCGTATTGTCGCGTCGCAAAGTTTCGTTCTTTTCAGTTGGACCTTATCGTCTACCGTATTGCTTAAATGACGTCACTGTTTAATTCAGCCTCGTTGTCAAAGCATTATCCATATTATTTCCACAAGAAAACGCACGTGTTTCCAACAATGAGAATAAGAAAGGTGACGCGCCACCTACAGGGACAATAACTTGCTATTTCGCGCACTGTGGTCGCAAGATGTCGCATGCCTCAGTTCAGCGCTCAAGACCTGCCCTGCCTCGCCTCCTAGCAAAACGACTCAATAATTAAGTAGTTAAATAACTGTTTATTAATTTCATTGACGCGTGGGTGGATAAAAGGAAGAAAATTATATGAAAAAGAAAAGCCTACAGCACCCGGTATTCCCAGGCGGTCACCCATCCAAGTACTAACCGGGCTCGACGTTGCTTAACTTCGGTGATCGGACGAGAACCGGTGTTTTCAACGTGATATGGCCGTAGACGAAAGTGAGCGTTTGCGGCGCGGTATTTATATTCCGTTCCTATTGTCGCGTCGCAAGGTTTCGTTCTTTTCAGTTGGACCTTATCGTCTACCGTATTGCTTAAATGACGTCATTGTTTAATTCAGCCTCGTTGTCAAAGCATTATCCATATTATTTCCACAAGAAAACGCACGTGTTTCCAACAATGAGAATAAGAAAGGTGACGCGCCACCTACAGGGACAATAACTTCCTATTTCGCGCACTGTGGTCGCAAGATGTCGCATGCCTCAGTTCAGCGCTCAAGACCTGCCCTGCCTTGTAAGAAAATGCATCAATAAGTAAGTCATTAAACAACTGTTTATTAATTTCACTGATGCGTGAACGAGTCGTCAATTTGAAAGAGGGTGGATAAAAAGAAGAACATAAAGAAATATTTGAAAAAGAAAAGCCTACAGCACCCGGTATTCCCAGGCGGTCAGCCATCCAAGTACTAACCGGGCTCGACGTTGCTTAACTTCGGTGATCGGACGAGAACCGGTGTTTTCAACGTGATATGGCCGTAGACGAGAGTCAGCGTTTGCGGCGCGGTATTTATATTCGGTTCGTATTGTCGCGTCGCAAGCGCAAGCTTCAGTACTTGAAATTTCAGTTTGACTTGATGATCGTCTTCCTTTTGGCAAACTGGTAGCCACGCTGTGCGCTAGCTCGGCCGACGTTGATACGTGAAAACAAAACTGACGTGTTTGATTGAGCAAGAAACATAGAAAGGTGACGCGCCACCTACAGGGATAACAATTTGCTATTTCGCACTGTGGTCGCAAGAGGTCGCATGCCTCAGTTCAGCGCTCAAGACGTGCCCTGCCTCGCCTCCTAGCAAAACGACTCAATAATTAAGTAGTTAAATAACTGTTTATTAATTTCATTGATGCGTGGGTGGATAAAAGGAAGACAATTATATGAAAAAGAAAAGCCTACAGCACCCGGTATTCCCAGGCGGTCACCCATCACAGTACTAACCGGGCTCGACGTTGGATAACTTCGGTGATCGGACGAGAACCGATGTTTTCAACGTGATATGGCCGCAGACGAGAGTCAGCGTTTGCGGCGCGGTATTTATATTCGGTTCGTATTGTCGCGTCGCAAGCGCAAGGTTCAGTACTTGAAATTTCAGTTTGACTTGATGATCGTCTTCCTTTTGGCAAACTGGTAGCCACGCTGTGCGCTAGCTCGGCCGACGTTGATACGTGAAAACAAAACTGACGTGTTTGATTGAGCAAGAAACTTAGAAAGGTGACGCGCCACCTACAGGGATAAAAATTTGCTATTTCGCACTGTGGTCGCAAGAGGTCGCATGCCTCAGTTCAGCGCTCAAGACCTGCCCTGCCTCGCCTCCTAGCAAAACGACTCAATAATTAAGTAGTTAAATAACTGTTTATTAATTTCATTGATGCGTGGGTGGATAAAAGGAAGAAAATTATATGAAAAAGAAAAGCCTACAGCACCCGGTATTCCCAGGCGGTCACCCATCCAAGTACTAACCGGGCTCGACGTTGCTTAACTTCGGTGATCGGACGAGAACCGGTGTTTTCAACGTGATATGGCCGTAGACGAGAGTCAGCGTTTGCGGCGCGGTATTTATATTCGGTTCGTATTGTCGCGTCGCAAGCGCAAGGTTCAGTACTTGAAATTTCAGTTTGACTTGATGATCGTCTTCCTTTTGGCAAACTGGTAGCCACGCTGTGCGCTAGCTCGGCCGACGTTGATACGTGAAAACAAAACTGACGTGTTTGATTGAGCAAGAAACTTAGAAAGGTGACGCGCCACCTACAGGGATAACAATTTGCTATTTCGCACTGTGGTCGTAAGAGGTCGCATGCCTCAGTTCAGCGCTCCTGCCCTGCCACGCCTCCTAGCAAAACGACTCAATAATTAAGTAGTTAAATAACTGTTTATTAATTTCATTGATGCGTGGGTGGATAAAAGGAAGAAAATTATATGAAAAAGAAAAGCCTACAGCACCCGGTATTCCCAGGCGGTCACCCATCCAAGTACTAACCGGGCTCGACGTTGCTTAACTTCGGTGATCGGACGAGAACCGGTGTTTTCAACGTGATATGGCCGTAGACGAGAGTCAGCGTTTGCGGCGCGGTATTTATATTCGGTTCGTATTGTCGCGTCGCAAGCGCAAGGTTCAGTACTTGAAATTTCAGTTTGACTTGATGATCGTCTTCCTTTTGGCAAACTGGTAGTCACGTTGTGCGCTAGCTCGGCCGACGTTGATACGTGAAAACAAAACTGACGTGTTTGATTGAGCAAGAAACTTAGAGAGGTGACGCGCCACCTACAGGGATAACAATTTGCTGTTTGGCACTGTGGTCGCAAGAGGTCGCATGCCTCAGTTCAGCGCTCAAGACCTGCCCTGCCTCGCCTCCTAGCAAAACGACTCAACAATTAAGTAGTTAAATAACTGTTTATTAATTTCATTGATGCGTGGGTGGATAAAAGGAAGAAAATTATATGAAAAAGAAAAGCCTACAGCACCCGGTATTCCCAGGCGGTCACCCATCCAAGTACTAACCGGGCTCGACGTTGCTTAACTTCGGTGATCGGACGAGAACCGGTGTTTTCAACGTGATATGGCCGTAGACGAAACTGAGCGTTTGCGGCGCGGTATTTATATTCCGTTCGTATTTTCGCGTCGCAAGGTTTCGTTCTTTTCAGTTGGACCTTATCGTCTACCGTATTGCTTAAATGACGTCACTGTTTAATTCAGCCTCGTTGTTAAAGCATTATCCATATTATTTCCACAAGAAAACGCACGTGTTTCCAACAATGAGAATAAGAAAGGTGACGCGCCACCTACAGGGACAATAACTTGCTATTTCGCGCACTGTGGTCGCAAGATGTCGCATGCCTCAGTTCAGCGCTCAAGACCTGCCCTGCCTCGCCTCCTAGCAAAACGACTCAATAATTAAGTAGTTAAATAACTGTTTATTAATTTCATTGACGTGTGGGTGGATAAAAGGAAGAAAATTATATGAAAAAGAAAAGCCTACAGCACCCGGTATTCCCAGGCGGTCACCCATCCAAGTACTAACCGGGCTCGACGTTGCTTAACTTCGGTGATCGGACGAGAACCGGTGTTTTCAACGTGATATGGCCGTAGACGAGAGTCAGCGTTTGCGGCGCGGTATTTATATTCGGTTCGTATTGTCGCGTCGCAAGCGCAAGGTTCAGTACTTGAAATTTCAGTTTGACTTGATGATCGTCTTCCTTTTGGCAAACTGATAGCCACGCTGTGCGCTAGCTCGGCCGACGTTGATACGTGAAAACAAAACTGACGTGTTTGATTGAGCAAGAAACTTAGAGAGGTGACGCGCCACCTACAGGGATAACAATTTGCTGTTTGGCACTGTGGTCGCAAGAGGTCGCATGCCTCAGTTCAGCGCTCAAGACCTGCCCTGCCTCGCCTCCTAGCAAAACGACTCAATAATTAAGTAGTTAAATAACTGTTTATTAATTTCATTGATGCGTGGGTGGATAAAAGGAAGAAAATTATATGAAAAAGAAAAGCCTACAGCACCCGGTATTCCCAGGCGGTCACCCATCCAAGTACTAACCGGGCTCGACGTTGCTTAACTTCGGTGATCGGACGAGAACCGGTGTTTTCAACGTGATATGGCCGTAGACGAAAGTGAGCGTTTGCGGCGCGGTATTTATATTCCGTTCGTATTGTCGCGTCGCAAGGTTTCGTTCTTTTCAGTTGGACCTTATCGTCTACCGTATTGCTTAAATGACGTCATTGTTTAATTCAGCCTCGTTGTCAAAGCATTATCCATATTATTTCCACACAAAAACGCACGGGTTTCCAACAATGAGAATAAGAAAGGTGACGCGCCACCTACAGGGACAATAACTTGCTATTTCGCGCACTGTGGTCGGAAGATGTCGCATGCCTCAGTTCAGCGCTCAAGACCTGCCCTGCCTTGTAAGAAAATGCATCAATAAGTAAGTCATTAAACAACTGTTTATTAATTTCACTGATGCGTGAACGAGTCGTCAATTTGAAAGAGGGTGGATAAAAAGAAGAACATAAAGAAATATTTGAAAAAGAAAAGCCTACAGCACCCGGTATTCCCAGGCGGTCACCCATCCAAGTACTAACCGGGCTCGACGTTGCTTAACTTCGGTGATCGGACGAGAACCGGTGTTTTCAACGTGATATGGCCGTAGACGAGAGTCAGCGTTTGCGGCGCGGTATTTATATTCGGTTCGTATTGTCGCGTCGCAAGCGCAAGGTTCAGTACTTGAAATTTCAGTTTGACTTGATGATCGTCTTCCTTTTGGCAAACTGGTAGCCACGCTGTGCGCTAGCTCGGCCGACGTTGATACGTGAAAACAAAACTGACGTGTTTGATTGAGCAAGAAACTTAGAAAGGTGACGCGCCACCTACAGGGATAACAATTTGCTATTTCGCACTGTGGTCGTAAGAGGTCGCATGCCTCAGTTCAGCGCTCAAGACCTGCCCTGCCACGCCTCCTAGCAAAACGACTCAATAATTAAGTAGTTAAATAACTGTTTATTAATTTCATTGATGCGTGGGTGGATAAAAGGAAGAAAATTATATGAAAAAGAAAAGCCTACAGCACCCGGTATTCCCAGGCGGTCACCCATCCAAGTACTAACCGGGCTCGACGTTGCTTAACTTCGGTGATCGGACGAGAACCGGTGTTTTCAACGTGATATGGCCGTAGACGAGAGTCAGCGTTTGCGGCGCGGTATTTATATTCGGTTCGTATTGTCGCGTCGCAAGCGCAAGCTTCAGTACTTGAAATTTCAGTTTGACTTGATGATCGTCTTCCTTTTGGCAAACTGGTAGCCACGCTGTGCGCTAGCTCGGCCGACGTTGATACGTGAAAACAAAACTGACGTGTTTGATTGAGCAAGAAACATAGAAAGGTGACGCGCCACCTACAGGGATAACAATTTGCTATTTCGCACTGTGGTCGCAAGAGGTCGCATGCCTCAGTTCAGCGCTCAAGACGTGCCCTGCCTCGCCTCCTAGCAAAACGACTCAATAATTAAGTAGTTAAATAACTGTTTATTAATTTCATTGATGCGTGGGTGGATAAAAGGAAGACAATTATATGAAAAAGAAAAGCCTACAGCACCCGGTATTCCCAGGCGGTCACCCATCACAGTACTAACCGGGCTCGACGTTGGATAACTTCGGTGATCGGACGAGAACCGATGTTTTCAACGTGATATGGCCGCAGACGAGAGTCAGCGTTTGCGGCGCGGTATTTATATTCGGTTCGTATTGTCGCGTCGCAAGCGCAAGGTTCAGTACTTGAAATTTCAGTTTGACTTGATGATCGTCTTCCTTTTGGCAAACTGGTAGCCACGCTGTGCGCTAGCTCGGCCGACGTTGATACGTGAAAACAAAACTGACGTGTTTGATTGAGCAAGAAACTTAGAAAGGTGACGCGCCACCTACAGGGATAAAAATTTGCTATTTCGCACTGTGGTCGCAAGAGGTCGCATGCCTCAGTTCAGCGCTCAAGACCTGCCCTGCCTCGCCTCCTAGCAAAACGACTCAATAATTAAGTAGTTAAATAACTGTTTATTAATTTCATTGATGCGTGGGTGGATAAAAGGAAGAAAATTATATGAAAAAGAAAAGCCTACAGCACCCGGTATTCCCAGGCGGTCACCCATCCAAGTACTAACCGGGCTCGACGTTGCTTAACTTCGGTGATCGGACGAGAACCGGTGTTTTCAACGTGATATGGCCGTAGACGAGAGTCAGCGTTTGCGGCGCGGTATTTATATTCGGTTCGTATTGTCGCGTCGCAAGCGCAAGGTTCAGTACTTGAAATTTCAGTTTGACTTGATGATCGTCTTCCTTTTGGCAAACTGGTAGCCACGCTGTGCGCTAGCTCGGCCGACGTTGATACGTGAAAACAAAACTGACGTGTTTGATTGAGCAAGAAACTTAGAAAGGTGACGCGCCACCTACAGGGATAACAATTTGCTATTTCGCACTGTGGTCGTAAGAGGTCGCATGCCTCAGTTCAGCGCTCCTGCCCTGCCACGCCTCCTAGCAAAACGACTCAATAATTAAGTAGTTAAATAACTGTTTATTAATTTCATTGATGCGTGGGTGGATAAAAGGAAGAAAATTATATGAAAAAGAAAAGCCTACAGCACCCGGTATTCCCAGGCGGTCACCCATCCAAGTACTAACCGGGCTCGACGTTGCTTAACTTCGGTGATCGGACGAGAACCGGTGTTTTCAACGTGATATGGCCGTAGACGAGAGTCAGCGTTTGCGGCGCGGTATTTATATTCGGTTCGTATTGTCGCGTCGCAAGCGCAAGGTTCAGTACTTGAAATTTCAGTTTGACTTGATGATCGTCTTCCTTTTGGCAAACTGGTAGTCACGTTGTGCGCTAGCTCGGCCGACGTTGATACGTGAAAACAAAACTGACGTGTTTGATTGAGCAAGAAACTTAGAGAGGTGACGCGCCACCTACAGGGATAACAATTTGCTGTTTGGCACTGTGGTCGCAAGAGGTCGCATGCCTCAGTTCAGCGCTCAAGACCTGCCCTGCCTCGCCTCCTAGCAAAACGACTCAACAATTAAGTAGTTAAATAACTGTTTATTAATTTCATTGATGCGTGGGTGGATAAAAGGAAGAAAATTATATGAAAAAGAAAAGCCTACAGCACCCGGTATTCCCAGGCGGTCACCCATCCAAGTACTAACCGGGCTCGACGTTGCTTAACTTCGGTGATCGGACGAGAACCGGTGTTTTCAACGTGATATGGCCGTAGACGAAACTGAGCGTTTGCGGCGCGGTATTTATATTCCGTTCGTATTTTCGCGTCGCAAGGTTTCGTTCTTTTCAGTTGGACCTTATCGTCTACCGTATTGCTTAAATGACGTCACTGTTTAATTCAGCCTCGTTGTTAAAGCATTATCCATATTATTTCCACAAGAAAACGCACGTGTTTCCAACAATGAGAATAAGAAAGGTGACGCGCCACCTACAGGGACAATAACTTGCTATTTCGCGCACTGTGGTCGCAAGATGTCGCATGCCTCAGTTCAGCGCTCAAGACCTGCCCTGCCTCGCCTCCTAGCAAAACGACTCAATAATTAAGTAGTTAAATAACTGTTTATTAATTTCATTGACGTGTGGGTGGATAAAAGGAAGAAAATTATATGAAAAAGAAAAGCCTACAGCACCCGGTATTCCCAGGCGGTCACCCATCCAAGTACTAACCGGGCTCGACGTTGCTTAACTTCGGTGATCGGACGAGAACCGGTGTTTTCAACGTGATATGGCCGTAGACGAGAGTCAGCGTTTGCGGCGCGGTATTTATATTCGGTTCGTATTGTCGCGTCGCAAGCGCAAGGTTCAGTACTTGAAATTTCAGTTTGACTTGATGATCGTCTTCCTTTTGGCAAACTGATAGCCACGCTGTGCGCTAGCTCGGCCGACGTTGATACGTGAAAACAAAACTGACGTGTTTGATTGAGCAAGAAACTTAGAGAGGTGACGCGCCACCTACAGGGATAACAATTTGCTGTTTGGCACTGTGGTCGCAAGAGGTCGCATGCCTCAGTTCAGCGCTCAAGACCTGCCCTGCCTCGCCTCCTAGCAAAACGACTCAATAATTAAGTAGTTAAATAACTGTTTATTAATTTCATTGATGCGTGGGTGGATAAAAGGAAGAAAATTATATGAAAAAGAAAAGCCTACAGCACCCGGTATTCCCAGGCGGTCACCCATCCAAGTACTAACCGGGCTCGACGTTGCTTAACTTCGGTGATCGGACGAGAACCGGTGTTTTCAACGTGATATGGCCGTAGACGAAAGTGAGCGTTTGCGGCGCGGTATTTATATTCCGTTCGTATTGTCGCGTCGCAAGGTTTCGTTCTTTTCAGTTGGACCTTATCGTCTACCGTATTGCTTAAATGACGTCATTGTTTAATTCAGCCTCGTTGTCAAAGCATTATCCATATTATTTCCACACAAAAACGCACGGGTTTCCAACAATGAGAATAAGAAAGGTGACGCGCCACCTACAGGGACAATAACTTGCTATTTCGCGCACTGTGGTCGGAAGATGTCGCATGCCTCAGTTCAGCGCTCAAGACCTGCCCTGCCTTGTAAGAAAATGCATCAATAAGTAAGTCATTAAACAACTGTTTATTAATTTCACTGATGCGTGAACGAGTCGTCAATTTGAAAGAGGGTGGATAAAAAGAAGAACATAAAGAAATATTTGAAAAAGAAAAGCCTACAGCACCCGGTATTCCCAGGCGGTCACCCATCCAAGTACTAACCGGGCTCGACGTTGCTTAACTTCGGTGATCGGACGAGAACCGGTGTTTTCAACGTGATATGGCCGTAGACGAGAGTCAGCGTTTGCGGCGCGGTATTTATATTCGGTTCGTATTGTCGCGTCGCAAGCGCAAGGTTCAGTACTTGAAATTTCAGTTTGACTTGATGATCGTCTTCCTTTTGGCAAACTGGTAGCCACGCTGTGCGCTAGCTCGGCCGACGTTGATACGTGAAAACAAAACTGACGTGTTTGATTGAGCAAGAAACTTAGAAAGGTGACGCGCCACCTACAGGGATAACAATTTGCTATTTCGCACTGTGGTCGTAAGAGGTCGCATGCCTCAGTTCAGCGCTCAAGACCTGCCCTGCCACGCCTCCTAGCAAAACGACTCAATAATTAAGTAGTTAAATAACTGTTTATTAATTTCATTGATGCGTGGGTGGATAAAAGGAAGAAAATTATATGAAAAAGAAAAGCCTACAGCACCCGGTATTCCCAGGCGGTCACCCATCCAAGTACTAACCGGGCTCGACGTTGCTTAACTTCGGTGATCGGACGAGAACCGGTGTTTTCAACGTGATATGGCCGTAGACGAGAGTCAGCGTTTGCGGCGCGGTATTTATATTCGGTTCGTATTGTCGCGTCGCAAGCGCAAGGTTCAGTACTTGAAATTTCAGTTTGACTTGATGATCGTCTTCCTTTTGGCAAACTGGTAGTCACGTTGTGCGCTAGCTCGGCCGACGTTGATACGTGAAAACAAAACTGACGTGTTTGATTGAGCAAGAAACTTAGAGAGGTGACGCGCCACCTACAGGGATAACAATTTGCTGTTTGGCACTGTGGTCGCAAGAGGTCGCATGCCTCAGTTCAGCGCTCAAGACCTGCCCTGCCTCGCCTCCTAGCAAAACGACTCAACAATTAAGTAGTTAAATAACTGTTTATTAATTTCATTGATGCGTGGGTGGATAAAACGAAGAAAATTATATGAAAAAGAAAAGCCTACAGCACCCGGTATTCCCAGGCGGTCACCCATCCAAGTACTAACCGGGCTCGACGTTGCTTAACTTCGGTGATCGGACGAGAACCGGTGTTTTCAACGTGATATGGCCGTAGACGAAACTGAGCGTTTGCGGCGCGGTATTTATATTCCGTTCGTATTTTCGCGTCGCAAGGTTTCGTTCTTTTCAGTTGGACCTTATCGTCTACCGTATTGCTTAAATGACGTCACTGTTTAATTCAGCCTCGTTGTTAAAGCATTATCCATATTATTTCCACAAGAAAACGCACGTGTTTCCAACAATGAGAATAAGAAAGGTGACGCGCCACCTACAGGGACAATAACTTGCTATTTCGCGCACTGTGGTCGCAAGATGTCGCATGCCTCAGTTCAGCGCTCAAGACCTGCCCTGCCTCGCCTCCTAGCAAAACGACTCAATAATTAAGTAGTTAAATAACTGTTTATTAATTTCATTGACGTGTGGGTGGATAAAAGGAAGAAAATTATATGAAAAAGAAAAGCCTACAGCACCCGGTATTCCCAGGCGGTCACCCATCCAAGTACTAACCGGGCTCGACGTTGCTTAACTTCGGTGATCGGACGAGAACCGGTGTTTTCAACGTGATATGGCCGTAGACGAGAGTCAGCGTTTGCGGCGCGGTATTTATATTCGGTTCGTATTGTCGCGTCGCAAGCGCAAGGTTCAGTACTTGAAATTTCAGTTTGACTTGATGATCGTCTTCCTTTTGGCAAACTGATAGCCACGCTGTGCGCTAGCTCGGCCGACGTTGATACGTGAAAACAAAACTGACGTGTTTGATTGAGCAAGAAACTTAGAGAGGTGACGCGCCACCTACAGGGATAACAATTTGCTGTTTGGCACTGTGGTCGCAAGAGGTCGCATGCCTCAGTTCAGCGCTCAAGACCTGCCCTGCCTCGCCTCCTAGCAAAACGACTCAATAATTAAGTAGTTAAATAACTGTTTATTAATTTCATTGATGCGTGGGTGGATAAAAGGAAGAAAATTATATGAAAAAGAAAAGCCTACAGCACCCGGTATTCCCAGGCGGTCACCCATCCAAGTACTAACCGGGCTCGACGTTGCTTAACTTCGGTGATCGGACGAGAACCGGTGTTTTCAACGTGATATGGCCGTAGACGAAAGTGAGCGTTTGCGGCGCGGTATTTATATTCCGTTCGTATTGTCGCATCGCAAGGTTTCGTTCTTTTCAGTTGGACCTTATCGTCTACCGTATTGCTTAAATGACGTCATTGTTTAATTCAGCCTCGTTGTCAAAGCATTATCCATATTATTTCCACACAAAAACGCACGGGTTTCCAACAATGAGAATAAGAAAGGTGACGCGCCACCTACAGGGACAATAACTTGCTATTTCGCGCACTGTGGTCGGAAGATGTCGCATGCCTCAGTTCAGCGCTCAAGACCTGCCCTGCCTTGTAAGAAAATGCATCAATAAGTAAGTCATTAAACAACTGTTTATTAATTTCACTGATGCGTGAACGAGTCGTCAATTTGAAAGAGGGTGGATAAAAAGAAGAACATAAAGAAATATTTGAAAAAGAAAAGCCTACAGCACCCGGTATTCCCAGGCGGTCACCCATCCAAGTACTAACCGGGCTCGACGTTGCTTAACTTCGGTGATCGGACGAGAACCGGTGTTTTCAACGTGATATGGCCGTAGACGAGAGTCAGCGTTTGCGGCGCGGTATTTATATTCGGTTCGTATTGTCGCGTCGCAAGCGCAAGGTTCAGTACTTGAAATTTCAGTTTGACTTGATGATCGTCTTCCTTTTGGCAAACTGATAGCCACGCTGTGCGCTAGCTCGGCCGACGTTGATACGTGAAAACAAAACTGACGTGTTTGATTGAGCAAGAAACTTAGAGAGGTGACGCGCCACCTACAGGGATAACAATTTGCTGTTTGGCACTGTGGTCGCAAGAGGTCGCATGCCTCAGTTCAGCGCTCAAGACCTGCCCTGCCTCGCCTCCTAGCAAAACGACTCAATAATTAAGTAGTTAAATAACTGTTTATTAATTTCATTGATGCGTGGGTGGATAAAAGGAAGAAAATTATATGAAAAAGAAAAGCCTACAGCACCCGGTATTCCCAGGCGGTCACCCATCCAAGTACTAACCGGGCTCGACGTTGCTTAACTTCGGTGATCGGACGAGAACCGGTGTTTTCAACGTGATATGGCCGTAGACGAAAGTGAGCGTTTGCGGCGCGGTATTTATATTCCGTTCGTATTGTCGCGTCGCAAGGTTTCGTTCTTTTCAGTTGGACCTTATCGTCTACCGTATTGCTTAAATGACGTCATTGTTTAATTCAGCCTCGTTGTCAAAGCATTATCCATATTATTTCCACACAAAAACGCACGGGTTTCCAACAATGAGAATAAGAAAGGTGACGCGCCACCTACAGGGACAATAACTTGCTATTTCGCGCACTGTGGTCGGAAGATGTCGCATGCCTCAGTTCAGCGCTCAAGACCTGCCCTGCCTTGTAAGAAAATGCATCAATAAGTAAGTCATTAAACAACTGTTTATTAATTTCACTGATGCGTGAACGAGTCGTCAATTTGAAAGAGGGTGGATAAAAAGAAGAACATAAAGAAATATTTGAAAAAGAAAAGCCTACAGCACCCGGTATTCCCAGGCGGTCACCCATCCAAGTACTAACCGGGCTCGACGTTGCTTAACTTCGGTGATCGGACGAGAACCGGTGTTTTCAACGTGATATGGCCGTAGACGAGAGTCAGCGTTTGCGGCGCGGTATTTATATTCGGTTCGTATTGTCGCGTCGAAAGCGCAAGGTTCAGTACTTGAAATTTCAGTTTGACTTGATGATCGTCTTCCTTTTGGCAAACTGGTAGCCACGCTGTGCGCTAGCTCGGCCGACGTTGATACGTGAAAACAAAACTGACGTGTTTGATTGAGCAAGAAACTTAGAAAGGTGACGCGCCACCTACAGGGATAACAATTTGCTGTTTGGCACTGTGGTCGCAAGAGGTCGCATGCCTCAGTTCAGCGCTCAAGACCTGCCCTGCCTCGCCTCCTAGCAAAACGACTCAATAATTAAGTAGTTAAATAACTGTTTATTAATTTCATTGATGCGTGGGTGGATAAAAGGAAGAAAATTATATGAAAAAGAAAAGCCTACAGCACCCGGTATTCCCAGGCGGTCACCCATCCAAGTACTAACCGGGCTCGACGTTGCTTAACTTCGGTGATCGGACGAGAACCGGTGTTTTCAACGTGATATGGCCGTAGACGAAACTGAGCGTTTGCGGCGCGGTATTTATATTCCGTTCGTATTTTCGCGTCGCAAGGTTTCGTTCTTTTCAGTTGGACCTTATCGTCTACCGTATTGCTTAAATGACGTCACTGTTTAATTCAGCCTCGTTGTCAAAGCATTATCCATATTATTTCCACAAGAAAACGCACGTGTTTCCAACAATGAGAATAAGAAAGGTGACGCGCCACCTACAGGGACAATAACTTGCTATTTCGCGCACTGTGGTCGCAAGATGTCGCATGCCTCAGTTCAGCGCTCAAGACCTGCCCTGCCTCGCCTCCTAGCAAAACGACTCAATAATTAAGTAGTTAAATAACTGTTTATTAATTTCATTGACGTGTGGGTGGATAAAAGGAAGAAAATTATATGAAAAAGAAAAGCCTACAGCACCCGGTATTCCCAGGCGGTCACCCATCCAAGTACTAACCGGGCTCGACGTTGCTTAACTTCGGTGATCGGACGAGAACCGGTGTTTTCAACGTGATATGGCCGTAGACGAAAGTGAGCGTTTGCGGCGCGGTATTTATATTCCGTGCGTATTGTCGCGTCGCAAAGTTTCGTTCTTTTCAGTTGGACCTTATCGTCTACCGTATTGCTTAAATGACGTCACTGTTTAATTCAGCCTCGTTGTCAAAGCATTATCCATATTATTTCCACAAGAAAACGCACGTGTTTCCAACAATGAGAATAAGAAAGGTGACGCGCCACCTACAGGGACAATAACTTGCTATTTCGCGCACTGTGGTCGCAAGATGTCGCATGCCTCAGTTCAGCGCTCAAGACCTGCCCTGCCTCGCCTCCTAGCAAAACGACTCAATAATTAAGTAGTTAAATAACTGTTTATTAATTTCATTGACGCGTGGGTGGATAAAAGGAAGAAAATTATATGAAAAAGAAAAGCCTACAGCACCCGGTATTCCCAGGCGGTCACCCATCCAAGTACTAACCGGGCTCGACGTTGCTTAACTTCGGTGATCGGACGAGAACCGGTGTTTTCAACGTGATATGGCCGTAGACGAAAGTGAGCGTTTGCGGCGCGGTATTTATATTCCGTTCCTATTGTCGCGTCGCAAGGTTTCGTTCTTTTCAGTTGGACCTTATCGTCTACCGTATTGCTTAAATGACGTCATTGTTTAATTCAGCCTCGTTGTCAAAGCATTATCCATATTATTTCCACAAGAAAACGCACGTGTTTCCAACAATGAGAATAAGAAAGGTGACGCGCCACCTTCAGGGACAATAACTTCCTATTTCGCGCACTGTGGTCGCAAGATGTCGCATGCCTCAGTTCAGCGCTCAAGACCTGCCCTGCCTTGTAAGAAAATGCATCAATAAGTAAGTCATTAAACAACTGTTTATTAATTTCACTGATGCGTGAACGAGTCGTCAATTTGAAAGAGGGTGGATAAAAAGAAGAACATAAAGAAATATTTGAAAAAGAAAAGCCTACAGCACCCGGTATTCCCAGGCGGTCAGCCATCCAAGTACTAACCGGGCTCGACGTTGCTTAACTTCGGTGATCGGACGAGAACCGGTGTTTTCAACGTGATATGGCCGTAGACGAAAGTGAGCGTTTGCGGCGCGGTATTTATATTCCGTTCGTATTGTCGCGTCGCAAGGTTTCGTTCTTTTCAGTTGGACCTTATCGTCTACCGTATTGCTTAAATGACGTCATTGTTTAATTCAGCCTCGTTGTCAAAGCATTATCCATATTATTTCCACACAAAAACGCACGGGTTTCCAACAATGAGAATAAGAAAGGTGACGCGCCACCTACAGGGACAATAACTTCCTATTTCGCGCACTGTGGTCGCAAGATGTCGCATGCCTCAGTTCAGCGCTCAAGACCTGCCCTGCCTTGTAAGAAAATGCATCAATAAGTAAGTCATTAAACAACTGTTTATTAATTTCACTGATGCGTGAACGAGTCGTCAATTTGAAAGAGGGTGGATAAAAAGAAGAACATAAAGAAATATTTGAAAAAGAAAAGCCTACAGCACCCGGTATTCCCAGGCGGTCAGCCATCCAAGTACTAACCGGGCTCGACGTTGCTTAACTTCGGTGATCGGACGAGAACCGGTGTTTTCAACGTGATATGGCCGTAGACGAGAGTCAGCGTTTGCGGCGCGGTATTTATATTCGGTTCGTATTGTCGCGTCGCAAGCGCAAGCTTCAGTACTTGAAATTTCAGTTTGACTTGATGATCGTCTTCCTTTTGGCAAACTGGTAGCCACGCTGTGCGCTAGCTCGGCCGACGTTGATACGTGAAAACAAAACTGACGTGTTTGATTGAGCAAGAAACATAGAAAGGTGACGCGCCACCTACAGGGATAACAATTTGCTATTTCGCACTGTGGTCGCAAGAGGTCGCATGCCTCAGTTCAGCGCTCAAGACCTGCCCTGCCTCGCCTCCTAGCAAAACGACTCAATAATTAAGTAGTTAAATAACTGTTTATTAATTTCATTGATGCGTGGGTGGATAAAAGGAAGACAATTATATGAAAAAGAAAAGCCTACAGCACCCGGTATTCCCAGGCGGTCACCCATCACAGTACTAACCGGGCTCGACGTTGGATAACTTCGGTGATCGGACGAGAACCGATGTTTTCAACGTGATATGGCCGCAGACGAGAGTCAGCGTTTGCGGCGCGGTATTTATATTCGGTTCGTATTGTCGCATCGCAAGCGCAAGGTTCAGTACTTGAAATTTCAGTTTGACTTGATGATCGTCTTCCTTTTGGCAAACTGGTAGCCACGCTGTGCGCTAGCTCGGCCGACGTTGATACGTGAAAACAAAACTGACGTGTTTGATTGAGCAAGAAACTTAGAAAGGTGACGCGCCACCTACAGGGATAACAATTTGCTATTTCGCACTGTGGTCGCAAGAGGTCGCATGCCTCAGTTCAGCGCTCAAGACCTGCCCTGCCTCGCCTCCTAGCAAAACGACTCAATAATTAAGTAGTTAAATAACTGTTTATTAATTTCATTGATGCGTGGGTGGATAAAAGGAAGAAAATTATATGAAAAAGAAAAGCCTACAGCACCCGGTATTCCCAGGCGGTCAGCCATCCAAGTACTAACCGGGCTCGACGTTGCTTAACTTCGGTGATCGGACGAGAACCGGTGTTTTCAACGTGATATGGCCGTAGACGAAAGTGAGCGTTTGCGGCGCGGTATTTATATTCCGTTCGTATTGTCGCGTCGCAAGGTTTCGTTCTTTTCAGTTGGACCTTATCGTCTACCGTATTGCTTAAATGACGTCATTGTTTAATTCAGCCTCGTTGTCAAAGCATTATCCATATTATTTCCACACAAAAACGCACGGGTTTCCAACAATGAGAATAAGAAAGGTGACGCGCCACCTACAGGGACAATAACTTCCTATTTCGCGCACTGTGGTCGGAAGATGTCGCATGCCTCAGTTCAGCGCTCAAGACCTGCCCTGCCTTGTAAGAAAATGCATCAATAAGTAAGTCATTAAACAACTGTTTATTAATTTCACTGATGCGTGAACGAGTCATCAATTTGAAAGAGGGTGGATAAAAAGAAGAACATAAAGAAATATTTGAAAAAGAAAAGCCTACAGCACCCGGTATTCCCAGGCGGTCACCCATCCAAGTACTAACCGGGCTCGACGTTGCTTAACTTCGGTGATCGGACGAGAACCGGTGTTTTCAACGTGATATGGCCGTAGACGAGAGTCAGCGTTTGCGGCGCGGTATTTATATTCGGTTCGTATTGTCGCGTCGCAAGCGCAAGGTTCAGTACTTGAAATTTCAGTTTGACTTGATGATCGTCTTCCTTTTGGCAAACTGGTAGCCACGCTGTGCGCTAGCTCGGCCGACGTTGATACGTGAAAACAAAACTGACGTGTTTGATTGAGCAAGAAACTTAGAAAGGTGACGCGCCACCTACAGGGATAACAATTTGCTATTTCGCACTGTGGTCGCAAGAGGTCGCATGCCTCAGTTCAGCGCTCAAGACCTGCCCTGCCACGCCTCCTAGCAAAACGACTCAATAATTAAGTAGTTAAATAACTGTTTATTAATTTCATTGATGCGTGGGTGGATAAAAGGAAGAAAATTATATGAAAAAGAAAAGCCTACAGCACCCGGTATTCCCAGGCGGTCACCCATCCAAGTACTAACCGGGCTCGACGTTGCTTAACTTCGGTGATCGGACGAGAACCGGTGTTTTCAACGTGATATGGCCGTAGACGAGAGTCAGCGTTTGCGGCGCGGTATTTATATTCGGTTCGTATTGTCGCGTCGCAAGCGCAAGGTTCAGTACTTGAAATTTCAGTTTGACTTGATGATCGTCTTCCTTTTGGCAAACTGGTAGCCACGCTGTGCGCTAGCTCGGCCGACGTTGATACGTGAAAACAAAACTGACGTGTTTGATTGAGCAAGAAACTTAGAAAGGTGACGCGCCACCTACAGGGATAACAATTTGCTGTTTGGCACTGTGGTCGCAAGAGGTCGCATGCCTCAGTTCAGCGCTCAAGACCTGCCCTGCCTCGCCTCCTAGCAAAACGACTCAATAATTAAGTAGTTAAATAACTGTTTATTAATTTCATTGATGCGTGGGTGGATAAAAGGAAGAAAATTATATGAAAAAGAAAAGCCTACAGCACCCGGTATTCCCAGGCGGTCACCCATCCAAGTACTAACCGGGCTCGACGTTGCTTAACTTCGGTGATCGGACGAGAACCGGTGTTTTCAACGTGATATGGCCGTAGACGAAAGTGAGCGTTTGCGGCGCGGTATTTATATTCCGTTCGTATTTTCGCGTCGCAAGGTTTCGTTCTTTTCAGTTGGACCTTATCGTCTACGTATTGCTTAAATGACGTCACTGTTTAATTCAGCCTCGTTGTCAAAGCATTATCCATATTATTTCCACAAGAAAACGCACGTGTTTCCAACAATGAGAATAAGAAAGGTGACGCGCCACCTACAGGGACAATAACTTGCTATTTCGCGCACTGTGGTCGCAAGACGTCGCATGCCTCAGTTCAGCGCTCAAGACCTGCCCTGCCTCGCCTCCTAGCAAAACGACTCAATAATTAAGTAGTTAAATAACTGTTTATTAATTTCATTGACGTGTGGGTGGATAAAAGGAAGAAAATTATATGAAAAAGAAAAGCCTACAGCACCCGGTATTCCCAGGCGGTCACCCATCCAAGTACTAACCGGGCTCGACGTTGCTTAACTTCGGTGATCGGACGAGAACCGGTGTTTTCAACGTGATATGGCCGTAGACGAAAGTGAGCGTTTGCGGCGCGGTATTTATATTCCGTGCGTATTGTCGCGTCGCAAAGTTTCGTTCTTTTCAGTTGGACCTTATCGTCTACCGTATTGCTTAAATGACGTCACTGTTTAATTCAGCCTCGTTGTCAAAGCATTATCCATATTATTTCCACAAGAAAACGCACGTGTTTCCAACAATGAGAATAAGAAAGGTGACGCGCCACCTACAGGGATAACAATTTGCTATTTCGCACTGTGGTCGCAAGAGGTCGCATGCCTCAGTTCAGCGCTCAAGACCTGCCCTGCCTCGCCTCCTAGCAAAACGACTCAATAATTAAGTAGTTAAATAACTGTTTATTAATTTCATTGACGCGTGGGTGGATAAAAGGAAGAAAATTATATGAAAAAGAAAAGCCTACAGCACCCGGTATTCCCAGGCGGTCACCCATCCAAGTACTAACCGGGCTCGACGTTGCTTAACTTCGGTGATCGGACGAGAACGTTTTCAACGTGATATGGCCGTAGACGAAAGTGAGCGTTTGCGGCGCGGTATTTATATTCCGTTCCTATTGTCGCGTCGCAAGGTTTCGTTCTTTTCAGTTGGACCTTATCGTCTACCGTATTGCTTAAATGACGTCATTGTTTAATTCAGCCTCGTTGTCAAAGCATTATCCATATTATTTCCACAAGAAAACGCACGTGTTTCCAACAATGAGAATAAGAAAGGTGACGCGCCACCTACAGGGACAATAACTTGCTATTTCGCGCACTGTGGTCGCAAGATGTCGCATGCCTCAGTTCAGCGCTCAAGACCTGCCCTGCCTTGTAAGAAAATGCATCAATAAGTAAGTCATTAAACAACTGTTTATTAATTTCACTGATGCGTGAACGAGTCGTCAATTTGAAAGAGGGTGGATAAAAAGAAGAACATCAAGAAATATTTGAAAAAGAAAAGCCTACAGCACCCGGTATTCCCAGGCGGTCAGCCATCCAAGTACTAACCGGGCTCGACGTTGCTTAACTTCGGTGATCGGACGAGAACCGGTGTTTTCAACGTGATATGGCCGTAGACGAAAGTGAGCGTTTGCGGCGCGGTATTTATATTCCGTGCGTATTGTCGCGTCGCAAGGTTTCGTTCTTTTCAGTTGGTCCTTATCGTCTACGTATTGCTTAAATGACGTCACTGTTTAATTCAGCCTCGTTGTCAAAGCATTATCCATATTATTTCCACAAGAAAACGCACGTGTTTCCAACAATGAGAATAAGAAAGGTGACGCGCCACCTACAGGGACAATAACTTGCTATTTCGCGCACTGTGGTCGCAAGATGTCGCATGCCTCAGTTCAGCGCTCAAGACCTGCCCTGCCTTGTAAGAAAATGCATCAATAAGTAAGTCATTAAACAACTGTTTATTAATTTCGCTGATGCGTGAACGAGTCGTCAATTTGAAAGAGGGTGGATAAAAAGAAGAACATAAAGAAATATTTGAAAAAGAAAAGCCTACAGCACCCGGTATTCCCAGGCGGTCACCCATCCAAGTACTAACCGGGCTCGACGTTGCTTAACTTCGGTGATCGGACGAGAACCGGTGTTTTCAACGTGATATGGCCGTAGACGAGAGTCAGCGTTTGCGGCGCGGTATTTATATTCGGTTCGTATTGTCGCGCCGCAAGCGCAAGGTTCAGTACTTGAAATTTCAGTTTGACTTGATGATCGTCTTCCTTTTGGCAAACTGGTAGCCACGCTGTGCGCTAGCTCGGCCGACGTTGATACGTGAAAACAAAACTGACGTGTTTGATTGAGCAAGAAACATAGAAAGGTGACGCGCCACCTACAGGGATAACAATTTGCTATTTCGCACTGTGGTCGCAAGAGGTCGCATGCCTCAGTTCAGCGCTCAAGACCTGTCTGCCTTGTAAGAAAATGCATCAATAAGTAAGTCATTAAACAACTGTTTATTAATTTCACTGATGCGTGAACGAGTCGTCAATTTGAAAGAGGGTGGATAAAAAGAAGAACACAAAGAAATATTTGAAAAAGAAAAGCCTACAGCACCCGGTATTCCCAGGCGGTCACCCATCCAAGTACTAACCGGGCTCGACGTTGCTTAACTTCGGTGATCGGACGAGAACCGGTGTTTTCAACGTGATATGGCCGTAGACGAGAGTCAGCGTTTGCGGCGCGGTATTTATATTCGGTTCGTATTGTCGCGTCGCAAGCGCAAGGTTCAGTACTTGAAATTTCAGTTTGACTTGATGATCGTCTTCCTTTTGGCAAACTGGTAGCCACGCTGTGCGCTAGCTCGGCCGACGTTGATACGTGAAAACAAAACTGACGTGTTTGATTGAGCAAGAAACTTAGAAAGGTGACGCGCCACCTACAGGGATAACAATTTGCTATTTCGCACTGTGGTCGTAAGAGGTCGCATGCCTCAGTTCAGCGTTCAAGACCTGCCCTGCCACGCCTCCTAGCAAAACGACTCAATAATTAAGTAGTTAAATAACTGTTTATTAATTTCATTGATGCGTGGGTGGATAAAAGGAAGAAAATTATATGAAAAAGAAAAGTCTACAGCACCCGGTATTCCCAGGCGGTCACCCATCCAAGTACTAACCGGGCTCGACGTTGCTTAACTTCGGTGATCGGACGAGAACCGGTGTTTTCAACGTGATATGGCCGTAGACGAGAGTCAGCGTTTGCGGCGCGGTATTTATATTCGGTTCGTATTGTCGCGTCGCAAGCGCAAGGTTCAGTACTTGAAATTTCAGTTTGACTTGATGATCGTCTTCCTTTTGGCAAACTGGTAGCCACGTTGTGCGCTTGCTCGGCCGACGTTGATACGTGAAAACAAAACTGACGTGTTTGATTTAGCAAGAAACTTAGAGAGGTGACGCGCCACCTACAGGGATAACAATTTGCTGTTTGGCACTGTGGTCGCAAGAGGTCGCATGCCTCAGTTCAGCGCTCAAGACCTGCCCTGCCTCGCCTCCTAGCAAAACGACTCAACAATTAAGTAGTTAAATAACTGTTTATTAATTTCATTGATGCGTGGGTGGATAAAAGGAAGAAAATTATATGAAAAAGAAAAGCCTACAGCACCCGGTATTCCCAGGCGGTCACCCATCCAAGTACTAACCGGGCTCGACGTTGCTTAACTTCGGTGATCGGACGAGAACCGGTGTTTTCAACGTGATATGGCCGTAGACGAAACTGAGCGTTTGCGGCGCGGTATTTATATTCCGTTCGTATTTTCGCGTCGCAAGGTTTCGTTCTTTTCAGTTGGACCTTATCGTCTACCGTATTGCTTAAATGACGTCACTGTTTAATTCAGCCTCGTTGTTAAAGCATTATCCATATTATTTCCACAAGAAAACGCACGTGTTTCCAACAATGAGAATAAGAAAGGTGACGCGCCACCTACAGGGACAATAACTTGCTATTTCGCGCACTGTGGTCGCAAGATGTCGCATGCCTCAGTTCAGCGCTCAAGACCTGCCCTGCCTCGCCTCCTAGCAAAACGACTCAATAATTAAGTAGTTAAATAACTGTTTATTAATTTCATTGACGTGTGGGTGGATAAAAGGAAGAAAATTATATGAAAAAGAAAAGCCTACAGCACCCGGTATTCCCAGGCGGTCACCCATCCAAGTACTAACCGGGCTCGACGTTGCTTAACTTCGGTGATCGGACGAGAACCGGTGTTTTCAACGTGATATGGCCGTAGACGAGAGTCAGCGTTTGCGGCGCGGTATTTATATTCGGTTCGTATTGTCGCGTCGCAAGCGCAAGGTTCAGTACTTGAAATTTCAGTTTGACTTGATGATCGTCTTCCTTTTGGCAAACTGATAGCCACGCTGTGCGCTAGCTCGGCCGACGTTGATACGTGAAAACAAAACTGACGTGTTTGATTGAGCAAGAAACTTAGAGAGGTGACGCGCCACCTACAGGGATAACAATTTGCTGTTTGGCACTGTGGTCGCAAGAGGTCGCATGCCTCAGTTCAGCGCTCAAGACCTGCCCTGCCTCGCCTCCTAGCAAAACGACTCAATAATTAAGTAGTTAAATAACTGTTTATTAATTTCATTGATGCGTGGGTGGATAAAAGGAAGAAAATTATATGAAAAAGAAAAGCCTACAGCACCCGGTATTCCCAGGCGGTCACCCATCCAAGTACTAACCGGGCTCGACGTTGCTTAACTTCGGTGATCGGACGAGAACCGGTGTTTTCAACGTGATATGGCCGTAGACGAAAGTGAGCGTTTGCGGCGCGGTATTTATATTCCGTTCGTATTGTCGCGTCGCAAGGTTTCGTTCTTTTCAGTTGGACCTTATCGTCTACCGTATTGCTTAAATGACGTCATTGTTTAATTCAGCCTCGTTGTCAAAGCATTATCCATATTATTTCCACACAAAAACGCACGGGTTTCCAACAATGAGAATAAGAAAGGTGACGCGCCACCTACAGGGACAATAACTTGCTATTTCGCGCACTGTGGTCGGAAGATGTCGCATGCCTCAGTTCAGCGCTCAAGACCTGCCCTGCCTTGTAAGAAAATGCATCAATAAGTAAGTCATTAAACAACTGTTTATTAATTTCACTGATGCGTGAACGAGTCGTCAATTTGAAAGAGGGTGGATAAAAAGAAGAACATAAAGAAATATTTGAAAAAGAAAAGCCTACAGCACCCGGTATTCCCAGGCGGTCACCCATCCAAGTACTAACCGGGCTCGACGTTGCTTAACTTCGGTGATCGGACGAGAACCGGTGTTTTCAACGTGATATGGCCGTAGACGAGAGTCAGCATTTGCGGCGCGGTATTTATATTCGGTTCGTATTGTCGCGTCGCAAGCGCAAGGTTCAGTACTTGAAATTTCAGTTTGACTTGATGATCGTCTTCCTTTTGGCAAACTGGTAGCCACGCTGTGCGCTAGCTCGGCCGACGTTGATACGTGAAAACAAAACTGACGTGTTTGATTGAGCAAGAAACTTAGAAAGGTGACGCGCCACCTACAGGGATAACAATTTGCTATTTCGCACTGTGGTCGCAAGAGGTCGCATGCCTCAGTTCAGCGCTCAAGACCTGCCCTGCCACGCCTCCTAGCAAAACGACTCAATAATTAAGTAGTTAAATAACTGTTTATTAATTTCATTGATGCGTGGGTGGATAAAAGGAAGAAAATTATATGAAAAAGAAAAGCCTACAGCACCCGGTATTCCCAGGCGGTCACCCATCCAAGTACTAACCGGGCTCGACGTTGCTTAACTTCGGTGATCGGACGAGAACCGGTGTTTTCAACGTGATATGGCCGTAGACGAGAGTCAGCGTTTGCGGCGCGGTATTTATATTCGGTTCGTATTGTCGCGTCGCAAGCGCAAGGTTCAGTACTTGAAATTTCAGTTTGACTTGATGATCGTCTTCCTTTTGGCAAACTGGTAGCCACGCTGTGCGCTAGCTCGGCCGACGTTGATACGTGAAAACAAAACTGACGTGTTTGATTGAGCAAGAAACTTAGAAAGGTGACGCGCCACCTACAGGGATAACAATTTGCTGTTTGGCACTGTGGTCGCAAGAGGTCGCATGCCTCAGTTCAGCGCTCAAGACCTGCCCTGCCTCGCCTCCTAGCAAAACGACTCAATAATTAAGTAGTTAAATAACTGTTTATTAATTTCATTGATGCGTGGGTGGATAAAAGGAAGAAAATTATATGAAAAAGAAAAGCCTACAGCACCCGGTATTCCCAGGCGGTCACCCATCCAAGTACTAACCGGGCTCGACGTTGCTTAACTTCGGTGATCGGACGAGAACCGGTGTTTTCAACGTGATATGGCCGTAGACGAAACTGAGCGTTTGCGGCGCGGTATTTATATTCCGTTCGTATTTTCGCGTCGCAAGGTTTCGTTCTTTTCAGTTGGACCTTATCGTCTACCGTATTGCTTAAATGACGTCACTGTTTAATTCAGCCTCGTTGTCAAAGCATTATCCATATTATTTCCACAAGAAAACGCACGTGTTTCCAACAATGAGAATAAGAAAGGTGACGCGCCACCTACAGGGACAATAACTTGCTATTTCGCGCACTGTGGTCGCAAGATGTCGCATGCCTCAGTTCAGCGCTCAAGACCTGCCCTGCCTCGCCTCCTAGCAAAACGACTCAATAATTAAGTAGTTAAATAACTGTTTATTAATTTCATTGATGCGTGGGTGGATAAAAGGAAGACAATTATATGAAAAAGAAAAGCCTACAGCACCCGGTATTCCCAGGCGGTCACCCATCACAGTACTAACCGGGCTCGACGTTGGATAACTTCGGTGATCGGACGAGAACCGATGTTTTCAACGTGATATGGCCGCAGACGAGAGTCAGCGTTTGCGGCGCGGTATTTATATTCGGTTCGTATTGTCGCGTCGCAAGCGCAAGGTTCAGTACTTGAAATTTCAGTTTGACTTGATGATCGTCTTCCTTTTGGCAAACTGGTAGCCACGCTGTGCGCTAGCTCGGCCGACGTTGATACGTGAAAACAAAACTGACGTGTTTGATTGAGCAAGAAACTTAGAAAGGTGACGCGCCACCTACAGGGATAACAATTTGCTATTTCGCACTGTGGTCGCAAGAGGTCGCATGCCTCAGTTCAGCGCTCAAGACCTGCCCTGCCTCGCCTCCTAGCAAAACGACTCAATAATTAAGTAGTTAAATAACTGTTTATTAATTTCATTGATGCGTGGGTGGATAAAAGGAAGAAAATTATATGAAAAAGAAAAGCCTACAGCACCCGGTATTCCCAGGCGGTCACCCATCCAAGTACTAACCGGGCTCGACGTTGCTTAACTTCGGTGATCGGACGAGAACCGGTGTTTTCAACGTGATATGGCCGTAGACGAAAGTGAGCGTTTGCGGCGCGGTATTTATATTCCGTTCGTATTGTCGCGTCGCAAGGTTTCGTTCTTTTCAGTTGGACCTTATCGTCTACCGTATTGCTTAAATGACGTCATTGTTTAATTCAGCCTCGTTGTCAAAGCATTATCCATATTATTTCCACACAAAAACGCACGGGTTTCCAACAATGAGAATAAGAAAGGTGACGCGCCACCTACAGGGACAATAACTTGCTATTTCGCGCACTGTGGTCGCAAGATGTCGCATGCCTCAGTTCAGCGCTCAAGACCTGCCCTGCCTTGTAAGAAAATGCATCAATAAGTAAGTCATTAAACAACTGTTTATTAATTTCACTGATGCGTGAACGAGTCGTCAATTTGAAAGAGGGTGGATAAAAAGAAGAACATAAAGAAATATTTGAAAAAGAAAAGCCTACAGCACCCGGTATTCCCAGGCGGTCACCCATCCAAGTACTAACCGGGCTCGACGTTGCTTAACTTCGGTGATCGGACGAGAACCGGTGTTTTCAACGTGATATGGCCGTAGACGAGAGTCAGCGTTTGCGGCGCGGTATTTATATTCGGTTCGTATTGTCGCGTCGCAAGCGCAAGGTTCAGTACTTGAAATTTCAGTTTGACTTGATGATCGTCTTCCTTTTGGCAAACTGGTAGCCACGCTGTGCGCTAGCTCGGCCGACGTTGATACGTGAAAACAAAACTGACGTGTTTGATTGAGCAAGAAACTTAGAAAGGTGACGCGCCACCTACAGGGATAACAATTTGCTATTTCGCACTGTGGTCGCAAGAGGTCGCATGCCTCAGTTCAGCGCTCAAGACCTGCCCTGCCACGCCTCCTAGCAAAACGACTCAATAATTAAGTAGTTAAATAACTGTTTATTAATTTCATTGATGCGTGGGTGGATAAAAGGAAGAAAATTATATGAAAAAGAAAAGCCTACAGCACCCGGTATTCCCAGGCGGTCACCCATCCAAGTACTAACCGGGCTCGACGTTGCTTAACTTCGGTGATCGGACGAGAACCGGTGTTTTCAACGTGATATGGCCGTAGACGAGAGTCAGCATTTGCGGCGCGGTATTTATATTCGGTTCGTATTGTCGCGTCGCAAGCGCAAGGTTCAGTACTTGAAATTTCAGTTTGACTTGATGATCGTCTTCCTTTTGGCAAACTGGTAGCCACGCTGTGCGCTAGCTCGGCCGACGTTAATACGTGAAAACAAAACTGACGTGTTTGATTGAGCAAGAAACTTAGAAAGGTGACGCGCCACCTACAGGGATAACAATTTGCTATTTCGCACTGTGGTCGCAAGAGGTCGCATGCCTCAGTTCAGCGCTCAAGACCTGCCCTGCCACGCCTCCTAGCAAAACGACTCAATAATTAAGTAGTTAAATAACTGTTTATTAATTTCATTGATGCGTGGGTGGATAAAAGGAAGAAAATTATATGAAAAAGAAAAGCCTACAGCACCCGGTATTCCCAGGCGGTCACCCATCCAAGTACTAACCGGGCTCGACGTTGCTTAACTTCGGTGATCGGACGAGAACCGGTGTTTTCAACGTGATATGGCCGTAGACGAGAGTCAGCGTTTGCGGCGCGGTATTTATATTCGGTTCGTATTGTCGCGTCGCAAGCGCAAGGTTCAGTACTTGAAATTTCAGTTTGACTTGATGATCGTCTTCCTTTTGGCAAACTGGTAGCCACGCTGTGCGCTAGCTCGGCCGACGTTGATACGTGAAAACAAAACTGACGTGTTTGATTGAGCAAGAAACTTAGAAAGGTGACGCGCCACCTACAGGGATAACAATTTGCTGTTTGGCACTGTGGTCGCAAGAGGTCGCATGCCTCAGTTCAGCGCTCAAGACCTGCCCTGCCTCGCCTCCTAGCAAAACGACTCAATAATTAAGTAGTTAAATAACTGTTTATTAATTTCATTGATGCGTGGGTGGATAAAAGGAAGAAAATTATATGAAAAAGAAAAGCCTACAGCACCCGGTATTCCCAGGCGGTCACCCATCCAAGTACTAACCGGGCTCGACGTTGCTTAACTTCGGTGATCGGACGAGAACCGGTGTTTTCAACGTGATATGGCCGTAGACGAAACTGAGCGTTTGCGGCGCGGTATTTATATTCCGTTCGTATTTTCGCGTCGCAAGGTTTCGTTCTTTTCAGTTGGACCTTATCGTCTACCGTATTGCTTAAATGACGTCACTGTTTAATTCAGCCTCGTTGTCAAAGCATTATCCATATTATTTCCACAAGAAAACGCACGTGTTTCCAACAATGAGAATAAGAAAGGTGACGCGCCACCTACAGGGACAATAACTTGCTATTTCGCGCACTGTGGTCGCAAGATGTCGCATGCCTCAGTTCAGCGCTCAAGACCTGCCCTGCCTCGCCTCCTAGCAAAACGACTCAATAATTAAGTAGTTAAATAACTGTTTATTAATTTCATTGACGTGTGGGTGGATAAAAGGAAGAAAATTATATGAAAAAGAAAAGCCTACAGCACCCGGTATTCCCAGGCGGTCACCCATCCAAGTACTAACCGGGCTCGACGTTGCTTAACTTCGGTGATCGGACGAGAACCGGTGTTTTCAACGTGATATGGCCGTAGGCGAAAGTGAGCGTTTGCGGCGCGGTATTTATATTCCGTTCCTATTGTCGCGTCGCACGGTTTCGTTCTTTTCAGTTGGACCTTATCGTCTACCGTATTGCTTAAATGACGTCATTGTTTAATTCAGCCTCGTTGTCAAAGCATTATCCATATTATTTCCACAAGAAAACGCACGTGTTTCCAACAATGAGAATAAGAAAGGTGACGCGCCACCTACAGGGACAATAACTTGCTATTTCGCGCACTGTGGTCGCAAGATGTCGCATGCCTCAGTTCAGCGCTCAAGACCTGCCCTGCCTTGTAAGAAAATGCATCAATAAGTAATTCATTAAACAACTGTTTATTAATTTCACTGATGCGTGAACGAGTCGCCAATTTGAAAGAGGGTGGATAAAAAGAAGAACATAAAGAAATATTTGAAAAAGAAAAGCCTACAGCACCCGGTATTCCCAGGCGGTCAGCCATCCAAGTACTAACCGGGCTCGACGTTGCTTAACTTCGGTGATCGGACGAGAACCGGTGTTTTCAACGTGATATGGCCGTAGACGAGAGTCAGCGTTTGCGGCGCGGTATTTATATTCGGTTCGTATTGTCGCGTCGCAAGCGCAAGCTTCAGTACTTGAAATTTCAGTTTGACTTGATGATCGTCTTCCTTTTGGCAAACTGGTAGCCACGCTGTGCGCTAGCTCGGCCGACGTTGATACGTGAAAACAAAACTGACGTGTTTGATTGAGCAAGAAACATAGAAAGGTGACGCGCCACCTACAGGGATAACAATTTGCTATTTCGCACTGTGGTCGCAAGAGGTCGCATGCCTCAGTTCAGCGCTCAAGACCTGCCCTGCCTCGCCTCCTAGCAAAACGACTCAATAATTAAGTAGTTAAATAACTGTTTATTAATTTCATTGATGCGTGGGTGGATAAAAGGAAGACAATTATATGAAAAAGAAAAGCCTACAGCACCCGGTATTCCCAGGCGGTCACCCATCACAGTACTAACCGGGCTCGACGTTGGATAACTTCGGTGATCGGACGAGAACCGATGTTTTCAACGTGATATGGCCGCAGACGAGAGTCAGCGTTTGCGGCGCGGTATTTATATTCGGTTCGTATTGTCGCGTCGCAAGCGCAAGGTTCAGTACTTGAAATTTCAGTTTGACTTGATGATCGTCTTCCTTTTGGCAAACTGGTAGCCACGCTGTGCGCTAGCTCGGCCGACGTTGATACGTGAAAACAAAACTGACGTGTTTGATTGAGCAAGAAACTTAGAAAGGTGACGCGCCACCTACAGGGATAACAATTTGCTATTTCGCACTGTGGTCGCAAGAGGTCGCATGCCTCAGTTCAGCGCTCAAGACCTGCCCTGCCTCGCCTCCTAGCAAAACGACTCAATAATTAAGTAGTTAAATAACTGTTTATTAATTTCATTGATGCGTGGGTGGATAAAAGGAAGAAAATTATATGAAAAAGAAAAGCCTACAGCACCCGGTATTCCCAGGCGGTCACCCATCCAAGTACTAACCGGGCTCGACGTTGCTTAACTTCGGTGATCGGACGAGAACCGGTGTTTTCAACGTGATATGGCCGTAGACGAAAGTGAGCGTTTGCGGCGCGGTATTTATATTCCGTTCGTATTGTCGCGTCGCAAGGTTTCGTTCTTTTCAGTTGGACCTTATCGTCTACCGTATTGCTTAAATGACGTCATTGTTTAATTCAGCCTCGTTGTCAAAGCATTATCCATATTATTTCCACACAAAAACGCACGGGTTTCCAACAATGAGAATAAGAAAGGTGACGCGCCACCTACAGGGACAATAACTTGCTATTTCGCGCACTGTGGTCGGAAGATGTCGCATGCCTCAGTTCAGCGCTCAAGACCTGCCCTGCCTTGTAAGAAAATGCATCAATAAGTAAGTCATTAAACAACTGTTTATTAATTTCACTGATGCGTGAACGAGTCGTCAATTTGAAAGAGGGTGGATAAAAAGAAGAACATAAAGAAATATTTGAAAAAGAAAAGCCTACAGCACCCGGTATTCCCAGGCGGTCACCCATCCAAGTACTAACCGGGCTCGACGTTGCTTAACTTCGGTGATCGGACGAGAACCGGTGTTTTCAACGTGATATGGCCGTAGACGAGAGTCAGCGTTTGCGGCGCGGTATTTATATTCGGTTCGTATTGTCGCGTCGCAAGCGCAAGGTTCAGTACTTGAAATTTCAGTTTGACTTGATGATCGTCTTCCTTTTGGCAAACTGGTAGCCACGCTGTGCGCTAGCTCGGCCGACGTTGATACGTGAAAACAAAACTGACGTGTTTGATTGAGCAAGAAACTTAGAAAGGTGACGCGCCACCTACAGGGATAACAATTCGCTATTTCGCACTGTGGTCGCAAGAGGTCGCATGCCTCAGTTCAGCGCTCAAGACCTGCCCTGCCACGCCTCCTAGCAAAACGACTCAATAATTAAGTAGTTAAATAACTGTTTATTAATTTCATTGATGCGTGGGTGGATAAAAGGAAGAAAATTATATGAAAAAGAAAAGCCTACAGCACCCGGTATTCCCAGGCGGTCACCCATCCAAGTACTAACCGGGCTCGACGTTGCTTAACTTCGGTGATCGGACGAGAACCGGTGTTTTCAACGTGATATGGCCGTAGACGAGAGTCAGCGTTTGCGGCGCGGTATTTATATTCGGTTCGTATTGTCGCGTCGCAAGCGCAAGGTTCAGTACTTGAAATTTCAGTTTGACTTGATGATCGTCTTCCTTTTGGCAAACTGGTAGCCACGCTGTGCGCTAGCTCGGCCGACGTTGATACGTGAAAACAAAACTGACGTGTTTGATTGAGCAAGAAACTTAGAAAGGTGACGCGCCACCTACAGGGATAACAATTTGCTGTTTGGCACTGTGGTCGCAAGAGGTCGCATGCCTCAGTTCAGCGCTCAAGACCTGCCCTGCCTCGCCTCCTAGCAAAACGACTCAATAATTAAGTAGTTAAATAACTGTTTATTAATTTCATTGATGCGTGGGTGGATAAAAGGAAGAAAATTATATGAAAAAGAAAAGCCTACAGCACCCGGTATTCCCAGGCGGTCACCCATCCAAGTACTAACCGGGCTCGACGTTGCTTAACTTCGGTGATCGGACGAGAACCGGTGTTTTCAACGTGATATGGCCGTAGACGAAAGTGAGCGTTTGCGGCGCGGTATTTATATTCCGTTCGTATTGTCGCGTCGCAAGGTTTCGTTCTTTTCAGTTGGACCTTATCGTCTACCGTATTGCTTAAATGACGTCATTGTTTAATTCAGCCTCGTTGTCAAAGCATTATCCATATTATTTCCACACAAAAACGCACGGGTTTCCAACAATGAGAATAAGAAAGGTGACGCGCCACCTACAGGGACAATAACTTGCTATTTCGCGCACTGTGGTCGCAAGATGTCGCATGCCTCAGTTCAGCGCTCAAGACCTGCCCTGCCTTGTAAGAAAATGCATCAATAAGTAAGTCATTAAACAACTGTTTATTAATTTCACTGATGCGTGAACGAGTCGTCAATTTGAAAGAGGGTGGATAAAAAGAAGAACATAAAGAAATATTTGAAAAAGAAAAGCCTACAGCACCCGGTATTCCCAGGCGGTCACCCATCCAAGTACTAACCGGGCTCGACGTTGCTTAACTTCGGTGATCGGACGAGAACCGGTGTTTTCAACGTGATATGGCCGTAGACGAGAGTCAGCGTTTGCGGCGCGGTATTTATATTCGGTTCGTATTGTCGCGTCGCAAGCGCAAGGTTCAGTACTTGAAATTTCAGTTTGACTTGATGATCGTCTTCCTTTTGGCAAACTGGTAGCCACGCTGTGCGCTAGCTCGGCCGACGTTGATACGTGAAAACAAAACTGACGTGTTTGATTGAGCAAGAAACTTAGAAAGGTGACGCGCCACCTACAGGGATAACAATTCGCTATTTCGCACTGTGGTCGCAAGAGGTCGCATGCCTCAGTTCAGCGCTCAAGACCTGCCCTGCCACGCCTCCTAGCAAAACGACTCAATAATTAAGTAGTTAAATAACTGTTTATTAATTTCATTGATGCGTGGGTGGATAAAAGGAAGAAAATTATATGAAAAAGAAAAGCCTACAGCACCCGGTATTCCCAGGCGGTCACCCATCCAAGTACTAACCGGGCTCGACGTTGCTTAACTTCGGTGATCGGACGAGAACCGGTGTTTTCAACGTGATATGGCCGTAGACGAGAGTCAGCGTTTGCGGCGCGGTATTTATATTCGGTTCGTATTGTCGCGTCGCAAGCGCAAGGTTCAGTACTTGAAATTTCAGTTTGACTTGATGATCGTCTTCCTTTTGGCAAACTGGTAGCCACGCTGTGCGCTAGCTCGGCCGACGTTGATACGTGAAAACAAAACTGACGTGTTTGATTGAGCAAGAAACTTAGAAAGGTGACGCGCCACCTACAGGGATAACAATTTGCTGTTTGGCACTGTGGTCGCAAGAGGTCGCATGCCTCAGTTCAGCGCTCAAGACCTGCCCTGCCTCGCCTCCTAGCAAAACGACTCAATAATTAAGTAGTTAAATAACTGTTTATTAATTTCATTGATGCGTGGGTGGATAAAAGGAAGAAAATTATATGAAAAAGAAAAGCCTACAGCACCCGGTATTCCCAGGCGGTCACCCATCCAAGTACTAACCGGGCTCGACGTTGCTTAACTTCGGTGATCGGACGAGAACCGGTGTTTTCAACGTGATATGGCCGTAGACGAGACTGAGCGTTTGCGGCGCGGTATTTATATTCCGTTCGTATTTTCGCGTCGCAAGGTTTCGTTCTTTTCAGTTGGACCTTATCGTCTACCGTATTGCTTAAATGACGTCACTGTTTAATTCAGCCTCGTTGTCAAAGCATTATCCATATTATTTCCACAAGAAAACGCACGTGTTTCCAACAATGAGAATAAGAAAGGTGACGCGCCACCTACAGGGACAATAACTTGCTATTTCGCGCACTGTGGTCGCAAGATGTCGCATGCCTCAGTTCAGCGCTCAAGACCTGCCCTGCCTTGTAAGAAAATGCATCAATAAGTAAGTCATTAAACAACTGTTTATTAATTTCACTGATGCGTGAACGAGTCGCCAATTTGAAAGAGGGTGGATAAAAAGAAGAACATAAAGAAATATTTGAAAAAGAAAAGCCTACAGCACCCGGTATTCCCAGGCGGTCAGCCATCCAAGTACTAACCGGGCTCGACGTTGCTTAACTTCGGTGATCGGACGAGAACCGGTGTTTTCAACGTGATATGGCCGTAGACGAGAGTCAGCGTTTGCGGCGCGGTATTTATATTCGGTTCGTATTGTCGCGTCGCAAGCGCAAGCTTCAGTACTTGAAATTTCAGTTTGACTTGATGATCGTCTTCCTTTTGGCAAACTGGTAGCCACGCTGTGCGCTAGCTCGGCCGACGTTGATACGTGAAAACAAAACTGACGTGTTTGATTGAGCAAGAAACATAGAAAGGTGACGCGCCACCTACAGGGATAACAATTTGCTATTTCGCACTGTGGTCGCAAGAGGTCGCATGCCTCAGTTCAGCGCTCAAGACCTGCCCTGCCTCGCCTCCTAGCAAAACGACTCAATAATTAAGTAGTTAAATAACTGTTTATTAATTTCATTGATGCGTGGGTGGATAAAAGGAAGACAATTATATGAAAAAGAAAAGCCTACAGCACCCGGTATTCCCAGGCGGTCACCCATCACAGTACTAACCGGGCTCGACGTTGGATAACTTCGGTGATCGGACGAGAACCGATGTTTTCAACGTGATATGGCCGCAGACGAGAGTCAGCGTTTGCGGCGCGGTATTTATATTCGGTTCGTATTGTCGCGTCGCAAGCGCAAGGTTCAGTACTTGAAATTTCAGTTTGACTTGATGATCGTCTTCCTTTTGGCAAACTGGTAGCCACGCTGTGCGCTAGCTCGGCCGACGTTGATACGTGAAAACAAAACTGACGTGTTTGATTGAGCAAGAAACTTAGAAAGGTGACGCGCCACCTACAGGGATAACAATTTGCTATTTCGCACTGTGGTCGCAAGAGGTCGCATGCCTCAGTTCAGCGCTCAAGACCTGCCCTGCCTCGCCTCCTAGCAAAACGACTCAATAATTAAGTAGTTAAATAACTGTTTATTAATTTCATTGATGCGTGGGTGGATAAAAGGAAGAAAATTATATGAAAAAGAAAAGCCTACAGCACCCGGTATTCCCAGGCGGTCACCCATCCAAGTACTAACCGGGCTCGACGTTGCTTAACTTCGGTGATCGGACGAGAACCGGTGTTTTCAACGTGATATGGCCGTAGACGAAAGTGAGCGTTTGCGCCGCGGTATTTATATTCCGTGCGTATTGTCGCGTCGCAAGGTTTCGTTCTTTTCAGTTGGTCCTTATCGTCTACGTATTGCTTAAATGACGTCACTGTTTAATTCAGCCTCGTTGTCAAAGCATTATCCATATTATTTCCACAAGAAAACGCACGTGTTTCCAACAATGAGAATAAGAAAGGTGACGCGCCACCTACAGGGACAATAACTTGCTATTTCGCGCACTGTGGTCGCAAGATGTCGCATGCCTCAGTTCAGCGCTCAAGACCTGCCCTGCCTCGCCTCCTAGCAAAACGACTCAATAATTAAGTAGTTAAATAACTGTTTATTAATTTCATTGACGTGTGGGTGGATAAAAGGAAGAAAATTATATGAAAAAGAAAAGCCTACAGCACCCGGTATTCCCAGGCGGTCACCCATCCAAGTACTAACCGGGCTCGACGTTGCTTAACTTCGGTGATCGGACGAGAACCGGTGTTTTCAACGTGATATGGCCGTAGACGAAAGTGAGCGTTTGCGGCGCGGTATTTATATTCCGTTCCTATTGTCGCGTCGCAAGGTTTCGTTCTTTTCAGTTGGACCTTATCGTCTACCGTATTGCTTAAATGACGTCATTGTTTAATTCAGCCTCGTTGTCAAAGCATTATCCATATTATTTCCACAAGAAAACGCACGTGTTTCCAACAATGAGAATAAGAAAGGTGACGCGCCACCTACAGGGACAATAACTTGCTATTTCGCGCACTGTGGTCGCAAGATGTCGCATGCCTCAGTTCAGCGCTCAAGACCTGCCCTGCCTTGTAAGAAAATGCATCAATAAGTAAGTCATTAAACAACTGTTTATTAATTTCACTGATGCGTGAACGAGTCGCCAATTTGAAAGAGGGTGGATAAAAAGAAGAACATAAAGAAATATTTGAAAAAGAAAAGCCTACAGCACCCGGTATTCCCAGGCGGTCAGCCATCCAAGTACTAACCGGGCTCGACGTTGCTTAACTTCGGTGATCGGACGAGAACCGGTGTTTTCAACGTGATATGGCCGTAGACGAGAGTCAGCGTTTGCGGCGCGGTATTTATATTCGGTTCGTATTGTCGCGTCGCAAGCGCAAGCTTCAGTACTTGAAATTTCAGTTTGACTTGATGATCGTCTTCCTTTTGGCAAACTGGTAGCCACGCTGTGCGCTAGCTCGGCCGACGTTGATACGTGAAAACAAAACTGACGTGTTTGATTGAGCAAGAAACATAGAAAGGTGACGCGCCACCTACAGGGATAACAATTTGCTATTTCGCACTGTGGTCGCAAGAGGTCGCATGCCTCAGTTCAGCGCTCAAGACCTGCCCTGCCTCGCCTCCTAGCAAAACGACTCAATAATTAAGTAGTTAAATAACTGTTTATTAATTTCATTGATGCGTGGGTGGATAAAAGGAAGACAATTATATGAAAAAGAAAAGCCTACAGCACCCGGTATTCCCAGGCGGTCAGCCATCCAAGTACTAACCGGGCTCGACGTTGCTTAACTTCGGTGATCGGACGAGAACCGGTGTTTTCAACGTGATATGGCCGTAGACGAGAGTCAGCGTTTGCGGCGCGGTATTTATATTCGGTTCGTATTGTCGCGTCGCAAGCGCAAGCTTCAGTACTTGAAATTTCAGTTTGACTTGATGATCGTCTTCCTTTTGGCAAACTGGTAGCCACGCTGTGCGCTAGCTCGGCCGACGTTGATACGTGAAAACAAAACTGACGTGTTTGATTGAGCAAGAAACATAGAAAGGTGACGCGCCACCTACAGGGATAACAATTTGCTATTTCGCACTGTGGTCGCAAGAGGTCGCATGCCTCAGTTCAGCGCTCAAGACCTGCCCTGCCTCGCCTCCTAGCAAAACGACTCAATAATTAAGTAGTTAAATAACTGTTTATTAATTTCATTGATGCGTGGGTGGATAAAAGGAAGAAAATTATATGAAAAAGAAAAGCCTACAGCACCCGGTATTCCCAGGCGGTCACCCATCCAAGTACTAACCGGGCTCGACGTTGCTTAACTTCGGTGATCGGACGAGAACCGGTGTTTTCAACGTGATATGGCCGTAGACGAAAGTGAGCGTTTGCGGCGCGGTATTTATATTCCGTTCGTATTGTCGCGTCGCAAGGTTTCGTTCTTTTCAGTTGGACCTTATCGTCTACCGTATTGCTTAAATGACGTCATTGTTTAATTCAGCCTCGTTGTCAAAGCATTATCCATATTATTTCCACACAAAAACGCACGGGTTTCCAACAATGAGAATAAGAAAGGTGACGCGCCACCTACAGGGACAATAACTTGCTATTTCGCGCACTGTGGTCGGAAGATGTCGCATGCCTCAGTTCAGCGCTCAAGACCTGCCCTGCCTTGTAAGAAAATGCATCAATAAGTAAGTCATTAAACAACTGTTTATTAATTTCACTGATGCGTGAACGAGTCGTCAATTTGAAAGAGGGTGGATAAAAAGAAGAACATAAAGAAATATTTGAAAAAGAAAAGCCTACAGCACCCGGTATTCCCAGGCGGTCACCCATCCAAGTACTAACCGGGCTCGACGTTGCTTAACTTCGGTGATCGGACGAGAACCGGTGTTTTCAACGTGATATGGCCGTAGACGAGAGTCAGCGTTTGCGGCGCGGTATTTATATTCGGTTCGTATTGTCGCGTCGCAAGCGCAAGGTTCAGTACTTGAAATTTCAGTTTGACTTGATGATCGTCTTCCTTTTGGCAAACTGGTAGCCACGCTGTGCGCTAGCTCGGCCGACGTTGATACGTGAAAACAAAACTGACGTGTTTGATTGAGCAAGAAACTTAGAAAGGTGACGCGCCACCTACAGGGATAACAATTTGCTATTTCGCACTGTGGTCGCAAGAGGTCGCATGCCTCAGTTCAGCGCTCAAGACCTGCCCTGCCACGCCTCCTAGCAAAACGACTCAATAATTAAGTAGTTAAATAACTGTTTATTAATTTCATTGATGCGTGGGTGGATAAAAGGAAGAAAATTATATGAAAAAGAAAAGCCTACAGCACCCGGTATTCCCAGGCGGTCACCCATCCAAGTACTAACCGGGCTCGACGTTGCTTAACTTCGGTGATCGGACGAGAACCGGTGTTTTCAACGTGATATGGCCGTAGACGAGAGTCAGCGTTTGCGGCGCGGTATTTATATTCGGTTCGTATTGTCGCGTCGCAAGCGCAAGGTTCAGTACTTGAAATTTCAGTTTGACTTGATGATCGTCTTCCTTTTGGCAAACTGGTAGCCACGCTGTGCGCTAGCTCGGCCGACGTTGATACGTGAAAACAAAACTGACGTGTTTGATTGAGCAAGAAACTTAGAAAGGTGACGCGCCACCTACAGGGATAACAATTTGCTGTTTGGCACTGTGGTCGCAAGAGGTCGCATGCCTCAGTTCAGCGCTCAAGACCTGCCCTGCCTCGCCTCCTAGCAAAACGACTCAATAATTAAGTAGTTAAATAACTGTTTATTAATTTCATTGATGCGTGGGTGGATAAAAGGAAGAAAATTATATGAAAAAGAAAAGCCTACAGCACCCGGTATTCCCAGGCGGTCACCCATCCAAGTACTAACCGGGCTCGACGTTGCTTAACTTCGGTGATCGGACGAGAACCGGTGTTTTCAACGTGATATGGCCGTAGACGAAAGTGAGCGTTTGCGGCGCGGTATTTATATTCCGTGCGTATTGTCGCGTCGCAAGGTTTCGTTCTTTTCAGTTGGTCCTTATCGTCTACGTATTGCTTAAATGACGTCACTGTTTAATTCAGCCTCGTTGTCAAAGCATTATCCATATTATTTCCACAAGAAAACGCACGTGTTTCCAACAATGAGAATAAGAAAGGTGACGCGCCACCTACAGGGACAATAACTTGCTATTTCGCGCACTGTGGTCGCAAGATGTCGCATGCCTCAGTTCAGCGCTCAAGACCTGCCCTGCCTCGCCTCCTAGCAAAACGACTCAATAATTAAGTAGTTAAATAACTGTTTATTAATTTCATTGACGTGTGGGTGGATAAAAGGAAGAAAATTATATGAAAAAGAAAAGCCTACAGCACCCGGTATTCCCAGGCGGTCACCCATCCAAGTACTAACCGGGCTCGACGTTGCTTAACTTCGGTGATCGGACGAGAACCGGTGTTTTCAACGTGATATGGCCGTAGACGAAAGTGAGCGTTTGCGGCGCGGTATTTATATTCCGTTCCTATTGTCGCGTCGCAAGGTTTCGTTCTTTTCAGTTGGACCTTATCGTCTACCGTATTGCTTAAATGACGTCATTGTTTAATTCAGCCTCGTTGTCAAAGCATTATCCATATTATTTCCACAAGAAAACGCACGTGTTTCCAACAATGAGAATAAGAAAGGTGACGCGCCACCTACAGGGACAATAACTTGCTATTTCGCGCACTGTGGTCGCAAGATGTCGCATGCCTCAGTTCAGCGCTCAAGACCTGCCCTGCCTTGTAAGAAAATGCATCAATAAGTAAGTCATTAAACAACTGTTTATTAATTTCACTGATGCGTGAACGAGTCGCCAATTTGAAAGAGGGTGGATAAAAAGAAGAACATAAAGAAATATTTGAAAAAGAAAAGCCTACAGCACCCGGTATTCCCAGGCGGTCAGCCATCCAAGTACTAACCGGGCTCGACGTTGCTTAACTTCGGTGATCGGACGAGAACCGGTGTTTTCAACGTGATATGGCCGTAGACGAGAGTCAGCGTTTGCGGCGCGGTATTTATATTCGGTTCGTATTGTCGCGTCGCAAGCGCAAGCTTCAGTACTTGAAATTTCAGTTTGACTTGATGATCGTCTTCCTTTTGGCAAACTGGTAGCCACGCTGTGCGCTAGCTCGGCCGACGTTGATACGTGAAAACAAAACTGACGTGTTTGATTGAGCAAGAAACATAGAAAGGTGACGCGCCACCTACAGGGATAACAATTTGCTATTTCGCACTGTGGTCGCAAGAGGTCGCATGCCTCAGTTCAGCGCTCAAGACCTGCCCTGCCTCGCCTCCTAGCAAAACGACTCAATAATTAAGTAGTTAAATAACTGTTTATTAATTTCATTGATGCGTGGGTGGATAAAAGGAAGACAATTATATGAAAAAGAAAAGCCTACAGCACCCGGTATTCCCAGGCGGTCAGCCATCCAAGTAGTAACCGGGCTCGACGTTGCTTAACTTCGGTGATCGGACGAGAACCGGTGTTTTCAACGTGATATGGCCGTAGACGAGAGTCAGCGTTTGCGGCGCGGTATTTATATTCGGTTCGTATTGTCGCGTCGCAAGCGCAAGCTTCAGTACTTGAAATTTCAGTTTGACTTGATGATCGTCTTCCTTTTGGCAAACTGGTAGCCACGCTGTGCGCTAGCTCGGCCGACGTTGATACGTGAAAACAAAACTGACGTGTTTGATTGAGCAAGAAACATAGAAAGGTGAAGCGCCACCTACAGGGATAACAATTTGCTATTTCGCACTGTGGTCGCAAGAGGTCGCATGCCTCAGTTCAGCGCTCAAGACCTGCCCTGCCTCGCCTCCTAGCAAAACGACTCAATAATTAAGTAGTTAAATAACTGTTTATTAATTTCATTGATGCGTGGGTGGATAAAAGGAAGAAAATTATATGAAAAAGAAAAGCCTACAGCACCCGGTATTCCCAGGCGGTCACCCATCCAAGTACTAACCGGGCTCGACGTTGCTTAACTTCGGTGATCGGACGAGAACCGGTGTTTTCAACGTGATATGGCCGTAGACGAAAGTGAGCGTTTGCGGCGCGGTATTTATATTCCGTTCGTATTGTCGCGTCGCAAGGTTTCGTTCTTTTCAGTTGGACCTTATCGTCTACCGTATTGCTTAAATGACGTCATTGTTTAATTCAGCCTCGTTGTCAAAGCATTATCCATATTATTTCCACACAAAAACGCACGGGTTTCCAACAATGAGAATAAGAAAGGTGACGCGCCACCTACAGGGACAATAACTTGCTATTTCGCGCACTGTGGTCGGAAGATGTCGCATGCCTCAGTTCAGCGCTCAAGACCTGCCCTGCCTTGTAAGAAAATGCATCAATAAGTAAGTCATTAAACAACTGTTTATTAATTTCACTGATGCGTGAACGAGTCGTCAATTTGAAAGAGGGTGGATAAAAAGAAGAACATAAAGAAATATTTGAAAAAGAAAAGCCTACAGCACCCGGTATTCCCAGGCGGTCACCCATCCAAGTACTAACCGGGCTCGACGTTGCTTAACTTCGGTGATCGGACGAGAACCGGTGTTTTCAACGTGATATGGCCGTAGACGAGAGTCAGCGTTTGCGGCGCGGTATTTATATTCGGTTCGTATTGTCGCGTCGCAAGCGCAAGGTTCAGTACTTGAAATTTCAGTTTGACTTGATGATCGTCTTCCTTTTGGCAAACTGGTAGCCACGCTGTGCGCTAGCTCGGCCGACGTTGATACGTGAAAACAAAACTGACGTGTTTGATTGAGCAAGAAACTTAGAAAGGTGACGCGCCACCTACAGGGATAACAATTTGCTATTTCGCACTGTGGTCGCAAGAGGTCGCATGCCTCAGTTCAGCGCTCAAGACCTGCCCTGCCACGCCTCCTAGCAAAACGACTCAATAATTAAGTAGTTAAATAACTGTTTATTAATTTCATTGATGCGTGGGTGGATAAAAGGAAGAAAATTATATGAAAAAGAAAAGCCTACAGCACCCGGTATTCCCAGGCGGTCACCCATCCAAGTACTAACCGGGCTCGACGTTGCTTAACTTCGGTGATCGGACGAGAACCGGTGTTTTCAACGTGATATGGCCGTAGACGAGAGTCAGCGTTTGCGGCGCGGTATTTATATTCGGTTCGTATTGTCGCGTCGCAAGCGCAAGGTTCAGTACTTGAAATTTCAGTTTGACTTGATGATCGTCTTCCTTTTGGCAAACTGGTAGCCACGCTGTGCGCTAGCTCGGCCGACGTTGATACGTGAAAACAAAACTGACGTGTTTGATTGAGCAAGAAACTTAGAAAGGTGACGCGCCACCTACAGGGATAACAATTTGCTGTTTGGCACTGTGGTCGCAAGAGGTCGCATGCCTCAGTTCAGCGCTCAAGACCTGCCCTGCCTCGCCTCCTAGCAAAACGACTCAATAATTAAGTAGTTAAATAACTGTTTATTAATTTCATTGATGCGTGGGTGGATAAAAGGAAGAAAATTATATGAAAAAGAAAAGCCTACAGCACCCGGTATTCCCAGGCGGTCACCCATCCAAGTACTAACCGGGCTCGACGTTGCTTAACTTCGGTGATCGGACGAGAACCGGTGTTTTCAACGTGATATGGCCGTAGACGAAACTGAGCGTTTGCGGCGCGGTATTTATATTCCGTTCGTATTTTCGCGTCGCAAGGTTTCGTTCTTTTCAGTTGGACCTTATCGTCTACCGTATTGCTTAAATGACGTCACTGTTTAATTCAGCCTCGTTGTCAAAGCATTATCCATATTATTTCCACAAGAAAACGCACGTGTTTCCAACAATGAGAATAAGAAAGGTGACGCGCCACCTACAGGGACAATAACTTGCTATTTCGCGCACTGTGGTCGCAAGATGTCGCATGCCTCAGTTCAGCGCTCAAGACCTGCCCTGCCTCGCCTCCTAGCAAAACGACTCAATAATTAAGTAGTTAAATAACTGTTTATTAATTTCATTGACGTGTGGGTGGATAAAAGGAAGAAAATTATATGAAAAAGAAAAGCCTACAGCACCCGGTATTCCCAGGCGGCCACCCATCCAAGTACTAACCGGGCTCGACATTGCTTAACTTCGGTGATCGGACGAGAACCGGTGTTTTCAACGTGATATGGCCGTAGACGAAAGTGAGCGTTTGCGGCGCGGTATTTATATTCCGTTCCTATTGTCGCGTCGCAAGGTTTCGTTCTTTTCAGTTGGACCTTATCGTCTACCGTATTGCTTAAATGACGTCATTGTTTAATTCAGCCTCGTTGTCAAAGCATTATCCATATTATTTCCACAAGAAAACGCACGTGTTTCCAACAATGAGAATAAGAAAGGTGACGCGCCACCTACAGGGACAATAACTTGCTATTTCGCGCACTGTGGTCGCAAGATGTCGCATGCCTCAGTTCAGCGCTCAAGACCTGCCCTGCCTTGTAAGAAAATGCATCAATAAGTAAGTCATTAAACAACTGTTTATTAATTTCACTGATGCGTGAACGAGTCGCCAATTTGAAAGAGGGTGGATAAAAAGAAGAACATAAAGAAATATTTGAAAAAGAAAAGCCTACAGCACCCGGTATTCCCAGGCGGTCAGCCATCCAAGTACTAACCGGGCTCGACGTTGCTTAACTTCGGTGATCGGACGAGAACCGGTGTTTTCAACGTGATATGGCCGTAGACGAGAGTCAGCGTTTGCGGCGCGGTATTTATATTCGGTTCGTATTGTCGCGTCGCAAGCGCAAGCTTCAGTACTTGAAATTTCAGTTTGACTTGATGATCGTCTTCCTTTTGGCAAACTGGTAGCCACGCTGTGCGCTAGCTCGGCCGACGTTGATACGTGAAAACAAAACTGACGTGTTTGATTGAGCAAGAAACATAGAAAGGTGACGCGCCACCTACAGGGATAACAATTTGCTATTTCGCACTGTGGTCGCAAGAGGTCGCATGCCTCAGTTCAGCGCTCAAGACCTGCCCTGCCTCGCCTCCTAGCAAAACGACTCAATAATTAAGTAGTTAAATAACTGTTTATTAATTTCATTGATGCGTGGGTGGATAAAAGGAAGACAATTATATGAAAAAGAAAAGCCTACAGCACCCGGTATTCCCAGGCGGTCACCCATCACAGTACTAACCGGGCTCGACGTTGGATAACTTCGGTGATCGGACGAGAACCGATGTTTTCAACGTGATATGGCCGCAGACGAGAGTCAGCGTTTGCGGCGCGGTATTTATATTCGGTTCGTATTGTCGCGTCGCAAGCGCAAGGTTCAGTACTTGAAATTTCAGTTTGACTTGATGATCGTCTTCCTTTTGGCAAACTGGTAGCCACGCTGTGCGCTAGCTCGGCCGACGTTGATACGTGAAAACAAAACTGACGTGTTTGATTGAGCAAGAAACTTAGAAAGGTGACGCGCCACCTACAGGGATAACAATTTGCTATTTCGCACTGTGGTCGCAAGAGGTCGCATGCCTCAGTTCAGCGCTCAAGACCTGCCCTGCCTCGCCTCCTAGCAAAACGACTCAATAATTAAGTAGTTAAATAACTGTTTATTAATTTCATTGATGCGTGGGTGGATAAAAGGAAGAAAATTATATGAAAAAGAAAAGCCTACAGCACCCGGTATTCCCAGGCGGTCACCCATCCAAGTACTAACCGGGCTCGACGTTGCTTAACTTCGGTGATCGGACGAGAACCGGTGTTTTCAACGTGATATGGCCGTAGACGAAAGTGAGCGTTTGCGGCGCGGTATTTATATTCCGTGCGTATTGTCGCGTCGCAAGGTTTCGTTCTTTTCAGTTGGTCCTTATCGTCTACGTATTGCTTAAATGACGTCACTGTTTAATTCAGCCTCGTTGTCAAAGCATTATCCATATTATTTCCACAAGAAAACGCACGTGTTTCCAACAATGAGAATAAGAAAGGTGACGCGCCACCTACAGGGACAATAACTTGCTATTTCGCGCACTGTGGTCGCAAGATGTCGCATGCCTCAGTTCAGCGCTCAAGACCTGCCCTGCCTCGCCTCCTAGCAAAACGACTCAATAATTAAGTAGTTAAATAACTGTTTATTAATTTCATTGACGTGTGGGTGGATAAAAGGAAGAAAATTATATGAAAAAGAAAAGCCTACAGCACCCGGTATTCCCAGGCGGTCACCCATCCAAGTACTAACCGGGCTCGACGTTGCTTAACTTCGGTGATCGGACGAGAACCGGTGTTTTCAACGTGATATGGCCGTAGACGAGAGTCAGCGTTTGCGGCGCGGTATTTATATTCGGTTCGTATTGTCGCGTCGCAAGCGCAAGGTTCAGTACTTGAAATTTCAGTTTGACTTGATGATCGTCTTCCTTTTGGCAAACTGGTAGCCACGCTGTGCGCTAGCTCGGCCGACGTTGATACGTGAAAACAAAACTGACGTGTTTGATTGAGCAAGAAACTTAGAAAGGTGACGCGCCACCTACAGGGATAACAATTTGCTGTTTGGCACTGTGGTCGCAAGAGGTCGCATGCCTCAGTTCAGCGCTCAAGACCTGCCCTGCCTCGCCTCCTAGCAAAACGACTCAATAATTAAGTAGTTAAATAACCGTTTATTAATTTCATTGATGCGTGGGTGGATAAAAGGAAGAAAATTATATGAAAAAGAAAAGCCTACAGCACCCGGTATTCCCAGGCGGTCACCCATCCAAGTACTAACCGGGCTCGACGTTGCTTAACTTCGGTGATCGGACGAGAACCGGTGTTTTCAACGTGATATGGCCGTAGACGAAAGTGAGCGTTTGCGGCGCGGTATTTATATTCCGTGCGTATTGTCGCGTCGCAAGGTTTCGTTCTTTTCAGTTGGTCCTTATCGTCTACGTATTGCTTAAATGACGTCACTGTTTAATTCAGCCTCGTTGTCAAAGCATTATCCATATTATTTCCACAAGAAAACGCACGTGTTTCCAACAATGAGAATAAGAAAGGTGACGCGCCACCTACAGGGACAATAACTTGCTATTTCGCGCACTGTGGTCGCAAGATGTCGCATGCCTCAGTTCAGCGCTCAAGACCTGCCCTGCCTCGCCTCCTAGCAAAACGACTCAATAATTAAGTAGTTAAATAACTGTTTATTAATTTCATTGACGTGTGGGTGGATAAAAGGAAGAAAATTATATGAAAAAGAAAAGCCTACAGCACCCGGTATTCCCAGGCGGTCACCCATCCAAGTACTAACCGGGCTCGACGTTGCTTAACTTCGGTGATCGGACGAGAACCGGTGTTTTCAACGTGATATGGCCGTAGACGAAAGTGAGCGTTTGCGGCGCGGTATTTATATTCCGTTCCTATTGTCGCGTCGCAAGGTTTCGTTCTTTTCAGTTGGACCTTATCGTCTACCGTATTGCTTAAATGACGTCATTGTTTAATTCAGCCTCGTTGTCAAAGCATTATCCATATTATTTCCACAAGAAAACGCACGTGTTTCCAACAATGAGAATAAGAAAGGTGACGCGCCACCTACAGGGACAATAACTTGCTATTTCGCGCACTGTGGTCGCAAGATGTCGCATGCCTCAGTTCAGCGCTCAAGACCTGCCCTGCCTTGTAAGAAAATGCATCAATAAGTAAGTCATTAAACAACTGTTTATTAATTTCACTGATGCGTGAACGAGTCGCCAATTTGAAAGAGGGTGGATAAAAAGAAGAACATAAAGAAATATTTGAAAAAGAAAAGCCTACAGCACCCGGTATTCCCAGGCGGTCAGCCATCCAAGTACTAACCGGGCTCGACGTTGCTTAACTTCGGTGATCGGACGAGAACCGGTGTTTTCAACGTGATATGGCCGTAGACGAGAGTCAGCGTTTGCGGCGCGGTATTTATATTCGGTTCGTATTGTCGCGTCGCAAGCGCAAGCTTCAGTACTTGAAATTTCAGTTTGACTTGATGATCGTCTTCCTTTTGGCAAACTGGTAGCCACGCTGTGCGCTAGCTCGGCCGACGTTGATACGTGAAAACAAAACTGACGTGTTTGATTGAGCAAGAAACATAGAAAGGTGACGCGCCACCTACAGGGATAACAATTTGCTATTTCGCACGGTGGTCGCAAGAGGTCGCATGCCTCAGTTCAGCGCTCAAGACCTGCCCTGCCTCGCCTCCTAGCAAAACGACTCAATAATTAAGTAGTTAAATAACTGTTTATTAATTTCATTGATGCGTGGGTGGATAAAAGGAAGACAATTATATGAAAAAGAAAAGCCTACAGCACCCGGTATTCCCAGGCGGTCAGCCATCCAAGTACTAACCGGGCTCGACGTTGCTTAACTTCGGTGATCGGACGAGAACCGGTGTTTTCAACGTGATATGGCCGTAGACGAGAGTCAGCGTTTGCGGCGCGGTATTTATATTCGGTTCGTATTGTCGCGTCGCAAGCGCAAGCTTCAGTACTTGAAATTTCAGTTTGACTTGATGATCGTCTTCCTTTTGGCAAACTGGTAGCCACGCTGTGCGCTAGCTCGGCCGACGTTGATACGTGAAAACAAAACTGACGTGTTTGATTGAGCAAGAAACATAGAAAGGTGAAGCGCCACCTACAGGGATAACAATTTGCTATTTCGCACTGTGGTCGCAAGAGGTCGCATGCCTCAGTTCAGCGCTCAAGACCTGCCCTGCCTCGCCTCCTAGCAAAACGACTCAATAATTAAGTAGTTAAATAACTGTTTATTAATTTCATTGATGCGTGGGTGGATAAAAGGAAGAAAATTATATGAAAAAGAAAAGCCTACAGCACCCGGTATTCCCAGGCGGTCACCCATCCAAGTACTAACCGGGCTCGACGTTGCTTAACTTCGGTGATCGGACGAGAACCGGTGTTTTCAACGTGATATGGCCGTAGACGAAAGTGAGCGTTTGCGGCGCGGTATTTATATTCCGTTCGTATTGTCGCGTCGCAAGGTTTCGTTCTTTTCAGTTGGACCTTATCGTCTACCGTATTGCTTAAATGACGTCATTGTTTAATTCAGCCTCGTTGTCAAAGCATTATCCATATTATTTCCACACAAAAACGCACGGGTTTCCAACAATGAGAATAAGAAAGGTGACGCGCCACCTACAGGGACAATAACTTGCTATTTCGCGCACTGTGGTCGCAAGATGTCGCATGCCTCAGTTCAGCGCTCAAGACCTGCCCTGCCTTGTAAGAAAATGCATCAATAAGTAAGTCATTAAACAACTGTTTATTAATTTCACTGATGCGTGAACGAGTCGTCAATTTGAAAGAGGGTGGATAAAAAGAAGAACATAAAGAAATATTTGAAAAAGAAAAGCCTACAGCACCCGGTATTCCCAGGCGGTCACCCATCCAAGTACTAACCGGGCTCGACGTTGCTTAACTTCGGTGATCGGACGAGAACCGGTGTTTTCAACGTGATATGGCCGTAGACGAGAGTCAGCGTTTGCGGCGCGGTATTTATATTCGGTTCGTATTGTCGCGTCGCAAGCGCAAGGTTCAGTACTTGAAATTTCAGTTTGACTTGATGATCGTCTTCCTTTTGGCAAACTGGTAGCCACGCTGTGCGCTAGCTCGGCCGACGTTGATACGTGAAAACAAAACTGACGTGTTTGATTGAGCAAGAAACTTAGAAAGGTGACGCGCCACCTACAGGGATAACAATTTGCTATTTCGCACTGTGGTCGCAAGAGGTCGCATGCCTCAGTTCAGCGCTCAAGACCTGCCCTGCCACGCCTCCTAGCAAAACGACTCAATAATTAAGTAGTTAAATAACTGTTTATTAATTTCATTGATGCGTGGGTGGATAAAAGGAAGAAAATTATATGAAAAAGAAAAGCCTACAGCACCCGGTATTCCCAGGCGGTCACCCATCCAAGTACTAACCGGGCTCGACGTTGCTTAACTTCGGTGATCGGACGAGAACCGGTGTTTTCAACGTGATATGGCCGTAGACGAGAGTCAGCGTTTGCGGCGCGGTATTTATATTCGGTTCGTATTGTCGCGTCGCAAGCGCAAGGTTCAGTACTTGAAATTTCAGTTTGACTTGATGATCGTCTTCCTTTTGGCAAACTGGTAGCCACGCTGTGCGCTAGCTCGGCCGACGTTGATACGTGAAAACAAAACTGACGTGTTTGATTGAGCAAGAAACTTAGAAAGGTGACGCGCCACCTACAGGGATAACAATTTGCTGTTTGGCACTGTGGTCGCAAGAGGTCGCATGCCTCAGTTCAGCGCTCAAGACCTGCCCTGCCTCGCCTCCTAGCAAAACGACTCAATAATTAAGTAGTTAAATAACTGTTTATTAATTTCATTGATGCGTGGGTGGATAAAAGGAAGAAAATTATATGAAAAAGAAAAGCCTACAGCACCCGGTATTCCCAGGCGGTCACCCATCCAAGTACTAACCGGGCTCGACGTTGCTTAACTTCGGTGATCGGACGAGAACCGGTGTTTTCAACGTGATATGGCCGTAGACGAAACTGAGCGTTTGCGGCGCGGTATTTATATTCCGTTCGTATTTTCGCGTCGCAAGGTTTCGTTCTTTTCAGTTGGACCTTATCGTCTACCGTATTGCTTAAATGACGTCACTGTTTAATTCAGCCTCGTTGTCAAAGCATTATCCATATTATTTCCACAAGAAAACGCACGTGTTTCCAACAATGAGAATAAGAAAGGTGACGCGCCACCTACAGGGACAATAACTTGCTATTTCGCGCACTGTGGTCGCAAGATGTCGCATGCCTCAGTTCAGCGCTCAAGACCTGCCCTGCCTCGCCTCCTAGCAAAACGACTCAATAATTAAGTAGTTAAATAACTGTTTATTAATTTCATTGACGTGTGGGTGGATAAAAGGAAGAAAATTATATGAAAAAGAAAAGCCTACAGCACCCGGTATTCCCAGGCGGTCACCCATCCAAGTACTAACCGGGCTCGACGTTGCTTAACTTCGGTGATCGGACGAGAACCGGTGTTTTCAACGTGATATGGCCGTAGACGAAAGTGAGCGTTTGCGGCGCGGTATTTATATTCCGTTCCTATTGTCGCGTCGCAAGGTTTCGTTCTTTTCAGTTGGACCTTATCGTCTACCGTATTGCTTAAATGACGTCATTGTTTAATTCAGCCTCGTTGTCAAAGCATTATCCATATTATTTCCACAAGAAAACGCACGTGTTTCCAACAATGAGAATAAGAAAGGTGACGCGCCACCTACAGGGACAATAACTTGCTATTTCGCGCACTGTGGTCGCAAGATGTCGCATGCCTCAGTTCAGCGCTCAAGACCTGCCCTGCCTTGTAAGAAAATGCATCAATAAGTAAGTCATTAAACAACTGTTTATTAATTTCACTGATGCGTGAACGAGTCGCCAATTTGAAAGAGGGTGGATAAAAAGAAGAACATAAAGAAATATTTGAAAAAGAAAAGCCTACAGCACCCGGTATTCCCAGGCGGTCAGCCATCCAAGTACTAACCGGGCTCGACGTTGCTTAACTTCGGTGATCGGACGAGAACCGGTGTTTTCAACGTGATATGGCCGTAGACGAGAGTCAGCGTTTGCGGCGCGGTATTTATATTCGGTTCGTATTGTCGCGTCGCAAGCGCAAGCTTCAGTACTTGAAATTTCAGTTTGACTTGATGATCGTCTTCCTTTTGGCAAACTGGTAGCCACGCTGTGCGCTAGCTCGGCCGACGTTGATACGTGAAAACAAAACTGACGTGTTTGATTGAGCAAGAAACATAGAAAGGTGACGCGCCACCTACAGGGATAACAATTTGCTATTTCGCACTGTGGTCGCAAGAGGTCGCATGCCTCAGTTCAGCGCTCAAGACCTGCCCTGCCTCGCCTCCTAGCAAAACGACTCAATAATTAAGTAGTTAAATAACTGTTTATTAATTTCATTGATGCGTGGGTGGATAAAAGGAAGACAATTATATGAAAAAGAAAAGCCTACAGCACCCGGTATTCCCAGGCGGTCACCCATCACAGTACTAACCGGGCTCGACGTTGGATAACTTCGGTGATCGGACGAGAACCGATGTTTTCAACGTGATATGGCCGCAGACGAGAGTCAGCGTTTGCGGCGCGGTATTTATATTCGGTTCGTATTGTCGCGTCGCAAGCGCAAGGTTCAGTACTTGAAATTTCAGTTTGACTTGATGATCGTCTTCCTTTTGGCAAACTGGTAGCCACGCTGTGCGCTAGCTCGGCCGACGTTGATACGTGAAAACAAAACTGACGTGTTTGATTGAGCAAGAAACTTAGAAAGGTGACGCGCCACATACAGGGATAACAATTTGCTATTTCGCACTGTGGTCGCAAGAGGTCGCATGCCTCAGTTCAGCGCTCAAGACCTGCCCTGCCTCGCCTCCTAGCACAACGACTCAATAATTAAGTAGTTAAATAACTGTTTATTAATTTCATTGATGCGTGGGTGGATAAAAGGAAGAAAATTATATGAAAAAGAAAAACCCGGTATTCCCAGGCGGTCACCCATCCAAGTACTAACCGGGCTCGACGTTGCTTAACTTCGGTGATCGGACGAGAACCGGTGTTTTCAACGTGATATGGCCGTAGACGAAAGTGAGCGTTTGCGGCGCGGTATTTATATTCCGTGCGTATTGTCGCGTCGCAAGGTTTCGTTCTTTTCAGTTGGTCCTTATCGTCTACGTATTGCTTAAATGACGTCACTGTTTAATTCAGCCTCGTTGTCAAAGCATTATCCATATTATTTCCACAAGAAAACGCACGTGTTTCCAACAATGAGAATAAGAAAGGTGACGCGCCACCTACAGGGACAATAACTTGCTATTTCGCGCACTGTGGTCGCAAGATGTCGCATGCCTCAGTTCAGCGCTCAAGACCTGCCCTGCCTCGCCTCCTAGCAAAACGACTCAATAATTAAGTAGTTAAATAACTGTTTATTAATTTCATTGACGTGTGGGTGGATAAAAGGAAGAAAATTATATGAAAAAGAAAAGCCTACAGCACCCGGTATTCCCAGGCGGTCACCCATCCAAGTACTAACCGGGCTCGACGTTGCTTAACTTCGGTGATCGGACGAGAACCGGTGTTTTCAACGTGATATGGCCGTAGACGAGAGTCAGCGTTTGCGGCGCGGTATTTATATTCGGTTCGTATTGTCGCGTCGCAAGCGCAAGGTTCAGTACTTGAAATTTCAGTTTGACTTGATGATCGTCTTCCTTTTGGCAAACTGGTAGCCACGCTGTGCGCTAGCTCGGCCGACGTTGATACGTGAAAACAAAACTGACGTGTTTGATTGAGCAAGAAACTTAGAAAGGTGACGCGCCACCTACAGGGATAACAATTTGCTGTTTGGCACTGTGGTCGCAAGAGGTCGCATGCCTCAGTTCAGCGCTCAAGACCTGCCCTGCCTCGCCTCCTAGCAAAACGACTCAATAATTAAGTAGTTAAATAACTGTTTATTAATTTCATTGATGCGTGGGTGGATAAAAGGAAGAAAATTATATGAAAAAGAAAAGCCTACAGCACCCGGTATTCCCAGGCGGTCACCCATCCAAGTACTAACCGGGCTCGACGTTGCTTAACTTCGGTGATCGGACGAGAACCGGTGTTTTCAACGTGATATGGCCGTAGACGAAACTGAGCGTTTGCGGCGCGGTATTTATATTCCGTTCGTATTTTCGCGTCGCAAGGTTTCGTTCTTTTCAGTTGGACCTTATCGTCTACCGTATTGCTTAAATGACGTCACTGTTTAATTCAGCCTCGTTGTCAAAGCATTATCCATATTATTTCCACAAGAAAACGCACGTGTTTCCAACAATGAGAATAAGAAAGGTGACGCGCCACCTACAGGGACAATAACTTGCTATTTCGCGCACTGTGGTCGCAAGATGTCGCATGCCTCAGTTCAGCGCTCAAGACCTGCCCTGCCTCGCCTCCTAGCAAAACGACTCAATAATTAAGTAGTTAAATAACTGTTTATTAATTTCATTGACGTGTGGGTGGATAAAAGGAAGAAAATTATATGAAAAAGAAAAGCCTACAGCACCCGGTATTCCCAGGCGGTCACCCATCCAAGTACTAACCGGGCTCGACGTTGCTTAACTTCGGTGATCGGACGAGAACCGGTGTTTTCAACGTGATATGGCCGTAGACGAAAGTGAGCGTTTGCGGCGCGGTATTTATATTCCGTTCCTATTGTCGCGTCGCAAGGTTTCGTTCTTTTCAGTTGGACCTTATCGTCTACCGTATTGCTTAAATGACGTCATTGTTTAATTCAGCCTCGTTGTCAAAGCATTATCCATATTATTTCCACAAGAAAACGCACGTGTTTCCAACAATGAGAATAAGAAAGGTGACGCGCCACCTACAGGGACAATAACTTGCTATTTCGCGCACTGTGGTCGCAAGATGTCGCATGCCTCAGTTCAGCGCTCAAGACCTGCCCTGCCTTGTAAGAAAATGCATCAATAAGTAAGTCATTAAACAACTGTTTATTAATTTCACTGATGCGTGAACGAGTCGCCAATTTGAAAGAGGGTGGATAAAAAGAAGAACATAAAGAAATATTTGAAAAAGAAAAGCCTACAGCACCCGGTATTCCCAGGCGGTCAGCCATCCAAGTACTAACCGGGCTCGACGTTGCTTAACTTCGGTGATCGGACGAGAACCGGTGTTTTCAACGTGATATGGCCGTAGACGAGAGTCAGCGTTTGCGGCGCGGTATTTATATTCGGTTCGTATTGTCGCGTCGCAAGCGCAAGCTTCAGTACTTGAAATTTCAGTTTGACTTGATGATCGTCTTCCTTTTGGCAAACTGGTAGCCACGCTGTGCGCTAGCTCGGCCGACGTTGATACGTGAAAACAAAACTGACGTGTTTGATTGAGCAAGAAACATAGAAAGGTGACGCGCCACCTACAGGGATAACAATTTGCTATTTCGCACTGTGGTCGCAAGAGGTCGCATGCCTCAGTTCAGCGCTCAAGACCTGCCCTGCCTCGCCTCCTAGCAAAACGACTCAATAATTAAGTAGTTAAATAACTGTTTATTAATTTCATTGATGCGTGGGTGGATAAAAGGAAGACAATTATATGAAAAAGAAAAGCCTACAGCACCCGGTATTCCCAGGCGGTCACCCATCACAGTACTAACCGGGCTCGACGTTGGATAACTTCGGTGATCGGACGAGAACCGATGTTTTCAACGTGATATGGCCGCAGACGAGAGTCAGCGTTTGCGGCGCGGTATTTATATTCGGTTCGTATTGTCGCGTCGCAAGCGCAAGGTTCAGTACTTGAAATTTCAGTTTGACTTGATGATCGTCTTCCTTTTGGCAAACTGGTAGCCACGCTGTGCGCTAGCTCGGCCGACGTTGATACGTGAAAACAAAACTGACGTGTTTGATTGAGCAAGAAACTTAGAAAGGTGACGCGCCACATACAGGGATAACAATTTGCTATTTCGCACTGTGGTCGCAAGAGGTCGCATGCCTCAGTTCAGCGCTCAAGACCTGCCCTGCCTCGCCTCCTAGCACAACGACTCAATAATTAAGTAGTTAAATAACTGTTTATTAATTTCATTGATGCGTGGGTGGATAAAAGGAAGAAAATTATATGAAAAAGAAAAACCCGGTATTCCCAGGCGGTCACCCATCCAAGTACTAACCGGGCTCGACGTTGCTTAACTTCGGTGATCGGACGAGAACCGGTGTTTTCAACGTGATATGGCCGTAGACGAAAGTGAGCGTTTGCGGCGCGGTATTTATATTCCGTGCGTATTGTCGCGTCGCAAGGTTTCGTTCTTTTCAGTTGGTCCTTATCGTCTACGTATTGCTTAAATGACGTCACTGTTTAATTCAGCCTCGTTGTCAAAGCATTATCCATATTATTTCCACAAGAAAACGCACGTGTTTCCAACAATGAGAATAAGAAAGGTGACGCGCCACCTACAGGGACAATAACTTGCTATTTCGCGCACTGTGGTCGCAAGATGTCGCATGCCTCAGTTCAGCGCTCAAGACCTGCCCTGCCTCGCCTCCTAGCAAAACGACTCAATAATTAAGTAGTTAAATAACTGTTTATTAATTTCATTGACGTGTGGGTGGATAAAAGGAAGAAAATTATATGAAAAAGAAAAGCCTACAGCACCCGGTATTCCCAGGCGGTCACCCATCCAAGTACTAACCGGGCTCGACGTTGCTTAACTTCGGTGATCGGACGAGAACCGGTGTTTTCAACGTGATATGGCCGTAGACGAGAGTCAGCGTTTGCGGCGCGGTATTTATATTCGGTTCGTATTGTCGCGTCGCAAGCGCAAGGTTCAGTACTTGAAATTTCAGTTTGACTTGATGATCGTCTTCCTTTTGGCAAACTGGTAGCCACGCTGTGCGCTAGCTCGGCCGACGTTGATACGTGAAAACAAAACTGACGTGTTTGATTGAGCAAGAAACTTAGAAAGGTGACGCGCCACCTACAGGGATAACAATTTGCTGTTTGGCACTGTGGTCGCAAGAGGTCGCATGCCTCAGTTCAGCGCTCAAGACCTGCCCTGCCTCGCCTCCTAGCAAAACGACTCAATAATTAAGTAGTTAAATAACTGTTTATTAATTTCATTGATGCGTGGGTGGATAAAAGGAAGAAAATTATATGAAAAAGAAAAGCCTACAGCACCCGGTATTCCCAGGCGGTCACCCATCCAAGTACTAACCGGGCTCGACGTTGCTTAACTTCGGTGATCGGACGAGAACCGGTGTTTTCAACGTGATATGGCCGTAGACGAAACTGAGCGTTTGCGGCGCGGTATTTATATTCCGTTCGTATTTTCGCGTCGCAAGGTTTCGTTCTTTTCAGTTGGACCTTATCGTCTACCGTATTGCTTAAATGACGTCACTGTTTAATTCAGCCTCGTTGTCAAAGCATTATCCATATTATTTCCACAAGAAAACGCACGTGTTTCCAACAATGAGAATAAGAAAGGTGACGCGCCACCTACAGGGACAATAACTTGCTATTTCGCGCACTGTGGTCGCAAGATGTCGCATGCCTCAGTTCAGCGCTCAAGACCTGCCCTGCCTCGCCTCCTAGCAAAACGACTCAATAATTAAGTAGTTAAATAACTGTTTATTAATTTCATTGACGTGTGGGTGGATAAAAGGAAGAAAATTATATGAAAAAGAAAAGCCTACAGCACCCGGTATTCCCAGGCGGTCACCCATCCAAGTACTAACCGGGCTCGACGTTGCTTAACTTCGGTGATCGGACGAGAACCGGTGTTTTCAACGTGATATGGCCGTAGACGAAAGTGAGCGTTTGCGGCGCGGTATTTATATTCCGTTCCTATTGTCGCGTCGCAAGGTTTCGTTCTTTTCAGTTGGACCTTATCGTCTACCGTATTGCTTAAATGACGTCATTGTTTAATTCAGCCTCGTTGTCAAAGCATTATCCATATTATTTCCACAAGAAAACGCACGTGTTTCCAACAATGAGAATAAGAAAGGTGACGCGCCACCTACAGGGACAATAACTTGCTATTTCGCGCACTGTGGTCGCAAGATGTCGCATGCCTCAGTTCAGCGCTCAAGACCTGCCCTGCCTTGTAAGAAAATGCATCAATAAGTAAGTCATTAAACAACTGTTTATTAATTTCACTGATGCGTGAACGAGTCGCCAATTTGAAAGAGGGTGGATAAAAAGAAGAACATAAAGAAATATTTGAAAAAGAAAAGCCTACAGCACCCGGTATTCCCAGGCGGTCAGCCATCCAAGTACTAACCGGGCTCGACGTTGCTTAACTTCGGTGATCGGACGAGAACCGGTGTTTTCAACGTGATATGGCCGTAGACGAGAGTCAGCGTTTGCGGCGCGGTATTTATATTCGGTTCGTATTGTCGCGTCGCAAGCGCAAGCTTCAGTACTTGAAATTTCAGTTTGACTTGATGATCGTCTTCCTTTTGGCAAACTGGTAGCCACGCTGTGCGCTAGCTCGGCCGACGTTGATACGTGAAAACAAAACTGACGTGTTTGATTGAGCAAGAAACATAGAAAGGTGACGCGCCACCTACAGGGATAACAATTTGCTATTTCGCACTGTGGTCGCAAGAGGTCGCATGCCTCAGTTCAGCGCTCAAGACCTGCCCTGCCTCGCCTCCTAGCAAAACGACTCAATAATTAAGTAGTTAAATAACTGTTTATTAATTTCATTGATGCGTGGGTGGATAAAAGGAAGACAATTATATGAAAAAGAAAAGCCTACAGCACCCGGTATTCCCAGGCGGTCACCCATCACAGTACTAACCGGGCTCGACGTTGGATAACTTCGGTGATCGGACGAGAACCGATGTTTTCAACGTGATATGGCCGCAGACGAGAGTCAGCGTTTGCGGCGCGGTATTTATATTCGGTTCGTATTGTCGCGTCGCAAGCGCAAGGTTCAGTACTTGAAATTTCAGTTTGACTTGATGATCGTCTTCCTTTTGGCAAACTGGTAGCCACGCTGTGCGCTAGCTCGGCCGACGTTGATACGTGAAAACAAAACTGACGTGTTTGATTGAGCAAGAAACTTAGAAAGGTGACGCGCCACCTACAGGGATAACAATTTGCTATTTCGCACTGTGGTCGCAAGAGGTCGCATGCCTCAGTTCAGCGCTCAAGACCTGCCCTGCCTCGCCTCCTAGCAAAACGACTCAATAATTAAGTAGTTAAATAACTGTTTATTAATTTCATTGATGCGTGGGTGGATAAAAGGAAGAAAATTATATGAAAAAGAAAAGCCTACAGCACCCGATATTCCCAGGCGGTCACCCATCCAAGTACTAACCGGGCTCGACGTTGCTTAACTTCGGTGATCGGACGAGAACCGGTGTTTTCAACGTGATATGGCCGTAGACGAAAGTGAGCGTTTGCGGCGCGGTATTTATATTCCGTGCGTATTGTCGCGTCGCAAGGTTTCGTTCTTTTCAGTTGGTCCTTATCGTCTACGTATTGCTTAAATGACGTCACTGTTTAATTCAGCCTCGTTGTCAAAGCATTATCCATATTATTTCCACAAGAAAACGCACGTGTTTCCAACAATGAGAATAAGAAAGGTGACGCGCCACCTACAGGGACAATAACTTGCTATTTCGCGCACTGTGGTCGCAAGATGTCGCATGCCTCAGTTCAGCGCTCAAGACCTGCCCTGCCTTGTAAGAAAATGCATCAATAAGTAAGTCATTAAACAACTGTTTATTAATTTCACTGATGCGTGAACGAGTCGTCAATTTGAAAGAGGGTGGATAAAAAGAAGAACATAAAGAAATATTTGAAAAAGAAAAGCCTACAGCACCCGGTATTCCCAGGCGGTCACCCATCCAAGTACTAACCGGGCTCGACGTTGCTTAACTTCGGTGATCGGACGAGAACCGGTGTTTTCAACGTGATATGGCCGTAGACGAAAGTGAGCGTTTGCGGCGCGGTATTTATATTCCGTTCCTATTGTCGCGTCGCAAGGTTTCGTTCTTTTCAGTTGGACCTTATCGTCTACCGTATTGCTTAAATGACGTCATTGTTTAATTCAGCCTCGTTGTCAAAGCATTATCCATATTATTTCCACAAGAAAACGCACGTGTTTCCAACAATGAGAATAAGAAAGGTGACGCGCCACCTACAGGGACAATAACTTGCTATTTCGCGCACTGTGGTCGCAAGATGTCGCATGCCTCAGTTCAGCGCTCAAGACCTGCCCTGCCTTGTAAGAAAATGCATCAATAAGTAAGTCATTAAACAACTGTTTATTAATTTCACTGATGCGTGAACGAGTCGCCAATTTGAAAGAGGGTGGATAAAAAGAAGAACATAAAGAAATATTTGAAAAAGAAAAGCCTACAGCACCCGGTATTCCCAGGCGGTCAGCCATCCAAGTACTAACCGGGCTCGACGTTGCTTAACTTCGGTGATCGGACGAGAACCGGTGTTTTCAACGTGATATGGCCGTAGACGAGAGTCAGCGTTTGCGGCGCGGTATTTATATTCGGTTCGTATTGTCGCGTCGCAAGCGCAAGCTTCAGTACTTGAAATTTCAGTTTGACTTGATGATCGTCTTCCTTTTGGCAAACTGGTAGCCACGCTGTGCGCTAGCTCGGCCGACGTTGATACGTGAAAACAAAACTGACGTGTTTGATTGAGCAAGAAACATAGAAAGGTGACGCGCCACCTACAGGGATAACAATTTGCTATTTCGCACTGTGGTCGCAAGAGGTCGCATGCCTCAGTTCAGCGCTCAAGACCTGCCCTGCCTCGCCTCCTAGCAAAACGACTCAATAATTAAGTAGTTAAATAACTGTTTATTAATTTCATTGATGCGTGGGTGGATAAAAGGAAGACAATTATATGAAAAAGAAAAGCCTACAGCACCCGGTATTCCCAGGCGGTCACCCATCACAGTACTAACCGGGCTCGACGTTGGATAACTTCGGTGATCGGACGAGAACCGATGTTTTCAACGTGATATGGCCGCAGACGAGAGTCAGCGTTTGCGGCGCGGTATTTATATTCGGTTCGTATTGTCGCGTCGCAAGCGCAAGGTTCAGTACTTGAAATTTCAGTTTGACTTGATGATCGTCTTCCTTTTGGCAAACTGGTAGCCACGCTGTGCGCTAGCTCGGCCGACGTTGATACGTGAAAACAAAACTGACGTGTTTGATTGAGCAAGAAACTTAGAAAGGTGACGCGCCACCTACAGGGATAACAATTTGCTATTTCGCACTGTGGTCGCAAGAGGTCGCATGCCTCAGTTCAGCGCTCAAGACCTGCCCTGCCTCGCCTCCTAGCAAAACGACTCAATAATTAAGTAGTTAAATAACTGTTTATTAATTTCATTGATGCGTGGGTGGATAAAAGGAAGAAAATTATATGAAAAAGAAAAGCCTACAGCACCCGGTATTCCCAGGCGGTCACCCATCCAAGTACTAACCGGGCTCGACGTTGCTTAACTTCGGTGATCGGACGAGAACCGGTGTTTTCAACGTGATATGGCCGTAGACGAAAGTGAGCGTTTGCGGCGCGGTATTTATATTCCGTGCGTATTGTCGCGTCGCAAGGTTTCGTTCTTTTCAGTTGGTCCTTATCGTCTACGTATTGCTTAAATGACGTCACTGTTTAATTCAGCCTCGTTGTCAAAGCATTATCCATATTATTTCCACAAGAAAACGCACGTGTTTCCAACAATGAGAATAAGAAAGGTGACGCGCCACCTACAGGGACAATAACTTGCTATTTCGCGCACTGTGGTCGCAAGATGTCGCATGCCTCAGTTCAGCGCTCAAGACCTGCCCTGCCTTGTAAGAAAATGCATCAATAAGTAAGTCATTAAACAACTGTTTATTAATTTCACTGATGCGTGAACGAGTCGTCAATTTGAAAGAGGGTGGATAAAAAGAAGAACATAAAGAAATATTTGAAAAAGAAAAGCCTACAGCACCCGGTATTCCCAGGCGGTCACCCATCCAAGTACTAACCGGGCTCGACGTTGCTTAACTTCGGTGATCGGACGAGAACCGGTGTTTTCAACGTGATATGGCCGTAGACGAGAGTCAGCGTTTGCGGCGCGGTATTTATATTCGGTTCGTATTGTCGCGCCGCAAGCGCAAGGTTCAGTACTTGAAATTTCAGTTTGACTTGATGATCGTCTTCCTTTTGGCAAACTGGTAGCCACGCTGTGCGCTAGCTCGGCCGACGTTGATACGTGAAAACAAAACTGACGTGTTTGATTGAGCAAGAAACTTAGAAAGGTGACGCGCCACCTACAGGCTACAGGGATAACAATTTGCTATTTCGCACTGTGGGGTGGTCAGCGTTCCCCTCGTCCCCCACTGATCGCCGCCCATGCTGTACCTGTGTAGAACTTCCCAATCCAACATTTTGGCAAAGAAATTTGTCGTCACTCAAATGGGAATACGTTACACAAAGTGCAGGAATCCGCCGCTTCTGCCGTAGGCGACAACCATCAAGCAGGCGAGGGGTGAAAGTGCAACACAAATTTCATCATTTAAAATATATTTGATGGCTAGAGCCTATTAATAATATCAACACAAGGTTGATAGAGCCCGGCAGCGGCTTACATTTTTCCGGTAGTTATAAACCTTCCGATTGGACTTTCTGCGTGTGCGCGTCAAATTAAAAATCATCAATGTGCAGTTACATAACAAAGCATTTTTGGTATAAATCCCACGGACTGGTCGATAACTCTCCTGTGATGATTACTTTGAAGAGTTGTCTAATATTTCGTTCAATACATTTAAATATTACGTTTGTTTAAATAACTATCATGGATTATGGCGCATTAACAGCAAAACATGCCTCAAAATAAAATATGTTTGCCACGTGTTCATTTCCGATAAATAACTTTGCTGAACTTCATATCGCGAGTTTATCGTCTAGCGGCTTTTAAGAGAGAGGAGTGTTGAGTCAAGCCTCGCAATTTTTCTGAACTGAAAAGTGGGGGGGGGACAATTCCTATGCTGTCCCCCCACCCTGAAAAGGGGGGGGGGACGCGTCCCCCCGTCCCCCACCGATCGACGCCCGTGCCTGAACTACCTAAGTTCCTCTTAAACCATTCATTTTGATCTTCACAAGCTTTTTTACTTGCTATATACTGCATATGTGAACAACTCTTAAATCTATAATTAGTCATTTTCATAATAAAAATTAGATAAAAAAAAATCATGAGACCAAATTATGGCCAGAACATGTACGTTCTTTAGACTATAATGGTTTTGATATGGACAGAATTCCAATTAAATAAACCATGTTTTCATAACCATCGTGGGTAGTGCACTTGTTTTTGCAAGCGTTAATAGGGGTTTAGTTGAAGACTATATGGCGGCATAGCTGGGGATTTTTGGGAGCCTAATAGGGGTTTAGTTGAAGACTATATGGCGGCATAGCTGGGGATTTTTGGGAGCCTAATAGGGGTTTAGTTGAAGACTATATGGCGGCATAGCTGGGGATTTTTGGGAGCCTAATAGGGGTTTAGTTGAAGACTATATGGCGGCATAGCTGGGGATTTTTGGGAGCCTACCATCACATATCACAAAATGCAAGCAGACCCAAAAACATTATACGGGCTAGATAATTATACCCCTGTACGTACACTCTTCTGAATGTTATGTAATTTGAAGATCATAAATAGACATTCCATAGTGGTGTGCATTTTTAGAATTAAAGCATAACTCACCACCATTTATTCAAATATTTAAAGAAAACATTCAGACTCCCACCAGAGGATAACACCAAGGATTCTATAGCTTCTTGTGAAGCTACAAGATCCTTGATAACACTGTTAGCGTTCAGAGCAATGCAGCTAGATGTAGATATTAATAGATAATCATACGCATTCACTGGTGGGTCTTACATATTTTTGTTAAGTTACAGTATTCATGCATGACTGTTAAGTAAGCCAGAATATTCGTTGTGCAAAAAGGTGAACTTCAAACCAAAGCTGAACGTTTTATCTGCTATCATCTCATGCGGTAATCATCTGCAGGAAATTTGTGAACTGTTCTACTTTGTCCCAGTTTGTGAACAGGTCCATGGGAACCCTCCAATGTTAAGTGCATTTCTGGGCATAATATGTGCTAGCCTTATTTTACCATTATTTCTAAAAGCTTTAAATGGGGGATACTTATATTGTTGCAACCTGAACTAAACGTGTTTGCTAAATAAAAGACACCATCAAGTATCAAATAATGACAAATAAACATCGCTTGCTTATAAAATATTTACTCGTAATGAGAATTTAAATTACACAAATGCATGTACAAACGTAACTGCAACAATAAAATATCAATTGTCAGGCAACGTGATTGAGTTTTAATAGAGTGCATCTATGTACGTAAGTAAAAATATGACGTGATTAAAGTGTGTATCTACACAACCTGCCGAGAGCACTCATCTCGCTTCCAGGAGTCGACCTATCAAAAACGCAACGGTGACAAATATGAAAAATTGGCAAATTCAACACAGAACACACACCGAGATGAATGACAATGTGGTTTTCGTAACCCTGACACATTCCCATCGCTATTAACAAAGTCTCTTATATTGCAAGCTTCAACAGGGTGACTCTTTATATACACAGTATTACACGCACGCACGCACGCACGCACGCACGCACGCACGCACGCACGCACGCACACACACACACACACACATACGACCTCCATTCGCTATACATAATTCACTTGTGCATTTGGGTTGATTTTCTCCCGTGCCGGACTACTAAGTTTATCGTTCGTGCCGCCATAGAGGCTTCGCAAGTGACTGACACTCCAGGAAAACCTGCCCGACGACAGCGTCGGTGATGCGTCCATGTCCGACGTACTCGTCCGTTCTGTTTCGACTGCTTCGCTCTCACTAGAGGACACCACCGCTGGCTCGCACTCAACACTGTTCCCGCGTAGCACAGACTCTGAGACCAGGGTGCTGTTCACACAGTGCATGCTACTTGCACTAGTCCTGCGATTTGACACAAGGGAATAGTCGAAATCGAAACTAGTCTGCTGACAGTTTTCCATTAACGGGCGGTCGTTAATGAGAAGGTGTTTTGTTGGATGCACGGGAGGAACCCATCGCCGCTTACAGTTTCCCTCCTCCGGTGGCGGGCTCGATATAACGGCGTAGGAATACTTCGGCTGCGTTGGTGGTAAATCTTCCGGGTCTGGACACTGGTAACATGGCTGGCTGTATTGCTCCGCCATTTCCTGGTGCCATCGTTTCGATCGCATCGAACGGATGCCGCTGCGTCGTGACTGTCGAAGTTGCGGGTTTGTGTTCTCCTTCATCGCCGGGGGAGGAGTGGGTGCTTTTGTGCTGTAACTATCCTCGTCACTACTGCTTTGTGGCGGGGGCGCGTGCCGGAACTTCAACACGCTGTGGAAATGTTCCGACGAATCGCTCTTGCTGCGTAGAATATCGCCTTGTGATCCGCCATTTTTCATGTCGTTCAGCTCGGCGAGGCGGGTGTCAGACAGGCGCTGTGCACGATGTCGCTCCGCTTGACGTCGCCGTGCGCTCAACCGACTCTGCTTACGATTGAGTTCCTCCTTCTTCGCGTCGAGCATGCGCTCGAACTCTGCACTCGTGCAGGTTTTCTTCGGCTCCGTGACGCCGGCAGCGTTGCTCCTGTTCTTTGCGGCTTCCTCCTTCAGGGTTTCAGCCCGGAAGCACGCCTCCTCATAGTCAGGCAGAGACTTCTTCTGGGCTTGCGGCGGAGGCGTCGACACCTTTTGAACGTCTCCACTTCCCAGGTTGCCATTGGACATGACCTTTCGCATGGGGGGCGGCGTGTTGAGTTGTGCCGCGTATCGCTGTAGAGACTCCTCGTACATCCTCTTGGCACGTGCACTGTTCACCGTCTGCTCAAGAATCTCCTCCTCCGAAATGTCCAATGTCATTTCGCGGTCAGACGACGGTTGCCGTGGAAATGAGCTGCTTCGTCTGTGGTCGCTCTGGTGATACGACAACCTCTGTGGTTCGCAACGTGGCTGGTGCGCCATCTGCTGCTCAACATGTGAATCACTGGACGAGCGTTCAACCGACGAAGCCAACTGGACATGCGACAACAACGTCTTGTTCCCGGCGGCCATTTCCGGGCGGACGTCATCAAGCAGCTCATTGCCACTGCTCGACAGTTCATACGACGACGTTCTGTTTCTGCGATACGTCGAATCAAGCGACTGAGTCATCTGAGGCTCCATAGGTGGCGCCACTGCTATAATATCACTCTCCTCGAAGCTACGCTGGATCCGATACAGGTTTGCAGCTGCGGGGAACACGTCGGCCCCCTTGCCCGTCATGCCCTTTAGGGGGCGTTTGCGTAGAATGCCCTGGGTTGACACAACAGGCTGAGGGGGCGGCCGCTGCTGAACAACTGGCTTCTCAACCTCAACCTCGACCTCAGCAAGGAAGTCACAACTCTGGAGGGAGCACGGCTGGTGAACCAACGTCCCTCGCTTTGTACCCCGCCCTAAGCTTGGCACCGTAGAGTAACTGGGGTGTGACAGGTCGTGCGATCGTTGACGCTGCTTTGCATGCGACATCGTCGACACTGCACTCATGACAAGTGCAACAGATTTGAGCTCCTCGTTAATGGGCACGGGCATTGGCAAACCACGACTGAGACTGACGACGGGCTTCGTCGATGTCACTGTTTTTGACACTGTTGACACAGTCTTCTGTGTCTTCTTTTCCGACGTAACCATTTGCTGGAAGTCACTAAAACTACGGCTTACTGGCAGGGGTCCAGTACCATACGCAGGTGGAGGTGCCAATGACGTGTCATCCTTTGTGACATTGACACACCTCTTCTCAACATTGACACACCTCTTCCCGGTATCAACGTCACTTGACGGTTCGCTGGAACGATGGATCAGGTGACCATTGATGTACATACTTGCCCCACTGTTGGAGCGTCGCAGTTCTCCCATGTCTTGATTCACTTGCAGCACAAGGAAGTCGTCGCAAGATATGTCACTATAATCGTCAAAACTCCTCGTTGCCTCGCCAGACTCACGCTTCAGTGTCTTTGTCACAGTTTTTGTCACCACAGGTTTCTGCGCTGGCAATGGCGATGGCACAACTGGCGTCGAGTCAGAATGTTTTAATGGCAACAACTTTGGCAGACCGGTTTTGTCTTCCGATGACGACGTCGTCGGGCTGGTTGACTGCGAAGGGTTTGACGATCCGTTCTTCCGTGATTTCCGTTTCGGAGGAATCGGTGTTGGCATCGCGCTGCTGTCGAGAAGCGCCGAATCGAAACTCTTGCTCAGCGTGTTCGAATTGTCCGACATTGTCGCCGATGCAGCACCCTCTACCTGCGAGAGACTGTGGCGGAAACCGGACGGCGGAATGCGCTGTGCTCCTGAGGCTGCCGGTAGGATTGTGTTCTCATTCTCCAGCGCATCTTCGCTGTACAGTTGGATGTCACTGTTTGTGAGCCCCGAGTCCCGACTGAGGTTCGTCGGGGAAAGATGTTTCTGGTTCATCTGCGGGCTCATCTCTCCCTCCATGCCGTAGAGGTCTCGCTCCAGACTGTCCAGGGACGAGTCATTGTGGCGGTTCAGGTCTGAAGACACAAACAATAAGCAGGGATCAGTAAGCAGTTCTTGTGTACTTGTGCTATACAGCACGACACAAAAAATAGGCACGCAGTGTCATGAGTACAATACAATGTCATAAAAACAGTAGCCAGTAATGACATTGTGTTACCCTTTTTTGGATCATGTTGTACAAACCATCATAGCATAGAGACATTCAAAGTGATAACGTATATAGTTTGTTGAATTTTTCAATGAAATCCAAATACTGGTTTTTGACATATTTTTTATTGTCAATTTCCCTTGCTATGATGTTGAAAATAAATGTTAATATTTATAGTTATCAATGACAGCGCTACATTAAGTTATTTATTGTATGTAATTGGATACCTGTAAACCCCTTATACTGTTTGCTAGCATGCTTTTTTATATTTTTTCTCGCTCATCGACTTAATATCAACCATTAGTAAAATTATGATGACTGACAATTAAATACTTTAAAATCGCCTGAATGGATACAGGGACAAAAACAATGATCATGAACTCACTCAAGTGGCAAGGTCGTTCGTGGATAGCCAACATGCTGTGCATACTGTCAGAGTCGGTGCTAGACTCTGTGACATGTGATGTTGGCAGGCACTCTATGTTTGCGTCACTGATCTCACTGGCCACGACGCCGTCCACTGAGGGACACTCGAATATCTCCAGCGTATGTTCGATGAGAAACTCGATGAATCGAGGCACGTTTTCCCTCGCGTCCGCATGCGTGTTCTTGTCCTTCTCCTTCTCCGTGCTTGCGGCATCCCCATGTTGCCATAGCAACGACTGCCCAATGCACACAGCGAGGTTGAACGACGTCATGCAGTTCTCGTCCGAGTTCTCACTGATCCGATGCAGCAGAAACATGACGCACGTCAGCAGTCGACGGTGTGCTGACGGCAGCTGTGTCAGCAACCTATAAGAATGTAACATTTCATTGTCATTCTTTTTCTTCACACATGGATGTGGTAGGCAAGTGGCCAAATTAACAATCAGGAAATATGCGCTTGTATGCATGGCAAATACGCAGTGAATTTTTAATTTGACCATTTAATTAGCTTGAATACGAGTCCTTGATTTGAACGAAATGCTTTGTTATTGAATAGAAGTATTACATTTAGTAATTTTGACTTTGTTGGCATTTCTTTTGATTTAATACTTTGTGATATGAATCAACCAGATGCATTGTTTTCTGGGACCCACCAAATTTCGCAAACTGATGTAATAATACATTCATCTGAATAACAATAACAATATGCTATTTCATTGTAATTATCTGGATATAAATGAAAACATGTTTTTAATATGAAAAACAGGAGATAAATCCATTCTGCACAGACAGAACTATTCCCTGGTACCACAGTAAGAAGGACAATGTTTACTTTCACATAACATAAATAGGACAGATTGAGCAGTTGGGACACGTACTGTCGGATGGCTTGGATTCGGTCGGAGTCCTTTGAACAGTTCATTGTGGCCATCCACTGATGGTAGAGGGCGCTTGTGAACACGCAGTCCGGCGTACTGCGCAAGAAATCCTGTAACAAAGACACAGTTTTATCCAGAGAATCAACCACCTGTCATTTAGATTGGGTAGTCCGTTTTTGGACAGGTAAAAGTATGGGATTAGATGGGTAAATTCTTAGCAGCAAATATAAACTTATTATATCTATACATTCTCAATTATGCTTTGAAAAATTGATGTATATGGATGGATTATTGCGTATGTTATATTCATGTCTGAAAGTTCTGGGATAAATGTTCAGACACACAAGGACATTTTGAACTGACAAAGGTCTGACATATGTTAGTATTTTCACCATGTTAATTATACTTTCGTGTCCACTGTTATCTACATATGTATATACGTGTACTAACGTTGGAGTATCATACACCTATCTGTTGTTTAGCTATTCACTTTTCAGTGACCAAATTTAAGATGTAACATTCCCCAGAGGGCGCTACTGTTACCAAAGTAAGCTCACTGCCTTGTGTAAGAGGGCACCACTGGAGGATAAATTGTTCAGTGTAATAACATTACTACAGTATAGACATAAATTACAATATCAGAATAAATTACTATAGTGGCACCACCATGTGAGTAAAATAAACATTAAAGCTATTAAAATGTTTTAATCATATCCATTTTAAACCACACTACAAACTGGTGGGGGTGGATAGTTTGAAGCAATCCAAAACTGAATTGTTTTTAGACTATAAACTTCTACGAATATACTAAAGCCTGATAGCAAACAATCGTGAGTGTTTATACCTTGAGAACAGCAGCCGCGACAAGAACCGGTATTTCTCCGAGGGAGAGGGATGACCCTGAGTCAAGTTGCTCGCGAAGTTCACGGACTGTCTTCTGATTGGCGCACTTGCGGAATATGCCGATGGTGCTAGGGCCGTGTGTGACTAGGTACTGCAGCAACTCCTAGAGGGCAGCACATGTCATTAATAACAACAGCCAGTAATGCTTGCAGGTTATATGAGTTCATCAAATTGAAACAATAGTTGAAAAAATGTGCTTTATATTTCCATTCACAGCAGTGATGTAAGAGTTATTAAATCTGCGTTAAAATTATTTATTTAATAGTAGTACTCAATGGAAAATTAGGCCATGATTTAAAAGAATGCAATCAAAGTGCATCTAACTCAGACAAACACAGGACAGATTTGAACTTCTTAACTAAGGTGTCTGTTCCATTGCACAGAATCATCCAGGTTTCGTAATTATTGGCAGGAAATTCACTGAATCTGTTTACTGTCAGGAGAGTGAAACCATCTAATGACAGAGGTATGTTTCATTAACTGGTGTCTGTTCAATCAAAAGAACTGACAGTGACTCTTAACAAACTTTCATGCATGCTGATATGGATATGGGTAAAATATTGCCAAGCCTTAATAAAAAAATTAGATCTATTTATTTCAATGTTTTAAACTATTTATTATTTTTTAATAAGTTTAGTCAAACAAGCACATAAAATATGTTTTAATGTCTTACATTATTTTAATTAGTTTTATAGATACATATCGTATATTCTCTACATTATAATTTATGCTTATGTCTTAAATTATATATTATTTGAATCTATTTTAACAAATATACTTTGCATGTTTTATGTACCCATTTCAATCTCTATGATTGCCCATTGTGAAATAAACTATTATTATCTATGAGGTATTTGTTGCTAACTTCCAAGCCAATACCAACTGAATATACTGAAATTCTACAACTGAATATAATGTTACGTAACTAATGATCAACAATAATAATAACAGTTAAAGTGGCATACAAAAAGGTAAGCTGCAGTAAAACTTTTCCATGTCCATCACAACAGTCCACGCCTATGTATACTGTCTACAGTCTGCACCATTCAGTGACATACACGTATAAAGTTTCATGCAACAAATCAATCAAGTAACCTAACCTACCGCAGTGGGTGTGCCCTTGTTATTAAAGACATATTGCCCAAACAACCACTTAGACCCATGCAAAGCTAAGTCAATAAATCAAACCGCCATCAACTCTAACCTGTAGCAAACACTCCGTAAACTGCAAACATATCAGCCTGTTTTAAAATTGCAAAATATAATGTTATAATAACTGAAGTCAAAGCAAGGCAACCAACCAGTTCATCTTTTTTTATAATTATAATATTCACTACTGGAAAACTGCAATAAATACTGTATATTCATGGTATACTGCATGAGAATTTGTACTTAATTAGCCTGAAAGAATGCTTGCAGTTAGACTGTTGCACCAATGGAATGTTCAAATTATAAACAGAGCTACAAATTATTTTTAAAAGGTTGTAAACAAAACATTCACATTGTTTACAAAACAATGAAATTGTATTCAATTTACACCTTTCAACTGCAAACAGCTGATATCATCACTTACCACGGAGGCATTGTCTCCAACCTGGAAGTACCTGTGATATTGCCTGGTCTTCATCTAACCTCAAAAGTGGGCCAAAGTACAACAGATTCTCTGTGAACATCCTGCAAATGATTACCACCTCAGGGTGACACTGGGACACAGACGGGGCAACCTCCCTTTTGTTGGACCCAGAAGCCGGGAAGGCCGGGTAAAAACGTACCATTATTGGCTTTGGTGTTTCAGGATTCTTGCAGATCTCCACAAGCGGTCGACCGAAGAGTCGTCCTTCCTCAGGGAACTGAGGAAGAATGTCAAGGCCACTGTCTGGGGTCTGCATAGGCGAAAGGTCATGCAGCTTCTTGCGAATGAAGCTGAAGAGCGGAGATTTCTTCCGCTTCATGTTCCTTGTTCCATCCTCTGAAAGCACATTGTCAAACATGAGTAAGAGATTCATAAATCTTGTTTATAATAATATTAACAGAAACATTTATATAGTGCCACCAGTCTAGATAAAATCCATTCGGAGGCAGAATATTAATAAGTTACATAAGATTAATAATATTACATTTGTTAAAAGTAAATGACAGTACATAAAACATGTATAAAAGTAATAGTAATGAATGATAAATAAGCTTCAGCTAAAGATATTATTAAAATAAGGGATATACTGATAAAAAAAAATTGTGAAAAAATTGTGTAGAATTAGTGAAAAACATGTACAAGATAGAAAGTAGGTAAAATAAAAAAAATATATAAAAAAAAATATAAAAATAACAGGTGTATAGTTTTGTATACACCCCATTTACCCTTTTTTCTGTAACAATTTCACTGTACTTTTTCAGATGACTGCTACTCTCCAACAGTCACGGGTTGTGCACCTACCCATGCTCATTTTCTTTGGCGTCTTCCTCATGTCCCTCAGGATGAACTGACACAGAAGTGACGTGTCACTGTCGTCGAGATGGTTCGGCAAACTTTCACTGTCACTCCTGAGGTGCGCTTCACGGATCTTGCTCATTTGTATCGAGAACGGAAGTTCGTGACCTGCAGAAATGTCACAAGGTCACCTATGATAGTCACAGAGGTCACCATTGCTTGATGATATATACAGTAAAAGGTGAAGTTGCTAACTTGACTTCTCTGGGAAGTATTAAGCCATGCTGGAAATACTGAATGAAGACATCATATTCACATTCATCCACTGATCCCTACTGATGGGTACTGATTTATATAGCTAAATGAACTGAGGCAATTCAGTGGGAGCAAAACTGCCCAAACTTTGAAACAACAGTAAGATCAACAATTTGAAATCAGAGCCTCGATTTGATGTTCTAAACATTGCATTATCACACCCTATCAATTAGGACGATTGTGATTTTCATAACAAAAAGTGCGATTTACCAATTGCCATTACAGCAAGTGAGACTTAAAATCACCATTACAGCAAATGAGCCTGGCAAAATCACCATTACAGCACATGAGACTTACCAATCACTATTATAGCAAGTGAAACTTACCAATGACACAGTTGTAGCAAGTTAGACTTGCCAATCACCATTACAGCAAGTGAAAGTTACCAATGAGTGTTACAGCAAGTGACTTACCAATGAGGGGGTAGAACGAGTCATCCTTTGCGGACCTCACCCACAGTTTGTAGTCGGTGAAGTTGCCATCCTGGAAACGACAAGATACATCAACACCTCACATAAATCAGTGTCACTCTCTTCAATTTAACATTTCACCTCAAAGCAAACTGTTAAGAGTCAAGGTCTCTATCGTCATGTTTTAAAATAAAATTTATGTTAATTTGTTTTTAATTAATCTAACTTATTTAGCTGACTTAAACTACCTTTAACTTAAATGTTAAGTGAATGTTACGCTGAGCTAATTAATTTAACCCACATCCATCTCGGCTTGATAAGTACTCACTCATACACAATAACTTATTTTATAACCTTGCTGGCATCCAGCTTCAAATGTTACTTATGGCTGACATTTCAGATATCCGATACAGTATGACATGCAGGTGTACTGTGACATGCTCACACGCCAAAAGTAGAGCTTGCATGCAGACGTGTGTGTCACCAACTGTGCTATGAAATGGCAATGATCATGTTATCATCTGATAACAACCACTACAATGATTCACACCCTGTCGTTGGTGACACATTCTGTGGTTAATAAACAAAGATGTCTTGTGGCAGGATAGCACAATGTATTTTGTCAGTCAGCTGTTGCCGTTGACAACAGGCAGGGGTGAGGCGTAACCATGGAAACAGCACAACAATGAACAATGCAGGTACCAGACTGATGGAAATATGTTAAATGTTGTATTCACCCTACCCACGGGGTCACTGAATGGGGTGAAATAGTTGCAAAAACATGTACGGACTGGGTGGAATAAATGGCAACAACATGCCATGTTTCAGAGTCATAAATTACTAAAGATCTTACTCTCTATTTCAGAAACAGCATGTGGTATTAAAATGCATGTTTTGAAGCCCCATTATGTAATCAGCAAACAAATTGTAATCAAACAAAAACTGCAAGAATTCTAAACAAACTGCTATATGACATCTACAAACTTGTGTAGTTTTAAGTGTAATTTTATATAAATTAACTTTGTTATCTAGATCTATATGAATGCATGCTAAGTTCTATGGAGGATCTGTTTACCTTAACATTAATGAAATTTATATATATATATATATATATATATATATATATATATATATATATACATACATACATACATATATATATATATATATATATATATATATATATATATATATATATATATATACACATGTATACATTTTTATTCTGAGTCAAATGTAACAGTGGACATGTCTGTTTTCATCATAAGCAGTGTTCTTGCAGCATACCAGATTTGACACCCGGTCACTGTTGTGACATTAAACTTGGCACACTCAGGCATTGAAGGAAGGAAGGACAAATGTCAACTGTCTGACCACAATGACCACAAGTGAAGCGCATAGGATTATCCTAGGTATTAGGACTTAACACTTCCAATGTGATAACATAAATATTGGCCAGAGAACAAGATAACCTCAAAAAAGATACGATTAGTGTCTTATCTGTTGTGGTCAGTGTTTTATCTTCTACGTCCAGAAAACCGTGACCTTTTGACATCCTACCTCTACATAAAAGGCTGTCAGCTGCAAAGGTATTTCTTTAATTTCTGTAGTACCCCCACAGGCGGTAAGGTAAGAGTTATCTGTGGCAGTGTGATAAAACATTGACATATCTTGCATAAGAGACTGTGGTTTGCACAGTAACAAGCATATGGTGAAAAATCTTATACTAGTCAGCATAACATTGGGGCGATTCAAGCAATCACCGTAAGTGTACAGTCACAACTTACATATGTATAATTATGCTAGCTTTAAGTGTACCATTTGAGAAAAACCACAAGATAATTAGTTTTATTTAATTGCCATCTTATAATTTTAAAGAAATAAAATATGTATTTAAAAATGTTATGATAATTTTTGTTATCAAGTTTAAAATATAATATACACTGCTCAATGTCACATATCCATCTCTATAACCAAACATCTAGACAGCAATCAGATTAAAAACAAATTATGTGATTTCATTGAAAACGTGTATCAATGTACGGGGGAGATCTGATGTTCTGATCAATCTGTAAAACAATACTGTGTTAATTATTTATGTCTACGGATATATTTGATCCCAACAAAGATGTCCTCACCGTGATATGGAAGAGATCAATGCACTGTTTGACGACGTCGCGAGCCTCCGCACTGTTGGCAACCTCAAGATCATGACTCTGTAACCGCAAGGTCAATCAGATTAAAGAAAGAATACTGTACAAACAGATTCGCTCTAATCCAAGTTTGTTGAGCTGATCAAAGTAAGCATAATGCTCGCCCATACTACAACCACAGTCTTTGCTGTGAACTGACAGATACTAGATCCAGGTGGGGGGGACATGTGACATCTCACACTACTCCCCTAAGTACTGTCCCCCAAATTACCCCAATCAAGACACTCCTTAATCCCTGCTATACCTACCCTTTGCACCCTCAGGTGAGAGGAACCACTGCCAACACATCCCTGCCTTGCCCTGACAATGGAGCCAGCAGAGAGGGTGAAAGGCAATACCCTAAGCCCTCACCACCCCTCCACCCCTTACCCCATTCATACTCTCCCAGATACATCAGCCTTTGAATGCCATGGATGACACAGCGCTCTGATGAATGGCAACAAACACATTCTTGCGGCCTGACCATGGCTGAAACGGCTCTATTTCGAGTGTCTTCATTACAGGTGAATTACTCAACACTATGATGTATTCAATATGCAAAGCGGAATTTACCGCTTTGCTCTCAGTGTCGTGCTACTAAAGAAACTCTGAGTCGAGCCACGCCTTATGAGTTAAATCGCCCACTCACGACAGCGAAACACGAATGGCAATGAATCTATTGTCTAGCAAATGGTTATCTACTTGGAAAAGCCATAAGTCCATTACATACTAAAGAATGGCTCTGTCACAGCTCTGTTATTGGCTCACAAAGCAAGTCTATGTATCACAATCAATCCCAGGACGCAGCAATCACTCGACTATTGGGCATTGTCGATATCTCACCTATGGTTAATAAATCGTAGCCAACTACACGTCAGAAAATAATATCAAACAGATGTGTCATTTCTTCCTCAGTACACATGTCAACAAAACCTAATTTTGGCACCATTTGTCACTGAACTTAAAATCTCAGGTAATCTTGTCATCACACAGTCGAATTTACTGAATATTCTACAGAAGTCTTGTATCACCAGGTTATAATAAACATGATTAACAAACTGATTCTGGAACAAATGTCCTTAATTAACGACTCAGAAAGTAACACGTACCACATTGTGGCCTTCCTCCTTGTTCATGACTCGGATGACAACTGACTTTGTCTCTTCATTCTCCTTCTCTCGTCGGATTTGTCTGTAAGCAGGCACACCCATTAGTGATAGGTCAATTAGGCTGACACGTCAAAAAACAAATTTTTAACTTAACACTGGAATGCTTGCCTCTCCAGTGTGATGTTTAAGATACAACATTACTATTAGCATCCATTCAAAATGGAACAAATATTATTCCATTTGCAAAACAGCAGCTAACAGCATTTATTGTGGAAGTATTCATCTGTACTTCGAAGTACCCTTGAAGTTGGATCATTCCCACACACCTAGCCATAAACTGAGATGGAGGAGCAACTTCCTGCTAATAATTACACCCCTGGATGATTCCACTGAACATCGCTTTAGGTGTGTAGGTTTTTGTGTACATAATAGGAGTTGAGTTAGCACAAACTGTGTGAGCTTGAGTGCGTGCGTGTTGTGTGTGCATGCATGTGTCCATGCATGTGTGTGTGTGTGTGTGTGTGCGTGCGTGCGTGCGTGCGTGCGTGCGTGAGTGCGTGTGTGTGCGGCTGTGCACGCACGTGCATGTGAGCATCCATGTGTGTGTTCGTGTGTGTAATGATGAAAAGGAAGAAGGATGAGATGACACCAGTAGTCTGGTGAAAAGACACACGGAGAGAGATTGTGCAACAATGGCTGGACATTGACCACACTGCTTGGTGGACTGAACAGTTACATGCTTGGACATGTACACTTCTGATTGCACTGACCACTTCACATCCTAACTGGACCACTACTTTAAAAGAGTCACTGACTTAATTCACAGAGTCACCCAATTAGGTTGTCACAGTCAAACTTACAACTGACTCATTCATTCAATGATTCACTCATTCAAGCACTTAATGACTGACTGAATGAGTTAATCATTTAACATCACCATTGACTGACACACTCTTGTGAACACATACACACATGTGAACACACCTGTACTTGTGTGAGTTCACACCCACACACAAAGTCAGTCGTGCATTGTGCACATTCCAACGCTACAGACAAAAATTAGAAATGTTTTCATTTATTGCAAGTCAGGAATAAAAGTAGACAGCACAGGCAGGAAAAAGCAGATTGGTCTGTACTCTGTCTGGTGATTACACCGGTTATTACAACATAAGTAGTGTTCTTCCTCTGCCGCAGGCACACACCGTGGACGTATCATTGCACACTGCGAAATTACGTCCACATAAATTACCCGGAGGTATTCAAAACAAATGATTAATGAGCATCGTCAAAACCGGCTCGACTTTTTATTCGAGTATCGAAGCAAAAGAACCACAATGACAACAGAATCATCGGAACTGGCTCGATGGAAATTACGATAGGAGGAAAGAATGATAATTTGACAACTGACGTAACAGCAGCGACCGGATAAACACTTTACAAAAACACAATCGCTTGTGCCGACTTTCATAGTCACAACATGGCTGCAATGTGAATGAGATAAATGTTATTTGATAAACTGCAATTGTTGGAGAATGTGTTTGGGTCTGTTCCTCTCTCCCTCTCCTGCTCCCTCTCCCTCCCTCAAAATGGACTTCCAGTGACAGAACAAATGGAATTCCAGTGACAGGATAAATGGACTTCCAGCGACAGGACAAATGGACTTACAGTGACAGGACAAATGGACTTCCTGTGATCGGACAAATGGCCTTCCAGTCATAGGACAAATTGACTTCCAGTGATGGCACAAATGGCCTTCCAATGACAGGACAAATGGACTTCCAGTGATGGGACAAACTAGGGACGATGCATTTGCCAAAATTAAAACAGCAAAACTTTCAATGAGATTATGGTTTGGTGAAGCACAGTTCCTGGGCGACTACAAAAATGACTCACTCTTGCAGCTTAGTCAGCCACTCAGTCTTCTTGTCAGCGGTTCTGAACGTGGCAACAACGTTGACGGTGGGCCAACCCATCACGAAGGACTTGTCCGGTGTCCTGGTCGTCTCTGCTACGTCATCGATGCAGGACGCTGTCCACATGTCACACACATGGACACGTTGCTTCAGTCGAAACACATTGCCCGACCTGAAACACAGGGGCACGTTGTAATGTTGCAGTAAACATCTTGTATTTTTGTAACTCTATAATCTTTCTTACTTTATTGTCATGTTTAATTAATCACATAGCTCCTGGCATATCAATCCATATGTTGACAATTTGAATACTGCTTATCAATTTTTAAACTGACAAACCCTTCGTCTTGGTGTACTTGTGAAATCTGTTTCTATGCTCTTATAGACATAGTATAAATTGCCTTGTTGTTATAAGTAAATATCTAGATCTTCTTAATTGTATTATTACAGTAGACACACAGCATCACATGAGTCACAATATGCACAGATTATCCTTGTAGCATTGCAATAAATATGCTTGATTTTTAACCCCCTCCCTTTGATTTTAACCCCCTCCCCCGTCTCACCAAAATGTAAGTCAATCTAGTCAAAAATGATTTAATTATTCATTCACCGATTCCACCACACTTTAATATAACAAATGGCTATTGTGCCTACCTGTCATAAATAATTTTCTATAAAAAATAAGTTTGGACTGGAGCAAGCAAAAAACTGAAGAGACAAGGGACTTTTAACTAATTCCTACTTGGCTTTGGTAGGAATGCTTTCACTCTACCTACGTGTGCACTGACTGGTTGATGTAGTGCTCTAGGTCAGCGGTCAGACAGCTGATTTAATTACCCTTTAACTGCCCCAACATTTGGGATCAGCTGTTCAACAGGGTCGCTTAACCCATTAGACCCCACGCGTCCGAAAGCGTCCGGGTCGCTCCTCCCCAGAGCGCCCGAAAGCGTCCGACACGGAAAAAGCCTCTAGCGATGGCCCCATCTTGCGGATACTTATGAGACTAATTCCCACTGATTCCTTGATATCTTAGCTATGAATCCTGGGTAATTTTGACATGGGTTCGCATTGAAAAAAATCGAGTTTTTCGTGATTGAAGTTCATCATCTGTGGACCTCCAAAAATGGCGGCGTCTTGGACATCGTAGCTGTTTACTACTGATTAAGTTTGTGCTTATATATCGTTGGATTTGGACACTTCTGGCATTGAACTGAAGGTAAGTTTACATTACGTTCGAAATACGACTGAATGAGCGATAAAATGAATGATCGGAGCTTTGTTTATGTTTCGTTGTCCAAGTTGGGTGACCACCAGTCGCGTTTTTAGCACCGAAACTGTTGATTATGTCGTGATATATGACAATTAGGTGTTTTATTATAACAAATCATTAGGTAACATTGTCAATTTTCCTAATGGTTGACATTTCGTTGTTTCAGGTTTCAAAATGCCAGTGATCCACGATGTCAACATACACAATGGCATGACACAGACGTCACATATAGGATGATGACAACCAAGATAGAAGTCTTGCAAAGCTGTGTTTCCTGTCCATATTCAGACAAAATGAACTGATTTATATAGTACTATGTCAAAACAAGGCAGAGCATGTGTAAATAGAACAATTATAATACATTTTATGTGAATAAAACGTGATATTCTAATATATTGTTGTCCAGAATAGTAATGTTCTATGTTTGTCACCTTCATATTACAATAATTTTTTTACCAACATACACCATAATTACACCATTTTAAAGATACTTAAATGAACATCAAAATAAACACAACTTGCAATTATAGAAAATCAGTAGTTTTGAAGATACAGCTTAAAATGTGCAAGCACCCCGAATTGGTGAAATCAGTGACTGCAGCTTGGGGAACAGGAGCACAAGTCAATTTAAACGGCTGGGGTCTAATGGGTTAAAGAATGTCCACAGTTGTCAACTTTTACTTATTCGTACAAAGTGAACCAATTCTCAAATCCCGTCTCTGTAGTATGTTAGCCATTTCATTAGATCAAAGTATGTCCTTTGACCTTAATAAGGGGCCATCAATAACTGTTATCATGTGCATAAGACATCTATTAACTAAGATCCTCCTTAACAACTTTTACAATTATCCAGAATAAAAATCACTTGTCAAGATATAACAGCTGTGACCCAGGATATAAAAAACATAATAATGATGGTTGTTAAAAAAACATTTTTACAGTCATTATAGTTACGCAAATCACATGTGAACAACAGTTGTACGATTAGTACACTGGCCTGCACTCACTCCCATCTTTTGTACGAACACAATTGATGCTGACAACTGCAAACGAACCCTTAGACACTGTAAAAACACCAGGTAATGTATACCTAGACACAGATTTAGACTAGGTGTGTATGGCATGCAGGTGTGCCTAAACAACTGGAGCACGTGTCTTTTTTGTCATTATTCACCTGTGTTATTTTTACCAGAATTAAGCTTGCCACTTAATCTGCACACCCATCCTCCAGGCTCCATTTGTGGTTTTGATGACAACACTAAACTCTTAAACTAACCTACTAAACTGGGGGCATAAAAAACCACAACATGTGCATGTGCCTGGCCACCCACCGGGCTCATAGAAATCACTTGGCAAGGTATGTAAGAGCTGTCCAGTACAATAGGGCCTTATATGAATATCAGATAATAACAACAAACAAAGAAATTGGTAAGCTAGAAGTACTGGTTCTGTATCACGGTCATTATTAAACCTGTTTTATTTTTTAATACTAAAATAACTGTGTTGAAGATCCTGTTTGCCAAAGGCTGTATACCATCCCTCACACAATGAATTGCAATTATCAATGCCCATGGTTGTAAAACTTTTAAAATTAAACAATAAACGAAGCATGTTGCAAAAGTATAATCTTTGGAATAACATATATACATATGTATATATATATTTATATATGTATATGTTACCTTGACGTTTGATATGTTATTCCATAGATTATGTATGTAATCCTACTTGCTACCATATACACACTGTATGTATGTATGTATGTATATATGTATGTATGTATGTATGTATATATATATATATATATATATATATATATATATATATGTATATGTATATATATATATATATATATATATATATATATATATATATATATATATGGTAGCAAGTATGACCACAAACATATATACTTCATGTATATATACATATTTTTGGAGAGTAAAAAGTAGGCAACTTTAAAGTACCGTGGCGAATTCGTCATCAAACTATGAGCCACTTACTTCTGTTTGGCGACAAGGAGCAGATCGCTGAAGAGGAACAGGTATCGATCCTGAGCCTGGGCACTCTGTAAACAGACACAAGTGGTCAGTCGCACTGGTCACTGCTGGTCATCCACTGGTCACAGATATCACACAGTATTTGGTCACTTGCCAGGCCTGGCTGGAGTTAGTGACGCACTCGCCAAACAACGGCGGCCATTTGTTGTCCGGGGGGATTACCTGTGATGAGATTATCCACCAGGTGGACATGAAAACGCTGGACGACGAGTCCATTCATGTTCCGTTATCGTCATACGCACTCGTAGTAAACAACCTGGAGGAAGGGCTGAACTCTAACGTATTATTTGACTTTCCCGTGTGATTACATCAGTCACCCTGGCAATATAGGCCACCTTGCAATTAGGTGTCACCCTGGAACTGTACCAAATTATTTCTGTAACAGTAAAGCATAGGAAATATAAAGTCCCAGTGGTGACCTTAATATATACCGGGGGGAGGCACGATTATTTGCCAAACCAGATACCTGGACTGGGCCCAATTGTTTTGAGATACGACTGAAAATTCAGCCAATGGTCGGCTGGTTAATTTTTGCTATGAAATTAGCATACTTTAATATTACATTCTGCATACACATTTTACTGCAAATGTTCTACATTTATTCAAATTATCAGGTAAGCTTTTGAAGTTAATGGCCTTCTGGTGAACATGTGGATGATAAACTCTTTATAACATGCGTTATCACAACTGTTTTTATGTAGGTACCCTGTCAAAGCCTAATTAATTTTACACAGTTTTAAAACAACACTGGAAAGTGCAGTTTCTTCAGCTGAAAAGTTTCTAGAAAATTGTTAAAAGTTAAGAAGTGTTGAAAAAATATTCTGTAAAAAATATCAGAAAACATATCAGAAAAGTGGCTGAGAAAATGTTTGGAAAATGATCAGATAGGCTGAAAAGTTACTGAGATAATGCTTGGAAAATTATGAGAAAACGATAAAGTATATCTTTGACTACTTTTGTGGTGTTTTGTCCACCCGTGCCACCCACAGAAGCATGTCAGATCCCATCAAAGACCTGTGTGATTTATCAGAGAACAGCAGGACTGTAATCACTGATCACTCTTGTTCCAGTTACCAGATTCCTGCACCGGGCCCAGAAACCGGCAGTTTAGAGGTGATCTTGAAGACCCAACAAAGCCCAACTGTTCACAACCATGCACAATCAAGCAGGCAGACAAAGGCGCTGTTGTTCAGAGCAACAATACATCCACCTGCCACTTCACCTCCCCCTTCGCATTCACAGATCCCGTGTCCTTGGCTAATCATTCCCACTAAACTTATCAGCGAAACGATCGCTAAAGAGCGTATTTTTTACACGGACAAACGGGAGAAAATAGCCAAGTGCGTGTCATGTCAAACGGGGGAATTACACCGTTCAGGGGGCCAGCATCAGAACAGATGGAAACGGCAGTTCCGCGGGGTCGGATTACATGTCTTATGTATTCACAATCTGCCTTCTATTGTGGGGTGTTTGATGGGCGAGGGTAGAGACAGCCTGGGGTGTTATACATGTGTGCAATCTAGATATCCATCTCAACTCCACCCTCTCGGAGGAGTCCATCATCTGGGCCACTTTTCAGTATAATAAAAAAAATATTTCGGTTTTCGTGCTAAAAGTATTCCTTGTCAATACAAAGTTGATAATTACCCGAGATCAACTGGATTTTACACAATAAAATTCTACAATAATCCAGCATTTGACAATAGCATAAACATTATATTTTAAACACACCCACAGTGAGGTACCCCTATAAATGAACTTACCCGGTGAACAATAATTGGGGTATTTTAAAAATGGAATGGCATGACTAATAACAGTCCTTCCGAAATAATACACAGCAATTATTGTTGGGTTTTGAAGTATTTATCATTATGACATTCTTACTGATGTAACTTTTTACATTGTGTTATCAACAGTTTATGGTCAATGATTCAGTCTTTCTTGTGACTGAACTATATATAAACTATAATAGTTAACTGCACATACACAGGGGTTAGATAGAGGGAGAGGGGGTATTTAGGCCTACAACATAGAGCCCCTATCAAGATCATTACATGGCACTTTCTTAGTCGGTCATCTTGCCGTCTATACAGATATACCTCCTTGCCTGCCTGATTTCAGCTGAATAAAATCAACACGAGGAATGCTTATCAAAATGTGGTTATGGCTGATATGATAAACCTTGGTTGCTATTCTCTGCCCTCATTTTATTAGGCCGATAAACATGACTCAAGGTGAACTTTTCACACAGATAACAAACTTTCTCAACAGGCCGCTTAAGACCACAATAAGAGATAAGCACCTCAGAACAAGAACTGTTTTTAGAGCACATTAGAGTTAAATATGGCTCTTAACGTGTCCTTTAAATTATCCCATTTCGGTTCCTGCCACTATTCAGATGGTTTATACCAGAAGAAAACAATTAATTTCAAACAGACCCTCAAGTGGCGATCGTAATGGTCACATATTTGTAAACACCGAACTAAATCAAAGACAAGGCCACATCGCAATGATCTCGCAAGATATCAACAATTGATATGCGGTCAACACATATGTTCACGCAGCTAAATCAAAGCTTGCTGTGTATCAGTTGCATATCTGCCGCTCTGCCACACCCATGAATGCAACACCAGATTCCAAAAGGTTGTAAATCACTCCCTTAGCTAGAGGCTGGGATTAACATTAAGTTAATCTGGTATTATTATCAGTAACTGCTTCAAGGCAACCACACAAAGATTAAAACTGCTATAAAAACAATACACTGTGCAGTTAGTTTGATAGAAACAGCTAATTGTTTTCTCTCATAGTTAAAACCGCACATTTTGAAAGATGTCAAAAGCAGGTTTATGATCACATTTAAAAACCACTTCATTTGTACATTTTTGGTAACTTTTACCAATACATTTTTATGTAATTTAACCACTGCAGTTGATGCAGAAATAGCCCTATAATTGCTACCAAATAAATTGGACCATTTCCCCCAGAGCTTTCTCCCATGGACATTCCATCTGGGATTACCTTCCTTTACAACTCTGTCATGCGAAATGATTTCCATAAAATAAACTCCCATGAATTCCAAGTCCTGGTATGTGTGCTGCTATCTCTCTGCATGTGTCTTATTCAATAACTCGCACAGTTCAGTCAAACACCATTCAATAGGTGAAGATTTTCCCATGCCGCACTGCTTTTATAATGAACACTGATGCCATTCTGGTTCGATCCCACAGGAAATGAATGTCCATACATCGCAGTGTATTTACAAAAATACCACATTTCAGAGTCACTGAATCACTTGTATAAAGGCATTTGTAGAGCGTAATTACGCTACAAATCACTGAGCTGCGGTCAAGATCCTGGCCTCTCAGTGGACAGCTTGAATGGACACTACTAAGGAAGGGCACACACATGCTGCTCAGACATAAACCTAATGTCCAGTCGTCTTTACAATCTACAGGGCAAGTGACCTTTGAGATCCAGCAGTAGGGAAGTAATGTCCCATCAGGGTTATCCTCAGGGGAAGGCCAAAATACCCAGATAAAGTGGGGTTCAGACAGTGTCACTAATCTGTTACTAAGGTGAAGACACCAAACACCAATAACATTCTACTTATGAATGTGAGAAAAGTAAAACTCTTGTTCTTTCAAACAGTTACAACAAGACTACCCGGTATGTGCAGTGGCTATGTCTTACTTCAATTATTGTGAAAAATGGAAATAATACTAATTATTATGAACACATATTAATTGATTGACAACAATAATGAAATTTCATATTGTCATTATTATTACTAAACATTACTTTATTCAAGCAAAATTTATTTTAACTATTTAATGTAAAATATATTTTGCTCACCCTTAAATTAATTTGTCTGGCTATAGCAGTTTTATATGTATCAACATGCAAAAAACAAATTAATATAATACCACCTTTACATAAAACTCAAACTGTAATTTTCACTCACAGCAATTTATACAAAATAACAAACTTATTATAAATGTCTTAGATCATTTTCTTCAAACTGGTCGAGTGCAGTACTTCACCACCGCAGGCGCCACTGTACTGACGCTGGCGGTTTTTTATTGCTGCCTGTCACTTTCAATGAGTCTTTTGCAAGTCAGAAAACCAATCACGCAGTCGAGTGCCACACTGAGTACGAGTTGATGGCCTAGTTAGCTTTGTTAGGGGAGTAATGCGACAAATGGTAACTTAAACACGGGCAGCAAACTTGTCTGACCCAAGAAAAAGCCTGACTATTTCACTTCCTAGTTTTGCGGTAGCCCAATCAAAATGCCAGAAACTCCAAGATTAAAGGGTTTACACCCTGAAATAATGACGCATGATGAACCAGAATTTGTGTACTTGAACTTGATACTGCCATATTAATTGAAGGGTTATCTAAGCACTGACTTAATTCTCAGACCAAATTCACAAAACAGACAATCTGTGTATAGTGTACCAGTTAACAATTAGAAGCCAAAGTTTTAGACAAATTTAGCACAGGTATTGTACAAAAAGTGTGGTTTTCAAACAAAGTTATGTTGAACACTTTGCATCACCAATGGATAAAAAAAAGTGGCTTGACCCCACCGATACAAAATTGTCGCCTATCCCCATCTCCAGTTAGAAAACAAACTGAACAAAAACAACTGGACATTGTCCTGTTTTTCAGATGCATAATAAAAGTCAGTGGCCTCGATTGTTTGTAAAGTAGTGCATGAACTGCATGTTTGTCCATTATCCTTGGCCTTACAGCTCTAGTTACAGAGCAACAGCAAAAACTGAGGTAGGGGTACCAAATTCTCAGTGGTGTGGCCTTACGAAGTATGCCTAAAATTCCAAGTTTGTACAATATAAGCATAACACACAAAAACTGTAGTGATAAAAAGTTTGACCTTGACCTAGTTCTTGGGTCCTTTATCTTTCCGCCACATCTGTTCAAAGTGCTGTTTGTCTGCAGCACCCTTTTTTAGTAACTTTACCAATGTTGTTTTCCATGATTTATATTGTAAACACACCGTTTTGCTTTCAGCTGTACAGAACAAGGCTTGTATCTTTGTAACCAATGCACTCTGGCAATGATATATTTATGTAGTTGATATTTTGAGAGATTTATGTTCATGTAAGACAAAGATAGAGATGGAGTCACTGAGGGAATAATAGTTCATGACATGGCACCACGAAAATATATGAATTCATTTCTCCGTGGTAATTTCCATAAAACTGTCGTGTCAGAATTTCTAAGAATTGTCTGGTTACCATGTTTACCGAGACCCACATTTGTCATTATTTAATATCTGACCTTTTATTCATGCAAAAATGAATGGTGAACTAGTTTTTGAGATATGGTATTTAATTAAAATGTGATATTTCAAAAGAAATGTGACCCTTAAATAAAAAAAATTGCTAACTTTTTATAATCAACTTATTCACTGTTAACATATGAAAATAAAAACACATTTCACTGAAACAAAAAACAGCCACTTACATTCGTGAGTTGCACCGGACCTTCGAGAATATACATCCGAGCAGTGGGGCAGCTGCTGCTGCGACGACTGTTGGTGCTGCCATCTACTGACGGCGGCAGACCCGAACTGGAAAAAGACATACATATTCGATGTGAAAAGACACAAAGCCAGGTAAAAGAGTAGGAAGTATGAATGTTTGTTATCAACAATTCTGGCATAATTGAGTTACATTTAAAAACAAATAACAATGAAGTTATTTTTAAACTAGTGAGTCAATCAAATGCATTTGGACAGCATGGCTGAATACTTCCTAAAGGCTGACACAGTGTTTGACTGAACAGGTCCATTAGGGAGTACAGTTTCTAGTCCTTGAGCAGTTCTAGAGATTGGATAATCTGTTAAAAACTCACCTTTATTTGGTTAGAGTTAAGTTGTTACTACAGATCAACTTTATGCTACGATTTTATAACAGACGATAAATAATCAAAAGTATGAATCTGGCTGTGAAGTGAATTACACAGTATCACACAATACTGTTAACCCTAATAATTTTGAAACAACCTAATAAGCTGTGCTGGATGTCTGACCACGCCAAAATGTCTGACCTGTGAACTCAGATTACTTGTGTAATTAACTAACGAGCTCAAGCCAAAGGTATCATGCCAAAGTATCAAGTTTAAACATGTTTATGCTTGAACAGTCTGCATCATTAAAATCACTGTCTACAACCAATTAACACTGAGCAAATACTCTTGAATAATAAAGCTGCAAACCTTTATAATAATATGCATGTTATATATTATAAACTATTTGCCCATTTAAATGTGCTTAATGAACTAGTCTTGTATGTAGTTTTGCATGTTACTATTTATGAGTATGCACTGTAAACATGATTACATTTAAAAAATAATGATCAACGCAGATTTTAATGTGGTCACATGATATGCTATCCTTCATGAAAATAAACCCCCTTGCTACACACTATTCTACGGGAGACAATTACCTGGAGAAGCTGCGTTGCTTGGAGCGGCGGAGGATCAGAGCTCCAGGGGCTGACTTCCTACGCCCCAGGTTGCCGGGCTTCTGGAAAAGAAGAAACAGAAATTACACAATGTAACACTGGTGTGGGTTACAAGTCTACCAGGATGTGGACTTTTAAGTCAACAGGCATTTTTTCAACATGCTCCAATCCTATGATGACACTTGCCTGTCCCTGTTCAGAATATGCTGAAAGATTTTGTATGTCATGCCCTTGAGCTCGGATTGTCAAGGATTTATGTGCCACAGAAGTGTTATTATCATCTTTGGTATTATTATACGACAGTGGTTTCTTACGAGAGCAATTGCAAGTGGTCTTAGGAAGAATGCTGTTTTGATAATTAAGACATTGGCTTTATAAAACAATGCTCTTGCAAAACAATGTTCTCAACTTTTCATATAACTGGTCTTATAAAACAATGGCCTTACAAGTGTTCTCATAGGCCAGTTGTCACATATGATATTGGTCTGTCTAACTAAAGACAGGGGAATCATAACATGTGGACCCCAGACAGTGACCAATCAATACCTGCTCTATGTATGCTGGGAAGGTTTACTGAATATCTTGCTATGGAATGTGCTACAGTAATTACCTAATTTTCATATTTTATTGCCACTGGTGGATTCAGCCAATGAGAACCTTTGCTTAGACTAAAGAGTTAGAAGACTGCCCAGTGTGCTAGCCTTACTTCAACTACAGTGGCCCGGTGCCAAGAGAAATACTGGCCCCAGTGCCAACAGAGTCAAGACGTGAACTGACAAACACCAACCACAGACAAACATGACACCTTCTGGCAGTTGCCGTAACCACAAGACGAACTGAATCATCGCTGTGTTATAGACTTTGAGGAAGGGGAATATGAACACAGTGCAGTATTTAAGGAAGATGGGTAGCTTGTAATTAAGATTATAATAAGTTTGAGGATCTTCATTTCTAAAACAAATTCCCACAGGTACACAAAATGCAGTCAGTACTGACTTTCTGTTTAGCACAAACACGCATTGTCCTTCGAACTAATAATAATTATATTTTTTGATGACTAACAATAATTCAATTTGTTATGACTGGCAGCCATTTAAGTTTGTGCTGAAGATGTTTTCAAAATTCAGTGTTCAATACTTTAAAGATTGTAGAAATTCAATCTTTGACCACAAAATTGGGCATGGACTGATTTGAAAGAGAGCAGTGACAGAGTCCTCCGGCCACCACGTCTTTGTCAAGCAAGATACATGACACATCAGTCGGACTTATTCTGTAGGACATAATCACGGCTTGTCATCAAATAACAGATTGGAGACAACTACACTGAGTGGCCTTGTCCCATGGCTTGGACAATGTCCAGCAACAAGTCTTGTAGCTATTGTCACAGGGTGGGGCCAGTCGGTTCATGTTGCCATGATGACCTTGTAGTAACAACCAGACAAATGTGATCCTGATGGAACATCAGTACATCCTTGTTAACACAATAATTAACTCATATAGTATGGTTACTGGTTACATAAGTTATACTACTTATAAGTTCACCAAATGGTGTTACATATGTACTTAGGAGTGGGTGTATGAGTCCTGTAGGTATACAATATAATTACACAATCTTGTACAAAATACTTTATTTATTAATTATTAATTATGTCTCTCGAATATCACAACACACTTCTGCCATGAGGGACCAATAAATGTATTTTGATTAATGTAAACCATTACATATGAGATGGTTTGGTTGTCAGCATGTATAGTGTAAAAAATGTACCGCTATAGTGTTGCCATCTTGCGTGTGGAATACATATTAATGAAAATTTATACTAATTGCGATTTCAGGTAATAAACATCATATGTTCCACACCATATATTAATGGAAAGAAAGGGCTGAACCAACTGTAAATTATTACTGGTTATTACTAGACTACTGCACAAGGAGATATCATAAACATTGTGTATAAGGACCACCTATATCCACTTGTCAATATAAAGCAATCTAAATTTCATCATTCATATTTAGCAACAGGTTATTCTTTAAGCAGGCAATGTGACAAAGCCAGTCGATTCTATTTTTATTAACACATGAGAAGTTGTGTGGCTGGCATTGCTTATTTCCGGTTTCTATGGAATCCACATGATGCGCAATTATAACTTCAACAATCCACATGTGGGAACCTACATCAACGAGACAATGGGCCAACAAACCAACCGAACCGGGAAACGAGGAGCACAAGAAAGCAACCTTGACGTTCGCTTCATTTCACAATGAGCCGGTAAGTGTAAGCAGAATCTCACGCTCTCGATACAAACACAAATGCTCTGGCCTCAGCGCTCTCTTCTCACTTTACGTCTATGAAAGATGCTATTTCAGTCTGGACCAACTCGTGTCTGGGGTAATGCAGTCAAGTGTTCATGGTATGCTCACCGGGCATGCCCTAATGCAAGTGTAGGGATGCATGCATGCATTCAACAGTCCTACTACACATAAACAGCTACATAACACAAACTATCAAACTACACTGGCAAGATTACAGTAGCATAAACACCACCATCAGCAGTCCACAACCATCAGAAATATACTCAATCCTAATAAAACACCAGTTACTCCCACCATTACAGTGACACCACGGTGAACAACCACAGCAGTTTACCTCACAATTACTAGATCCACCACACTACTACATGTACCATCAGTGCACACCCCACTGCCACCACCGATACAGCAACCGTTACTTACTTTTACATACACAAACACATCACAAATACTACCTCCTCCAACACCACAACCATTACAATTACCACTGCGTAAGTCAATCAACTCTACATTTTGTTACTACCACCAACACCACAACCACAGCTACCACCACCACAACCACCACCACAACCACAACCACCACCACCACAACCACCACCACCACCACCACCACCACCACCACCACCACCACCACCACCACCACCACCAGCACCAGCACCAGCACCATCACCGCCACCACAATCACCACCACTACACCCACACACAACAGACAGAAACCAGACACAACAATGCTGACAACAGTACCACAAACAGACACCATAATATTATCATGACTGAACACTGATCACAAAGCACATATCTTTGACTTTCACAGACAGCATTGACCATGGGAGACCAGTCTGATGTTCATAAACATGTCTGACCACTGTCCAGTGTCCACTGACACAGATGTGAGAAACACAACACGTGTTTACATTGACAAGAAAACCAGAATCAGCACGTGTATTGGCCGTGTATTGGCCGTGTATTGGCCTTGTATTGAACTGTCACTTTGAGAATATCCCAACAGACCCATCAGTCACTGAAGCAAACAATCACCCTCTGTCTACAGTCCAATGACCTGCATGATTAGGACATCACAAATTGAAATGGTTTTTTTCTCACAGCTATCCACTTACCACCCACTACAAAAGGTGTCGTAAGAATGTTAAAATATCTACCCGCCCGTAATTAGATTGTCAAATGTGAAATAAATACAGCATTTCCCATGAGTAAGTCTAGAATAGGTTGTCTATATATAAACAGGCATTTAACCCACAGCATTTCAATGATTAAAAGGTGCAAAATGAGATTCAGAGAATTCATTAAACCCTGGGAATCATCACAAAAAAGTAATTACACCAACACAGTACAGTGTGTTTTAAACTAGTCCAAACAACTGGTTTACAAAAAATACATAAATTGTTCTATTATAGGCCAAATATGCACTTACAAAACAGTTGTTGCGCCCATATTTTTTCACATTTTAGCATGGCATATCACACCTTTATATTGACAAGCCCCTAGTTACCTAATTAAATGTCACGTTTCCATGTTTGTGCACAGGAGATATATTACAGAAATGTGTATAATGTCACACCCGGTTGATATATATACTCTTCGTGCACGGACAAAAGTGCACTCCATCAACAAAACATCCTGTCAACTCTTACAGGTACAGTCTGGTGACAACAGTCTGGTGACAAGTCTGGTGACAACTGTCTGGTGACAAGTCTGGTGACAACTGTCTGGTGACAACACCACTGTGAATAGTTCTGAAGAGTGAACATGGAAACAACTTCAATACACCACATTGAAGCACTGTATGCTCTCTACTTGCATACTTCAGTATGATTCAACAATGTGTTGTTGAATATATGTAGTTTAATAAAACATTTCCTTTTGCGGAATGTCTGTAAAGAATTTCAGAGATGTGAATGGTTGTCATAAATTATGTCTTTGCAGGTGTGGTTCTCGCATAAAAAGTAAAAATAAATAAATTGGTGGTAAATAAAATTAGTAACATTAACGAAATGTCTGTGTAAAATACCAAGATAAATAAAACATCAAACAAAATGTCAGAGTGCTGTCTGAATAACAAATGACTGATGCCACCCAGAAAAGGTTAATTGTGGAAGAAACATAAGTCATCAGGGGACCTTTTCATAATGTTATTAAGAGCTCTCAAACTTGATTATGCACTTTAAAATAAGTTTTGATCCTTGAGAGCTCTTAAAATTTATCTTAGTGAAATTATCCCCAGGAAAACTGTCAACGATGAGAAAAGTAAGAGCTCTTACCGGCGTGTTCAAGCTGTCGTCCAGGTACAACTGGAGGTTGTCATTTGGGAACATTTCTTGAACATGATTCAGCGATCGATTGTCGCTGCAGTCACTGCTGCCATCTGGTGCGAGGCCCTTCTGTAGCTTTGTCATCTCGTCTGAGTTCTGATCAGGATTCACCATCTGCAACACAAGGATGGGAAATGTAATGAAATATCACACACATTTGCATGATTTTGAAACCATCTAGCTGTAGTCAAGTTAGCATAAACTGTGTATATGTGTGTGTATATTAACCATTTACTCCAAAGTGGATTGCATTTTTGGCACCAAACTTTCAGGCATTCATCTACAATCCATTGGAATAAATTTAACGGTTTTATTATTATCTTGCAATATTCCTTTTAGTTAAGTATTTTCAGGGTTCGTACTGCTGCCCTACAGTACAGTCTGTTCACAAAACCCTGTCACATGCTCCTTTTGCAAACAGCGTCTTGGCAGAGGTGGGGATATCCAGGGCAAGAGAAGACACCCTATGTTCTCTCTCCACTGACAGACAAGTCCCTGGGTAAGAGACACCTATGTGCACTGATCATTGTGGCAATGTCCATGTCTTCTCCCTCCTCTATGTTCCACGCTGTACATGGTGAGGGTCAGGTATAGCGTTGTCTGTTCTTTCTTTCAATACTTCCATATCAACAGCCGTCTCTCTCCATCTTTCCCCCTCCCCAGCCTTCCCACCTCCCTCCTCCTCACTCAGTCCTCCTAACTCAGTTGTCTCCTTCCCCTCCTCTGTGTCTTTACAGCTCTCCACCTCTGTTCTTTTACCAATTCTCTTGCGTCCATTTACATAATCTCACGCACCTTCTCACCATATTCACAGTAACACTGCAATAGATTCCAGTCTGTTTCGTGACAGGTCATTCATCCTGGACACAAGACTTCCCAGCCAGGTACATGTCCTCACCAAGCAGTTACACACAGACATGTTCCGCCAAGGACACGGCCAGTTCGCCGCCGTGCGTCAAAGCACAGCCGCCAACATGTCCATCTGACAGCGAACTCCAAAATTAAACGACCTGACACGAAGTTCGTGCCCTCTTTCAGACCGATGACAAGGAGTGTCCAGTCACTGGCCGCCACTGGACAGTCGGAGTCGGCACTGAATGTTTCTACATGTCCAATTGAATCGGTTATTGATGAGTTCGGGGATAAACATCAGTCACGCCCCGAGATCAAGTATATATATCTCGTTAAGGGGTGCGTCAGAAGGTCACACGACAGTGACAGAGTATACGTATATTAGCACTTCCTACTGGGGTCCACCAACGATAAAATTACCCCCAAAAATAGTTACACATAAAATGTAAAAGTTTACAACTTCACATAAGCAGATGATTGGTGTTTAATTTCTATGATCGTGTAACTACAAATTATATAAAATTCAAGATTTGCATTAGTTTTTTCTTCCTTCAACTTTCTTGCTGACTTGTGTAGCGATTGACACTTTATCAATAGAAATTATGCAACATATTAAAAAAAAAAGTTGAAATAAACTCATCTATTCTATGAATGTATGGTGGCGTGGACTTTCTATATTACTGTATGTAATACTAAGAATGGCAGCAACAGCTTGGCTATTCTACATTTGAAACTTTCAAACTACAGTATATAAGTATGCAATGTACTACAACTTTTGAAGAAAAAAATCCACGAGAGCACTGGCTTTGACTGTTCTACACTTTCACTCCACATACTTTGGGTACAGCAAACCTGCATGTGAATTTGTGGGTCTGAATACAAAAGGCCATTGTGTGGCTTAGTTGTGTGAACAATACAGAAACCACATAACATCTACAATTGTCACATACAATGTCACCCTAACTAACAATTATAATAACAGTAACCGAACTGTTATTAGTACAAGATATAATCGCTTCCAGATAGCCAGCTTATCTTCACCACACTGTGGTGCTTTCCTCTTTGCCAATTGATTTAGTCACCAGTTTTGGCAAGCCATAATTAGTGGTTGTACCACTCTGGCGCCATTGTGCCAGTCCAAGCCACCGGGCATACTGTGATGGTTACATTTGAGGGCAAGTCATTCATATTCCAGGGTCTCTTTCTCATATCCTGAGAACGTGGATATATCGAATTGGCAGCAGTAAAAAACAGCCCCTAGCTTTTGTACCCCGCTCAAAATTGATTTCCAAATTGATTTAGTTGGCAACAGTTAAAAAATCTTTTGTACTGTCCCCCTCAAAACTGATTTATAAATTGATTTAGTACGTCCATGTTGTAAACCAGACTGACGTCCAGCATGATGGGGCAATTCATGTTGTAAAACAAGCAGATTTCCAACAAGATATCAGATGGTTAAAACAAAAATCCACACCTTTGAATAAACCCACTGCAGACACTACGTAAGTATTCTCATGCTACACTTCTGGAAAGCAAAAAATTTGATTTGCATTTAGCTACATCAGTTAAAAAAGCCGGTTTATCCAAAATTTACAATAGAGGTCAGTAGGCTGTAACAGTGCACTATAGAGACCTGACATTTAGTCACAATGACAGCCGCAGGCTTTCCACCTGTTGGGTCAGTCAGTAACTGTCATAAAACAAGTTGACTTCAGCACTGTTTATTGTCACCACAGGACTGCAATGCAATACATCACAGCAACTGCGCAATTCGCAACTCTCAGACAGCTCGGTTTCTCTCAGACAGTTCAATTTGCATAGGGAAAATAAAACAGTGACATAGTGTATGGAATTACTATGGATGTGTGGATCTATTTTACTTTAGGGCCAGGTAATGTTCAAGCTAAAGCCATATTCATCAATGTGAATAACAATGCACTTCTACTTAATCTGCGTGTTACATAACATTTTGAAGAGACTATTTAAAAGGTGGTATTTTCTGTTGAGTTTGATGGACTTATTTTATGAGTTTTGTGATTACTGTATGAGCACATGCAACTTATGCACAGCTCATAAAAATATACCAATAAATACACACTTTAACCTCGATCTATATTGCATACACACCAGAAGATACAACAAAATGGAAAAACACAATATTACATGAACATCAAATACGTTCAATGAATGCATGCACATAGAATTGATTAGCTAATAAAACTAAACCATAACCACTAACCTCACTGGTTCCTTCCACATTTAGTCCACCACACACACAGCCCTGCAGGCGTGGATATATATGGCTCCTATCGCTCAACCACAACTTGTTTGACAGAACAGTTCGAATTTGTCGTAACACAAAAAACGGCAATCAACGGAACAACCGAACGAATGAATAAACCGATGAATCATTGTCCTCCAATGAGACATCTAGGGCATCAAAACCTGGATGGAGCTTTTTTGTTTCGACTCGGCATGCCAAATGTACCGAATACACCGCGACTTCGCAATCACAAATTACTGGCCCCGGGAGCGACAGCAGATGAGGGGACCTGTGTAGGATGGTGGAATCTCGTGAAAACATGTTTATCTCCCGCTTACAAGGATGCTGGAGTCGATGAACTCTGAATGCTCGGCTAAAAATGTCAAGCACCGTTGCCCCCCATTCTGCCCATTACCCACCAGACACAACATACTGGGGCGCTGGATGTTTCTGGCAGCCAGCCTAATTACCCTGCCCTCAGTGCATGTCTATTTCACTGGTCAAACAGACTGGGATTTAACAGAGGAGTAGACATACAACGATAACATTACTTCAGAAACACACAGCTTACTTGACCAAATGACACCTTTTTCTTAATTACAAATTCTTTAAAAAATAAAATGTTCAGTTAATCAAAAATTAACTGATACCTAATAGACTAGATAAGTGTTACATGATAAGTAAATGAAATGCTGACTATCTAATAAAACATTACAAGATAAAACTTGATTTAATTTCAAAACTTATGAATCAAACATTCACTGTTTTCAGACAAGACGAATTTGTATTTCAAATTAATTAATAAAAAAGTATTTTTTTAAAGAATTGTTAATTTGTGGTCCAAAACATAAACGTGTATGCATAAATGTTATCAACTTTATATATGAATCGACATCTGACAGTGTTTTAGGTGTATGAAAACTTACTTGTCTAATTCTGCGAATCTCTGTCATCAAGCGACTGTGCTCGGTAGCGGACACACAGGCAGCGCCCTCTGCCAGCAGTTCATCCACATATGTCTCATAGTTGGCGACTCTCTTGATCTGTAGCACACAGGTTTACATGAATTTATGTAGAACACAAATGAACTGCCATCTTTTCAGGGTAAAATGCCACATGTGACAGGAAATTAGCCAGGAGTGTTTTCAACGTAATACATTTTAAATTAGTATGAAGTACCAGGAAGTTTTCTTACAACAAACATGTGTATATATATTCAGAAGACAGTACATATCTCTGTGATGTTACACTGTTTACTCACAGCATTCGAATAATCCGTACCCGTAATGAAATAAAAAGCTTAGGGTGGAATTTGCTTCAAGTAGCTAGCTAGATGTATCACATGAGGCCCACACATAAATAACTCCTTTTGCAAACGCCTTCGACTATATATAGCAACATAATACAATACACAGGTTAATTCTCAATCAACTCTCTACTGTTGGCTAAAGGCTCACTTCTGTAGGCTTAGAATACTGATGCAGAACCATAGATCAAACACACAGACTGGCAGAATAAGACATGTTTTTTGACATTATAAACATGAAGACAGTATTCAGGAGGTTTGTGACTGTGACAGGGTGATAGGATTTCTTATCATAGGAATGTACTTTTTGCTAGAAAATTAGACCATGGAAAGTATATATGCTCACTCTGTGCTGGAAGCAGAGTTTACACAGTATCTGTAATGGACATATGTGGATTTTTTCTTATTCACGATAAAAATCATGTGACACCTCCACAGGCAAATGACAAACTATGTCAGTCTTTGATGTTGTATGATTGATCACTGTAATTCCATGTATACACAAGTGCATGCGTGCGTGTGTGTGCATGTGTGCGTGTATGTGACTAGTATGTATGTCTATTTACAGTGGACACTTGCTATATAGAATGCTGATATAACAGCCTTCTTATTAAAACAACAACTTTATATACCTATTCTAGTTTGTGCTGCTTTATATACCCATGCAAATATGGAACATAAACTGTATGGAACAAACTGACAACTTCCAATATATGTTACTTGTAATAAGCATCCCCATACAGTTTATGCACACATATTTTAACTATTAGAAATATACTGTCCTCGTTAATGGTAACACTTTGATCTGTATTCTGTAGATAACAACTTTTTTTTCTAAGTATATTCTTACAGCTTTCCCCCACGTAAAAAAATGCTGTCAACAAGATTGTCATTCCCACTTCCTAAAATCTCAAGTGTTTTCCCAGTTCAATCCTGAAGTCAAATCCTCCATTTTACGGGCTACAGGTAATATTTTGGTCTATGCATAAAAAGCTGTTTATTTTCCATGTGTATTCTTACACCAACGTAAATGCTGTCAACAAGACTGTCAATCCCACTTTCTAAAGTGTCAAGTGTTTTCTAAGTTTGCCAGTTCATAGATGTTCAGACACACAAAAGCCGTGAAACTGATATTTACTGAGCAGCCTTTGAATGCTTCTAACCTTTACGCCTAAGTGCACACAGTCACATTGAAAATATGTTTTCTCATAGAATGTGCACACTCCTTTCAGGCACGTAATTGTTGTCTGCCACGCTAAAGGATGACATGTTCAACAAGTCAAGTTGTCGGGAGAGTGTCAGATATGATGAATGTAGGGGTTCACTTTAAATGGCAACGGTGTAAAGTTGTAAACGTACATAAAATAGAGATGTTTGTGACAACGAAGAGTCAATCTCATATGTCCTTCCTCAAACCACATGAATGGCAGTGGAAAAACCACAAGAATGGGGTGATGTCATTTATACAAATTCAACGAGGAAGGGTAAGGTCACAGTGTTTAAAACAAACCTTACAAGTACTTCTGAAGGGGTGTTTATGTGTAGAGTTTTATATTACATAGTAATATATACACACACATACTGGGTTCTCTGTCCACTTGCCAAACGGTACTTTCCTAAGGACAATATTTTTTTTAATCTTCATAAATTATGTTGTATGTAATTTTAATTGTCAAATATTGCTTAATGTAGCTAAATGTTGTGAACTATTTAAATTATTAAATACTGCTCGATCATCTGGATGAGACATTATAAATGTCACACTTTAATGTATCAGTGCTTGGGGAATTACGACATCCCATTGAGGGGGTAGATGTGTTCATCTACAGAGGACCAGTTCACACACAACGGTGGTCTCTAACTCACCCACCAAACATGTGGGATAAACAACCAAACACACCCAACACAGACACAGAGATCTACATAACTGAAATGACACCAGAGACAGTCCCCATTGTAGGGTGCATTAAGGGCATGAGTCAGCGCTTCACAGTCACCAGCTAAGACAATTACAAATTTCCTGAATGTTCTGTAGTACAAAGGGGCACACCCACCCACCTACCCACCCTATGGGGTACATGGCGTAACAATTAGAGCTACCCTGTCTGCCCCAAGGATGACCAGGCGACCTAGAGTGTTCCTCCAGGCTCCCCATGTTTGACAGACACATGGCATGACTATTGAGCTAAGCACAATGACAAACCTCGGAGCAAATATTGTGGTGGTGAAGACAATGGATCAAAGTGGAGTCGGTCTTATAGTTTGTTCTGAAACAAGACTGGTGAACTTTCTGGGGTTTAGATGGAGGGAAACATTCACTGTTGACCAGACTCACAAATGATAAACACAGAAAGAATGTGAGGTCAACACAGACCAGATAACATCTTGAATGATCTGAAAATTTCCATTTGTATTTTGTTCATTTGTATTTTGTTTAGAATAAAGTCTGGTAACTATAAAATGCAATGCAATTAACACACATTAATCTTTAATACTATCAAAATAAATAAATATGTGTGTGTGTTTGTATATATGTATGTATATATATATATATATATATATTTATATTAATATATATATATATATATATATATATATACACATACATACATATATATATATAAAGCATTACACATTATCATTACTTACCATAACACATACGTTGCCATTTATTTTACATAATTAACTGTGACATCACAGACCAACAAGACAAACCTGTATAATTATATACAGCAACTGACCACAAATGCCATAAACTATGCCGAGCCATTCTGACAGACTCATGCGAAAGAAAAACAAGTGAATATATATATACATGTCTGCACCATGGGTTATTATTGTGGCCCATTGACGGAATACCCAGTGAGGTGGATGTGTGCCAAATGGTTAAGTGATACACCGCCGGATTAATTCTTGAATGGTCGCAATACCAAGTTGTTGCCTTACAACCTGGAGTGGTAGGCGGCCAGCTGAAAGGTGCCATATGAGACCAGCTTTAATACCCCAACAGACACATACACAGCCAACACATACCACTGGTCTATGTAAACAGCCTTGAGTGGGGTAGTTCCTTACACCCCACTGCACCCTGTCCAATTCTGAACATCTTCGTCTTATGGCATCACAGTTCAAACTATCACGCAATGCCGTCAACATGCATTAATACGTGTTCTGTTTGATAGGCCGCATAGGCGATGCTATCATGTCAGTTTATTTTCCTTACGGTGCAAATATTTGTTGTCGTCCCTGAATACACAACATGCAACTGTGTCCTTAGATCCTGGGGCTTGAAAGCTTGTGTGGTTATGTTTCATAGATACAACATTACTCCTTTTTATTGTCACTTCACTTGTAAACACACAGGACCCAATAGCACTAATTAAGAAGTCATTTGATATGCCATTCTGATGACAACAGATCACACTGTTTAGTTTACCTAGCAATATTTCATATCGCAACATATTAACGTTTCAGAGTATTTTATTCAGTCCCTTTATTCCCATTGCTGTGGTTAATTCACTGGGGTATATGAACGTTACATTTGAGGCATCTGTTGAATGATGAAGGACCAGTCACATGACCTGATCACATGGACCAGATCCCATGCCATTCATGTTTTTAAACGTTAATCTCTACAATAATTATATACTTTAGAAGGCCTTTCAAAAGGTCTCATTGTGCGAGTGCATAAGTTTCAACCAAAAATTTATTAACAGTTTGCTGGGAGTAAGGATGGAAGTCTTGTTTTATGTAACGTCAACTGTGAACAATCAAATTTATGTTACCACGAATACTGTAATACAAGTAGCGTAAAGGATTACTGCCTTACACATTTCACAACCCTGACTCGATCCAGTACAATTGGGTGAATCCGTTTCAACAGACGAGATGAACTCATTTAAATGCTTTAATTGTGAATAGTTCCTTAAAATTTGGTATTTTGTAGGTATTTATAACCAAGATTATTTCCTGATTCATGCAAGTAGACATATTGGGTAGACATTTTCTTGCCAAACGAGGACCAATGTTGAAAGTCAAGATATCTATATCTAAGGGTAATATTTTAACATAACTAGCTAAAATATAACTATCTAGGGAAAAACAGTGTATCACAAACATGCAAATAAATAACTGTAAATAGCTACATACATGTTTTCTGAAATATATATGTTAGAGCAGAAACTAATGGTTCAAGAATACGAATGAACATAGAAAAGGGCAAGTAGCCCTCAATGGTCGGGCCAAGATGCTGCTACAAATCTCCGTAATATGAACATAGTAATAATAGTGTATACATATAGATAATTGCATTAACAATATCTCACTGCTTGTTCTGACGTCTTGAACAATAACAAAGTAGCAGCTGAGACCTATTTTATAAATGTCAGGACCCCCAATACACACAGACCCAGCCTATTGGCTTTAGTGAGCTGTGTTCTTTGTCCTCTGCTGTCAAATAAAGCTCTCCCAATCAACAATTGACTTGAGGTGATTGTGTAACAGTGTGGCAATGTGTTGACTTGACAGCTTAGCCCTAGAGTGCCCTCACCCCTGGGTGGATTGCCTTCCCCCCAATCCATCCTTCATAGATTGCTATGCACACAGACTAGCTCCTGACAGGACAAAGATGCCTTGGCAGGGGCTACTGGCCCACAGAAGTATTGTTTCTAATAAGATCTCAGTATAGCATGCTGAGAACATTCTAATGACCAAGACAGCATGGTATTCTACAGCACATGATGAGCACAAGTGTGTCTTGGAATTGGTTACCATAGTTACAAAGAGCTCTTTGTTATCAACTTTATTCTTCATTTACTGACCAACAAATATACATCATATAACATTATTTATTCCCCATTACAATTTATGGAAATACTTACTCAAGCATACATATCCACTACTGGTTATAGCCAGGTACTCAATATCAGAATGGCAAGACCAAGGACAGCAGTAATCGAACTGGCGCAAGTCTCAAATGAGTACCAATTGGAGAGTGGAGTGACCGAATTGGCCCAACCATCAAGAGTGACAAAACACACATTATTTGCAGTACACCCCGTGTATTTTAAACTTTGACATTTTGTGTTCATGTTTATATTCCAAGTATGCCCATTTATTGCCCACCACAACTCTCATGAATGGGCTGAGTTGAGTATTCCACTAAGCCATAAACCTTCCTAATAAACAGCATCTGGCATTTCACTGATATCACCTACCCACAGAGTTTCAGTTACCTATGTTGACAGATATTCTGAGTGACTATCACATGCAGTAATTCACCCATGTATTAGTTGACACCACTGCTGTAGTCAGTGTTGATCACAAAATCCAGATCAGTGCTGTTGAGTATCCCAGGGAGTTGGGAAGGTTACAATTGCTGAACCATGGAACAGTCTCCCTGATACAGTGGTAACAGCTAAATCCCTAGAATCATTCAAAACCCGACTAGATAAATTCTGGTATACACGGATATTATGTCTGACTTTGAAGCACCGTTAAGAATAACTAATAATAGAACCGGAACACGCGATCTCATATTAATAGATTATGAAAATGAAGAGCTGATCACAGAGGAACACAGAATCCTACGACCAGAACCGTCCTAAGGTATCCTAAGGTAGATACACTATCCCATAGTTTATCTCCGATCACCATGAGTAGACACAGCAGACAAAACTGATAACTTATAAAACTTATACCCTATTGACAGCTATGTCTAACTACTATCTTCCCTCATGCTATCGTAACAGTGATCATACTATGTTAATCTACAGTTTGTCACTACAGCTAAGTAATTCTACACATGTGGATTGTGGTCTGTGTACACAGACTTGATTCTGTTCTTCGGCAGTCAAATTAACTGGTATGAACGACAACCGTAAGACACCAAAATCACAAAATAAAATTACAGATAAACGTCAATAGTGACTAACTATTTATGTTGCTCCTGATCTGTGTCATGAACGAACTGGTCAACCACGAGCCCCAAGACAAAACATTGCTTAGACAGATGGTTCAGGAATGACAGCTGACCCAAGTAGCCGGCGCCTGTCATGTCTGACACCTTAGTCTGTCTCTGCCTCAGTAAACATGCATAAAAACACCAATTACAACAGACCTACCTGGTTAAGAACCTGCTCACATGGTTGCCAAAGATCTGCAGATACAGCAAGATGTTAATCAGTACGTCCAAGCGCGTTTAACGTAGCCAAATGTGGCCGACAATCGGGGTACGATCCAAAGTTCTGACGCATCTACCTGTGACACCCCACGTTTCTTTGGGGTGGCTCATTCAACTAACTGCCTTACCCTGTCCTTGGCTGGCAGTCACAAGCCCCTTACTGCAGGAGCTGTAGCGGTGGACACGGTCCAGCGCACAGCACAGGTATACAGCCTGCCCGCTGAAGCGCGACCGCACCAAGCACTGTGGCACATTAACCTAGTTGGCGCGACCTCTGACCTGAACACGCAGATGCCGAAATGCCAGCAACAACAATCGCTACCTATCTGTCGTCTCCACTGTACACCTGCATCAAAACACCTCCACTGTCTCTTCCCCTCTCTCAGGACACCCTTCCCGTTTCCCCTCCACCCTCCCTCAGGGACAAAGCCTCCACCCACCTTATTTGCAAGAAGAATGTCTCAGTGATCAGAGACATTTCAGCGAAGACGCGAAGGGTGTCATTAAGAGGCACGATGGCCCATACATCCTGTTTAGAATACTATAGATGCCACAACAGCAGCATGAATGGAAGACACAGGCAATGGCCATATCAATCCTAACTTCTGATCGCCCTACAATGGGGTTATGGTCTCTTCAAGCCGTCGCCCCAAGGGCAGCAATGTGGATAAGGCACCCCCACATGATCAATGCCAGGGTGGACGTGACAAATGGGGTAAACGACATATATATGTTCCGCGGTTGCTATGTATTTACCACTTGGATACAGTGGGCAATGAAAACAACATGTCTACGTGTCATTGATACCATATCACCAATCTCTGGGTTATTCCTGACCTTCCACAAACACTCCCAAACAAAAACAGACTTCACAAAAATAGAAAATGACATTCCATTTGATGAGTTATGTAGCATTAAAAAATACAAGTAATTTTACTTTTCTTTGTGACAAACTTTTTAATTTTTAATTCCATAGCAATTTAGCCTTCCTAACAAGAATCTTTGGGGCAGTCAAAAATAAGTTTTGTGTCAAATATTATTTAAATAAGCTGGAAAATCAGAACTTTGATACATTCAAGGAATGTTCAATGTTTTCTCATTATGTGTTCTTGCTTGGCTTAGTGGCACAGATTTCTACTTGCTTCTGTGAGACCAAGGTACACCATAAACTAGTCAACAGCCTATGTGCTCCTGTGCCATTGAGACTATAGTGACCCACCATTAATGGGGGGGGGGGGTAATTGGGAGATTGTCCCTAATGGAGAAGGCATGCATAATGAGTCTGTGTTACCCTGTGTGGACTTGTGCCACAGGTGTGTCAGACATGGTAATGGGGTGGTGGGGGTTGAGGGGGTGACAAAGGGGGAGTTGGGGGTTCACTCCTAAGTACGCATTTAATATAAACCCACCCCTGCCTTCTGTTTATTTACCCCTCTGAATACTTGTTGCTATGGAAACATGGATAGAATGATGGAAAGAGTGCCGGAAGGATGAAAGAACAGCTAGAATGATGAGAAGAGAAAGGAAACAAAACAGAGACATACAGAGAATGTCACTACATGATTCCGTTGAACTAAATAAGTCAGGTTCACTTGATAATGCAGCAAAAATTCGACATAGAAAAATACTTGTCTTTTTTTACCCCACTGAGGCATCAGCATTCAGATCAGTCACTAGAGTATGACATCTTGCAAGAAGTAGTTGAAGACGTATAATAAGTTATAAAACTTGAACAACATTCATCACCAGCAAAGCAATCAGTATTTGAAAAAAGACCAAGTAAACATGTTAAAAAACCTGAAAGAAGCTCGTCACAAGTTAAATAAAACAACTTTTTATGGTAATGCACGCTACTATAAAAGTTTCTTAGTCAAGAAACAGAACAAAAGGAAAATAACAGTAAGAAAATAAATCATTTAAAGCTGATCCGTAAGATGATCCGAATCAAACACAAATGGCAAAGCAACTGTGAAGCAACTAAAGGTTATCTCTGGTCAGCCAACACTCACAACCCAAGTACCAAACTACACTGTCCTTAGTACAAGAAAGTCACAGTTTGTGTCCACCAGGGAAACACCTATCATAAAACATTCTGGTTTTTATGAAAAAGGTAAAAAAGGCCATCAACATATCTACGGGAATGAATGATGTTCTGTGATGTGTCATCATTTATCTGAATCGTTTTTTCCTTCATTTTTTACCCGGCAGGAACCACAGGTCATTAAAGTGTGGTTTGACATGATATGTACCCTACGTGATACACGGCAATGAAAATATGTGGTGTCATTTCATTGATACATGTGCATAAATGCACCCCACGTACTGACCGATCCTTAACATCAATGCTTTATCAATGTTTACTCCTTACACACAATCGCTGTGTAATTAATTGTGATACACCTGTGATAACTACGATTACAATCATTGGTTGAACGATTAATATCTTGTGACAGTAACAGGTGGAGAAGACAAGATAGGAACAGAAACTGACACAACATTACAACTGCCTTCAGGAAGATTAGCATTCTAAGTAGATGTAAACATATTGCACATTGTTAATGGAATGCACAATGTACAACATTTTCTACCTGAGTGACATTTTTAAGGGACATATTACGACACTGAATTTAACGACAGACAAACATATCTTCCGTTTTTAAACTGAAAAGGAACACAAGCAACACAGAACGAACAGGAAATGGAAAGAAACCAACGACGTAGACAGACAAACAAAGGATATAAATAATGATTAAAACAAAACCACAAACAGTTGCAAGTGTTATGTTGAAGAAGACAATTGCCAAATGGCACAACAAACAAGTAATATGTCGGTGTAATGTTTGTTCATATGTGTATTAACCAGTAATGCAATACACCACTTGTGTATTGTGTAATGTTTCACAGGCCCTGGCTGCAACCTGATATTCCCATCCCGCCCACTGTGATACAACTACTTCCTATGACCCCTATGTTAAAGAGCACCTAAGCCAGATTTTGCTCTTTAAAACTTATTTTGCTCCTTAACAGCCGTGATCTTGTATACACAAAAACTGTCAACACCACGATTTGTCAGTGGGGCAGTGTCGCTGGTGTGTCTTGGAAATAGTGTCCTCAGTAATACGGAAATAGATGTTCATGTTTTGAGAAAGATCCTTAGTTTAATAAAATATTTTCGTTAATAATGAATTTTCCATAAGTCTTTATCTTAGTGAAACAGTGCTCTGGTCCAACAACTGGGGATGTATTTCAGAAATCACAATGTCAGTTCCGAAGCGTTTTTCATGTGTTTTGATACATCTGACTTTGTAGACACCCTTTTCCTGAATAGCCTCTACCTGAGATAATTGATTGATGATCAAATCCCCAGATGGAATAACTGATGAATGAGTTTTGTCCCATCATATAAGTATATACAATTATGATCTTTGATGTAAGATGGCTGAGACAGGATGAGGGTAAAAGACAAGAACATGTGGAAGATAAACAGATGGCATAAAGGAGAAAAAGCAGAAAAGGAATGGGAACTTATGAAATAAGCAATGAGTTCCAAGAAGGAATGGGAACTTATAAAACATATGCGATGATTAATTGGCAGGCATTGCGTAGGCAGAGGCAGTGTTTTGTGAGAAACATCGATCATGTTACTTCCTGTTGCTTTTTTAACTCATCCATCAAACTCATTTGAATTACTACACAAGGTGTTTGATAATCATATGGCTGATATTTTGTGATATTTCAAACATGACATACATTTTGGTGCGTGGGTGGGCATCTAGGTTGGTGGGCACTAGGCATGGCCCATACGGATGGGCACTCGGAATATTTCAAAACAGGAAATCGCAACAACACCAGGCATTACAAACAAGTCATTCAGTCAGCAGTGAACACGTTTTCACTTTCTAACTATTCTAGTAGTTTTTGTAGGCCATGTAAATAATCGTAAGAAGGTTAATATATCAAAATGGATTTAATGACGTTGGTGATTATATTGTTACATTATCACAGGATATTGATGATATTTTGTCCACTCCTAGAATGTCACCAAGACGTCATTGCTGCCCAAGTCATCCATTACGTCCCACACACCTGATCAAGTGCCACCCACGTTATGCTCAAAACAGTATCAAATGCAAGTGTAAATGATTACCAAGTTGCTGTATTGTTCTGCAAAGATTTAAGTTTAACTGGCTGTAGGTGACATACTGTTATTTAGACAAAGGCACTTTTTTCAAATGCTATATTAATGTAACATACCTGGGTACTTTGATGTAAGGCAAATATGATATAGAAATGTTTATAGCATAAACTGGCCTTTTTTAAGTTATAATTTTTACATATTGTTCTTAAAAAATATGTCATTGAGACTGGGTGTGACCGACAAAGCAATATAAATAGACAGATTTAGGCTAATAAATGATTTTCACTGGTTAATAGCCATGTGGATGCTAGACAGACATATTAAAAATAAATATTTCTATTTCTGCCCTATACCAAGAGACATTTAATTTAGCATTTGAAATAGTGCTTTGTGATATTTTTTCTTTCATAAAGTTCCTTATTACATTTTTCTAAAATGTTTACAGCGACTGCTTTTACAGCGACTGAATGTGTACATAGCTGTTTCCTAAAACAACACTATATATCTAAAAAGAAGTATAAAACACACTTGTTTTATAAAACTACATCTCAGCTCCACTTGCAATTTCTTCAATCAGTCACCATCTAACACAGGTGTGATGGAAAACTAAAAAATTAGTCTAAATAACCGGTTATTATTGCGCTATACAATAGCTGCACAGCACAATAGAGAAAATACGAAGAATTTTATGAATGACTTGTAAATCGCCCTTCACCCTGCACTCCACGACCCCTCTTCTAGTCAAGGCCCACCCGGACATTACAGAATGACGCGAGGAAGAAAAATTATACATTTGCATATGAATATGAGAATAAGCCGGAACTAAGCTTGCGCGCGCCCGCGGAATCCTCAAACTCACCTCCACTAGGAAGATCTCCACTGGCAGTACACTGCTACTCCTGGGGTGAATACCACCTAACCACTGAGGGTAACCACCCACTTATCAAACATCGCTATGATCAAAGGTTCCAGTGGTCAGATAACTCAGGTGGGTCAACCAGGTTCTGGCCAGGTTCCCACAGGAGGCTGATGCTATCAGGCTGGTCATTTACACACTGGCCACCATGTCACCAGTGATAAGATATTTGGTCAGGACAATAAAGCTATGCACAAGGCTGGCAATTGGCCATTTGCGGCTGGCGCTGCAGTAAAAGATTGGTCAGAAATGGCCACAACCCTACGCCTCTGTCATATAACTGTCACCTGGCCTAGCACAACACTCATTAGACACCCCAGGTTATCTTTAAAGGGGGACACCACACACCATAATATCATGGTGTGAGAACAATTCACAGACATGAACAATTACTCCCTGCTTGTGTAGCTTTGTCCATTCATTTGGGTGTCCAGTGCAGGGCTAACTCTGTATACTAAGCTACAGAGATGACAACACATCCCTTGCTGTGATAGTTTATCTTGCAACTATCCTACTGTTACACTCACAGGAATTTAAATTCCCTGGGAGAAATCTTCAATAAATTACTGATTTTGAGAAACAACTTTTCTTTACTGCTGACCACTGTATATCGTGTGATAATTGCACATGTGATCATTGTACATGTGATCATTGTACATGTGATCACTGTACATGTGATCACTGTACATGTGATTACTGTACATGTGATTACCATACATGTGATCATTGCACATGTGGCACTGTACAAGTGAACATTGCACATGTGATCTATATGTGTGTTCATTGTACACATAATCATTGTACATGAAATCATGGTACATGAGACCACCGTATGTGCAACTAGTGTATATGCCATCACTATAGATAGCACATTGTACACAGCATCCCAAGAAACATACCTGTAGACTTGGCAGTTATGATCGTGGCATGTGTTATGCAGAACAGTCTGGGTAGAATCCCTAAAAGAATACTCTGTCAGTCATTCTACCCCAAAGTATACCCGGTCTGTCACTCTACGTAATGTCATGCCTCATTTAGCCTATTCTTGCTAAGCTTCTGTTCTATTCACGAAAAGATGCGGGTATGGGGAATAGGCGGGAATTTTCCCACATACAAGAATAACATGCTCAACTAGCGCCCTATTATGACATTTGTTATTTTTATCGCTCCACAGTCGTACAAACAATCAGCATGAACTACCGGAGCTGAGACTAACAATTATTGTACATTCAAATTAAATGCTGGCTCAGCAGTGGCAAAGACCAGTAGGACAAGAATCACACACACAAAATCAGAAAAAGATAACGATAAGGAAATTCCCGGTGGACCTGTCTGGATAGCAGCACACAAAGCTAAATTTGTGGTTATGTGAAACTCCTGGTAAACTCTATCTACACTAAGATAACAGCTGGCCAGCCCTAACTGTGTAAGGTATCGTTGTCTCAGATGTCCCAGATTTATACACAATAACCGTTTTCAGACAACTTGGGTGTTACGTACAACATGCGAATCGCACAGACTGGAAACAGATTATTTCTGACCAGATCACAGATATTTATACGTTTCAAAGATGCCACGAGGTGATAAACAAGTTGATAAGTAGACAATGAATTTCTAAAGAGATTGGAAGTTTCCACGAGAATAAAAACCACTGGTGTAGCTTGTTACAGAAGCACGGTGTCTTATTATATTGTGTTGACATTATTATATTGCTACATATCGACATTTTAACTTAAATATCCTTTTATTTAAAATCTAAACTTTAAAAACATAACTATGCATTTAACATTTGTAAACAACTCCATTTATTAAAGATGAACATGTTTAAATGTCTGTTTCTTTTTGTCTGTTTACAAATGTTTTGTATTAATAATTCCTAATAGGCTTTTTAAAGTGGATACATTTATTTATGTATACACACACACACACAGTGACACACACACACACACACACACACATATATATATATATATATATATATATATATATATATATATATATATGTATATATATATATATATACATATATACATATATATATATATATATATATATATATATATATATATATATATATATATATATATATATATACACATATATATGTAATATGATATATATATACTCATCAATATAATATATATATATATATATATATATATATATATACACACAAACATATATATATATATATATATATATATACATACATACATACATACATACATACATACATACATACATACATATATATATATATATATATATACATACATACATACATACATACATACATACATACATACATACATACATACATACATACATACATACATATGAGTGTGCATGTACTTATTTATTTCATATTTCAAGAAATTCAATCACCATGACTGGTCAAACAGAAGTTCTTCTATGAGAGATTAGTGGACAGAAGTCATAAATGACACAAGACAACTATCTGTCAATGTCAACTATGTCCAGTTTCTGGTCTAAAGTGACCAGCGCTGGCCAAAGTCACCTTACTGAATGGGGCCTACCTGACCCCAGAACCGTACCACTGACCAGTGGTCAAGAGTGGTCAGTGACTTGAGTGACCTGTGATATAGCAAACACACCCTCACACTAAATCACTATTGTAGTGGACAGGGTTGGCCAGTCATCAAGCTTCCCTGTAAACAGCAGAAACATGCGGAACCACCTATTAAAAGCTCATCATTTATCGTACCCAAACAACAACTCAGTACACCGGGTCCGTACACTGTACCCACTGTGCTACTGAGATTCAACGGCTGGTGGCATTTCAACGCTTAGTAAACTGAAACCATCTTGTAATTTCAACATTTTCAGAAACAAATCTTTAAATTTTCTGTACGTCTCATTTCCCAATAAACTGACCTCAAGTGTCTCATCACTACGGGAAAATGCAGACACACATCAAGGAAAAGTGGACTTTGTCCAGAAATAGGATAACCCCAATACCTGACAGTATCCATTACCGTAAAGGTGCTAATGCGGGATTAGTAAGTTTATTATAAGTATAGATTCTATTTAAATACATGTGTACATGCAATTCAGTCACCGAACTTAAAATTGTATAGTGACTTAGCAGTTACATTACATCCATGAAAATCTCCCCAAGACCCAGTCAGTTATGAAATCTTTCTTATGAAAGGTTAATTAGATGACAAACATGCAATAAATATTGCATAGATATCTACATGCTCTGCACTTCAACCTAAGCTGCTTGTTGATATAGTCCAAGATATACTGCAGTTTCAAGGTCACAGGTAATTAAGAGTTTATGTTTGTATAAACACCTCTCAAAAGTAGCTTAATGACTTCTGACAACTGGGAATTACATAATCAATAAGGTGTTACAAGCAGGTTAATTAACACTTGGTGTTGATTTATTGCATAACTACACATTTGTCTAAACATAAGAAACGGATAATCATCACATAATCTATTGTTTCCTTAGCATATAAATTATATATAAACATAGTGTGTTGAACATAATTTATTACTATTAATGGGCATTCACTGAGCAGAGCTGCTATTTAAATTCCCATGAGAATCATGATCTGATATAACCTGCTATTAGCATTCGATAACTAGTTACATCTCTACAGTGTAAAACCTCTTCCAACTTGTATCGTTATGGTAACTTATTTATTTTATTGAATTTATTTATTTAACTTATTTTAACATATTTATTTAACCTGGTTAGTTAATCTACGTTGTTTAGATTACATTCATATACGTATTTTATATCGTCAGCCCCTTTCAGCAGGTTTTTATCATGATGCTTGCTATTACATTATTAAGCAAAAAAATGTACATTAGAAAATGCATCAGCCTGTATGTTTAATCACTATTATGAAATAATATTTGTTTACCTTTTTAATTTTTCACTCACACATTTACCACTTTCATTTCACAGGACTTTTAATAGATATTTACTATAAAAACATTAGCCACAGACTAAGTTCGCCGAGTCTATACCAACTGTCAGATAAATTAACTACAGATATAATTTATATTGTTTCCAAAACGGATATGCAAGAAACCACTGTAGCAAACTCCCATTTGTAAGCAAACTCTCATCACACCAAGGAGAATACACTGAGGTTACACAAACAATGGACACTCGATTACATACGCTAAGCAATTACGCAAGGACTAAATGTATCAACTGCAGGTGAAAAACTCGGCCAGACGTAACACGACCTGAGTAACAACTGCTCCACCCCAAGCAACAGTTTCGTCAATGACAGGCCGCAGCTCATCAAATGACACGCTTTTCACTGGGACAACTTCCGTTAGATTGACACATGAGTAACTAGACAGTATTATTGACCCCTCTAGTGACTCTAACCACATCAAAGGCACCATTCAGAGGATTCTCAATGATGTGTGCAGAGTAATTGTTCAACAAGACACATCCTGAATTGCAAAATACAACATCATTAGTCACCAAGGGGAGGACATGCTCTAGTGGATGTACCAAGTAGGCAGTGTGGGGAACCATCCCTCTGTATCCCACATTAGGAGGGAGTAGGATGGATCCCATGTGGGGAGGGACTGTCATTTACTAGGGCCCAAACATATTACAATATATGTATATATATATATATATATATATATATATATATATATATATATATATAAATACTATTTCTAAAATACTGATTGTCCTGTTTAAAAAAAAGTAATATGTATATAAAGATTGTATTTTGATCTCACTAGTAACTGTCCATCATGCTGGGACTTTATATAATTATGGTTTCTATTGACAAGGGAAGTGAAACAACTCCCCCATGGAAAAGGGAAAACCCACTGAGGGTTAGTTCTTTTACAGTTCTAAGAAAATTATTGACAAGTAACGTCTCTTTCAGGACTCAAATCTAGACAAGGGTATTTGAGGTAGACTATAATAAGGAGCGCAGTATCGTTGGACACTAAATTCAGATATTCTAACTATAATGATCCTCTTCCTCCTATCTTGAACCTTGTACAAGTTAACTATGCACAGCTCCAGTTCACTCATCTTTATGAACAATTACCTGGCTACACAGACAATGACGGTATCTATGTATCAATAGATTTTATGTAGTAATTGCCGCATGGCTGAATCCTTCCCAGAGAAGTCCAGATGGTGACTTGATTATATGACCGATTATGTACGTCTGCTAGGATTGCAACCTGACACAATTTGAACAGCCCTAAGGATTTGATACAATAGGACAGTACACATAAAAAACTACTGTTACTGTTTCCTATGTAAGTCTCTCCTGTCTACCTCATACCTGAAGTAGGACATTGTAATTAGTGAACTAGAACATTGTAATGGTGTCTGTGTCAAGAGAGGTAAAACATGTCTCACAGGGAAATGGGAAACCCTTTGTGGAATCTCACTTCTAGAAAAAAGAATTACGGAAAAGTAAGGCGCCAATCGTTTGGGACAGATCTCAACAAGATCGTCTTCCCTCCCTGGTCCCTACCTCGTATCTGAAGTAGAACATTGGTCCCCCGAACATCTCCCAGTCCTGCGTCCTCTCTCCATCCACGTAATCCTCTGTTTTCTCCTCCTCCGCATCATCTGAGATGCTAGGCGATTCCTCCAGAGGGATATAAGCGACCTCGACGGACGACCGACCCTGACAGCTGCCCATTTATGACAGCGACGCAACCGACACTGACGACAGGACGATGTCGGCCATTCCAACAGCGATGACGTTAGTGACACATATTTTCTGACGGTGACATGGGTCTTCTAACAGTGACATTAGTGTGACACAAGTCTTCCAACAGTGATGTAAAAAGTCTTTCAATATTTTTTAGTGACACCAGTCTTTTGACAGTGGAGTTAGTGACACAGGTTTTCTGATGGCGATTTTAATGGCACAGTTCATCTGACAGTGACACCAATGAAGACATGCTAAGCACGACACTGTAGCCTGGATACTAGAGTTTATAGTGACATGCGGTGCTATTTATTCACACATCGTTGCCTCATACAGGATATGGCAAGTTTCCATTTCCTCACTCACTGAGACAGTAGTGAAGTAGTTGTAAAATCAAGCAATGAGTCAACTGAACCATCCTGGTAGACTGCACACAGCAGATGGTCCCCGCATAGTGACCAACCACACCAATTATCCCCCACTACGCATGTCCACAAACCGTAACAAGTCCTCTGTACACAACCATCCCGGTTTCTTCCCAGTCTCCGTGTCCTCCGCAATCCCTCACAGGCACAAACGCATGCACACAGCAACACGTGCACCACTGCGGACTACGCACAAACGACACTGACAACTTTGTGATAATCAGCTGCAGAACACGATCATGTAGACGCATTAATCACTGGGTTTATGAAGGGGATGGTGGCTGGAAAACTGGGTATCCATTTCACTCGTGATCATCTGACGTGGCTGACTAGGTCACGCCTGGTCGAAAGCAAACGGAACATAACATGTAAATAACCACCAACTGACACCGACATGTCAACGGGGTGCTCGGTGACACAACCTTTTGGCATTCTGCAGTGGCAGTGGAAACATTTGTCATAATGTGTCACAGCCAGTGAGGTATTTACAGGACCTAGTGCATAAAATTGTGTAAATTTACAAGGGCACACCGGATGTAATCAGCAGACAGCTATTACCGGTAGATCGTCACACCCACAGAAATGACCACAGAAATCCTACCTGTAATTGTTGAAAGCCTATGAAAATGTAGCCATCCATTTATCATTCTGAGAAAAAGTTCCGGTAGCATTATGCAATGGGCGGTGTACTACAAATAAGTACTTCACTAATTACAAACAGTTGCCGATTATAACACAAAACAACCACTACCACTCACAAATAAAGTAACAACTGTTAACAAGATGCAAGCTCACTAAATTATTGACTTTTAAATGTAATATATAATACATACTGGGTTAAAACATAAATTGTTATAGTCATAGCAATCATCACTGCTATCATTGTTATAAGGATTGTCACATAAATATTATGCAGTTCTCAAACGAAACTAGAACATTTCAGTTTCTATAGTGGAAATTTAGTTTTGCTAGATAGGAAAATTAGTTTAATTAAGTTTTCAGTTATTTCATTTAGCATTCATAAACCAGTGTATAATACTGCAAATTATTTCAAATTGTTACTCTTCAGCTTTTTACTTTGAAACAGATGCAAGCAAACTGCAATAGTGCATCCCGACTCCATGATGACTATAACATTGTTGAGGTTTTTAACCATGTTAATATAATTCATAGTATCACATAGCAATGGGAAGTCTGAGGTTAAATTAAATCAGTTTCAGGTAGTTGCAATGTTTTGAGCTCACCCCTAAGGGGAAAATGTGTTAATTCCTGAAGATATTTTAATTAATCAAACCACATTTTTACCTACATATGGTAATCGTTTGAGTACTGTCTGCCTAACAAGGATTTCCCCAAAATAGCATTCTTTTCTTGGTGCAATTTCTGGAAATCTCAACAACTTCAAAAGCTAATTGCAGAAAATGTCACCCTCAGTTAGCATGCAAATATGCAATGTTTCTGATAAGAAAAGTGTGGAAAGTTTTGGTCGACAAATGAATGGATAACTCAAGAAAGTAGCCACAAAGTTGATAATATAGAGAATTCACGATACAGCGCACACGATAAACACAACCAATGCATTTTGACACAAACAAGCAATCATTGGTATTCGTAGCCTGAGGCAAATTATATCAGAGCATAATCTGATTCTGAATGTGGTGAAATACATAAACGAAGTCAAAAATGTTCACTAGTCATTGCCAGTGAAAATGTCAGAAGTGATGCCAATCAGCATATACTCCTGCGGTATATGATTAGTATCAGATACTTTGAACGGCATAAAAAAATATGCTTACAGATATTTCTTGATAGTGATAAGCCATAATATTGATATCCATTGATATTGATTAATATTTGGAAAAGATACTGACATCATGATTGTGATGGAGTAGTTTAAGAGCAGTTGATCATGCAAAACATTCTTACTGTTAATCAACTTGGTTAGATTTTTATACCCCTCATAAGCTAGTCAAAACAAATATGTGTTTATTCTTTACCGATTTAGAGGTTTCAAATTATTAAAGTGCAGAACATGCACAAAATATTCACAATTATTACATACAAAATTTCTGTAAAATAATTAACGCAATCAAAGCACCACAACTGAAAAGTATTTTTAAAAGCATAACATAAACGTGTTACGAAAATAAATAAATAGCTTAAAAAGTATCGACCCAGTATATTGTTGAAACAACTCCCCCCCACACTGAGTCAAACACACACACGCCTCCATGGTCACATCCTAGACGCCTGTGTGCTTTGACCGACCACCAACGTCAGTCCCCATTCACCAACAAAGCCGACGAGGCAACCGTGCGTATTTCGAATGACAGTTATGGTTCACGTTTTGGAATATGAAAGGCAGCCGTGGTTTGGTAGACGGCACAACAAGCCTGAATCACGGGCACTGAGACGAGTCTGTTTACAAGTGAACCGGGGAGCATACATCAAAATAATGTGCACGGAGACCCCCTGCCAATCCACACACAGGCAAGAAATGCAATCGGACATATCAATAGGCCTGCGAAACAGTGACAATGGACGTGTCCCATAGAATTAGCTGAAGGTGAAACAGTCAGTACTGGAGACACACCACAGGGGATGTAGTGTCCTGTACACAGGGGGGGGGGGACATGTCAACAGCTGGCTGAGAACACATCAAAGAACACGAGTGACAACTGTAACTTCCCGGAGATTATTAAAACTTGGTAACCTTCAGAAGGTGAAATATGGTCTGTTTTGGTTAAATTGGATTGTTAATAAAAGCATGTAAACAACTGCCTGGAAAATAGATTGGGGGTTTAAGATATGCTAACATGTGTACACATACATACACATTTGCCTGGATACAAACAGCATTTAATTTCTGTCATCGCCAATTATGGTGTCTGAATGACAATGTAAAATAACATCGTTCTTACTTATTTGACATTCGTTCGCAATCACAAACCTGTGACAATTAGACATAGAGATAGACCCTCTAGTGAAACGTAATGCTAAGATGTAATTAAATAACTCTAAATAACTACCTTTGTCATTATTTTACTGCACTACCAACTGCCAATAAATTAGAGGCAAAATATCCCAAGAATCGAATGAACGGAGAGAGAGAGGCAAGTGAACCTCGATCAGCTCCTCGGATGAGATTATTTTACACTGCCTTCGATTTCGCATATTAATATACACAGGTTGAATGTCACATCGTAGAGGATGACTACACAAACTGCACTGCCAGTGGGTATGTTTTGTGTACCTGACATCTGACAGGCTGTGGCAGGGTTACATAAACCCCACTGGACCACCAGTAACAACCCTGTGGCACCCATGCCCCCTTCGCAATCAATTTCAATCACCCTGGTATCAACATTCCTGACCCATGTAAGTCTCAGTCAACAGTCCCTTTGATGAAACCAGTTCAGCGATCTTTGGGCTGCCCAAACGTACCCAGCAAGGTTAATCATGCCGTGTTTGTAAATATATCAGAATACCAGTCTGGGGCTGTTAACAAATTACCCTTCACATTTTCTTTATAGATTTTAACGTTTGACTGCTTTCGTAACCGACATATCAAACAAATATGTTTTCTTTAGACAGAAAAGTTTATTAATGAGCAATACATGTATTACACCGGTTAACACAATGAAGTCATTTTTAATATTGTATTATAATTCAGAATACATAAAATTACCAGGCAAACTAATCATTATTAATACGGTAAAAATTAATTGGGAACTTCATGAAACACTCTATTAGAGTAATAGTTTCCTGAAACATTAAACTAAAAAAACAATGTTAATGTTATGCATACTTATTTAATATTGCCATTGACAGTTTCACAGTTCAAGGGCCTCTATAACTTTTACAACCATGCCTGTACTAAAATACAAACGTCAACACAGGAAGTGTCCAGGTCACCATAAATTAATTTATTGGAATCACGTGCAACGTTTAGAAATGTGTTTCAATGATTATCCCATATGTATATTGTGATTTTTGACATAACAGAAAATTGTAGATGCCATAGACTTGGTTGTCTTAAATGCTAATTAAATGGTAATTGTAAATATCATCCTTTTCGAATTTCATACATAAATACTAGAATCTCCAACAATCAAAGTGGTGCTCAAAGCAGCAGACCTGTCTGATTCAAAGGTAATTCTACTTCACTGGAAAGCATTCAGCCATGATCAAATTGCTACACAATGACCAGTCATTCACATATATTCAGGCGCTGCCATTTATAGCCACGTATTCACCTGTACAACTGAGACGTTCTGAACTGAATGAAACTACACAATAATTGAAATGGTGGGTTCTTCTCGATTGTCCAACCATAGTACCAGTTAATTATTACTTACTTGTCAACAAGCTGCTGGTAATACTCATGACACCGGCCATTTAGTGAGTAGCACCGTATACAGGGTTAACACTTAAGAGGAATGTGTAATTGGTGTCTTCACAAGGATTGCCACAAGTAACCACAAATGATAAAGGGCAAAAAAAGTAAAAAATGGTAAGCTCTTACACCTTTATATAGGGCAGTCTGAAATCAATCGAACTGCACAGAACACTACAGTAAATGTGCAAAAAACACATGCAAGAAAAGGGGAAGATCTCAAATGAAGTTGTGGACAGGCAGACATGCCGGAGGCGGGTAAAAATGAAGGAGCAAGTCTTCCAAAATCATAGATTTTGCCAGTTATGCCTTGAAAATGGGTGTGACACGTGTGTGTTGTAGTTTATTTCAGGTCATAAACACATCTCAACTAGCTTGTATGTATACATTTTGTCCTGCATAAGGCCATCTTACACACTTATATAGTGCAGTGTTAAACCCACTGGGGACTGCTCAGAAAACTACAGTAAATGTGGCAAAAACACACGCAAGAAAAGGGTAGACGACAGACAAAGTTGTAGGACTGTGTGAAGACAAACATGGACAGATCTTCCGATAAAAATACAACGGAAAAATGGACAGAATCAGTAGTACATACAACACCAGTATAGCTGTCTCTCACGCCTGTACAATAAACATTATACCTGTCTCTCACACCTGTACAATAAAGATTACACCTGTCTCTCATACCTGTACAATAAAGATTACACCTGTCTCTCATACCTGTACAATAAAGATTACACCTGTCTCTCACACCTGTACAATAAAGATTACACCTGTCTCTCACACCTGTACAATAAACAGGGAACAGGGACGAAAAACACAAGAGCGCACTCTTACCTCAAAGTCGCCATCAACATCAATGCCGTCTCGCATGAACACCCAGTAGTCAATGTCCTCTCTCATCATGCACAAGTCCGTGTCGAAAAACGACTCACGTTTGCTGCTCAGCATCTGCTTGAGCCCGGCGTTAGACCGACGCTGCTTCATCTTAATATCCGGGGATCTCTTCCAGATCCCTGGCTCCTTCCAGGATCGTGTCCTCAGGATCAAGTGAGGGGAGTTGACGGGGGTGACAGGCAGAGACGTCGTCTGTGAATCCGGTGATGACTGCGTCACATCGCTGTCACTGCCCTGTTGGTCAGCCGCCATGGAGTACTTCCGAGGGATGACCAGAGAGACGTCACTTTCGTCATCTGGCGTCGGAGGCATCGCCACCATACTGACATCCCGTGTCAGTGTGTCTAGACATGGTACGTTGCTGTCACTCAGACTCGTCTGTAGACGACGCAGGTCTTTGTTTGCCTTGAGACGTCGCGTGAACGTATGAAACATCGTCTTCTTCTTCTTATTCATTGTTTTCAATGAGTATCTCTATAACCGACTTTACATAAAAATCCTCATATTTGTTAAATCGAACCAACCAACAAGGTTTGATTCTACGCCTCCGCCACCTGTACAAATCCTTGCACTATAGATGGTGGAACATTTCAGCAACACACACACTACAGCGACACAGCCACGGCACACAGACGCCACTGAACAATCCAATCTCTTTCTGCCAACTGGTAGTCTACATTCGAGATACAAGCCAGTGGTCCAAATCTCGACATCTCAACTCATGAATGACGTCTTGTCGATTTTGAATGCTCAATGGCAACCCATTCATGGGGCGACTGTTTTGAAAACTCTGACCTCTCGTCATTCACCTCTCTGGCACGATCAACAATGTGCCTCGGCTGAAGGTGTGTCCACAGACCTCCGTCTCACCATTCATTAAAGTCGTGAAAGCAATCACACGCCACAATGTTCCGCGTACTAGATTGTGGTCGGACCGCACAAATCCACTTTGTTTTTGGGCACAAAAATAACGCGACTGGTATGTCTTGCTGAATGAACACCAATGACAATTATAGCCACGGAGATAAATATCTCGATGTATCCGTAGATTTCCTGCTCACAACATCCCCTGTGTCAATCAGTGCTTCGCATGTCAACACAAGAACGACGTGCCAGACGGACACGAGGTACAAAACGTCAACACGCAACACGACCACCTGCTTCAAAGTTAAACGGTAATCACCGACTACTCATAAACCAGCCGGGCGTATATGCACCAGGCATGTCACTGCATCATAAACCCAAATAATGTAACAACCATAAATGTATACTGCATCCGTATACATGACGTCAACGGTACGGTGATTTCGCAGGAGCCGATTCCAAGATCTGCCCGTCAAAACTGACTCCTGCTTCAGTCGCTGTCAACACAGTAATGAACCACAGTCTACTGGCACATTAATTCATAACCCATCAAATGCTATCACAAAATCTGCAGCCTTCCTGGTTCCGGTTGAATCACCAGAACTGTTCGGCCACGCGTGTCCACCTATGTCCGTGTGGAGGCGGGGTGCAACCGCAGACTGACCAGCGAGTGACCGATCCACAAGTCAACCGAGAGAACTATGCGAGCTGCAAAATTAATTTCCGACAGTAGCTGGCAGAGAATCCGTGACGCAGGAGCTATTCACTGGAGCCCCAGTCTTCAGCACTAATCGCTTCAGACTATACACACACATACACACACATACACAGTGTGTGGCATGAAGTAAGTCAACCTGCACCGACTACAGCCAAGTCCTACAGGCAAATCCGGGACAACTTGACAAGAGACCCTTCAACAGCGGCCAATTTCGTCATTGAAGCTTATCAAAGCCACAGATTGTATCAGGGCCCTAAACCCAATTCCACAGCCTTAGGTGGCCCATCTTATCAGACTTACAGTTGGCACACCGGAACTAGAAAAACACCCCAATAAATGGGTTGCACTCGTTAAACAAACAAGTGCAACAATGAGTGGAGCAACAATGCCAATTAAACATCATCAGATTTTCATGAGAAACCATAATGATATACAGGGGCCTGTATGTCTAAACAGGTTTGTAATCACAGCTAGTGTGTGCGTTACGGATTTTAATCAGTTAAAATCCGGCAATGCCAATCAGCGGCAATATTTTGTTGATAATCATAATCAGCTGATTTCATTCATAGAGGAAATACCTTCTGAGTGCGTGGTTTGTAGCTAGAGGAGCCGAACGGAAGCTGAGTCAACACACGACGTTCCCGTATATAGAATGACGTCTGTGGTGTATATATGGGCACTTGATCCCACAGATTAAGAGAGATTTTCCAATAATATCGCCAATTGTGAAACAACAAAACAACAGCTCTGACGTCAAACCCATTATGAGCTACGCAGGTGAATAGACAGTTAATTAATCCCCATTTGTTCGTTCCACATTTAGCCACACATAAGTCTATATTATATCAAGGCAGGTTCTGTCAGGTTTCCAGTGGGTGCTATTAATGGCAATTAATTATTTAAGTATGGCACAAACACACACTTGCAGTTTACCCAATGATGTTACATCAGAAACAACCAACTTTTGAGAGTTGTGTAAACAATAATAATATTATTTTCAAGCCATTTAAAATGTAGAAGTTACATGAAATTATATATAGAACTATGACTGTTCTTTTACTTTGTACCTGTAACTTCATTCCAGTTCACTCCTTTGAATCATAACCAATACATTTATTGGTGAACCCCTTTGTCACATTGTCTGCCAGCTTCACTAAGTAGCCAAGTGAATGTGTATGTTTGTGGCTTAGTTGCAATCCTCAGAGTTTTGGTAGTAAACGTAAGGCAAGCGCTTATACATCCAGTCTTCACTTAAAACACTTAACACTTTACTCCCACTGACCTGTTCATGTGGACACCGTCTTCACTTCTCTGGGAAGCATTCAGCCATGCTTCATCTACTCCACAAAGACATTCCATAAACAAACATGTACCACTGTATGTAGCCAGGTGCTCGTTTAAACAGCAGCTGAATGAACTGGAACGGTGTGGAGTGAACAAACATGCCTAAGGCTCTTGATAGTTATTATCATGTTCTAACTACCATGCCACATTGTCCCACCCCTATGCAGGGGCCGTCAGTTTACTGATTACCAGTTCATTGAGTCCACAGCATAACTAAATACCCCACCCAGTAACTCACCCCACCCAGTAACCCACCCCACCCATCCCCATGTCCCCTGTCATCCAGACACAACTTGAGACAGAAGTGACCTAAGGCATTCAGACATAAATGAACAGTAATTCTACTATTTCACAGAGGGTGAGTTGACCAGTATTCTGGGGTTTAGAGCCTCAGAGTTGGGTTTAATTGTTGAAATTTATATGTTTACAACTTGCTCATATTAATCGATTGATAACGGGACTTACATTTCACCAAATGCATCTTCTTTGGCTTTATTAAACTACCTAAATTATAAAATTACTGATTTATCTTTAATGAAGCAAATGTCAAGAGCAAAAATTAAATGGTCACAGGGAATATGTCTAAGATAAAGACAAATGTAATGGTGATAAATTATAACTGCAGCCCTTGGTTTCTGCTGGTTAGTGCACTGGTGGGTGTGGTATGCCAACTAGTAGATGTAATTTATCCAAAAATAATTGAAATTCAAAAAATAAATACATTGACCCTGCCTATGCCTTGAATATGCCATTGAAAACCACACATGATCTATGTCATATAGGTGCACAAAAACAAGTGTTTTCCACACAGTGACAACAGGTATTACATAAATGCAACTGGTCTTTATCGGGTGAATTCCACAATGAAGCCGACAGACGAAACAGGCAATTATATCATCAACATCAATTTTATCATCAGCCATATGACAACATGGTGACAGACCTACAGTGAAAACAACCGTGATTCATTACGCAAACGCAGTGATGTTGTCGTATTTTAACAATCCCGCAGAAGTGCATGAAAGAAAACAGATCCAGCCTTTGTCTGGCGACATACCACGGTAATTAGCTGAGCTGCGCTTGTAAACAGAAGACAAGAAACACCTGTCCTTGTTATGATGTTAGCTTTGGGCACGACAAAGGAACAATGTGATGGACACCAAGAAAAAGTGCATGGACATATATCGCCTTTAGAAATTCCAGCTATGTTTTAAATAAGTCCTTTCTATAATGGTGACATCATCAAGCACGTTTGTACTTACCGTACAATGGATATGATCGATCTCTTATGACATTCATGCATGTATTACATTTGTATTCTTTTAAAGCATTAAAAACAGAAACATGTATATGACTGACTGAAGTTAATTATGTATTCAATTAATTATTTAATTGGAAGAAAAAAAACTTGACATCATCAGCAAATGTAAAATATGTAACTTCAAATGGCAATTGTAAAGGAAGACCCTGGATGACTGACAGTTTAATTAAGGTTTTATGATAAATCTTATTTTCCATGTATTACCTCTGAACATTAACTAAGTAATAATTTATATGTAATTAATGTTATAATCCACCACTGAATGTTCTAATAATCATGTGGTAATATCCCAGTACTCCTAGAACCAAGGTTAGTATAGTAATCCTGTGGTTAATGACACTTAGCTCACTTCCCTTATCATGGTTACATTCCAATCATTCAAATCAATCCAACAGTGAGTGTAGTTTGTCACCTGTTTACAAGGTGACAAAGGTGAGTGAAAAACAAATTACCATACATTCTTTCTTTATTTTTTTTTATGTATATAGGTAATCTTGTTATATAGTCTTAGCCTCTATGCAGTGAAAGTGTAATAGTATTGTGTATAGACATAAAAGGTCCCTTTATTCCTTATTAGATCTGTTTAGTTCTTTAAAGCGAGGCTGTATCTTGCATTACACAAACTCAGCTAGGGAAAGTAATTTTATGACATTCACTGGCTCAGTTTCTTGAATGCATGGACTGGACATTTGCAGTTCAACAACCTGGCAGTGAAGACTGCTTTTTATTTACAGTTTGAGTAAGTTCCATCAAGATTCTTAAACTGTATATGCTGCAATGACTTCTTTATCCATTTACACTGGCCACAAACATCCACAGCCTGTACTATCATATCATCATATCTCTATCACAGTTTCTAAGGACTCCTTCCCAGCTATGTATTCAGTTGTGTAAATGCAAGTCACAGTCAGTGTTTTAGTCACATCCCCAATGCAAGGGATGGTTTGGCCACTGGTGGATGGTTAGGCGCTTCATATTTTTAACACTTTTAATCACACACAAATAAAATAAACAATTTTTTTTATACAGCACAGTAGTCAGTCCTTAGGACTGTTCAAAGTGCTTTAGACATTGCTTCCCTGGCACACCTAGTCAATCAAACACTATCTCAATTTATCTGGGAAGCATCCAGCCATCCAACTATAATTATTGTACAAAGTACAAATATCCATCACTGTCATTCATATAGCTGTTTGAACTGGAGCAATGCAGAGTGAAAAACATGCCATGGTGTCACACTGAAGCAGAGGATTTGAATCCAGGCTCTCTTAGTTGAGAGTCCGAAGCTCTACCCCTGAGCCACTGCATTATACTATACTAGAATATAACAGGTCTTTCATTAGCTTAGCCTGCATCAAATCCAGAACAGTGTTCCAGATGGGAATATGTATTTAATAAACATTCCACTTTGACCTATGGAAGAAGTGTTTCAGATTCATTCCCAAAACACATACACACACTATGGGTAGGGTTTCCTTTATTCTAGCTTCAGGATGAACAGTCAAATTCAGGGACAAACAACTCTGACTTAACAATCTCACAGTCAGTGACCATGAGATAATGAACAAGCTGATCATGGTGTTACTCAAAAAGCACAGCAATTAGTAACAGCTCAACTAATCCTCAAAGGATTTCTGTGGGGTCACTGCATTCCTTAATTACTGCTTACTCACTGACAAGTGCACAACAGTCTTTCATGTCAAAGGTGCAATGCAGGTCTATTATACAAAGCAAAGAAGCCAGAGACAATTGCAATTACAGCTGCTGTCATCTGAGATGAAAGCTGGCTAACTGCTGAGAAGCCAGGTGAGTTTATTTGGCTTCCTGCAGAGTTAGATTGTACAGGTATTTACAGAGTAGTTTGTATTGTTTGCTTGATTGCAGTGTCAAAGAGATTGAGCAAACATGCCAGGTGACCCACTGTGAGGAAAACAATGAGCATCAATGAATACTTTATTGTTCTACCACTATACATTCCAATGGTGAAAAAACAGCTGCATCTACACACTCTTTGTTCCTAATTTGGACTGGGTGCTTCACAATGGTTTAGCACACACAAAGTGGTCCATCAAAGTTGTTTTCAACCATACCAATAGTTGAAATTCTATTTTGTAGAATAACAAGAAAATATGATGAGAAATGGCAAAGAAGATATAGAAAGAACCAAGACTAAGTTCTACATTACACAACTGTACATAGGTCAGAGTTGTATTTATCAATCAAAAGTCTCAAATCAAAAATGAAACTTTGAAAGTTATCAATTACACAGTGTGCATTGAACAAGTGCCAGTTGATTACTCTTAATTTCAAATGTCTCTTGATAACTCTAATTCAGTTCACCACTCGTTTCATGTACCTGTACGGTACAAAGTTAATGCTTTAATACCAGATGTCAAACTGCAGTAGTTACTGTTCTCCCTCCTTTCCATCCAAAACTAGACACATAAAAAAGTAGTGTTGCGTCTATTTCAACTATCAAACTTGATGAGTAGTTCTAAACGAATACACAAGTAATTATAACAGAACATTATCTATGTCAGGAAGTAGCTATATAACAGGAAGGCTCCAATGAGTTATCGCATATGTATGATGACATCATGCGGGACTTTACAGGGGCTGATAATCCTTGCCTCAGACAAGAGCTGAAAGTTTCTACAGCAGGTAAATCTAACGTTTAGAAGCAACACTTGATAACATGAATTGTGTTCCTGATTAACTTCACACATGATTAATAATCACCCTACAGGCCCACAGGCACTGTCATCACCCTCATTCCACAACACTCCTGATGATACACATTAACATCTATAATCTCATACTGAATTAGGAAAACTCATGCCCAATTAGAGAACACATTCCCTTTGATCTATTATGTAATGATACTCTGCACAGTGTTTGCTATCTCTCTGGGAGTTTTGTTGCTCTCATAATAGCTCTTCTGATAGAAATCTCAATGAGCCCATGACAGACCATATCCTTTGTGAGGTTTGTCATGCTTCCAGTTAAAATAGATCCACATGTGTTACGAGTCTCATCGTGCTAACTGAGTTGGCAAGTTGTATTCATCAATATCCACTGCATTGAACATTTCACTCAATGACTAATTGTTCCCGTAATGTTAACATATGACTGCGACAAACCATGTGTGTACACTACATAAATGAATGTGCATGCATGTGTGGTGTGGTGTGGTGTGGTGTGGGGTGGGGTGGTGTGGTGTGGTGTGGTGTGGTGTGGTGTGGTGTGGTGTGGTGTGGTGTGGTGTGGTGTGGTGTGGTGTGGTGTGGTGTGGTGTGGTGTGGTGTGGTGTGGTGTGGTGTGGTGTGGTGTGGTGTGGTGTGGCGATGTGGTGGTGTAGAGTGGTGGGTGTGGTGTGATGTGGTGGGTATGGAGAAAATCGGAACATGGAATGTGAGAACCATGTTCGAAACAAACAAAGCAGCCCAAATAGCAAGGGAACGACGGGCCTACAACATCACAGTACTAGGGCTATGTGAAACAAGGTGGACACAGTCAGGGCAAGTCAGACTGAATACGGGAGAAATGATTCTCTATTCGGGGCATGAAGAGGAAGATGCACATCATACAGAAGGCGTGGCATTCATGTTGTCACATGAGGCACAGAATGCTCTCATTAACTGGGAAGCAGCGGGACCAAGGATCATCTGTGCCTCGTTCAAAACAAAGAAAGAAAACATCAAGCTCAACATCATTCAGTGTTACGCACCCACAAACGACAAGGACGAAGAAACAAAAGACGACTTTTACAACAAACTGCAGACATTGTGTGACAAACTGAAGGAGAAGGACATGACAATACTCATGGGAGACTTGAACGCCAAAATCGGATCAGACAACAGCGGGTACGAAGAAGTCATGGGCAGACAGGGACTTGGCAAAATGAATGAAAATGGCGAGATGTTGGCCGACTTTTGTGCATTTAACAATATGATCATCGGAGGCAGCGTGTTCCCGCATCGCAGGATTCACAAGGCAACCTGGGTATCACCGGACCACAGGACAGAAAATCAAATAGACCATATCTGCATAGGACGAAAGTTCAGAAGATCAATGCAGGATGTGAGAGTGCAGAGAGGGGCAGATGCAGCCTCAGACCACCATCTAGTGCTGGCCAGAATGAAGATGAAGCTAAAGAAGAGAGAAGTCAAGCGAAGCACCAGAACGCAGTACAATGTGGACTTCCTACAGGACAGGGTGACAAAAGAGACCTTCCGACTTACAGTCAGAAACAAATACGAAGCCCTACAAGATATCCTTGATGAAGGAAACATGGACATAGACACACAATGGCAACAGATCAAGGAGATGTGGACCAGCACATGCAGCGAAGTTCTGGGAAAGAAGAAATACCAACAAAAAGACTGGATTTCTGCAGAGACTGTCAACAAAGTGCAAGTGAGGAAGGAAAAGAAAGGTGCAGTTAACAACAGCCGAACGAGAGCAGCAAAAGCAGCAGCACAGGAAGAGTATACAGAGGCAAACAGAGCAGTCAAGAACAGCGTAAAAACAGACAAGGCAAACTTCATTGAAGACTTAGCCAAAGAAGCAGAGGATGCATCAGCCCAAGGAAACATGAAACAACTGTATGATGTAACAAGAAAATTAGCAGGAAAGTACAAGAACACAGACAGACCCATCAAAGATAAGAATGGCAATGTACTTACCAGTGATGAAGACCAGTTGAAGAGATGGAGGGAACATTTTGAAGAACTGCTAAACCGGCCACCACCTCAGAACCCTCCAGACATCGCACCAGCGGAAGAAGTACTCCAGATAAACTGCGAAAGACCAAGTAAGGCAGAAATTGAAAAAGCCATTCAGCACATGAAGAGAGGGAAAGCTTCCGGCCCAGACAAAATTCCTGCAGAGGCAATCAAGGCTGACATAGAGACCTCCACCGAGATACTGCATGACCTATTCGGGAAGATATGGGAACAAGAAGAAATACCAACGGAATGGAAAGAAGGGTACCTTGTGAAGCTCCCAAAGAAAGGCGATATGCAAGAATGTAAGAACTATAGAGGGATAATGCTCCTATCAGTACCCGGAAAGGTCCTCAACAGAATAATCTTGGACAGACTGAAAACAGGTGTAGATGCCAAGCTCAGAGACCACCAAGCTGGCTTCCGGAAAGACAGATCCTGCACCGACCAAATTGCAACACTGAGAATCATTGTCGAACAATCCATGGAATGGGACTCATCACTGTATATAAACTTCGTTGACTACGAGAAAGCATTTGATAGCCTTGACAGAGACACGCTGTGGAAACTCCTACAGCACTACGGCATACCTGAGAAATTTATATCTCTGATAAGAAGTAGTTATGAAGACATGGCATGCAGGGTCATTCATGCAGGACAACTAACGGACTCCTTCATGGTGAAGACAGGAGTGAGGCAAGGATGTCTTCTGTCACCGTTCCTATTCCTGCTCGCCATAGACTGGATCATGAAAAAGACTACAAAAAATAGAAGAAATGGGATCCAGTGGACACCATGGAGCCAATTGGAGGACCTGGACTTTGCGGATGACCTCGCTCTCCTCTCACACAGCCATAAACAGATGCAGGAAAAAACAGAGCAGCTAAACACAGTGTCAACACAGCTTGGACTCAACATCAACAGAAGCAAGACAAAGACTATGAAAGCCAACACAAAGAACAACAACCCCATTACATTGAACGGAGAGCCACTGGAAGAGACAGATGCATTCACATACCTGGGCAGTACAATAAACAAAACTGGAGGGACAGAAGAAGACGTCAAAGCAAGAATCCAGAAAGCAAGAGTGGCATTCATCATGTTGAGAAAAATTTGGAGAGCAAAACGAATCAAAATTAACACCAAGATGAGATTGTTTAACTCAAATGTGAAGGCAGTTTTGCTCTACGGAGCGGAGACATGGCGAACCACACAGAAGACACTAAAGAAAATACAGACCTTCATCAACAAATGCCTGCGCAGAATACTACACTTGAAGTGGACAGACAAGGTACCGAACACCACACTCTGGAAAACAACCAAGCAACTACCCATAGAAAATGAAATAAAGAAGAGAAAATGGAGGTGGATAGGACATACACTAAGGAAACCACCAGAATCAATCACCCGTCAAGCCATCACATGGAACCCCCCAGGGAAGAGAAGAAGAGGTAGGCCACGAAACACCTGGCAGAGAGACACAGAAAAAGATACAAAAGAGATGGGGTACACCTGGAAAGAAATGGAGAAGATGGCCACAAACAGAAAACAGTGGCGTTCCTTAGTCGATGGCCTATGCTCCGAGCGAGCGAAAAGGCATAAGTAAGTAAGTAAGTATGATGACATCATGCGGGACTTTACAGGGGCTGATAATCCTTGCCTCAGACAAGAGCTGAAAGTTTCTACAGCAGGTAAATCTAACGTTTAGAAGCAACACTTGATAACATGAATTGTGTTCCTGATTAACTTCACACATGATTAATAATCACCCTACAGGCCCACAGGCACTGTCATCACCCTCATTCCACAACACTCCTGATGATACACATTAACATCTATAATCTCATACTGAATTAGGAAAACTCATGCCCAATTAGAGAACACATTCCCTTTGATCTATTATGTAATGATACTCTGCACAGTGTTTGCTATCTCTCTGGGAGTTTTGTTGCTCTCATAATAGCTCTTCTGATAGAAATCTCAATGAGCCCATGACAGACCATATCCTTTGTGAGGTTTGTCATGCTTCCAGTTAAAATAGATCCACATGTGTTACGAGTCTCATCGTGCTAACTGAGTTGGCAAGTTGTATTCATCAATATCCACTGCATTGAACATTTCACTCAATGACTAATTGTTCCCGTAATGTTAACATATGACTGCGACAAACCATGTGTGTACACTACATAAATGAATGTGCATGCATGTGTGGTGTGGTGTGGTGTGGTGTGGTGTGGTGTGGTGTGGGGTGGGGTGGGGTGGTGTGGTGTGGTGTGGTGTGGTGTGGTGTGGTGTGGTGTGGTGTGGTGTGGTGTGGTGTGGTGTGGTGTGGTGTGGTGTGGTGTGGTGTGGTGTGGTGTGGTGTGGTGTGGTGTGGTGTGGTGTGGTGTGGTGTGGTGTGGTGTGGTGTGGTGTGGTGTGGTGTGGTGTGGTGTGGTGTGGCGATGTGGTGGTGTAGAGTGGTGGGTGTGGTGTGATGTGGTGGGTATGGAGTGGTGTGGAGTGGTGTGTTGTGTTGTGGTGTGGTATGGTGTGTGTGAGTGCATGTATGCATGCAAGCACTCACGTATGTGGTGTGCATGGTTGCATGCATATATGTGTATGTGCTTGTATATATATATATATATATATATATATATATATATATATATATATATATATATATACAGAACATCTGTGTATTCATACTTATACACGTAAATACCAAACAAAAATTCTCACCTCAGATCAAACACTGGTATGCTGTGTGACTTTCTATGTAGGAAATTATGACATACTTTAAACACAGACTGTCTTCAGCAGCCCTTTCAGGAGACAACATGCACATGTATATATAACCCTGGTGTACATGGTAGTGGGTAGATGAACTGGAGCTTTAAAAAAATTGTCAGAATAATAAAAAACTAATACATTTATTTTAATTAATCCATTTATCTAAAAACCTATCTCTTTAATGCTTAAATGACATGAAGTTAGCAAGATTGCTATCATTTTGCTAGCAAGCAAAATGTAAGCGTATTATGAAATTACCTGTAGTCAGAGCAACTTCGTACTGCATGCCAACAGTCTAGCTTACTAATTGGTTTAGTTTTTAGGTTTATGACTATACCGTCTCTAGCACACATGATAACATGACAGTTGCTCATAACTCTAGCCATGGCCGACATAATAAAGCAAGCTTAGTGTTACACGTCTCATGCTACATCACACAAAAGCGTCATTACATGCATATCAAAAGAGTATCACTTACATGTAATATTTTCCGTGATGCAACTCCAAGCGGGATACGTTTGGGATCGAGTAACAGCAACTTATGATCCACAGAAGCCAGACAGTATCCACTTTGCCATCCACACACAACTGCAATCAGTGTCCATCTAGCGTCCAATTGTCATCGTCCAGAAGCTCCCACCTGTGTTGTTTGATCAGGCGCTATGTATACAGGTGTATCTGTTGTTCAGGTGGTGTCTGTCAGCCACTACAAGCAGATGCATCTACAGCAATAAATCACATATTCCGCGTCATCAAAACCAGCAGCACACACAGTAGACTGCAACTCTTTTCTCCTCTCTGTTTCGCTAATTGGTATAACTGGTGGAATCACAGAACATTTATGGGTCAACTGGTTAGTGAGCCAAAGGGCGGAGAATGCTGTCATACCCCCAAGGTCTTTCATAGACACCCACCCAGAGCAGCAGGATTGCTCAAAAGGAAGCTGGGATACAACAGACACCAAAGGACCTCGCTGGTAATTTGCTGTGCATTCAATCATGTGCGACCGAGCGTGGCGATGTGTATTCACCGCACGGACAGGACATTTGCAATTCACTTTATTAACTAATTTCTCATTAACAGACTGACAACACAAACGACATCATTAGCAGTCACATCTTAAAGTCTGGTTCACACACGCGTGCCTGTGCACATGCATGACCATACATACCTGTGGACTTACTTTCCTCTAGGCCAGCTGTACACTTCATGTGGGCAGTTACTAGCTCTCTGGTAAACATGTCTTTGTAACATCTCAAAAACCATGAGAACACTTAATAAATACAGTGTTTTTTCTTCATAATTGTTTTGGGTAAAAACATTGTCACAGTTAGCAAACAATTTACAACTCTTTGTTATCCCCTATCAATGTCTATATCCCAAATCTTGTTCCAAACAAGAAGGAAATTAGGAATTGAGAAGAGATTGAGACTGACATGAAGAAATTGTCTACACCAAAGAAATAGCAAAACATCAAAGGGCTTAGCGGCACTGAAATGGACAGGGCATGTGCAGAGAATAGGGGTGCGAAGACTCAACAGAACAAGAACGAAAAACAGAAGACGCTGACAGATGAAGGAAAACCTACAAAAAGTACAACCAGCAGAAAACTATCACAGATGGAGAGGATTAGCAAAGAAGGCAGCACACACCAACTTAAGTGATAAATAAGGCACAAACCCGCAATGGATCCAGGGGAAAACATAAAAATATCTTGTGCCAAACCGAGTATTTTAGTTATTGGTTACCAATTGTAGGTGTTTTTGTCATATAGATGCACACAACTTTGGGCAGTCTTCTCAATCGCCTTCTATATATAGCCATGTCGTTACTTCTACATCGGTAACCCTTTGCCAATGTTTCTTCGACTTCCTCTCTCCTTCGACTTCCTCTCTCCTTCGACTTCCTCCCTCCTTCGACTTCCTCCCTCCTTCGACTTCCTCCCTCCTTCGACTTCCTCCCTCCTTCGACTTCCTCCCTCCTTCGACTTCCTCCCTCCTTCGACTTCCTCCCTCCTTCGACTTCCTGTCTCCTTCGACTTCCTCTCTCCTTCGACTTCCTCTCTCCTTCGACTTCCTCCCTCCTTCGACTTCCTCCCTCCTTCGACTTCCTCCCTCCTTCGACTTCCTGTCTCCTTCGACTTCCTCTCTCCTTCGACTTCCTCTCTCCTTCGACTTCCTCCCTCCTTCGACTTCCTCCCTCCTTCGACTTCCTCCCTCCTTCGACTTCCTCCCTCCTTCGACTTCCTCTCTCCTTCGACTTCCTCCCTCCTTCGACTTCCTCCCTCCTTCGACTTCCTCTCTCCTTCGACTTCCTCTCTCCTTCGACTTCCTCTCTCCTTCGACTTCCTCTCTCCTTCGACTTCCTCCCTCCTTCGACTTCCTCCCTCCTTCGACTTCCTCTCTCCTTCGACTTCCTCTCTCCTTCGACTTCCTCTCTCCTTCGACTTCCTCTCTCCTTCGACTTCCTCCCTCCTTCGACTTCCTCCCTCCTTCGAATTCCTCTCTCCTTCGACTTCCTCTCTCCTTCGTTAGACATTCCATGGTCAAAGACTCTCATTCATTGTTGGCTTTTTGAGAGTGTGGCCAATCTAGTATTACGAAACCTTGTTTAATATATCTTACCTCAAGACCGGTCAGTAGTTGCCCAAACTGAGCATTGAGACCGTCTCAAGATTTGTTTTATGCAGTTGTAGGTCTCTATTGATGATTTTTTTTCATGTTTTTTTTATCCGGTTTGTCAAGGCTGGTTAATTTTAAAAAGGATAATTGTACAGGTCTGGGTGACCTCTCCAATCTCTTCGGAGGCGTGACATTAGTTCGTTAACTGTTCTGGCCTGGACTGTGTCTTCTGAAAGGGAGTTCCACATTTTAGCCACTCTGGTTGAGAAGTGGTGTCTGTAGCAGTTGTTGTCGGTGCTTGTAGTTTCTCGCTGTGATATAACTGTACAGTCTGCTTCAAAGCCAGGTCATTCCAAGGATTACTGTTTCACTAACATTGTTATGAGCTCATAAGTCTGATTTCACTCTTTAGAAACGATTTTGCTCCTTAACTATTATCTTGTATCCTGAAAACTCCCAACACCAGGAACTGGGACATTTTTGCTGGAGTGCCACAGAAATAGTCCTTGTTGCATTTTCAAAAGCTCCACCAACAGAACATATTTAATGGTGGATTTTCACTACAAGCATCTCTGTGAAATGCTCCCATGATGCATCACTAATGGCTGTGTCAGTTATATTATTGGACTTAAGTCCAGAAACTGCTACTCTGTAAAAGGAGCACACAGATGTTGAATGCCAGGGAGTACCAAAGCCTGTTCATTGATGCTCTGCCCAATGGGTGGTGAATACACTGCTACTAATTGAGGGTAATTCACCAAGCTCTATTTCCAGTACTGAACCCTGGTTATGCAAGATCACAGTTACTTTGCCACAATGCCTGTTATGTGCATGGCACCCCCAGCAGTGTTTGGATGTGGTCTGTCTCACCCTACCTATCTTCCTCCCTCATGCATAAATTCAAGAAATTAGGAGACTCTGAAGCATACATAAGAATTTAGGTTCATTTTACAAAGTATCAATCATGAAACTGGACCTAAATGAAATTGACTAAATCAGTTATCCATCTGATTAATGTATTATAATTAAAGTACCCCTAGGGGGTAGTGCTAGAAAAATAAGTGAAAAGTAGAGGGAGAATAAGAAGATGGAAGTTAACAGCCAATCACACCCCTGATGACAAAGATTCATGATCCGCAACAATGAATATCTTATTTCAACTGAATAAACATTTTCTCCGTCATTGTAAAGCTTATTTCTACAACTTTTATAGCAAACATAAATTGAACAATACACATAATGAATGGTTTGAGGCAGTCTATACTTAGTCTGTACTTAGGACCCCTTAATGTTGATCCATTGGTCTGTTTTTTCTGTTTGGGAATAGTTACAAGTGTCATGTATATGTAAGTCTAGCAAGATGAACTCTGAAAAAAGACAACAGTTTGATCGTCTTTATTTATAAATTCAAATATAAATAAACACTAAATCCTTGAGATAGTTCTTTAAATAAGCAGCAAAAACTTCATCCTGTACAGGTGACAAGTTCACACAGTCTAGTGTAAAGAAAGGTGTAAGTTTAGACTTACTTAATCAATCCTCTTCACTTGGAATTGTGCATAAGGCTGCCATCAGAGTTCACCACTGTAGTCCGTCTGACACAAACCTTTCTCGGCATCCCCGACTCAATCTCTGCTCCTTCATGTTTTTCTCTATCATTGCCTGGTCTCCTTGAGTCAGCCTCTCTTTCCAATCCATCTCCATCTGTGATTCTAAGTCTTGCCTGATGAGCTTAGTAACTGTCCACATGAGTAGCCCTGCATCAACATATTTTGCAAAAGATGTTATGGGGTCTGCATAAGCATCTGGTCTGGTAAACTTCTAGGTTGTGATACTGAATATACTGTTCATGGCTCCAAGAATAGTTTATTGTAGTATAATTTAACTTACTTTGGAGCTTAATTGTCGAAGATGAGTACAATGTTTCGACCCGTCATCTACGGGCCTTGTTCACGTACTGGTGTCACGTGTGTTGCCTCAGATTTCAGCGGGATAATTTGGAACCATCTATAAAATCACATGTGACATCGACAGCAGCCACACATACATAGGTGAAACCAAGAGAACACTCAGCCAGAGATTCAAATAACATACAAACCTGGATAAACCAACAGGAGTAGGAGATCATTGCCGGGCCACAAAACACTCAGTGTCCATGAAGAACACTAAAGTACTGCCCCGTGAATCCAACTGGTACAAGAGAAAAGTGAAGGAGGCTGTATATATCAAACAAAGAGCCACTACCATGAACAGTGACCAGGGATACCATCTGCCCGCCATCTACAACCAAATTATCCTGCCAAAATCTGAGGCAACACATGTGACACCAGTACGTGAACAAGGCCCGTAGATGACGGGTTGAAACGTTGTACTCATCTTCGACAATTAAGCTCCAAAGTAAGTTAAATTCTAGGTTATGGTTGATGGTCCCAGTCATCTTCCAGGATTCTGCTCCACTTAGGAGGTGCTAAGATCTGAATGACACTAAAAGTAAAACAGTCAAGGTGTTTCATTCAGACTTGTTCCATTATCACATGGGACAACAAAACAAGGGCATCTGGTATAACAATTATATCGTAGACTTTTATTAAAAAAATTCAGTGACACCATCTGGAGAGTAGCTCACCACTAAATTTGCTATGATCCAACCATTCTCTAACAAGATGAAAGACATATATATGTACACATGTATTGGGGGGTCATTTCACGGTAACCGGGCTAAATGGTGTCCCGGCTCTTTTATATAGAAATATTCGATAAAGAAATCTCGTAAAACTATATTTCTTATATGTGTCGCTTTGTACAGTATTGTTCTTCATTTCTAATACAATAATGGCATTCTAAGTCATTATTCTAATTATTTCTCGTTATATCTCCCAGTCTACGTCATCGAAAAGTGGCTGTCCCCACCACCTGGTCCTCAATTTGCACGTTATTAGAAAGGTGTAATAATTACACAGTAAATTATAAATATATTCCGTAAGGTTCTCATTGCGATGTCTCTCTTCATATTTGTCCAAAAAACAGTATTATTTATTAGATTTATGGAGTAGTCGATGTTTTCCAACATAAAAATATATGTCCCCTGGTTCCATGTCATCTACGTCACGACAACTTTAATGCCACGCCTGTCCAGAGTCGGAAGAACTACCACATCCACGTGGAATCAAAATTACATTACCGCCATATCTGCATATTGGAAACAACACCAAAACCGGTTTTGCTGCCATTTATGCGAGATATTCGACATTTCAGGGCAGGAGTCAGATGAGTAGGTTTATACCATGTCATCTATGAACGGTCTGCACCGCGTGCTATACAGGTCAGACAAACAGAATTATTGATAATCACGTGTTAAGTGGTGTCAATCAAGTCAATCAAAAATTGCATACGCCAGTTAAGCTCACGACAGACATGATATTGGTCACGACTCGCAAGGCACGTCATCTACGTCACAGTCATCTACGTCACATATTTGTCGTGACGGAGATGACAAACGTAGTTGTAATTAAGATAAAACGGTGACAGGATTAGCTGAAATTGGATAATTATCATCTTTGAGAAATTAAGTTAATATCTGATGATATTTTCCATTTTAAGATATTAATAATATTTAATAATAATATTTATTATTTATAAAGCGCAATATCCAAATATGCTCAAAGCGCTGTACAATAAAATATAAAGCTGTTCATTATGTATTAAAACTAACAGTAATAGTAATAAATACAACTGTAACATTTACTTTAAGATAAAAAAAATTATTGACATAACTAGTGATGAACGGTACAGAAAGAATCTAAACAAGCGAACTAGGCTGGCCATTAAGAATTTCTTTAGAAAGAAAGAAAATGCCGAAAAAAACAGTAGGCATATGTACACATAAGTTGCAGATAACAAGCAAACATGCGTGCAACATCAAATTAGGTACAGTTGGAGAAGCAACCAAATGTCTTCGCGTAGTCATCAAGCGATCGAAATTCCTTCGATCACCAAGCAGCATCATTGAACAGCCCCAACCCCACAACCCCATGAAAGTGGTCGAAAGAATGCTCTGCAAGATCGAGCAAAGGCATACAAACGGATTGACAAACTGACAGAAAGTCTAGCCGTCTGAAGGAGACCATCTCAACGCTACAAGAAGCGCTATAAGGGGTTGACATGGCAGTTATATGGCAACGGCATTTATCAGACAAAGAACAACAGATTCATGAATGCATCATCGCAAAACACGAAAATTTCTTCATATGCTTCCGTTTCACAATGCCCTTACAATGGAGCTGGGGTCGACATATCATATTAACTGCTACTATACTAATCAGTTCATCAAGAGACTGGCTACAGGAAAGATATTGCAGAAGCATCGACTGCTGGATTATAGACGACTCGAATTCGCCTGCTAATCGGGAAAAGGGCACGAAGTAAACGCCATTTTAAAGCATGACAGGTGAACAGTGCATAGATCAACCGTAGATTCTACTAGTGTCGCAACTACAGTTACATCACACATGGCAAGCAAGATACCGTCACATAAATGAAATAAGTTGAGGAAAAAGAAACGTTTGCTCTCGGACACCATGATGATATCATATGCAAAATTGCATTAGGCCCCCGATGAGCACAATGCCATTGGCATGGGCTACAGGCAACGCTGAAGACGACCGCAACACGTATATGTACAGTGACACAATAGCGTGGAGATGATGGAAGAGACACTTTACTGAAAACATGTAATCGTCATCAGCGTTCCATCGAAACGAGAATTGCGTCTTTCAGACGTCTGTCATGTGTATCCTGGGGTGACTCCAGAGCCCGATTATTGATCTGCAGATCTTGTTGCAGTGTGGGCAGGAGGTGCCAGGTGGAAGGGAGACGTGATAATATTTGGACATCTCTCTTGTAATTTCTCTTCAGCTGTTTCTCCGCCTCGTGAAGAAGATGATATGTTTCAAAGTTGGCAGTTGCTTCTCATATGCTACGGCGGCAAAGTTAATGGTCCTCAGGTTTTTCTTCCGAAGTAAATTTGGCTTTTCTTCATGTAATCTTTAGCAATCCATTAGAATCGTTTTCTCTGGCTGTCACCACGTGTTCTCATACCATTTGTTAGCTGTGAAAATAATACTTATCGGGGAAGGCGGCTATCCAACATACTAACACAGTGGCTAGTCCCCAGCTGAGTTGGTTCTGCATTATCATTGCTTCATTACTATAGCTGCGTTGGCCTCCAAGAAGACACTGGCATTGAGGCGGCGATCTTCCCATAGGATACAAAGAATCTTTCTTAGACAACTTTAGTGGAATGTCTTTATGGTCTTCAAATGACATCGATATGTAACCCACCCCTCGCTCCTGTAGAGTGATAGTACAAACGGCTTTATAGACCATCACCTTTGTTTCTTCTATGAGGTTGTGGGTGACTCGGTTACGCAGACCATGAAGGATATGATGGTACAGGATATTACGATGCTGAATTTTTGCTTCGATAGTGGCCTTCTGGGATAGATGACTCCCCAAGTAAGGGAAATGTTCAACAATGTCTAAGGTTGTTCCATATGTTTTAATGTCATGAGGTCCTTCATTGTTGCCATGAGCGGGTTGGTAGATGATGTTGGTTTTTCCGATGTTGATGGCAAGACACGAATATACTTTGATAAGCTAGTTTTAAGTTATTCTGCTGTGTGGGCAAGAACGTCACAGTCATCAGCATAATGAAGGTCTGTAATGACAGTCGACATATCTTTTATCTGGACGTTGAGACTACTCAGGTTAAAACGTCTCCCAACGTTCCGGTGTATAATATGTAATATCATCTGTCATATCAATATGACCACGAATAAGGATTGCATGAGAAGAGACGAGACTATTGCGTACACCGGAAACGAACAACGACGTCATAAGCTGTGACCAGTTGGTAACCTAAGAAAATAAGTCGGTCAAGGCGAATTTAGAAGACAAATCAGTACAACGCATGAAGATGCGCATGTAGGAATCTTGCATGACTAAAAGAAAAACAACTTCTACACGACATTTGGAAGCTGAAACCATGCTTAACAACCAATACACTCAACACTAGCCTGAACTATGACATTCTGCGTGGCCTTAGGGAGAATCTCCAGGAAGACAATATGGACAATCTACCGAAGTCAAAAGCGTCCACTTTGGCGGATTGGACAAGCATGCGTTTTGCACCCAGGAATCTACGAATAGTTGCAGTATCTTTTTGTTATTCCGAGTCATCAACGTAGATATGTCATCTACGTCACGGCGTGTCACCTACGTTACGACAAGTCATCTACGTCACGGCGTATATTTTATTTAATATCTCGAAACTTAGCTAACTGATCCAATGAATACACACCGGTTCATACAGAAAATCGACTCGTTTTCCTTCATGAATAATCCTACCGCAACATGAAGTATATATAAGTCTCAAAACAATAACTAACTACTCCTAATTTTCGCCCATGTCAGATATATGAGACGGTAGACGCTTCGAGTGGTTCAGTGGTATTTGGCTGTGTCACAAGAGTCGAATAAACACTGAATACAACTTTTGCAAAAGTACGTAAATAAAGTGGGCCATAAATTATAAGAAAATATGTTTGGAAAAGGGGCAATAAATGGACATCAATCTGGAAATATTTTCGTGACGTAGATGACATTCATTCATGACGTCATGCTAATAAAATAAAAAAGAAATAGGAAGCGATGCAAAAGTTCACTGCTGTTCATTGGATTAGTCACACACTATATTAAGCTACGTAGCTAACGCCGAAAATGCGATAAATATTATGGTCGAAATTTTTTTTTTACTCTGGCCGAAATATGCCTGTTACCGTGAAATGACCCTGGGGTCACATGAAACAATTCAAGTGAGTTTCACGCCATCAAGGGGATACATTCAGAGTGGCCCCCAAAGTTGGCATATATTATATTAATATATAGATATAGTCAACAGAAGCTCTGTGAAAAATACTTAGTCCAGAGGCCATGTTTCTGAGACAATCCCTGCACTAGGGGTCAGGCAGTTAACACTGTGTTATGCAACAGCACAGTAGGCGTAACAGTTAAATACAAGATCAAACAACTGCCGCTGAAATACGTTGTTAACGTTTACACACCAGTCAAACAAACAAATAAACCATATTTAGTTTATGTTACGCAAATAGCAATTGCTACAAATTCCTAATCTCTCAACCTTCCAGTAAATCGTCACTGTGTTATTTTAGTTTGACGTGTTATTCGTATCTCGAGGCGTAGGCCGTAGGCGTAGCAAACGTGAAATACATGGCAATATTGAACTTTGTCTTGAATTACTTATAACTGAAGAGCCAGTACTGATACCCAAGTAAAACAATCATTACGTGTGTTATTTGAAAACATTTCCGAGAGAAACTGGGATTTCGGACTGTTACAGTCCGAAATCCCAGTTTCTCTCGGAAACAGTCACTGTACTACTACGTCTACTAGCCTAGGCCTAGCCCTAGGCTAGGGCTAGACTAGCCCTAACCCGACTGCCGTCATCGGCTACTTTGCGCCGTAACGTATACTTCTATGATTTTGTCAACATGTTCAGCTCACCGTTTCCTAACCTAAACAACTGTTCACCATTCAGACATGAATTTATAATAATCTTGCAGCGAAATTGTTTAGATAACAAGGAATTGTACGACGCTTCGGACGTCTTTTGGCGAGCGTGTCTTTCTGTATTTCCACTGTGTGGCGCCACCGTCTGCTTTCCCGCCAGTTTGCGATGCAAACTACAAAGTCAAACGAAGTTAGTTGCACGGCATAGATCATATCTTCGGTGTGTGTAAATAGACTTCTCCATCATTTGATCACTTATTTTTTTCAATGTTTCTATCCTCTTTAGCGTACCCATCCATCCGTTGAAAAAGCTTACATGTGTCATTGTACGGCACTTGGTCTGGGTCTGCTGGTTTTTAGATTGCCTGGAATCCTTCTTTTCAGACGCCGCGCAGCTCGGGTTTCAGAAGACTTGCACGACAGAGGTTTTCATACATAGTATACCATTATGATGCATTTATATCGACCCGGAACAACGTCGTTTAAAAAGACGCAACTACAATTTTGCGCTTGAACGAAGACGGTGACATGTTGAATCGATTGATAAGGCAAGTCCGGCGGCGGAGGAGTGATATTGTTCACAATCTTCGTTCATACACGCACCCCTCCCTGGCCCTATGTCATGACCTATCTGATGTAAAATAGTTCGTCATGAAATTAGTTCCGTTTTAATAGAGGTTTGACCTCTCCTACTCCGCATCCACCCTCTCACTCTCGTGTCACTCCCATTCCACCCTTCCACTCCTACCTCTCCCCATGGCCTATCCCCCAGTTGCGTAGCCAGGAATTCTTGTTGTCCGATGTTGGGATGTCTGAGATGCACCGTAATGCGAGTGGGTGTTTTGAAGTGACGCTACGTGCCCTTGTTACGGATGGCAGTCGATTATTTGGGTGAAACCGTGCATTTCCAGTCTCGAGTTCGCAGTCAATATGATTTCATCTCGCAACAGATGTAGCAAACGATGATCAAATCACATGTCAATAGTTTACAAGATGTGCACTGCTCTTAGTCTTAGACTTAGTTCACACGACAGCAGAGACAGAGTACGCTGTGTGATCCACGGCAGAAACCCACGGGAAGGTGGTAGTAAGAGCTTCTACCATAAATATGTGGGTATCAATGTGCGTGCGTGCATCTGTATGTGTGTTTGTGTGTCCGTGCATATGTCTGTGTTGTGTACATATATTATGCGTGCGTGCATGTAAGCGTGCGTGCGTGTGTTTGTCTGAGTATGCGCGTGTCTTTGTGTTTTGTGTATACACGCGTGTGTGCGTGCGTCCATGCATGTGTATGTGTGCGTGCGTGTATTAGCTCTGGTTGAGGGAAACGAGACGTAATGACGTCACAGGCAACGACGTTTGTTGCCAGGTTCTTGGAGTAGGGGAGACCGGGGTTAGTTGTAACACGGGTAAGTTGTAACAGAGGGCATGAGGACAAAACTGCTAATGTAAATTATTCTGTAAGACGAGAGCATATATGTTCACCAATAGATGTGTGCATGTCGTGTGTAATATCACGTGAATCCGTCGACACGCCATTAAGTTACCTGATTGGGCGTTCCGTAATAAAGCATGGTGACCAAGTTTAGCTTCAGCTTCTTCGCCAGGTCCGTGCTATGTAACGGTGTATCAAGCCAGTTTGGCATAAAAAGATGAACTATAATGTTGTCATTGCAAGATCCACGAGACAATGTATTTCGCGCTGATGGCAATGTCTGATCTGCGAATCCATGTAGATCCCTATGGGGATGTTATCGAGATCAGCATCGACCAGACCCTTGTGACTCAACTTTTTTGAATATTCATATTTTTGCTGAGGTGTGACGTCATTATTGGCAGCTCGAATCCCTTATAATATAACTTTCCATGTATTCAGAGCACGTTTACAAGTTTGGCTTTAGCATTGATACGATCGTCAGAATGAGTTATTGTTCGATGTTCCGATGTAATGCAAAAACTAGCCACCATTGAGGAACAAACAATTATCTTACGGTTCCACATGAATCAAATTCTGCGGATACAAATCAAGCCGAACAAACCGATGGTTTCGTTGCCTGAAGCTGCTTCGCCGCCGTAGTTGTCAGGTAAATTATATCGAATGCGGCCAAAGGGATATGATCTACACCAATAAATCAGACATGCCACATGATATGGATTACCCGTATCAGATACGGATTTTGGCGGTTTTTTAAGTGATACGGCCGTACTCCGTTTTGATACGGATTTTAACTAAATTTATGGAGTAATTACTTTTAACCACATTATGGCTTGTATGCGTCACAAACCTATACTGCATAATGGAATAATTGTTTACTGTTAGTGACTAAGTAAAACGATTCGAAACAAACGAACTAAACCACCGATTAGTTTATTGTAGCGCGTAATAGATGGCGTGCTGGTAAATGTTAGTTCTGAAAACTGCGGCAGGTGGCTCAACGGGTGCATGGGAAGGGGGCGCGTGGCAGGCGCGTGACGATTATTAAACGCAGTACAGGAAATGGAGCTCGACGCCGAGTTCAATGAAATCGCCTGCAATTCTGATTTCAAAATGTTGACGCTTGCCAGTGAAACTTCGATATACGCGCGAACTGCTGAAATAAATTGTCATTATTTGATGACACTGTCTGTTTTTGCGGTACGCAGTTTAAACGTGCTGAAGAAGTAAAACTTCGGTAATCTTCCAGTTAACTAGCCCCAATAATCGAAAAACCGTGGAAAAAACGTTTTGAAAAGGCTTTAATAACTTAGGCCAGTTAACTGGAAGATCTGATTAATGATACGGATTGATACGGATTCTTACAAAATTTTAGGTCAAAAATACGGATTACCATCCCAAAATTGTGGTATGTCTGATAAATATACATAGCAAACATAGGAATAGTCCATAATATCACTATAATATCGATTGATGTAGAATCAGCTATACAATTTGATATAACAATTGAAATCAGCGAAGTCAAATTTGTCGGTCTCGCTAGCTCACTTGGTAGATGCGTTAGCATGTTGCGCTTCATTTTAGACTTACGAAGCATCACCGGTTCCAATCCAACACGCTTTACTTGTTCACACCTTTTTCCTAATATAGTATAAACCAACTGTTTTATATACATTATAATAATGCACTATTTGTAAATATTTTCTTCAGTTTTGTAATTATGATTTTCCCCCGACAAAAATTAAACGTTGTAGGTCTATCTATATCGCGAATAAAAATGAAAAATATATTACAAAATAGTGCACCATTGTATAACAAGATTTGGTTTATAGTACTTTAGGGAATATGGTGTGAAACAGAAAGACTGTGCAGGATTCGAACCAGTGATGCTTGACTGTAAACCGAAACGCAACATGCTAACAAGTCTAAGTAAGCTAGCGAGACTGACAGGCTTGGATGCGCTGATTGAAATTGTGATATTAAATTGGATGCGCTGATTGAAATTGCGATATTAAATTGTATAACTGCTCCTACATCCATCGATATTATGCATTATACAACGTTTCTTCCTGAACCTGAATTCGGTATGTTTGCTATGCCTGTTTACTGGTGTAGATTATCTCCCGATGGTTGTATTCAATAGTTTGAAAACGGGATGAAGCGAAAGTGCTGAAACCATCGAACTTCTCTGACTGAATTTGTTCAACAAGATTGGATTCGAGTAAAACCATAATATACTCTTTGTTCCTCTATGGTGACTAATTTTTGTATCACAATATCGCACAACTCATTGTGATGCTCATTTTTACCCGAAAGGTATCTTAATTTTGTAGATATGCGTTGATGCGAGCTATGTCAACGATGTCGATAAAGTCTCGATACCACGGCGTTAACAACAATAATATTTTCCACGTGAAACTGTCAACTTGCCAAATTGCTACACGAACTTGGCGTTGATACAAGAGAGCCCTACGATGTTTATTCCTACTGAGAAACCTGATCAGTTTTGAGTCAGCTCATTCTCCAACTTGTATACATTTGTATATATTTAATAGAGAGAGTTCTGTATTTTAACACAATTACACGGTATGGCAGTGTCAGTAGCAAGAATAAAAATACAGCTTGCCTGAATTGTCTACACAGCTAGGAAGTCGATTGACTTGGAATAGCAACACTTGTCAAGTACATATAATGCTGCACTAAAAAGGAAAGCCACTCAACTACTATATGATCCTGCCCATCTTCTGAATGAATCTTTTCACAAACTTCCATCAGGGAGATGTCTAAAGGTTCCATTAGCTAGAAGTAGCCTTTTCAAGAAATAGTTTATACCATTTGCCATTTTAATTATGAATGCTAAATTTTAATGTATTGTATACAACATAATTCACATAAAAGAACTGTGTGATTTTATGACTCATTTTTATTCCATTATTATACTGATTTATTTGACCTTATTTACCCATTTATTAGTATATATTATTGTTATTACATTGTGTCTGATTAAAAAACCTTTTAAGAAGTATTACCTGCTTTTTTATGTATTATATTTATTGATCATATCTATTTATATACATAATTTAGTAATTGTTTTTAATTGTGACTACCATTATTATAATTTTAATGTGTCTTATCAACTGTGTCAGGAAAACCAATCTTATTACTAGAATTTTAATGCATAACTGAAGAAGGATTTATGTTTTTATGTAATATATAAAACGGACAATAAAGTCTTTAGAATCTTTAAATAAGAATAAAATAATTCTGCTGCCTGAAGAATTCATGGATGAACTTGATGGTCACCATGTGTTCATTGCAAAGCAGCCGACAATGGACATGCCAGTAGAACCATCGCAGTCCATAGATAGACCAACAACTGTGGCATATTCAAGTGTGGACACCATCAAAGATAACATAATTCCGCCGCCTGAATAGTTCAGGACAACTTTGACAAACCTACTCAGAATATAGCAAAAGCGCGGAGATGGCTCGCAAAACACTTGTAGGATAGAATATGAATGTGTATCTGTCGCCAATTCCATCACCACACACTATATTTGCTAACCAAGCAAAAACATCAGCTGCATATGCTCCATGGCGCCACCACAGTCAGCACTAAACAATCAGCTGCAGGGGCAGCCATCACATGTGGTGAATGTTGCAGCAGTCGTCAGCACAAATCCCTGCCGCTGATTCTACTCACAGAGAACACATTGAAGGAAGTCTCAGTGTTCACCTTGTGTCCCCCCAGAGACTTGGTGATGGGCCACTTGGATTTTGAAACCCTGTGATGCCCCCCCCCCCCCCATGAAGGGTTTCTTGGTGGTTGTCCCTTGGAGTCTCTGTGATGCCCTCCAGAGATTCACTGATGGACCCCTTGGAGTCTGTGATGACCCCCCTATGAAGGCCTTCTTGGTGATAGCCATTTGGTGTCTCAGTGATGCCCGCCCTCGATATATAATTCTCGTGAGTATACAACTTTCAATGATTTTTTACTGAGCCAGTGAAACTATGCTGATGTGCAGCATGTAATGGTTTCAATAGTCTGGTGTGCTTGCCAGTATGCCAACCTCAGTGGTACGTATTACCTACTATAGTAAATGAAACAATTAAGTGTAGTGTAATGTAGTGGTTAGCACATCCACAATTAATCACAACCAAGTGTTGCATGTTTGATGGCAGACAACACCTACAAGGAAGTGTCCATGACTGCCCTCCTCCCCCGCTGTCATCTTTGTGATGCCCCCATGAAGGGCTTCTTGGTGGTCACCCCTTGTTGTCTCGGAGATGGGCCCCCTCGATATATGATTCTTATGATTACACAATTTGTGTCTTCTCTCGTGTTGCGAGAATAATAAAAACGGAATTACATTTTGGTAACGTAAATTACAGTAACAGAATTACATGTGTTTTGCTCTTGCACTAAAAGTCACATTAAGAAACCAGTAACGGGACCTATGTGTGATAGAGTTCTGCATAGATACTGGGAGAATGTTTCTGTTAAGTTGAATGGAATTTTTGGAAAATTCTTATGAAAATTGTACATGGATTTAGAAACATGTTCTGTCTGTGATGTATAACACTATCAAAACAGAATGGCATCAGTGATCCACGGAAATCAACAAAACATGTTGGAAGATCTACAAAACATCCCTTGCAGAATGTTTTCATGAACTTTCAAAGAGATTCTACGGTCACAGATTTTCCACAGACGAAGTGAATACAATACACCATTTTGGTGTTGGTGATTGAAACAAGTGCAATATTTTGTTTATTGGGTGAAACTTAAAGAAGGGGCCAAAAAAGGGGCCAAAGCAGAAAGGATGTTTTGATTTAATTGAGAACCAGCTGTGATTCTAACTTTCACTCATCATCACATCTTGCAGCACATGAAGAGATCTATGGAGTGTGTGGGAAGAAGACGCCCACCTATCTTGTTGAGGTCCAGTAACAGAATTACATGTTTTTGTTTGTCTTGCACTCTAAATCATAATAAGAAACCATCCATGGGACCTAAGTGCACATACACCGGGACAATGTTTCAACTAATTATGAATGGAATCTTTGGATAATACTTATGAAAACCATCTTTGGATTTTGAAACTGTGACGTATAACACTATTAAAACAGAATAACAGCAGTAATGCACGGAAATCGACAAAATAGGTTGGATTATTTACAAAACATCATTTGCAGAATGTTTTGATGAAGATTCAAAGAGACTCTACCAACACAGTATCTCTACAGACCATGTGACTACAGTATGCCATTTCGGTGAGGGTGATGTAAACAAGTGAAATATTTTTGTTTATTGGGTGACATTTGGAGGTATGGTTCAAGGGGCCAATTAGCAGAAACGACGAGGTGGTTTAATTGAGAACCAGCTGTGATCCTAACTTTCTCATCACATCTTGCCAGCACCTGACAAGTTTCATAGAATGTGTAGAAAGATTGCAAACTACCTTGTGGAAGTCCAAGACCGATCAGAGTGAATTGACTGGACAACAGACCATCGTCTCATGCTGAATACAAATGTTTATATACCGGCAGCACCTTCGACACCCACAGATGGAACAACAACCCCAGCTTCTGTGACCAGCCCAGTATGGAAAACATTGAAGCCATCACATGCTGCTTGCAAAGCGGCGAATTGTCTACATTTAATTCCACTATTATTATTTCTGATGTACGTACCCCTAATACAATATTGGGGACATACTTTTTATACATGTATTTTTCTTTTATGTTCTATATATTTATATGTCTATTTGTAATTATTATTATTACCTTATCTTAAAAAACCAAGGCTCTTCTTAATATAGCTTGTATAAATAGTTGTAATTTTCTTAATATTTTGTGATTTTTTTTGTATACGTGGAATAATATGAATGTAAAATAAGTTGGTTTTCAAATGTCTTAAAAATTAGAAGGTAACCATTCTCCCTCCTTTCTCAGTAATGCTATTTAATGTATATTAGCCACTATTTACATTGTTTATTTTAGTATATTTATTTATGTCATAACTTATTATGTGTTGTATATGTCTGCATATGTCCAAGGATGACAATAGAAACTTTCAAAGAGATTCTAGTCACAGTATTTCCACAGACCACATGTATGCCATTTTGGTCATGGTGATGAAAACAAGCGATTTATTTTAGTTTATTGAGTGATTCTTGGATAGATGGCTGAAGAAGGGGCCAAAGCAGAAAACACATGCTGGTTTGAGAACCAGTTGTGATCCTAACTTTCTCACCATCACATCTTGCCAGCACATGAAGACATCTATGGAGTGTGTGGGAAGAAGTTGCCGTACTAACTTGTTGAGGTCTTGGATTGACAGGATGACAGGCAGTCATCATATTCTGGCAGCAAAGAAGCCATACGTATTGGCAGAACCATTACCGCACAGACAGAACAACAACACCAGCTCCTGTGGCCAGCCAAGTGTGGAAAACATTGAAGTTATCACACGCCCATTGCAAAGTGGCCACCAATATATTTTTTATTTTATTTTTCTTACTATTATATAATTTATTATAATTATTTTTGTGTAAGTGGTAAAATATGAATGTAACATTAGTTGGTTTTCAAATGTCTTCAAAAACCTCCTTTTAAAATAGTATCATTATTAATTCCATGTAATGTATTTTAGGCATTATTTACTTCAGTATGTTTATTTGTTTCATGATTTATTATGTGTTATATATATGTCTGTAGTCTGTATATGTCCAAAGACCACAATGGGCACAAGTGCATGCCCGTTCCTGTGTCAATACAACAGTGAGTGTCATCCTTAGATATTATGTACTCTGCGTTATGTTCATGTATTTATAAGATTACATTTTTATTGTGAATAAAACCAACCAAGCAAAAAACTGTGGACATCCCACGTTGCATGGTTGTTGGTCAGGACTGGACTTGTACAAGACAACAGGTGGTCAACTTCGAGAACATCATCCCGCACCCTGAAGAGTTCATAGACGACGTAGATAACATCATTCCACTGTCTGAATAGTCCAGTGATGACTGCGATGTGATTTATCCACTTTTTGAAACTCATCCTGCCACCTTAACAGTTCAGAGATGACTTCGATAACATCATTCTGCCACCTGAAGACTTCAGGGATGATTTCGAGAACAACATCCCGCTACCTGAAGAGTTCAAGGACGACTTCAAGAACATCCCAAAGAGTTCAGGGACAACATTGATGGTTGTCGCATGCTGATTGCAAAGTGAATAACTATGGACATGCCGCCAGGACCATCACAGCCCACAGATAGAACAACAACTGTGGCACAGTCAAATGTGGAGAACTTCGAAGACTGAATGATTCTCTATGCAGAGAACCTGTGCTGTCGGGTGAAATCGTACTAAATACCGGAGCTCCACCTTTCTCCAAGTTTTTTTTCAATTTATACCAACAACATATTGTGTAACAATTTAGTTCTTATGCTGGTCAAATAATACAGATGATATGGCCCTTGTATAATAAATTATGAAATAAATTCATCTTTAGTACGCTAAAGATGAGTTCTATCTTTCTGAGTATCACCTCCAAATCGATGTGTTAGCTTGTCAGTTTAATTTCAACTTTCTTGAAATGAACCAACAAAACTAAAGAGTTAGTGTTTGGAGCAGGAAGGATTAATCAAACAGCAAAGCTGATATTCACAGGTAATCAAGAAGTGGAAATAGTCAAGAGCTTCAAGTATCTAGGTAACTTTCTTGATGAAAACTTGTCATATGATCATGCTGATTATGAATACAGCCCAGCAACTTCTATTCCTACTAAGAAAGCTGAATAGTTGTCAACACAGCTAGGAAGTTGACTGACTTGGAACAGCAATCCTTGTCCAGTACATATATTATTATTGCTGCACTAAAAAGGAAAGCCTTTCAAATACTATATGAGCCTGCCACCTTCTGAACACTAAATATTTATGTACTATATACAACATAATTTGTGTAATAAGAATTGTGTGATATTATGACTAATTTTTATTCCATGTATTTATTATACTGATTTATTTAACCATTTTATTTACCAATTTTAGTATATATTATTATTGTTATTATATCGTGTCTTATTACAAAAACCTTTTAAGACGTATTACCTGCTTATTTAGTTATTTATTATACTTATTTATATATTAATTTTACACATTTTAGTGCTGATTATTATTATTTTAATGTTTCTTATCAACTGTACCGGGACCACTGATCTTATTACTGGCATTTTAATGTGTAACTGATGAATTTCTGTTTTTAATCTAGTTTATAACAAACAATAGTCTTTTGAATCTTTGAATCTGAATAACATCATTGCGGCCAACTATTGTCATGCTGGCAGAACAATTGCCGCCCATAAATAGAGCAACAACAACTGTGGTATATTCATGTGTGGAGAACATTGAAGATAACATCATATACCATCCGCCTGCATGAATAGTTAGGAACAACTTTGATAACATCATCCCACCATATGAAGAATTCAGGGACAACTTTAGCACACCCACTCGGTGAATTGAAATGTGGAGGCGGCTTGTGAAAAGGCTGTGGAACATAATATAGAAATATACATGTCACCAATTCCATACAATTTCCAAACCAAGCAAAAACATAAGCTGCAGTGGTGTCACCACATACAGCAATGAAACAATCAACTATCATGGCGCCGCCACATGTGGAGAATACTGCAGCAGTTATCAACACAAATCCCCTGTCGGCCGCTGATTCTACTCACAGAGAACACCTTGAAGGAAGTCTCTATGATAAGCCCCTCTCAGAGACTTGGTGATTGTCTCTTGGAGTCTCTGTGATGCCCTCCAGAGATTCAGTGATGGGCTGTGATGACATCCCATGAAGGATTTCTTGGTGATCACACCTTGGAGTCTCAGTGATGGCCCCCCTCGATATAAGATTTTTGTGAGTGTACAACTTTCAATGATTTTTGACCGAAGTGGTGAAACTATACTGATGTGCAGTGTGTAATGATTTCACTAGTCTAGTGTGCTCACCAGTATGCCAGCCCCAGTGGTATTACCAACATATAGTAAATCAAACAGTTAACAATCAAATTTAAAAAGGCAAAATTAAATAAATTGTTTGGTGAAACCAAGACCACACGCAGAAGCTCAGATAACACAGATGGCTTGCAAATGGAGAAAGAATCTAATTTCAATCCTGTTGATGTAGTCTTGGACTGATTACATGATCATAACGCAAAGTACCCATCACTGGTAGGTGGTACCAATGCTACTGGAGTTACCATCGTGCCTCCTCACGATATAGATTTATTTATATGCAGAATTCATAAATTGGATGGCATCAGTGAGGTCGGTGAATACATCAAATGAAAAGGTGTAAAATACAGTAAACTGACAAACGCCAGCAATGACAACACAATGTTAAACTCATTCAAATTAATAATTTCTGTGGACGATATAAACAAAGTAAGGCTTTTATTCTGGCCCAAGGGCTGGAATGTGAGAAGATGGTATGCTTTGTAGAGCGCAGTGGCTCAGGGGTAGAGCTTCGGACTCTCGACTACGAGAACCCGGCTTCGAATCCTGGCTGCGGTGTTAAAACCTTGGGCAAGTTTTTTCCCTCTACATTTGCTCCAGTTCACTCAGCTGAATAAATGAGTACCTGGCTATAGACAGTGGTGGATATGTGTATGAGCAGCCTTCGCGCATTAATTGTAGCATATGGCTGGATGCTTCCCAGAGAAGCCGAGATGGTGTCTGAGTGAACAGATCTGTCAGGGAAGTAAAGTGTAAAGCGCTTTGAGCGGTCCTGAGGACTGGATACTGCGCTATATAAGAACTTGCCTTTTTTCTTTTAAAACAGAGAGTGAATGCATCAGGGATAATTAAGGATGTTCTGTCACTGTGTAACTCTCTGTATTAACATTCAAGGTTACACCAATAACATTAAACAGCCACTGTTATCATTTATAATTGTAAACATTTTAGGGTCAGAGGTCCAAAATTATATTTTACATAATATTACTTATGAATACAATATCGTATTCATACAAGAATATAGACTGTACAAAAGCGAATTAAACAAGATGTGCAAATTAGATGACAGTATGGCAATAACTGGTAAGAGTTCTGTGGATGAATGTATTGCCAGGGAAGGACGCCCATACGGCAGATGGGCAATTCTATGGAAATTATCACTTAAGTCTGCAGTGAAAGAGCTTACCGGTACATGCAATCATGTGAGGTTGTGTGAAATTATGATTCAAATTAACAAACTGCGAAATCATCTACATGTCATGGGATTGGCTGGTCGGAAGGCAATAAGTTTGCAGAATATATGGATGTGTTAGTAAGCTAAAGCTTTTCTGGTCCTTCATTAAACATACAAAAAACAGACAACCTTGGCATGCCAACATTAAATTCCAATGACAAGATGCAAATGACTGCTCAAGACAAAGGCCAAAGCAAACATCTTCAAATCAGTTTTTACCAAAGACCAACTCCCCATTCCAACCAATTCCCTTCAATCCAAACATTTGATATCAGAATAAATGGCATAAAAACAACTAGAGTCCCTGGAAAAAACCAGGACCAGATGAAATCCCAGCAAAAGTATTAAAATAAAGGATACTGCCAGTGAAATCTCCACAGTAGTTCAACACATACTCCATCAATCATATACCAACGGCAAACACCCACGTGCGCTCGAGTCATTTACGATTATACTAAGTCCTATCCATTTAATATAATAGAAGTGTATGAAACCCTGACGTCCATCACAAATCAGTCACTCAACTTCTAACATAAAAACTCCTACGTTGTATTTGTAATGCAGACTGCATGTATCATGATAACGGTGCTGATCTAATTTTAATCATAAATAAACTCATATTTGTTTACTACAAAAAAAGAGCTTTTAACAACTGCACACACAATCCGGTGAAATCTGACAGATGAAATTTGGATGTGAACCCATGACCTCGCGCAACTGTCATGTGACAGCAGCCGACTTCTTAAGTATTCGACCCCATACATAAATGCTGTTACATGTACTGAGACACTGCCAGTGAAAAATCCAGCGGTTACAGTTGTGTTTTTTGGTACACTGATTTATGTGACCATTTGATGTGTCACCTGGAGTACATGGGAGGCATAACGTATTGGTGAGTGATAGATGTACACGTTTAGAATTGCAACTGTGAAATAATGAAATGTATTGTGCAGAAAGTAACACAGTTTTATAGGTGTATTACAAATGCATACACATATGCACATAACTACAACAGAACAGATCACCACCGAGTTCCTCAACCAAAAACTCAAAATGCTTGTATCATATTGTCACAAAACGAGTGGGAAATAGTTACTCATCTGACGGACTAACTACAGGCCAAAAGTTACTCATCCCCAGAAATTAATATTTGACATGCAATGCTCGGTTTTTGCACTACTTTCTCTCATGATATTTGGATACTACCATTCTCACCAGTATGTTCTTTCAGCTTTTCATTTGTTGATTCTGATCATTTTTGTCACCTCATCCAATTATTTAATAAAATCAAGTACTGCTACGAGGTGAAAGTGGGCAGAGACTTAATTAAGAGTGCCAAAGCAGCAACCACGAAGGCCCTTGAAGAGTACCAAAAAAAGGCAGAGGCAACTGCATGAACTGAGAGTGACAATGATTCATGGCAGTTGGTAATGATATCATATTGTGTCCTATAGATCTATTCAGTGTGGCTACTGGCAAATCATGTTGTCATCAGTCTGCTGAAATGACCTTGTAAATAAAGAAAGTGCAGTGTATTTAAATTTGTTTGGGTATGAAAAATTTCATAATGCCACAGGCTATTTATTTAATGGCCCAATGTGGATTAGCTGGGCCAATTCATTGTATATACAGTAAATATGTAAGATAGTCACCATCTCTCGCATATAACTTTATTATTATTTATTATATATATATATATATATATATATATTTTAAAGTCAGTAAGTTGTTTATATAACTTACTTTTTAAAAGGTGTTTATTTGTATGAATTAATTGCATATTTATTTTACAATCACATCCTGTATATTGCTCATTATTTTATCTGTTTTTCTACAATTTTACATTTATCTAACTCATAACCTTATTGTTTTTTTATCTATTCATTTGTTATTTTTTTAACATATTGGCTCTTTAATTAGGCTACTTAGATGTTCTAATGTATGTACCGATTGTATATGGGTTTTTACCTGAAATAAATGTATTCGTATTCGTATTCGTTAATGTTTTGTCTCATTATTCGAAATGGTCTGTGGTCTCTTGCATTGGCTCCTTAGAACATTTATGGCATTTCCATTAGGCAAATTAGTTCTGACAAGATGATGTATTTTTGGGAGTCTAAATTTGCTGTAAATACATTTTTTTCTTGCAAAAAAAACAGTAGCAAATATTCACAATTTTAAGTTTAAAGTGCCCCCAAAAGCCACCATTTAATGTCCTATTTTCCAAACGTTTCTTGCTAATGGAGGGGGCACACCCCCTCCCTGAACCCTCACCCGGCTGGGTCGCTACGCCTACGGCCTACGCTCCCTTGGGCCCGGGGCACCTCCCGGAAATGAAACTCTCCAAGGTTGGCAACACTGCATTAAATTGATCTAAATTAAAACACAATTTTTTACACATATCTTACTTCTCTGTACCGGAGATGATGTAGAATGACATTCCGAACATAGAACCCTGTCAAGTGCTAGAAAAACTAGAAGAAAATACGCACAGTTCAACTTACCGATGAAACAAATCACAAATGTCGCCGCGAATGGCGCCCTGCTTAAAAAACACAAGTTGAAAGAAAACGTTACCCAGGTGCCGAGTAAACGAGACGCACTGCTGCGATATAGACAGTGAGCGCACGCAAAAACATCGCGGTAGTAGACGGAGAAAGTTCGCACTCTGTTATCTCAGGAGTGCCACAGGGATCGGTTCTGGGACCATCTGTGTTCCTGGTCTATTACGACAATGTTGTTCAGGGCCAGCCTACGAACTTCACCGAGGGCCACACCCTCAAGCAGGGGCGTCGATCCGGTTTTAAAAGTGGGGGGGGGGACGGGGGACCAATTTATATGTACACAACTACACATATGTATGCATAATATACATATATATATATATATATATATATATAAAGTGTATATATATATATATATTTTTTTTTTATTATATATATATATATATATATGTATATAAATATATATATATATATTATATATATATATATATATATATATATATATGTATATATGTTATATGTATGTATATATATATATATATATATATATATATATATATATATATATATATATTATAAAATATATATATATATATATGACCTGAAATACACTTTTTTTTGTAAATATAAAACATAATTCATTCTTGGTCTGGTGCTAATTCTAAACTAAAAAAACTTTATGTTATGCTATTTATAATAGTTATGTTGGCAACATAAATTTAAGAGGGGCCATGGCCCACCCCAATCACTGAACATTTGGGGGGTAGACTTTGGACCCAACACTGCTTGCCTGATTCATAGAATGACAAGATGGAGAGCTTACAGGGGTGCCTGTGTAGGACTTCCCAATCCCACTTTTTGGCAAAGAAATTTGTCATCACTAAAATGAGATCAAATTACACAAAGTGCATAAATCCGCTGTATCTGCCGTAGGCGATATAAATATCCACCTGGGCGACCAGGCTGCAATCCAAGGGTGACAGGGCAATCAAAAATTAATAATCTATAATGCGCTTGTTGGCTAATGCCTATTAATATATCAACACAAGGGTGCAAAATTACAGAGCCCGGCATGATGAATATTTACTGGACTAAGGTCAAGTTGCGGGGTGCGGCCAACCAGGCAATTTATCTAGTGATTTCCCACTAGGTAGTCGGTCGTATTATTAATTTTACTACTAGACCGATGTCGGGTTTTTAAGAGAGGGGAGTGATCAGTCTCGCTATATATGCCTATAAATTTGTTTTATGAACTGAAAAAGTAGGAGGACATTTCCTATGCTGACCCCCTCAGGCCGTGGTGTGATCAGAGTCCCCCTCGCCCCCTACTAATCGACGCCCATGCTCTGCCTGTGTAGAACTTCCCAATCCAACATTTTGGCAAAGGAAATTTGTCATCACTCAAATGGGAATAAGTTACACAAAGTGCAGGAATCCGCCGCTAATGCCGTAGGCGATAAACATCAAGCAGGCGAGGGGAGAAAGTGCAACACAAATGTCATCATTTAAAATGTGCTTGATGGCTAAAGCCTATTAATAATATCAACGCAAGGTTGATAGAGCCCGGCAGCGGCTTACATTTTCCCGGTAGTTATAAACTTTCCGATTGGCCTTTCTGCGTATGTGCGACAAATTTAAAATCATCAATGTGCAGCGAAATAACAAAGCAATTTTTGTATAAATGCCACGCTCTGTTCGATAACTCTCCTGTGATGACCACCGTGAAGAGTTGTCTAAAATGTCATTCAAGACATTAAAATACTACGTTTATTAAATAACTACCACGGATTATGGCGCACTAACAGCAAAACATGCCTCAACACTTGTTTGCCTCGTGTTAATTTGCGATAAATAACTTTGCTGAACTTCATATGGCGAGTCTATTGTCTAGCTAGTCCTATGTAGCGGCTCGTAAGAGAGAGTAGTGTTGAGTCACGCTATATGCCTCGCATTGTTTCTGAGCTGAAAAGTGGGGGGGACAATTCCTATGCTGTCCCCCCACCCTGAAATGTGGGGGGGGGGGGGACGCGTCCCCCCGTCCCCCACCGATCGACGCCTGCCCTCAAGACCCGATCTGATGCAGTTATATGATCTCCAGACTCAGGAAGACCTGGGGAATGGAAGTCTAGGAACATAACTTAAAGTCGGAAAATACCAGCTACTGACCAACACTAAGAAAAAACAGGATCTCGACCAGTTAAACTCTCCAAAATCACACTCTGAAGAAAGGCGTATGCATGCCAAATAGGCCTACATGGGCTTGGAACTGATAGAGATTTTGACACCGGCAAACACACACACACACACACACACACACACACACACACACACACACACACACACACACACACACACACCCACGCACGCACGCACGCACGCACACACACACACACACACACGACGGCAGTGACATATGTGTATCATCGATCATTTATTAAGTTCACCTTTTCGATACTGAGTTAAAAGTTATTTATAACCGTATTGGAATAAATAAATAAATACTTGCAAACTGTTTGAACACAGTTGCGAATGGCAGGTGACAATAATGAACATTTCTACTTGGTCTACTACTTGCACGCACGCACGCACGCACGCACGCACGCACGCACGCACGCACGCACGCACACACACACACACACACACACACACACAAACAAACATACATACATACACTCACACAAGAGCGCACGCACACACATGCGCACGCATGCACTCACGCACGCACACGACGACAGTGACACGTGTGCACCATCAATCATCTATTAAGTTCACCTTTCGATACTGAGTTAACATTTATTTAAAACCACGTCAGAATTTTGAATAAATAAATAAATACTTGCAACCTAAAACTTTTTGAACACAGTTGCGAATGGCTGGTGATAATAATGAAGATTTATACTTGGTCTATGGATAGACATGTTATTTTTGGTGGGTAGGTATTCCACTAAACCATTGCAATTTAGCCTCGCAATGTTGTTATTACAATAACGTGTCTCATATACGTTTTGAAGCAAACGTGACGTTCCCACTGGATAGACCTACCGCCATGGTCAATCTGGAGTTGTCGACGTCGCAGCGAATATGTATCAAATGCACTACCTCCTCCTTCTCTTGTATGCACAAGTATATAATGCACAAGTATATAATATGGACTGCGAAATTATGAATGTCGTCATGAAAATATGTCAACACCTTCCACTGCGACGTCGTGTCGTGCTGAAGCCACGACTCAGCCCTCCCTCCTGTAGATATTTGCACCCCCACCCCCCCCCCCGCAAGATTAGGCTGGCCGTACGTGCAACTATGCCATTTCATGTTGTGGTCTGCTACTGAAAAATAAACTTGAAACTGATCAATTACGCAAACGTATGCATGGTTAATTGTTATTTTGCATGGCGACATCACGGAAAATCACTGTCTGTTTCTAACAGAAATGAAGGGGTGTCATGGTCATTATGTAAAGTGTTTTCTGGGAAACTGGTGTATGCTAATTGCACGAATTTTCTAAGGTACATTTTTCTGTGAATGCAAAATATGCTGCGAAATGTTGAAGAAATGTTGAGAAAAAACGTTTTAGTAAAGATATGTTGAGAAATCAAATATGGTCTCACACTGTCACACACTATTTATTCGAAAGCACACGCGCACACATTTGCTCGCGCACATACAAACACATACGACGCATATTCCAGAACACAGTTGCGAATGGCTGGTGATAATACTTTTATTATCAGAGTCCTCTACCTGGATATGAGTTCTGCCTTTAATACGCTGCAGCCTCACTTGTTGTTTAAGAAATTAATTTCCGAGTTTAAGCTTGAATCTGAATTGGCGTTATGGGTGCTTGATTTTTTGGTGGGGAGACCCCAACAGGTTCGAGTGAATAACACAACTTCTAGTGTGAATGTTGTTTCCACTGGCTCACCCCAAGGATGTGTCTTATCCCCTCTTTTATTCTGAAAAATCTAAATTATATTATAGATTTGTTTTGTATTTTATTATGATTAATGTTCACATACTGTTTTAATAATGATTTTATTTGTATTTTTATTTCTCTACTCTGTATTTTATGATGACGAACGCTGCAACACGAATTTCCCGGTTCGGGACAATAAAGTTTTATTGTATTGTATTGTATTGTATTGTTTTGTATTGTATTGTATTGTATTGTATTGTATTGTATTGTATTGTATTGTATTGTATTGTATTGTATTGTATTGTATTGTATTGTATTGTATTGTATTGTATTGTATTATATTGTATTGTATGCTCGTATACGTAGCCTACGTTCTCCGGGCTTAGTTTTATTGTATTTTCATGGGGAGGATAGTTTCTCGAGGCTACTTATATAATTGTAGAGTCTAAAATGTAAGAGTTTTTAAGACAACATACCCACGCACGCGCACACACAGGAAATGTAGGAAATGGCGCATGCGTAGACGGGCGCAACATATCCAGGAAGTTGTACACTGCGCAGCTGCGAATTCGCACAATTAGTGGTCACGTGATTGCGGTTTCCGCCCGACAACGAGTATACCAAGTCGAAGTGGATTCACGGCAGGTCAGTTTTCCCAATTTCTTCGCCATTTTGTTATTGCTCTACGACTTTAATGTGCTCGTTATGTATGCCCTTATTATTATATCTCTCCATTGCTGTTTCAGTAAACGGCCACAACACAGTCGAGATGTGGACGTCGATCGGTGGGGGACGTGTCCCCCTTCTTTTCAGCCGGAGGGGGACAGCACAGGGAATGTCCCCCATCTATTTAGTTCAGAAAAAAGTGCGGGCATGTAGCTGAAGTTCTAGCGTATCTATATGAATGCATATATGTCAACCCACGTTAACATATGGTTTTGAATGCATGACTGAGCAGCATCGCCATCCAAATGCGTCGACTTAAATCTGTACAGATAAGATTAATTATACAAAGTCTGGATAGTGTAGTGGTTAGCATATCAGGCTCAGGGAAGACATGGTACAGTAAGTAAGTAAAAGCTTAATTTCCTTATGGTAGCCATGTGTGATTTTCAATGGGCCATCATCACCCAACTCTCTTACATACATTATATACATACATACATACATAAATACATAAATATATACAATAAAGCTTGATATAAAATGCATAGTTTACAATAATTCTAATAAAATCATAATAGTAATAAATAACTAAGAAATATGTAATTAAATCGTAATTATAAAAAAATATGTTAACAGAACCCTGCCGAGTCGGCGAGTGCTGGAAACAACAAGACTAGGTTATAGGGGCCGAGGTTATAAACATGTACTCGGTGCTCCTGCTCAACTCCGGAAACGTTACATTCCTATCCATTTTAATCGACAGTGATGTATTTTACAATATTGTCAATGGTCAGGTAGCTCCAAATGAGGTCAGTGTCAGCAATGTCGTACTTATTGGTGGCACATTCATTCTGCAACCCCCTTCCATCTGGATTCCGTGCCAAGATTTCCAGTCAAGTGAAGACGATGGAGCAGCTTAAACGAGACAGCGTTTGACTGGGATACAATCTTCCTTCGTCTGCTTATGGCTGGACAAAAGCGACAGTTGCAGCTGGCACCCAATATGAGTGAACAAATCTATCCTAGCCAATCGTCTCGGATTGAAACAAGTCTCTGCTCCCGCTCCAGACATTGTCATAGTGGATATGCAAAAGATGCTTTATCACATTGTTTGGCCACACGGCGGAGACGCCTCTGACCTCAGTGAAAATATCAAGCGCCGTCTATCCTGTTACTGTGCTGATACAGAGCAGGTCCTAGTGTTCGATAGGTACGACGATCTGTCAGCTGAAGATCACGAAAGAATGCGACGTGCTGGTGAGGGTTCCACAGATTACAACCTGGTCGCCAACAGTCCAGTACTCAATCGGGATGCCATTCTCAAGAACAACCACAACAAGCGGGAACTCTCACGGGTGCTGTCCTTATGTAACAATGGACAGTCAAGACAATGGTGTATTCGCACACAATGAGGCTGATGTCACTATGATAGCATACATGCTACAAGCTGCAACATTTGGTAAAATGTAATCAGAATCCTCAGTGATGATACTGATGTCTTTGTGATGTTAGTACACTGGGTCTGGAAAATGCAATTGCACTGTAGTGTGCAGATGGAGCGCAGTCCCAATGTCAATACGGGTAAAATCAGTGCACTGAATACTCTTCAAGCAGGTGATTTTCATGGGTTGTACCAGGTGCTGGGTGAAGAGGATGCCACACATTCAGACCTTATGGAAACAGGTCAAAGGTTCTTCGCAGCCTTGTATGGTCAGCCACTTAGAACCACGATGAGTGCGGCACGTTACAGGATTTACTCAAGGAAGACGGAAAAGCCCATGGGCATCATGGCATTACCTCCCACAGAAGCGAACCTATATCTCCATCTGCAACCCATACACAATGAGGGACGATGCACACAAGAATGGAGACGAACAAGCAGGGTACTAATCTGACTAGCAACTTGTTGAGAGAGAGTGGTGTTTTGTTTGTTGCCCACTTAAAAATGGACATTGATGCTATTGGCTAATTGGCATAAAATAAAGATATGCATTTTATAACTATTAAGTTGTCTTTATCATAATCCTTGACCATGAAAATGTGGTTGTAGATACAACTTTTATCTCATTTTCGTGCATGCTGTCAGAGATAATGAAGAAACCAGGTTTTGCGACAATGGCGGTGGCTAATTTGCATATTCGGAATAAATATATATGCTAATGGTTCCAAATAGTGTTTATCCTAATCACTGACCCTGAAAACATAGGTATGGACACCATTTGTGTGACAATATCATGCATACTTTCAACCCTATTGAATAAACTAGATTTTTCGAGAATGGAGGCACTAATTTGCATATAAAAACATTCCCCAACTGGAATTCACCAGAGACCCCATGCGATGACAAATCCACCATAAAACCTTATACTAAAGAAAATTCATAGGTTCACAAAATGGCAAATGGATTAATATAATGTGCACGGCGCAGTAACACATGCACTGCTGCGTTTGCGACTGGCACAAATCGGAGTGCTATCTGGGTATCAAAATGCAATATTTGTGAAATATAAATATACTATTGATCATGTTTAGAATTAGAGTTTGTGTTATGTATCCAATCGGCAAATATACAGTTATATAGGCAAAATTGAGGTGGGTCCGAATTCTACATAAAAATTTATCACATGTGCCTGATTTAGTTAGCAAATGTTCAGTAAACAGTGCAGTTTTAGTACAACACAGTGTCTTTTAGTCACATTCGTGTTATACTAACTCTTCAAATTGATCGACAGCACCTCATAAGACATAATCATAAGCGACTCGTACGCTGAAACTGAGCCGCGTTTTCTCTAAAAAACGAAATCGAGCAATTCCTACGGTTAGTTGCCATCTTTGTCCTTGACTTTGACATTGTTTGTCTGAGAAACGACGTTGAGCACACTCTTGACTTGAGTTCTGTGACCACCTACATGAGAATGAGCATGGTTTGAAACATGAAAATTATTTATTATGAACACGGTCACGGAGCACCGAATACAGTGTCACGTGAGCGGCGTTGAGTGACGTCATAGACCAGAACGTGACTTGGCAACTAACGACGTCACGGAAATATTCTTGGAAACATTCGGCGTTTCGGCTCATCGGAAGTGATTTGCACAAAGTCGATAAAACAGCGTTAGTTACAATTAATGGAGCTCTGTCAATGTTGACGAAAGCGTGGTTGAAGTATCGGACGTTCATAGACATAGACTCATAGTAGCGATAGCCCATACAGAAAAGACTCGTAACGCGTACAAATTACAATATGAGGCAACAACGCGACCGACGGTGAGTAAATTGGATATATCACTTTAGTCTTTACACTTATCAGTTTAACAACATATACTACAGTTCTGATAAGAGACTTGTGCGCCCTGTATTATGTATACCGTACGCCTAGGGCTAGGCTATGTTTGAATAATTGTACGCAAGCGCGTTTTGTATGAACTCCTACAGATCTTACAGTTTATTGCAACATCGTGGCGAAATTATATAGCCAGAACTAGCTCACTGCGCATGACATTAATATAATAGAGACAGAGGCACTCCGACAATAATGTGCACACTTTATGCAGTATTTAATTGGCATTGGATATTTTGAATATGTAAATCATATAATTAAGTGCCCCTGGCCTTGATTCGGAACCAGTTTTCATTCTTAAATATTTGCTCCCTTGATCTGTAACTAACTTGTAATAGGTTAACTGTAGTGTAGCTACTGACTAATTAGTAGGGGTGTTTACTTCGTACCACCTCTCATCCAGTCTTGTTACGACAGTTCCTCTCTTCTGTCCTAGACGGAAGGGTTTCAGTTGAACGGAATCTCCTTCCTCGAACACAGGTTATACCTTTAGCTTCTGTTTAATATGCGTTATACTAGGCTATTACCTGCTCCTTGTGTAAGTGTGTTGCGGATCTCCAGCATCGCCATGAATGGGTCGGCTTGTCTTCTCTTGCACTCCTCCATCCTGTGCTTGGCAGCTTTCACACTTGACTCTGCATTACCATTTGCGTTTGCATGCCCGGGTGCACCTGTCCTGTGTTCAGTGTCCCATTTTGCGGTAAATTCGCGGAATTTGTCGGCGGTGTAGTGATGTCCATTGTTGCGGACTGTGGTAGAAGGATTTCCCCAGCGAGTGAAATTTGATTTTAAAACATGAATAATTGCGGTAGTCGTGTTGTAGAGTATGTCGGCTTCCCACAAGCCACTGAATTAGTCGATGATGAGCAAATACTGTTTGTCGTCCCAGGTGAACTGATCAGTCCACAGCTTTTCTCTAGGATATATAGATAGATAGACAGACAGACAGGCAGGCAGGCAGGCAGGCAGGCAGGCAGGCAGGCAGGCAGGCAGGCAGGCAGGCAGGCAGGCAGGCAGGCAGGCAGGCAGGCAGGCAGGCAGGCAGGCAGGCAGGCAGGCAGGCAGGCAGGCAGGCAGGCAGGCAGGCAGGCAGGCAGGCAGGCAGGCAGGCAGGCAGGCAGGCAGGCAGGCAGGCAGGCAGGCAGGCAGGCAGGCAGGCAGGCAGGCAGGCAGGCAGGCAGGCAGGCAGGCAGGCAGGCAGACAGACAGACAGTTAGATGCTAGAAGATATGTAGGTACATAGATAGATAGATGTTAGATGAAATGTTGATAAATAGATAGACAGACAGATAGATAGATAGATAGATAGATAGATAGATAGATAGATAGCCGGGGGGGGGGGGGGGGGGCGGGATGCCGGTGGTTATGATAATTCAACCCGACAAAGGTTGAGGCCGGGGGGGCGGGATGCCGGTGGTTAGGATAATTCAACCCGACAAAGGTTGAGACCGGGGGGCTGGATGTCGGTGGTTAGGATATTCAACCCGATAAAGGTTGAGGCCGTGGGGGCGGGATGCCGGTGGTTAGTGTAATTAAACCCGATAAAGGTTGAGGCCGGGGGGCGGGATGCCGGTGGTTAGGATAATTCAACCCGATAAAGGTTGAGGCCGGGGGCGGGATGCCGGTGGTTAGGATAATTCAACCCGATAAAGGTTGAGGCCGGGGGGCTGGATGTCGGTGGTTAGGATATTCAACCCGATAAAGGTTGAGGCCGTGGGGGCGGGATGCCGGTGGTTAGTGTAATTAAACCCGATAAAGGTTGAGGCCGGGGGGCGGGATGCCGGTGGTTAGGATAATTCAACCCGATAAAGGTTGAGGCCGGGGGCGGGATGCCGGTGGTTAGGATAATTCAACCCGATAAAGGTTGAGGCCGGGGGGCGGGATACCGGTGGTTAGGATAATTCAACCCGATAAAGGTTGAGGCCGGGGGGCGGGATGCCGGTGGTTAGGATAATTCAACCCGATGCAGGTTGAGGCCGGGGGGCGTGATGCCGGTGGTTAGGATAATTCAACCCGATAAAGGTTGAGGCCGGGGGGCGGGATGCCGGTGGTTAGGATAATTCAACCCGATAAAGGTTGAGGCGGGGGGGGGGGGGGCGGCATGCCGGTGGTTAGGATAATTCAACCCGACATAGGTTGAGGCCGGGGGCGGGATGTCGGTGGTTAGGATAATTTAACCCGATAAAGGTTGAGGCCGGGAGGGGCGGGATGCCGGTGGTTAGGATAATTCAACCCGATGCAGGTTGAGGCAGGGGGCGGGATGCCGGTGGTTATGATAATTCAACCCGATGCAGGTTGAGGCCGGGGGGCGTGATGCCGGTGGTTATGATAATTCAACCCGACAAAGGTTGAGGCCGGGGGGCGGGATGCCGGTGGTTAGGATAATTCAACCCGATAAAGGTTGAGGCCGGGGGCGGGATACCGGTGGTTAGGATAATTCAACCCGATAAAGGTTGAGGCCGGGGGGCGGATGCCGGTGGTTAGGATATTTCAACCCGATGCAGGTTGAGGCCGGGGGGCGTGATGCCGGTGGTTAGGATAATTCAACCCGATAAAGGTTGAGGCCGGGGGGCGGGATACGGGTGGTTAGGATAATTCAACCCGATAAAGGTTGAGGCCGGGGGGCGGGATGCCGGTGGTTAGGATAATTCAACCCGATGCAGGTTGAGGCCGGGGGGCGTGATGCCGGTGGTTAGGATAATTCAACCAGATAAAGGTTGAGGCCGGGGGGCGGGATGCCGGTAGTTAGGATAATTCAACCCGATAAAGGTTGAGGCCGGGGGGCGGGATGCCGGTGGTTAGGATAATTCAACCCGATAAAGTTTGAGGCCGGGGGGCGGGATGCCGGTGGTTAGGATAATTCAACCCGATAAAGGTTGAGGCCGGGGGGCGGGATGCCGGTGGTTAGGATAATTCAACCCGACATAGGTTGAGGCCGGGGGCGGGATGTCGGTGGTTAGGATAATTCAACCCGATAAAGGTTGAGGCCGGGAGGGGCGGGATGCCGGTGGTTAGGATAATTCAACCCGATGCAGGTTGAGGCAGGGGGCGGGATGCCGGTGGTTAGGATAATTCAACCCGATGCAGGTTGAGGCCGGGGGGCGGTATGCCGGTGGTTAGGATAATTCAACCCGATAAAGGTTGAGGCCGGGGGGCGGGATACCGGTGGTTAGGATAATTCAACCCGATAAAGGTTGAGGCCGGGGGGCGGGATGCCGGTGGTTAGGATAATTCAACCCGATGCAGGTTGAGGCCGGGGGCGTGATGCCGGTGGTTAGGATAATTCAACCCGATAAAGGTTGAGGCCGGGGGGCGGGGTGCCGGTGGTTAGGATAATTCAACCCGATAAAGGTTGAGGCCGGGGGGCGGGATGCCGGTGGTTAGGATAATTCAACCCGATAAAGGTTGAGGCGGGGGGGGGGGGGCGGGATGCCGGTGGTTAGGATAATTCAACCCGACATACGTTGAGGCCGGGGGCGGGATGTCGGTGGTTAGGATAATTCAACCCGATAAAGGTTGAGGCCGGGAGGGGCGGGATGCCGGTGGTTATGATAATTCAACCCGATGCAGGTTGAGGCAGGGGGCGGGATGCCGGTGGTTAGGATAATTCAACCCGATGCAGGTTGAGGCCGGGGGGCGTGATGCCGGTGGTTATGATAATTCAACCCGATAAAGGTTGAGGCCGGGGGGCGGGATGCCGGTGGTTAGGATAATTCAACCCGATAAAGGTTGAGGCCGGGGGCGGGATGCCGGTGGTTAGGATAATTCAACTCGATAAAGGTTGAGGCCGGGGGGGCGGGATGCCGGTGGTTAGGATAATTCAACCCGATACAGGTTGAGGCCGGGGGGGGGGGCGGGATGCCGGTGGTTATGATAATTCAACCCGACAAAGGTTGAGGCCGGGGGGCGGGATGCCGGTGGTTAGGATAATTCAACCCGATAAAGGTTGAGGCCGGGGGGCGGGATACCGGTGGTTAGGATAATTCAACCCGATAAAGGTTGAGGCCGGGGGGCGGGATACCGGTGGTTAGGATAATTCAACCCGATAAAGGTTGAGGCCGGGGGGCGGGGGGCGGGATGCCGGTGGTTAGGATAATTCAACCCGATGCAGGTTGAGGCGGGTGGGGGGCGGGATGCCGGTGGTTAGGATAATTCAACCCGACATAGGTTGAGGCCGGGGGCGGGATGTCGGTGGTTAGGATAATTCAACCCGATAAAGGTTGAGGCCGGGAGGGGCGGGATGCCGGTGGTTAGGATAATTCAACCCGATGCAGGTTGAGGCAGGGGGCGGGATGCCGGTGGTTAGGATAATTCAACCCAACAAAGGTTGAGGCCGGGGGCGGGATGCCGGTGGTTAGGATAATTCAACCCGATAAAGGTTGAGGCCCGGGGGCTGGATGTCGGTGGTTAGGATATTCAACCCGATAAACGTTGAGGCCGTGGGGGCGGGATGCCGGTGGTTTGGGTAATTCAACCCGAAAAAGGTTGAGGCCGGGGGGCGGGATGCCGGTGGTTAGGATAATTCAACCCGATAAAGATTGAGGCCGGGGGGCGGGATGCCGGTGGTTAGGATAATTCAACCCGATAAAGGTTGAGGCCGGAGGGCTGGATGTCGGTGGTTAGGATAATTCAACCAGATAAAGGTTGACGCCGTGGGGGCGGGATGCCGGTGGTTAGGTTAATTCAACCCGATAAAGGTTGAGGCCGGGGGGGGGGGGCGGGATGCCGGTGGTTAGGATAATTCAACCCGATAAAGGTTGAGGCCGGGGGGGGGCGGATGCCGGTCGTTAGGATAATTCAACTCGATAAAGGTTGAGGCCGGGGGGCGGGATGCCGGTGGTTATGATAATTCAACCCGACAAAGGTTGAGGCCGGGGGGCGGGATGCCGGTGGTTAGGATAATTCAACCCGATACCGGTTGAGGCCGGGGGGCGGGATGCCGGTGGTTAGGATAATTCAACCCGATAAAGTTTGAGGCCGGGGGGGGGGGGGCGGGATGCCGGTGGTTAGGAAAATTCAACCCGATGCAGGTTGAGGCCGGGGGGCGGGATACCGGTGGTTAGGATAATTCAACCCGACAAAGGTTGAGGCCGGGGGGCGGGATGCCGGTGGTTATGATAATTCAACCCGACAAAGGTTGAGGCCGGGGGCGGGATGCCGGTGGTTAGGATAATTCAACCCGATAAATGTTGAGGCCGGGGGCGGGATGCCGGTGGTTAGGATAATTCAACCCGATACCGGTTGAGGCCGGGGGGCGGGATGCCGGTGGTTAGGATAATTCAACCCGATACAGGTTGAGGCCGGGGGGGGGGCGGGATGCCGGTGGTTATGACAATTCAACCCGACAAAGGTTGAGGCCAGGGAGCGGGATGCCGGTGGTTAGGATAATTCAACCCGATAAAGGTTGAGGCCGGGGGGCGGGATGCCGGTGGTTATGATAATTCAACCCGACAACGGTTGAGGCCGGGGGGCGGGATGCCGGTGGTTAGGATAATTCAACCCGACAAAGGTTGAGGCAGGGGGCGGGATGCCGGTGGTTAGGATAATTCAACCCGATAAAGGTTGAGGCCCGGGGGCTGGATGTCGGTGGTTAGGATATTCAACCCGATAAAGGTTGAGGCCGTGGGGGCGGGATGCCGGTGGTTAGGGTAATTCAACCCGATAAAGGTTGAGGCCGGGGGGCGGGATGCCGGTGGTTAGGATAATTCAACCCGATAAAGATTGAGGCCGGGGGGCGGGATGCCGGTGGTTAGGATAATTCAACCCGATAAAGGTTGAGGCCGGGGGGCTGGATGTCGGTGGTTAGGATAATTCAACCAGATAAAGGTTGAGGCCGTGGGGGCGGGATGCCGGTGGTTAGGATAATTCAACCCGATGCAGGTTGAGGCCGGGGGGCGGTATGCCGGTGGTTAGGATAATTCAACCCGATAAAGGTTGAGGCCGGGGGCGGGATACAGGTGGTTAGGATAATTCAACCCGATAAAGGTTGAGGCCGGGGGGCGGGATGCCGGTGGTTAGGATAATTCAACCCGATGCAGGTTGAGGCCGGGGGGCGTGATGCCGGTGGTTAGGATAATTCAACCCGATAAAGGTTGAGGCCGGGGGGCGGGATGCCGGTGGTTAGGATAATTCAACCCGATAAAGTTTGAGGCCGGGGGGCGGAATGCCGGTGGTTAGGGTAATTCAACCCGATAAAGGTTGAGGCCGGGGGGCGGGATGCCGGTGGTTAGGGTAATTCAACCCGACATAGGTTGAGGCCGGGGTCGGGATGTCGGTGGTTAGGATAATTCAACCCGATAAAGGTTGAGGCCGGGAGGGGCGGGATGCCGGTGGTTAGGATAATACAACCCGATGCGGGTTGAGGCAGGGGGGGCGGGATGCCGGTGGTTAGGATAATTGAACCCGATGCAGGTTGAGGCAGGGGGGTGGGTGGGATGCCGGTGGTTATGATAATTCAACCCGACAAAGGTTGAGGCCGGGGGGCGGGATGCCGGTGGTTAGGATAATTCAACCCGATAAAGGTTGAGGCCGGGGGGCTGGATGTCGGTGGTTAGGATAATTCAACCCGACAAAGGTTGAGATTGGGGGTCGACTTATTTAATAAGTTGATTTAATCTGAGCCCAGTTTGTCGAGGCCGGGGTGGCAAAGCCAAAGCGGAATCCGGCTATTTCTCATGAAGCATTAATCATGATTACTATTGTACAAGCTCCCAGTGACAAATCCGCCACACAAGACAGCTTTGGGTCGGTGGACGTAACCAAGCCATCGCAGGCGCAATGGTGTGCACATGCTGGTGCATGAAGCACGTTCCAAGACCTCTATGTTTGTGACCTTGTCCTGTCAGGATATGCCAAGGACGCGTTTAAGACAACGAAGGTGAAAACTACCCAGTCTCTTCCCTTGTCTTATGTTATCCGGGCCTTTACCTGTAGACATTAATAATTCGAAAATGTTAAAGAAAATAGCCAGGAGGTTTATAATTGCTATCTACAGGCATTAACGAAAGACATAAAATATAATTATATTATATTGTTAGGAATTCGCTAATGATTTATATCATGTTGGTATATAATATGTAGCTTTAATTTACAAAGTCATTTGCCTGAAGTTACTACACTGTGTGTATTTTATTACCTTTATGTATGTTATTATATATGTTTGTATACGTCCGGGCCGGCACTGTCGATCCTGCACAGCAACAACAATGGCTCAACGACGCTCTCTCGTCTCACACACTCAACGTACGTGGACTCTCGTCAGGGATGAAACAAGGCCCGCTAAGTGAATATCTCGGCCCGTTGCATGTCGACATTTGTCTGCAGGATATGAAATCACCCGGTGGATTTGACGCACGGTCAGGCCACTATCGTCTCCACGGCCTGCAGTCACTGTCACGACACTACGGTCTCGCCTTCGCCGTCGCTACGCATTCGGAAGAACGTATTGTGCGCTGTTGGTCACTGTGTCACAGAATCGCAGTAACTCAACTGCACTTAACCAGTGCATTAGTTAACGACAATACTGTTTCATGTTTACAAAAAGATTTAATTATTTCCCCAAAAGTTTCTCTGAGAGTTTTATTGACCTTTATTTATAACATATAAGCTTGTTTTGTAGTTTGACCTCAGTTCAGGCAGCACACATACGAACTAACGACGACTTCCAAAACGAAAGGTATTTAATGAACGTCTATGGCAATGACCATCGTAATGTCGGTAGACCTGTGTTTTAGTCTCTCGTGAAGACCTTGAATACAAACATAAACGACAAAAATATCAATTACTATCATTTTTTCCCTATGGCTCATGCGCAAAAACCACATCCGGTCGTGCCTCGTTCTTGTGTAATTGCAATTGTTCCAGACTAGGGCTTGTTCTTGAGACACGGGCACACAAGGACGGAGTCAATGATGTGCATGACGCCGTTCGTTGTCTCCATGTCTTGACGGATGATCTTTGCCTTCCCGTCAATGGTTACAGGTTCCTCTGCAGTATCCTTCGCAGACTCGTCCACTCCCGGGCGTTTGTCTTGTACCGGTAGCGCAGGTCAGACCGAATGCCCGACATGTAGACGGGACGCACGTTTTGGCTCACCACATAGGTTAAGGCGACAGGGCGTGTTTCGACCAATGAGTAACGACCATGTGTCCACGTGGATCGCCTCTGTTTACACGGTACACGTGATAATGTTTCTACGTGGTTCTGCTAGTGTTTACATTGTGCACGTGGTAAACATAAGTATCGGTAACTATTTTGCTAAACCTAGACGTAGTTGTTTCGAATTCTGTGCTTTCAGTCTGCATGTAATGTTTAAGCTATATAAGAAAAAGTACGTGTCACTTGGTAAGTCATGAGTTTTGTTTGTATTTCAAATGAATGATAAGTGTAAATAAATAATGGAAAGTAATACAGCAATTACTAATACGAAAATAAAGCTAGTACATATTAATATAATTGATGTTATTCAACAAACAAAAAAGTATACATGGAGAATTCTTAAGTAATACATCAACTTGAATCTAGAGACAGGAAATAATTGTTCTCATAATTACGTATTTCCCCACATTTCACAACAATAATTACGATAAAACAGTACAGAGTATATAATGCATCACTATATCTAACAGGTGCTTGGCTATTCATAATGGACACATTCTTAGCAATTTTATTTGTGTTTTTTTAATGTGGTTATTCCCATCTAACTGACAGTCTATGTAAGCACCAGCAAATTGTGTAGTCTAAAAAACTTTGAATATTATTACAATACTATACAATAAAACGTTATTATCCCATTTATAGGGGAAATTCGTTATTTTCATGGATGCTAATAGTAAGATTATTTACTGTCATTTTCCTTCTTATAACTTATTAGTGCGTTTTAGGAATATTTAAAGACAATTTATTTGTATTAAACTATGTACTCAACTCAATTTCCCGCTGGCTTAACACGTGACGTTCGTGGAAACAGGCTTAGCACAACAGTTACAATGTCAACACTAGCAGAACCACGTGGAAACATTATCACGTGTACCGTGTAAACAGAGGCTATCCACGTGGACACATGGATGTTACTCATTGGTCGAAAAACGCCCTGTCGCCTTAACCTATGTGGTGAACCAAAACGTGCAGACAGGACGCTTGAGGATATGGTAGTTTAGAAACTGCAATGAAGGCTACGCCGAAGTTAGCCCAACAAATGGTACTTTGCAGTTTAGGCCCGCGCCTCTGAAAGTAATAACACGAAGTAAAATGTTAGGCCTACATAGGGGAGACCGGGGCTAGTTGTAACAAAAACAACATATTTCAGGATTGCGGGAGCGTTTCGTAACCGATCGAAACCTTTGTTATGCCAAAAGGTCCTCACATATCTCCCGCAGTTAATTGGAAATAATTAATTGTCTGGGATATTTCACATTTACAGTATGATGTATTATATGAGGTCCTAAAGTGTTACAACTTACCCCGATACGGGGCAAGTTGTAACAGAGTACGGGGTAAGTTGTAACACGTATGTTTTACCATTGGGGTAAGTTGTAACACAACATAAAATTACACAATTGATGCTACTGCTTTCTGTAAGCTATATACATTATTTGAGACTTAATAATAACGATGTATCATTGTATATATGGTAACCTGGGGCAAAACGGCCCCTGGGGGTAATACGCCCCCCCCCCCGTCTTTTCTGCCAAACGAGTGAACACAAACTAACGTTGAATAGTGGAACATGATACTGCTACCTAGCGAATACTTTTAGCGACTGCAAGGCTAAACGCTACCAAAAGTAAGTTCACAAACCTTTTGTAAAGGTTTGCATACCCTGTGATCTAATAATCACACTAATCACTAAACATGTTCACCGTGTGATGATAAGCCAGCGACTGGTACTAGTGCACTCGCATCTATACACGTTTTCAATGACTTTCATCGAAATGGGAGCGATATTAAAAGATTACATGTGAAGGTGAAAAAGACAGCACTGGTATATATGGGGTAAGACGGCCCTGTTAGAACGGGGCAAAACGGTCCCGGGAGCCGTCTTGCCCCGCCATGCAGTACGAATATGGTATGTAAACGCAATATAGCTGTGATGTATTTATAGCATACACAATATTTTTTTTTTTAAAGTGAAAGAAAGTCGACGAAA
>OZ024861.1:35971823-35974323 GCA_964017155.1 Oasisia sp. SBJ-2009 | reverse complement strand
TGCATGATTGTTGGAAAGTGTCCGTTATACCAAGACCCAAAGTGGAGGCTTGGTGACAAATGTATATGTAATGAAGAATCGCTTAATATACTTGGTAACGTGTTTAATCAGGGTGGTAACAATGCCAGCCATGTCACCAACAGACTAACAAAATGCAGACAGTAATTTTATGGGCTTGGTAATGCCGGTATGTTATACCCAGGAGCCACTCCTGGTGTTCAAGCGTATCTTTATAAATGTATATGTCAACCAACGTTAACATACGGTTTAGAGTGTATGGGCAGCACCGCCATCCAAATGCGTCGACTTGAATCTGCACAGGGTAAATTAATTAAACAAAGTCTTGGATAAAGCAAACTATCCCACAACACAGCCTTACTTAAAGCACTAAATATTGAAAAGATCGAAGATATTGTAAATAGAAATGTTTTATCCTTGTATAGTAGAATATTTAAAGTGGAAAGTCCAGCGCGTCGACTGATGCAGCACTTACTGTCTCGTTTTATATGTTATGGTGAAACGGTACCTGGAACCCTGTTGGATAGAGTAGTATCTATGGGCGAGTCACCCAGTAAACAAGCCTTTAATTATCAACATGTACCCCAAAGTAGTGCGACAAATGATGGTCTTGTTGACTCGATAAGACACCTTTTATTTACTGATAATTTTAACAGGCCATATTCACATGAACATCTTTTAGTTCATCTCTTAACCACTGCACTCTAATATATTACGCGTCTCTTTATTTTAACTGATATACACAATATACACTGAATTTTATATATTATACCATGCCACTGTATGTATTGTTGTAATTTATTTTATTTTATCAGGTTTTTATTCTCCACCGTGTGTCTTTTATATGTGATTGCACGTATGAATATGTATGTAATGTTTCTTCTCCGGCAACGGAGGCTGAATAAATAATATAAACCTCCGACTACCCAGTGGAAAATTACTAGATAAATTGCTTGGTTGGCCGCAACTTGATCGTAGTCCAGCAAATATTCATCATGGCGGGCACTGTCATTTTGCATCCTTGGGTTGATATATTAATAGGCACTAGCCATCAAACACATTATAGATTATTAATTTTGTTTGCCCTGTCACCCCTTGGATTGCAGCCTGGTCACCCTTGTGGATACTAATATCGCCTACGGCGGAACCAGCGGATTCCTGCACTTTGTGTAATTTGATCCCATTTGAGTGATGAACAATTTCTTTGCCAAATGATGGGATTGGGAAGTCCTACACAGGCACCCGTGTAACCTCTGCATCTTGTCACCACGGACTTATATACACATAAGTCCTTGTTGTAACTCTGTGATTCAGGCAAGATGTTATGGGTCCAAAGTCTACCCTCCAAAGTTTCAGTGATTGGGGTGAGTCACGGCCCCTCTTCAAATATAATGTAGCCAACATAACTATTTTAAATAGCATAACAAGAGGGCATTTGTTTATTTTAGAATTAGTACCAGACCAACAATGAATTATGTTATATATTTACTAAAACAGTTATATGTATTTCAGGTCATATATATATATATATATATATATATATATATATATATATATATATATATATATATATATATATATATATATATATATATATATATATATATATATATTATATTCGAACATACAAAATACATACATATATGTATATATAAATTGGTCCCCCGTCCCCCCCCCACTTTTAAAACCGGATCGACGCCCCTGGCTACAACTATATTGAAACGATTTAGTAGTAAGTGTATCGATAACGAGCAGCTATAGACAGCGAGTAAGAAAACGACAAAAGAAGTGAGAAAACTGACCTGCAGCGGATCCATTTCGCCTTACGTTACATCTTACATACATTTTACGCCCTTCTCGTTGTCTCGTTGTTGGGCGGAAACCGCAATCACGTGACCACTAATTGTGAGAATCCGCAGTTGCGCAATGCGCAACTTCCTGGCAAATCAGTGACCGTTTGCGCCTGCGCCTATTCTTATATTTCCTGTGCGTGGATGTTCGCGGATGCGTTCGCGTATTTCTCTGTGTATTCGTGTTATTTTAAAACATTATACTTTTACCCTTGAAAGTGGACTTTTTGGACACTATCCGCCAGAGAAAATATAGAAAACAAACTGAGAGTGTACTTGTTTTTATGAGAGAGTGCGCGTGAATGTGCGCGCCCGCAAGTGTGTACGTGTGGCAAAACGGCCCCTGGGGGTAATACGGCCCCCCGTCTTTTCTGCCAAACGAGTGAACACAAACTAACGTTGAATAGTGGAACATGATGCTGCTATATAGTAAATACTCATAGCGACCGCAAGGCCAAACGCTACCAAAACTAAGTTCACAAACCTTTTTTAAAGTTTTGCACACCCTGTGATCTAATAATCACTCCTTTGTAAAATCGATGTTAATATGTCCACCGTGTGATGATTAGCCAGCGACCGGTACTAATGCACTCGCATCTATACACGTTTTCAATTACTTTCATCGAAATGGG
>OZ024861.1:35909323-35956823 GCA_964017155.1 Oasisia sp. SBJ-2009 | reverse complement strand
CTCGGGGCCGTTTTACCCCAGGCGAGGAGCCGTTTTACCCCAGGCATGGGGCAAAACGGTTTTATTGGAGCACATTTTAAACTTGTTATAGCTTACGTTTTGGTAATTAAATCGTTCAGAGACATATGTCATACACAAAGTATATATACATCAACAATATTACTGCACAATTATGCATCGACAAGTTATGGATACAAACATAAATAACTTTTCCCTTAGGGGGGCCGGGTTGCCCCAGGTTACCCTATGGTATATTCCGTATTGGAGTTCAGCTTTTAAACACAGTCTCTGACCAAACAAAACATAGTTTTATTACCAGAAATTGCAATAACAATCATTTCGATTACAAACATGGGATGGTTATTTATTATTGCCAAAACACAGTAGGCCCAGTAATTCGTCGCATGTTTTAACTAAGTATCTGATGTAACGTATAATGTGAATGCAATGGGCAATTAAGCACACTCATTAGGTATTCCTTTCCACAATAAAATTAAAAAGAAAGATGAAAATCGAAATTAAAAACAAGACTAGTATGACATATATCATCAGATCGGCAACGACAGGAATCTGACGAATATGGCCTACTCGCTGCAAGAGTCGCACAAGTGACACAGATATGTGTTGTCGCCTGTGGTGCATTCAGTATGTGCCCATCTGAGGCACATCTGACACTGGATCCACTGTTCATGCGACCTGCTGTCGGCGTAATTCTCGTCACATACTAAGCAGAACCATTCCACTGATTTTGTTTTCTTGACGAGAGCTTTGGCTTTGCCTTTCGTGAGTGGCAGTTTTCGCTTACTACTGCATCCTGTAGCTCGCGCTGCTCTAGCGGCCTGTCTGTTTTCGAGCATTTTCCGGACTGGGGTATCGGTGGCGATCATCGTTTCCCCTCTCATGCGTTCTCGGCCGTCAGTCTTTCGGCGTGTCGACGGATTCATGTGATAATACACGTGACATGCTCAAATCTATTGATGAATGTACTGCTACCTTCTTGGTGAATTTGCATTAGCAGTTTTATCTGTAGGCTCTCTGTGTTACAACTTGCCCCCACCCGTCTTTTTCATAAAACACGATATTGCATAAAATATTCTTCAAATCCTGTTTAAAGGTGTATGTCAGAGTTGCAATAATATACTCGTAAATACATCCATCAATGAAAAAGCAGAACATATGAATTATGGATACACATACACTTAACTTGAAAATATCCGAATAGTACGTGTTTTCTTTAAAAACGGCATAAATTAATGGCGTGTCGACGGATTCATGTGATATTACACATGACATGCTCAAATCTATTGATGAACATGCTGTCTTCTTGCAGAATAATTTGCATTAGTAGTTTTGTCTGCAAGCCCTCTGTTACAACTTACCCCTGTTACAACTAGCCCCGGTCTCCCCTACGGGTATTTGCGCTGTTCTCACGGCTTAATTGACTCGGCTAACTCCCACACTTCACGTAGGGACCCGTTAGAGTTAGTTTTGCATGGCAAACAGCATTGGTTTGCGTAGTCTCGCTTAACCGACATATAGTCTGGCCTTTCAAATTCGGCCTAAGAACCAATCAGCTTCTGCATGTACCCTATTGTGGCGTAAGGCCGCCCTGGTGGCAACATCGGCAGAGCATAGAATACCAGGCGGATTTGAGGAGCTAAAAAGTGCTACCATGCACCCCACGTAGCCTGGGTAATGGCGGCTATAAGGGAGGGAGATATGTAGCTGCTCAGCCAATGAAATCATTGACGAGGAGTATAGTCGGCCTCCGATATGTGATTTCAGCCATACGTTCTCCGTATTAGGCATGCAATGTTTGCGATATAGATGCATATATTCGAATATCTATCAACAAAATCGTTTAGCTGCTCGTGCGATTGGGCGGACGGGTTGTTATATTGGGATTCCAATAAATTGTTTATCCGTGTTCAGATTGGGGCGGATATTTGTACTGTTCTCACGGCTAGTTCGACTCCGCTATCCATACACTTCGCGTAGGGGATCCGCTACGACTAGTTTTGCACGGCAAGCAGCCCTGGCTTGCTCACCTTCTTGAGTTCCGCATTCCGAGCCGTGAGTGTGTCTAGGAAGGACTTCGGGAGCGTCTGCATGGAGGCGTTGGTCGGCGCAGACACCGTGTACTCGCCGTCCACCGCCAGCAGCAGACGCTCGAGGCCCGCTCGGAACAATGCTCGTTATTTGAAAGATCGGCCTACGTATTATCACTGCTGAATATACATATGTGGCGATTTAGAAGCGAAGAATGTTGTTTCTATAATTATTAAAGACAAAAATACGTATTACACAGTTACTAATTGTACGCATATATTTGATGCATATCTTGGTGTGCAATGTGCTAATAAAAACTTTAAATATCTAGCACCCGATGCGACGTTGGACACGCAGACGTTGGACGACGCAGACGGTGGTCAGCGAAGAGTTAGCCAGGGAGGCAGCGCGGGCAAAGCGATAACAAAGCGAGGCGGCGGCAGCCTGGGCGAAAGGCAACAACGCCGAGCGGCGGCGACACGCTAGAATAATCGTGATGTACATTGTACAAGTACTGAACTGTGTGCGTCGTACTGTGTACAGAACTGTATGCGTCGTACAGTGTACTGAACTGTGTGCGTCGTACTGTGTACAGAACTGTGTGCGTCGTACAGTATACTGAACTGTGTGCGTCGTACTGTGTTCAGAACTGTGTGCGTCGTACTGTGTACTGAACTGTGTGCGTCGTCCTGTATGCCGAACTGTGTGCGTCGTACAGGGTACTGAACTGTGTGCGTCGTACAGTGTACTGAACTGTGTGCGTCGTACTGCATGCTGAACTGTGCGTCGTACATTGTATTGAACTGTGTGCGTCGTACTGTATGCTGAACTGTGCGTCGTACAGTGTATTGTGCTGTGTGCGTCGTACGGTGTTCTGAACTGTGTGCGTCGTACTGTATGCTGAACTGTGTGCGTCGTACAGTGTACTGAACTGTGTGCGTCGTACACTGAGCTGTATGTTGGACGACAAAATGTGGGTTAAGGACCCATAGGCGCTTGAAGGGAGTTCGCCAAAGATCGTATGGGACATCATGTGTTTGTGACGCTACTGAATGATTTTTACGTTGTATTAAATCGTGATATAATACTAATGTTTTTTGTTTTGAGATCGATAATGTTTGGATAGACCATCTCGGCTTCTCTGAGAAGCATTCAGCCACGCAGCAATTTTGCGAAGACTGCTCGTACACAAATATACATCACTGTCAGGTACTCATTCAAGCAGCTGAGTGAACTGGAGCAATGTAGAGTGAACAAAATTGCCCATGGTTTCATACGGCAGCACAGGTTTCGTACCCGGGTCCTCTTAGGCGAGAGTCCGGTGCTCTACCCCTGTGAACCACTGCATTACTACTTTATTAATACTAGCAACCTTTGTTTATGGCCAATATTAAAGAAAAACCTACAACATAGTCAAAATTATTCATTATTAGGCCATTCAAATTATGTGTAATCATTATTTCTTACAGTCGTCTAATTGTGCCTCCATCAGATAGGCCTGCCGCCGTGGACATCGTGTAGTTGTCGACGTCGCAGTGAACAGGTATCAAATGCACTACCCCATCTTGTTAACCGATATAAATATCTGACAACCGCGAAATTATGAACGTCGCCGCGGAAATATGTCAACACCTCCCATTACAATTAATGTCGTGTCGTGCTGACGCCACGGCTCAACCCTCCCATGTGTAGATTTATGCACAGCGCAAGAGCTCACTGCCCTTGTGTGCAAATGTGATGTTTGCTTTGGTGGTTTGCTGTTGAAATATAAACTTTAAATCGATTATATATACGCAAATATATATGCATAACGTATTGCTTCAACTAATCGTAAAGACAATTCGAAATGTATAAGATTATATATCAATCAAAATATTTATTACCGAATTAGCTATTTAATTACAGTGTATGTTAATTACGTTTTAAAATGGTAGAAAATTAAATTGCTGGCAGTTCTTACTTTAATCGATCCGATCGACGAGACGTTTGACGCGCAGACACATGCAGCACTTCAATATGGCCTAAGATCTTTCGAGTGGCGATTTCGATGTTTCTCTTCAAGTGTAATTGTGATGTTTGACGAAGAAGGCGCCAACTCGGATTAGTTAAGATATATCGGTCATCGTGAAGCCAGTGAATACCCTAGCGCGAATTGTTTCCCGCATCGGCATAGCTGTTTCAACGTTAATCCCGACCACTGCTAAATGAGCCATGCAGTATTTACAATTGTCAGGCGAGAATAAGATCGAGAATGTGGTAGTCTTTCGTAGCTGGCTTGCGACAAGGCCCGCTAACTGTTGGCGGCATGTCACAGCGGAATTACTTCACCCGGACAGATCACGACATCGGCAGCGCGGTGCACACGCATGCACGCACGCACGCACACATGCACGCACACGTACACACACTCACATACACACACACGTACGTACACTCACATACACGCGTTCGCACACACACACACACACACACGCACGCACGCACGCGCGCGCGCGCGTACGATACGTACACACCCGCGCGCACCGACATATACACACAAAAACATACACACACACGATGGCAGTGACATGTCGTCTGCGCGATAGATAATCTATTAATATTAATTAAATATATTAATTAACTTTGTAATAGACACAGGGTCTGTGTGTGTGGGAAAATAAAACAACCTATACATACAAAATTTAAAGCTTGATGTATGAAAATAAAAAAGAAGAGATTTTCGTTGTCTATTTCATGTAGCAACACATATATAATGTATACAAACGGCGCAATAGTAGTGATCTTATTAGTATTATTATTATAGCAGAGAAGATGTTTTAATCTGGGGAAAAACGTACATAAGAAATGCATAGGGAACGTAGTATGTAAACTCGCACGCCATCGCCATCTGGTGATTAATCAGTCGAGTTTTAAATAATACGACAGACGGCAGCACCACTGTTGCAAAACAAAATGTCGCAAAATTGCTAACATCACATTTGTCGGATTATGATAATATTGTTATGCAGCTATTAAGTACATATATACATTGCTCATCCTGATGTAGTCAATATTCATGAAAATACACCTAAATCCGATATAAGGCAAGTCGTAAAACAGCACACATCAACATTCAGCCCCACTTCCACTCGGAGGCCGCTTGCAAGAAAAGCAAGCGCCAAACTGAGTGATGGACTACGAATTTAAGGTTAGATTGACCAACGAACGGCAAAAGGTTGAAGATTTGTTTGATTACGAAGGATGCAAAGTTGGAAGAGGGACATACGGTCATGTTTACAAGGCTAACCCTAAGAAGAAAGAAAACAGGTAGAGAAATTAAACGTCACTCACTGTCAGTGACAGTGTCAGTCACTCAGCTAAGGCCTAGTCTAGTCTAGTGGCAATAGTTCTAGTTGTTTCCAGCACTCGGCAACGTTCTTTTAACTGACTAGGCTGTATATGTTGTGGTTACAACGTATGATCTTATGAGGTCTCATTTAACTAGTCAGCCTTTTTCAGAACATCACGCCAAGCCGACCTTTCTATGCTGGCACTGACTGAGGATGGTCACGGCCAGGGACAGGGTGCTTGTCGTCCTCAGTGGTTCTTTTACGTCCCAAATTGAGACGGGACCGACATTAACGTGATTCTTCGATTAATTCTCATTAACTTAGTCAGTCAAAAAAGTCAAAAAACTCAAATTTTTAATCAGTCTTTCTTCTTCTTTATAAGTGCGCAATTCCAATATGAATGTGAAGTTTGTTATTTAACAACACCCTTGAATTTCTTGTACAAATTTGTTGTGAAAATTAATTTGCCAGCCCTTTGGCTTTTGTCACGTTTGGTTTGGACAGTGAGTTTGGCTTTGCCTTTGAGTCTGGCTTTCTTTTGATATACAACAGGAACACTATCAACACTGGTTCACAGTAACAACATGGGTGTGATGTAGGTAAACCAAATTCTTCTGCCAAGTGAAGGTGGTAATAAAAATGATTAAAAACTGGTTAAACAGTGCTACAGCCTACACCAATGTGCAGTTTTATCCAGAAGTGCATGTAGACATGCTAGCTAAACAATAAAGCTACATTCAAACTTAAAATTGTAAATGCTTAAATTTCCAGAGTATCCAACCTTCCCTTGAACTGAAATTTATCATAGCCATTCGTAGTTTGTCAGTGGAAATGTAGATATGCACTTAGTCAGCTGGTTGAAGGCAGAAATTAGTTGTAAAGGAATGTTTACAACATGAATCTTAATTATATAGGATAACACACATTGGAACTTACAACTTGGCTCACCCAAGAATATTGTGACAAACTCAAGACATGGAAAACTTGAGACATGGAACTCAATGAGATATGCCTCATGAATTGTATTCCATGCCTCATTGCTCCACTTTTCATTGTATTCCATTTCTCAGTATAGACTATACAACTGTATCTCATTTTGCACCACATGTCACAGTGTCTAACTGTGCTCCATGTCCAATTATGTTTCAAGTCCGATTGTGTTTCTTGTCTTGTTGTGTTCTGTGCCTCGTTGTGTTCTATGTTTTAGTGTGCTCCATGTCTCACTGTGCTGCTCAATGTCCTTGTTTCAGTCCGGAAGGCTATGAGTATGCCTTGAAGCAGATTGAGGGAACTGGCATCTCCATGTCAGCATGCCGGGAAATAGCTGTAAATATACATTTACCAGTACTTAGTGATGTTTTTATCAATGGATTATTACGTTGTCTACTATTTTGTTGTTATTGTTTGTAACTGAAACCAGATCCAGCCTTCTCAAGTATCAGTTGCTTAACTAATACAAGGTTACAGCTGTTATTATAAATAATCAGGCAGTCAGAATGTATATTATCAGAACAAGGCTCTGCATCTAAAGTTATGTTGAGTTGTAAACATGGAATAGCAAAATGTTAACTTTACATTAAACATTAAGTGCTAGTGGTTTGATTATCAGGTTAATTCCTGCTCTTGTTCCAGTGTGTGAAACAGGTTTAAAATGCAAATTGATGCTAATCATTTGGATAGGCATTCCATACATTATCTCTAAAGTTGTGCTTTGTGAACTTATAACACCATTATGTATTACTGGATCTAGTGGATGCATGAGAACTAGTTGCCACTGCTTCAGTTTATAAATATTTCTCTAGTGTTCACATGCCATTTATTTAGGACATGTTATCTGTGCCTTCAGTTGCTGAGAGAGCTGAAACATCCTAACGTCATCTGCCTGCACAAAGTGTTCCTGTCTCACGCAGACAGGAAGGTCTGGCTTCTCTTTGAGTTTGCTGCACACGACCTCTGGGTAAGTGGTGGACTGGTGCTCACATCGCTCTTTGTGTCACCCATGTGTGTGTATATATTATATATATACATACATATGTGTATATATATATATATATATATATATATATATATAATATATATATATGTACGTGTGGGTGTGTGTCACAATAACATCATCTGCATCATGTTCCAGTTGACTATGTTCATTTGCTGCCTTGGACCGTTGGCTGCTGATCAACCAATCATTGATGTAGATAAAAAAATCACTTCCATATTTTTGATACATGCATGCTCAGTGCAGAGTGTCATTCTCCTGCCTTAGAGATTTCAGTCGTGACTGGTGACCCACTCACCAGATGGAGCCAGTGATGACATGTGGTTTGTTGTGTGGATGATCAAGCTATAAAATGGATACCAATCATGTGCAACATTTGAACATTCCATCATGTATTTGGCTGAAATTCTGGCCCCAAACATTTTTCTTTATGACAGAAATATTAGGCAAATTTATTATAAGTGACAATTGTATGTTGGAATGATGGATTAAGCAGATGGCATGCGATGCATATATATTGTAGTTACAGCATTGTTGGTAAGGCCTAGGTCATGCACATTATTTTTATTGTGATGTGGGCCAACAATGACATTTTGGGTAAATGATGTTATGGTTTTCCAAGAAGGCTGGCAGTATAGTTCAGTGGGTGAACTTGACTATTTGTAGCATATAATCAAATTCCACCGATCGGCAAAAGCGAACAAGAAGGTGGTGAATGTGCCCAAGAACATGGTGAAGTCTCTGCTTTATCAGATCCTCGATGGCATCCACTATCTACATTCCAACTGGGTGCTACACAGAGATCTAGTAAGTTCACTATCTACATTCTAACTGGGTGCTACACAGAGATCTAGTAAGTTCACCATCTACATTCCAACTAGGTGCTATGCTGTCTACATTCCAACTGGGTGCTACACAGAGATCTAGTAAGTTCACTATCTACATTCCAACTGGGTGCTACACAGAGATCTAGTAAGTTCACCATCTACATTCCAACTAGGTGCTATGCTGTCTACATTCCAACTGGGTGCTACACAGAGATCTAGGAAGTTCACTATCTACATTCCAACTGGGTGCTACACAGAGATCTAGTTAGTTCACTATTTATTTCCAACAGAGATCTAGTCAGTCCACAACGTACATTTCAACTGAGTTATTTTGTGTTTATGTATCTATTTTATTATGATGCTGTAAAATAATTCAATATTTTCAATTTAACGTAGCATGTGTTTAACATGTCGTAGTCATATATGCAAATGTTTGGGGTGACCAAACATTATCAAATTTATCATACTCACTGAATGTGTATTGTTAAAAAAGAAAACCAAACAGGTTTGCACATCTTAATAATAATTTTTATATAAAGATACAATTGAATATGAACAAAACTCAGTAACCATTTGATCACATTACAGGGATGTACAGAAATACCTTGAGTGTTAGTAGAAATTAACATGACCTGATTGTATTTGAGGTGACCATGCAAGTGATTTATGAATGAACCAATATTAGACTACCATGTAATCATACAATTTTGATGTGAAGTCAAAGGTTAACGATCTATTAACAGTTTGTGAAAATATCACAAGTCCTCGTATATAATTGTCAGACACTGAATGTCTGGGCATTGTGTCTTTGGATGTGTGAATGAAAGACTGACCGAGTGTTTTATCACCAACAGAAGCCGGCCAATATCCTGGTAATGGGGGAGGGCCCAGAACGAGGCCGAGCAAAAATAGGTGAGTTTTGAGTCAGTTTGTGCTGCTGTGTAGAACACTGAGTAAATTTGGTAACTACGTATTCGTTCAGTCCACTCCACTGCACAAAAATCTGGATATAGATATAGATTGATATTTGTGTATGAATAGTCTTTTAGCATTAATTGCAGCATTGCTGAATGTTTCCCAGAGAAGTCAAGGTGCTGTGTCATTGAGCAGGTCTGCCTGGGAGAAAATATAGTCTTCTCTGCTCCTATTATTGATAACAATTAAATTTAAAAATTCTTTCACGTTAATATTATGAGAAACTTTCTGTCAAGAATTATTAATATTTTAGTTGTTTTACAGAAGGGTTTATTTTTATTGTTGCAATAAATATTCAGTGTATTATGATGTTACAGTGTGTCGTAAAAGGGGACATTTTATATTTTAGTGACCAAAATGTTTAAAAATTCATGGAATGGTTTATGATACTAAAAAAATTGATTTACGAATGTGATGTTATTTAAATATGATTATTAATTATTCTGTTCTCCTCTGCAGCTGACATGGGTTTTGCAAGATTATTTAACTCCCCGCTGAAACCTCTGGCTGACCTTGACCCAGTTGTGGTGACCTTCTGGTACAGGGCGCCTGAACTTCTTCTTGGAGCAAGACATTACACAAAGGCTATAGGTAAGTGGAAGCTTACAGGGTGCTAGTAATGTTGTATTTGTTATGATATAATTCCTGGAATACAGGTGCATTTTCTTTTTTGAAAACCTCTGGAATTTTGTTGAAATATGTTGTCAGTGATACATGTTTTCAAAAATATAATATAAATCAAAATAATGAATATATATGCATTCAATTTAACGAGTAAATATTTATGTTAAAATGACTGGTATAATGGTTACATTATATTATTTCTGTATTCTTATTTATGAACAGCCTGCCACGAATGAATGATCTTGAAAATGATGTCTTATGTTATCTAGGAAATAAGGCTTCAGTGGATTTGATTTGTATTATTTTGGGGTGGTGTCACAAATATATGTTAGGTATTGATGAAATTGCATTTGTGATGAACCTGATTCATATACAGTCTACAGTATAATGGTGTATTTGCCTCGGAAATGTTTTAATTTAAAACTATGTTTATTGTTATTTTATCACCAGAATACAGAAACACACATTTACACTTGGCTCTTGTTGTAGACATTTGGGCGATTGGTTGTATATTTGCGGAACTGTTGACGTCAGAGCCAATATTCCACTGCCGACAAGAGGATATCAAGACAAGTAACCCATATCACCACGAGCAGCTCGATAGGATCTTCACTGTGATGGGCTTCCCTCAAGGTTGTGTTTACATGTGATGGGCTTCCCTCAAGGTTGTGTTTACATGTGATGGGCTTCCCTCAAGGTTGTGTTTACATGTGATGGGCTTCCCTTGAGGTTGTGTTTACATGTGATGGGCTTCCCTCAAGGTTGTGTTTACATGTGATGGGCTTCCGTCAAGGTTGTGTTTACATGTGATGGGCTTCCCTTGAGGTTGTGTTTACATGTGATGGGCTTCCCTCAAGGTTGTGTTTATGTGATGGGCTTCCCTCAAGATTGTGTTTATGTGATGGGCTTCCCTCAAGGTTGTGTTTATGTGATGGGCTTCCCTCAAGGTTGTGTTTACATGTGATGGGCTTCCCTCAAGATTGTGTTTACATGTGATGGGCTTCCCTTGAGGTTGTGTTTATGTGATGGGCTTCCCTCAAGGTTGTGTTTACATGTGATGGGCTTCCCTTATGAGCGTTCTCTTTACACATGATGGGCTTCCCTCAAGGTTGTCTTTACATATTATCTCTTCTTTTGCCTCAAGCAGGCCTTTATCGAGGATACACATTTTTTGCCAGTCACAATTTTTTGGTGGACACGTGGATGCTAATTCATATATATACATTCGTATACATATAAGGCAGTTGAGATGTGCTTTGTGACTTGAAATAAACTACAAACACGTGTGACACCCATTTTCAAGGTAAATCTGACAATATCTGTGATTTTGGAATACCTTTTTTGCTCCTTCATTTTTACCCGTCTACCGATATTTCTACTCGTCCACAATGAGTTTACCCATTCAATTATTTAAAATAAGTATTGTCCTGTATATTTTGGTGTTTGCTTGTAGAGGAAATAAATTGAAATATTATGTATTTATTTCTGCTAAAATTACAACATTCGTGGAGCTATTTTTGCCTCTTGCACGATAGGCTTTTAATACTTGGTTGACAGTGGAGAGTGACACATGTGTAATGTCAGTGTTTGTGTAATTTGTACAGAGAAAGACTGGGAGGACATCAGGAAAATGCCAGAGTATCCCACGCTGATGAAAGACTTCAAGAAAACCAAGTGAGTACATTATATGTCACAGAAGCTAGTCAGTTACGAAATGATTGATTTGGAGGTGTTTGTACCATTCATGCTTGTTATGGTAATCAAAACAGTGTTGAAAATTACAATTTGAAATTAGTGTTTTTATTTTTGTAACTGCAGGAGAAGACATTTTTATTGCGTGTCATTTGATACATTGTGATGGTGTCATGTGTATAGTTATCTTCAGCATCTGTTATTAGTGCCCCGATAGTCAACTTGAAATTATTTATTTCACTTTATGCTTGAAGCTCTAGTTGAATTTCACAAATTTGTTTTTATAAAATTTGGTACATACGTTCCCACACATTTACTTATAAGCACACACACATGCACACCACACACACACACATCCACAGGCAAACACAAGTTTTAGATGTTTATGTACAGGTCTGGTAACTATAGAATAATCCAACACACATTACATGTTGGTTGTATTTCCTAACAGGACCAATGTCTGTTGTAGTTATGTCAACTACAACTTGATGAAGTACCTATTTGTTGTAGCTATGTCAACTATAACTTGATGAAGTACCTGTTTGTTGTAGCTATGTCAACTACAACTTGATGAAGTACCTGTTTGTTGTAGTTATGTCTACTACAACTTGATGAAGTACCTGTTTGTTGTAGCTATGTCAACTATAACTTGATGAAGTACCTGTTTGTTGTAGCTATGTCAACTACAACTTGATGAAGTACCTGTTTGTTGTAGCTATGTCAACTATAACTTGATGAAGTACCTGTTTGTTGTAGCTATGTCAACTACAACTTGATGAAGTACCTATTTGTTGTAGTTATGTCTACTACAACTTGATGAAGTACATATTTGTTGTAGTTATGTCTACTACAACTTGATGAAGTACCTGTTTGTTGTAGCTATGTCAACTATAACTTGATGAAGTACCTGTTTGTTGTAGCTATGTCAACTATAACTTGATGAAGTACCTGTTTGTTGTAGCTATGTCAACTATAACTTGATGAAGTGCCTGTTTGTTGTAGCTATGTCAACTACAACTTGATGAAGTACCTGTTTGTTGTAGCTATGTCAACTACAACTTGATGAAGTACCTGTTTGTTGTAGCTATGTCAACTACAACTTGATGAAGTACATGGACAAACACAAAGTGAAGCCTGACAACAAGGCCTTTCACCTGGTGAGACGTCACTCACTTGTGTATTGTCACACAGCTGTCAGCTGGTAGTCAAAATAAGCAGGAAATATTCTAGCAGTAGTTGAACTAGCATGTGTAGGTGTTGTTTTCCTGATCTTGATGAAAATGCTTGCATTTCGGGGGCCAGGCTTTTGGGGATTCAACTATTACCCTACACAAGAAATGTAACATATTTTTAATTCCCTATGTTAAGAGTTCATACTCAAAGTTGGATGGACTCAGTTGTTCATACCGCTACACCTTTTTTTATTGTTTTGAGGTTCACTAATTAATTGGGGTAATTTTATTTACTTTGGTTATTGGTATAAATAATGCCAACACTGCCCCCAATTGCCTCCTACCAAGTGTCATCTGCACTTATGGTGCCATCTGGAAAATTGACATTTTGCTTGTAATAATAATTGTTTAAAAAATACTTACATGTCCCATGGAATAGTTTTACTTGAAGATATATCTTCAAGTAAATTTGTTCCAATGGGCATGTAAAATAGATTTTAAAAATATTATTTATAGATATTTATAGATAGAAATATTATTTTTATCCATCTTAGCTGTTATTTTTAACTGCAGCACTGCTGTCATAATTGATATATTCTTATATTTAAATTGTTTTATATTTACCATTTATTTAAAGTACCATAAACATTAATGATACAATGCTATCTAATATAAAATAATTACTAATGAAACATTAATGTTTTTGGAGGGTTCTGATTTTTTAAACTGACGTGTTTCAGTTTTCATTTAAGGGGGACCATTAGAATTGTCAGATAGTAACTGGAAGGTTTCCTTTGGTTGTTGCCAGCTTCAGAAGATGTTGATTATGGACCCAACAAAGAGGATATCGTCGGAGCAGGCCCTGCATGACCCCTACTTCTCGGAGGAACCTGTGCCCCATCCCGAGTGAGTCCACAGGTTAACAAAACATCTCAGTATTCATTTACATGAAGCTGACATTTTCAGAACAGACCCAAATATATATAATTGTTTGCCATTTTTTCATGGTTTACAAAGTATTACATTTTTGCATGATCATCCCAATGTTATCAGTAATGTAAATAATGAACAGACTTTCACAATTATCATAAACTAATATTAGTGACTTCATAAGGTGATATAATAAGCAGCGTGAAGCAACTCATTTTTATATAATGTCTGCTCCCTTATGTGTTGGTTGAGTGTAGAGAGAAAGTCCACAATTCAGGAGCCCATTACATTAAAGAGTCCCAATGTAATCCACCATTAACTAAAATTCATTGTTAAATTTAAAGAGATTTTTAAAACGTAAAAAGCTGCTGAATCACAGAGAACACTATTTCTGCGACACACCAGCAACAATGTGCTGTTTGTTGGGTCCATAACACAAGGTGGTGCGTCAATTTTCAACTCGAGAACACAAGGAGGGAAATCCATCCAGTGCAAAATCAGGCTTATGAGTTGATATGAATATTATAGAAACCTGAACTTCCCCCATAACTCATATTTTCAGTATCTTTGAGGGAGCGCCCATCCCGTACCCAAAGCGAGAGTTCATCACGGATGATGACAACGATGACAAGGCTGACACTGGGGCCAGCAAGGTGGGTGGCCAGAAAGTAAGCATGCCACCCTCGTCTTTCTTTACTCTACATTGCCACTGCTGCTGTTGCTTCAGCTGGTGTAGTTGTAGTTGTTGTTGTCGCCAGGTTGTTGTGTTGTGGTATGTTGTGTAGTTGTTTGGTTGGTGCGAGAGAACGTATTCATAAGATGGAGGGCACATGCATGCACATAAATAAACACATGCATGCTTGTTCATGCACATGTTGTTATAAAGACATATCCGTTTACAGACATACATACACACCACACATACCACACATGCAAACACCATAGACACCACATACACCACACACACAAACACAGAAAAACACACACACACACACGCACGCACGCACGCACACACACACACACACACACTATCACAAATTATATTATGCTACCTATTACTAGTAGTGGTTGTAATAGTAGACACATTTTCATTCATGATGTTTTTGTTATTCCAAGAACATTATGCTTATTTTGCTTTTTATTTAGCAATGTGCCTGTGAATGTGCTGTTAGAGTTAGTCTTTTGATTAGGTTATTTTTGTTAAAATGCTTAATAAATTTGCTTAATAATAATAATTGTTTATGAAGTACAAATATTAATGGTACAATGGTTAATTATTTTATTATAAAACTCTTTATACAATATTAACTACCGGGTAATCTGTTTTGAACCTTCAGTGCCCAGTGTGTTTAAAGAAATATTATATTTAATACAGAGGGAAACTAATATTTTACTTATGTTGATGTGTCAATTACTTATAACAGAGATAAACAGAATGTAACGATAAAAAGAAACTGGTCATTGAACACATTTGGGCAGCCAAAAATTTATAATAAATAGGCATATTTAATATCACACGATTTTACAAGCATGATCAGCCATTGAAGCTTTAATATCATTTTTGCTTTCTTGTTCCCAAGAAATGCTTGGTTTCAGCATTATTTGGCTATAGCAACGTTGCTTGCAACAAAGCTTCATTTCACTTCAGTATTCCTCTTGTACTAACTGTGATGTTTGTTCGTTCAGTGGCATGTTTGAAAGTTCATATGCCATGCCATTCAACGGAATGATGTAATTTATTGATTAAGATACACTGTGAATTTATTTAACAGTACAGGTAAGTATTATTATTAGTATATCAGATGTCAACGTGTAACTTATTTTGTTCTTTTGGATAAAATAATTTTTTACAAATAATATAAAAAATTGTTTTGTTAATTCCAAAATAAACTTTTCTTAATCATACTGCCATGGTGCAGTCCCTACACAGAGGTATTCATTGTTATGTGTTATCATCTCCAAATGTAAATTGTGCTTTGCTATCTTGTCAAAATGTCCTCATTTGCATAATAGAATGACGTAATCATTTTATAAGTGTGGATGTTTATAATTCCTGTCATCTCAATTGACTGCAACGCTGCCATAATTTGATCTTATCTCCATATCTCCATATGTGCATCTTGTCCACCTGGTGCTCTCCCTTGGACTCCTGTGAACCCCTTTGACCCACATACACAATGTCTTCATTCTACCCATGGATAATTAGTCCTGGAGAAACCATCTTGAGAGGACATGATAATGAATGACTACAATTTATTTTTGAATGTGACAATGATAATTGCAGTGAATAAAAGATACCTTGAAGAATGTTAAGTTATTCTGCATACAGCCTCCATTCCCATGGTAGTCCCAGGACTGGACGGGTGAATCATTCAGCCACAATACAATCGCTGCATGAAACCTTCATTCTTGATATGCGAGTCTCTAAACTTTGCAGTAACTGCACAAAAGTTCCACACCTAGTAGCCCCCACTGCAACCTGCACAACAAGCATTGGGAAGTATTCAGCTATGATGCAATAACTACACAAAAATCTCCATCCATGATCACTACTACCGAATGTGTTCCCACTGACACATATAGAGAGACTCGTCTGTTTTCGGCAGGCTGGTGGTAACCAGGGCGCCACCTCAAACCCGAACCAACCCCCCAACAAACGCATGCGACAGATGCCACCCACTACAACCAGCGGCACTGGCGGCATGACGACCTCCGAGTACCAGGTCAGTGCATGGGCAATATGTCTATATAAGGCACTTGATTGGCATATAGGTAACCATTGTGTTCTTTTATTGGTAGTTTGGTATATTAATCCGCAAAATATAATTTTTCTTCCCCCGGGTAAATTGTGGGGTGGAGGTCTGGTCACACAACACGGCCTGTGGTGGAGGTCAAATGACATGGTGTGCGTTAGAGGTCACACAACGCAGTCTGTGGTGGAGGTCATATGACAGTCTGTGTTAGAGGTCACACAACAAGGTCTATGGTGGAGGTCATATAACATGGTCTATGGTGTTGGTAACATGACAATCTGTGGTGTGGATCACATGACACGGTCTGGTGGCAGTCACATGACACGGTCTATTCCATCTCAGTTCAAAAGTAGTAAAATGGCTGTAAAGTCGGACATTCTGTCATATTTTGGTGTTAATAGTCTGAACCAGTTTAGTTTTCTTTGCAATGAAAACAAAGGGCAGTGTTATTTAAGCTAGGACAATAATAACAATTGATATATTAGCCCTAATAACATAAACATGGATGCTAAGGTGAAGCATGAAATATATCATTCCTGTATATAATAATTCAAATTGAGACTCTTGACCTATTGATATTCTGCCAATTCTCATTTAATTTATCCGTGTTTATGGTTGTTTACACAATTCCAAGACAATGGTTATAATCTGTTTGCAGCAGCAGGTGCATCATGGGAACAACCAACATCAGCCCGGGCTGGGTTTTGCTGCATCAGGAAATGCCCAGTCGGGATCGAATGGATTTGGACAGCGTTTCTGAATGCTTACTTCAAGAATAAATACTCAGAACTGGTCAGAACGATAGCATTTTAGCAAGATGCCATGTACTGTACAGGGGCATCTTTCGCACTGAAGATTCTTGTAAATAGTCTCTCTCACTAGAACAGCAATAATAGACTGTGAAAATGCTTTTATTACCGACTGTTCTTGGCAGTGCAAAGGTGGGTTTTGTATCATAAACGATTAGGATTAGGCAGGCTGTTTTCTTACAATCATGTTACGATTGTTACCTTAATGAAATAAGCTTGTGATATATCAGGGAAGCAATATATCTAGTCGTGCTGTGTCGTTCAACAATGGGACCAGAGGGCAACATTAAACAGTGGCATCCAGAGTTGAGTGTGTGGTGCCGTTTGTTATATACATGTGGTGCTGCTTTATGAAGATGTGGTGCCATGTGTCATTTTACGGATGTGTTGCCATGCACTATAGACATGTGGTGTCGTTATAGAAATGTCCTGTATAGTTGCACTGCCTGTGATAGCAAGCAGCAGCGATATTAAATGTGCAGTAAGAAATGCCGACTTGTTTTGTGTATATTATTAACAGTGAAACCTCAGTTTAGCAATCACCCTATCTACATGGCCAAATTGGTCCCTCAAGACAGGTGGCCTCTCAAGACAAACCAGGTCTCTCACAGCATCTTACAAGTATACGAAAATTATTATCGAGAGGTAGAACATCCGAGGATGCAACGATTTCCACACTAATCCTCTGTACTTTTTTAAAAGTTGCTCCACCATTATGTACTACATAACTTAGTTACTATTACTAGACCAAATATAGGTTTGTTTCATTGCTCAAAACAGGTAAAAATAGTCACCACAGAACATTGCTTGTGAAGTCATTGGTCGCAGCCAGTCTTTTCTAGATGTTACTGTTAGAGTCTAAGATCATAGTTGAACATGACAGGTTTCACTATTATTCTAGATCTGAGACAATATCAGCAGCTAGCCGTAGGATGTATACTTTTTAGAATTAAATTTCACAAATATATGGGATGTTCTTCAAACTGCTGCTGATATACAATACATATTTTACCTAGACTTGTCAGTGTCAATGATTGACTAACCAAACTGCGGAGTACCTGCATTATTTTACAAACAATTCATTGTTCTGTGCTGAGAAATAAACTACTGATTTATAAACAGATGGTTTTGTATGTACACAGTCTAAAAGTTTGTCATATCCACTCTCCAAGCAAGAATGAAAAATTGCTATTGACGATACAAATTTGACCCAACACCAGTGTTTTCACTTCTCCAAAACATTTTATTGAGAGGTTTTAATGTGATGGATGTATATTTACATGACAAGACCTAACTAAGTGTTCATAGCATCACCACTTGGCACCATCTGGATGTGACTGTCGCCAGCACAGATCGAGAAGTTGACCCAGATCTTCAGTACGCAGTAGCAAAACCAGTCTCCAAAACACATGGCCAATCATACAAACTTCCAGAGACGGTCCTTGTACGCAATCTGACCAGTGCGACATTTGTACTCTAGTTCAGTCTGCAATGAAAAGGTACAAATGTGCATTAAAATAAGGTTGCTGGCTCCTAGATTTTATTGTTTTCATTTTACTTTTTCATGTTACGTTCTTATGACTACAACATGCATGTTGAAGGTTTACTGCCTGCCAATTTGTGTTGAGTTACTATTGTCTTTATATTGCTCAGAACAATTGTTTACAGTTTGAAAGATTCCGCCTGCAACATGTTCAAATGATAAAACAAAACATCCAGTTTCACAACAAAATTAATTGGCAATAATGCTGCGATGACCTGAATTAACCACAATACCCTTTGATGTTTAACTCTCCCAAGTTCCAGACAGCAGACTTCCTGTTACAAATTACAGCTCTGCCAATTAAAGTAATTTACACAAATCTGTTCTTAAAAACAGCTCAACGGTAAGTGTTATTGCCTGGAGGCAGGTGGGCTGTAGCAAGTTCATACAATACAAATCATGCATGAGGTTATTGTACATTACAACCCCACTAAAAAAAATTATTCGGAGCAAAAACAAATATACATTTATAAACTTATGGTTAAACTCAGGCTGACCTTTGACTTGTCCATGGCATACCACATGCCCACCATGGGTAGGACTACAATGGCAAACACAAAGCCAAAGTTCTTGGGAGAGGCCTTGAACTGTTCCCAGTGGTTGGCACGCATCGACAGGAATCGCTGGACAGCCGGGTCAAACTGAAACATTAACACGCCTATTGGACTATTGGTTGGTTAATTCAATTTCAATATAAAATATAATCTTGCACAAACAAGAACTTTATATAGACAATAGAGTATATAATATATAAGGATGACACAAGAAAGTTCACACACTTGTTTCCATTAGACACAAACAAAACCCAAGTAAGTCAACCACATGGCAAAGGTGACAAATCTAATGACCACATTAATTAGTGTTGATTCTAATTATATGTGGAGCAACTCAATTTCAGCATGGCACCATCCAATATCTCTGTGAAGAGACTACTGCCAGTGGAAACTGGAATCTTATAATGGCTCTGCTTGTCCTAGAATTACATGTGGCCAGTACATGTGCAGATGACAATGATGACATAATTTAGTTTAATGGTGTTGCTATGTTATCAGCAGTAACAGGATTAGTAAATATAGAGCTACATTATTGTCATTATTTTACCAATGTGAATGAACACCCTCTCATGGATAGAATTTGTCAATCATTATTTTCCTTATATAAAACTTCAAGACTGTAAATAGCATAACTGATTTCCACATGGTACCATTTTCAAAGACTTTGAATAAAAACAATTTTCTCTGCCCGTGGCAAAGAAAAAACTCTGCCATGGGCTGCTTTACATATAGATAAATAATTTAGCTAGTAATTATGCGTGAATCAGAAAGGATCCTTGTGCTGTCATTGTGCCTCACAATCCTCATCCATGTATGAAAACAGAATCGCTGTAAACACTATCGCTATGTATCATCCCTAACGCAACCCAGCAAACAATGAACCATTTCTGAACCAGTTGGCACATGTCATACTGGTTGATAATTGGTACCGCTCCACCAGTACATGTATTCACATGAATACTCATGAAAAACTCGTGATTTCACGGTAAACATGTGTCAACACAAAAAATGTGTTCATAGAATCCGGTGAATTCACGTGAATTGAGCCAGTTAGACTCGTGAATTCACTTACAGAACATGTGAAATCACGGGTCGTTGTTTGCTGGGAATTTATGTGACATTTTTAATGAAGACTGTTTCCCCTGTACATAGTTTCCCATAGCGAAATGGTGCCAAGTGGACAGCATGGAAGTTGCAGGTTCCACATCCATGTATGGCCACTGGCACTGGTCATCAGACATCACTACAAGATATTATTCCTTCATGTAAAATCCCAGAGACAGAGTCCTGCACGTAGGCTGTAGGCAACTTTACTTAACTGACTACGGTAATAAAAAAAAATCCACATTCAATGATTTAGTGATTTACAGACACCGATCTTTAATTTAATTAACAATGTGATGTTTCGTATTACTAAATTTAGGGCGATATGGCCTACATAAATTGTGACACCATACAACACGCTTGCGGTAATTATTTGACAACACAATGATATTGAATCAGTGAATGATGACATCCATCATCGATGATCAGTTATCTGACACAAGCACATTCACATCCACGGCAGTTGCGTCCGCACGGCCACAACACAAGCTTGACTGCGAGTCTGACAAGGTCAAGGCACTCACAGTGTAACCTCCTACACCGCGGTACGGATTCGAGATTTTCTTTTGAAATTCCTTCCGCATCGCGTTCCTCATTTCTCCTCTCTCTTGGATGGCTCGCATCTCTTCTTGCGAGACATCGAACATCTTGTTCGGGTCCCAGTTGCGGCCTCTGGCAGTCGACATTTTCGCCGTTTCGCGTTGGTTCCAGGCCCGGCGGACGCACAGACAGATCTCACGAGACTTGGCGCGTGACGTTGTTGTTGATTTTCTGACATGGCGGTTGAAAGTGGTGTTCGAAATAACGTTGTTAACCGAATTAACGCTGAAGTCTGGTCTCTAGAATAGCGACTACATCGGTAATATGCTTTGATGTGACTAATGTGTGTATTGTTATGTGTTGGTTGTGTTTGTTTGTTAAACTTCATTGTTGTACGCTCAGTGCGTTGGTTTCCGCGCGAAAGTCATCGCGCAAACACCGGCTGCTGCTGCAGATGGCGACGTCTCGGTTGACAGTGCTGTGACACCGGCGGTGGACTACGGCGAAAGTTGTAAAACAGGTGGTAAACTATGGCAAACGAGCCGTGTATGGTACATTTAAAGAACGAATGGGCACTTTTGTCGAATCTGGATCAGCGTCCTAGACATATTAGTACTAGCTGTCTGTTGCCTTTTGCGTTGTCGTTGTCGTTGAATATCTTTCATTCTTTTACTTATTTGCCAACATTGGACCGAGTGTGAGGACCTCAGTCAATGTCACCAGTGTGTATCTGTATTGACGCCATCATTTAGCATCATCCCAAGCATATTTACTATTTTATATTAATCAAATATTTCATGTTAAGTGCACTTTTGAGACCCAATTGGTGACCCAGTTTGTATCAACTTACATTTCCTTCCACGACCATGTCCATGATCTGTTCTAGACTATTCTAAATCTGTATCTGTAGATGTTACTGGCAAAATGTCCTGGGGACACATCACGCCAGTGCGCATGGTGGGTCGTTTGGATTAGTTAAAATGTTGGATTACATTTTTTTGAAATGAGTTTAACTTTAGTGATTTACTTGAGACAGTGTTTGGGGGCAGAGAATTCCATTCTTTAATTGTGGTTGGGAAGAAGCTGTTTCCAAATATGTTTGCAGAGTGTCTAATTTGCAAGAACTGACTGTCATGTTTACGTGAGGATCTAGTGTTGTGTTGTATATAGTGATCTAGCGGGATATCAATAAGGTTATGTTCCATCTTGTATATAATGCTAAGTCTAAGTAATTTTTCGTCTTGTTTGAAGGGTGTCCCATTGCAGGTCTTTAAGAAGTTGAGTTACTGTTCCTGGCTCTCTAGAATAGTTTTGTGTGCAAAATCTGGTAGCTTGTCTTTGGATTCTTTCTAAGGTTTTAATATGTTTTAGGCAATGTGGATCCCATGATGCTGACGCATATTCAAGTATTGGTCGGACAAGGGTTGTGTAAGCTATAGATTTAATGTGGGTTGGGCATTTATTTAGATTTCTCCTAATGACTCCTAGTGTCTGTTGTGCTTTCTTAGCGACTGAGTTGCATTGTGTTGTCCAATTTAAAGTATTTGATATTTGTACTCCAAGATAACAGTGAGATTGAACAGATTTAAGTTGCTGGCCACAGAAGGTGTAGTGATTTGGTGTCGGTTTTCTTCAGGCTAATGTCATTGTAAAGCATTTGGTGGGATTGAATTTCATAAGTGTTTTGCCATTCTTCGAGTTTGAGTAGATCATTTTGGAGGAGAGAAGTGTCATTGTCGGATATAACTGGTAGATATAGTAGGCAGTCATCTGCAAAAAGGCAGACATTTGAAGTGAGATTATTGGGTAGGTCATTTATGTATAGTAGGAAAAAGAGGGGTCCCAGTACGGTTCCCTGTGGTACCCCTGAGGTGACTTGAATGGGTGTGGATGCTGATCCATTTATTACAACCTGTTGGGTTCTTTCTGTAAGGAAGCTTTCTATCCATGATGACCTTGGGCCTGTGATGCCATAGTATTTTAGTTTATGAATTAGTCTTTTATGTGGAACTTTATCGAATGCTTTAGTGAAGTCTAGAATGGCCATGTCTACAGTTTTCTTTTCGTCAAGGGATTTGCTTATGTCATGGATAGTTTGAATTAGTTGAGTTTCTGTTGATCTTTTTGCACGAAACCCATGTTGGTGGTCAGTTAGGATGTGATGTTGTTCAAGGTGTTTCATGATGTGGCTATGGATTATGTGTTCAAGAAGTTTAGAAATCACAGGTGTTAAGGATATTGGTCTGTAGTTAGAAGTTTCTGCCCTGCTTCCTTTCTTGAAAATTGCTGTTACGTTTTTAAATCACACTCACACTGTATAATGGGGATCTATTTTATTACAAGGCGGCAACAGCAATAAATAAAAGGCCATAAAATGATTAAAAAGATACTATATCACTCAGAGCAGTGTCACAAGATGGCTATATCACCTTCAGAGATGATTACAGATTTGTGTGTAGATGTAATATTTGTGTAATATATGCCTTGGATGATATTGACTAATGAAACTAACATTCTGAGGTATCAAATTTAAGCAAACATAATGCCAAAATCAAGGTGTGTCTTAGATTTGACCAAACTGCCAAAATGTGTTGTACTTCCTGATGTGCGTCTATGCTGCTGTCAAAAAGGCCACCTGTGCCAGGCTGAATTTACCAGTTTAATCATCCTCTTCGATGTATAGAAAATGGCAAATTTTTATACTCTGCTCTGTTGTATAAATATTTGTCTATATATGAGTGCCTTTGAATTATGTGTACTTGTTGTTGAAGTATGTGCAACAATAACCTTAACGACCACCTCAATCTGCTTTTAAACATCAAAACTGCTCTTTTGCAATGACAACTCTAATTGTCATGGACACAAATAAATTCAGGCATCACCTACTTAACAATTTGTTGAAACACTTGATCAGCACATTGAAATGGTTTTGATTCACTGACACATAACATAATGAATCATGCAGAAATAAGATAAACAATTAACTCAAAATATTTCAGTGCATCAACGTCAATACGGGCAAGGTGTTACAAATGTATTGAGTAGCTAAGACGACCATATAAAAACCACTGAGTGGCTACTGGGTAATATTGGCTGGTTAAAATATAATTATATGTTTTATAACATTTATGGTTGTCACATTCTGGTTATAACCCGTATAAGTGTTGTCAGGCTTCACTGGATTTATGTTTGCACTGGTAATGTTTTAACTTTAACTGGTTACAGTTTGAATCAACTGATTAATTGCTGACCATCAGCTTCATTGTCCAACTTTTCTTGGTCACTAAACACCATTGCCTGCAAAGCAATACTCCCAACTGTCTGTAAGATATCCTTCTCAGCATCACAACAATATCAGATGCTCAGTTCCTTTATATTCAATTCCAGTTCAATTCAAAATGTTTCAATTCCAATTCAATTCAAAATCTTTCAATTCTGATTCAATTCAAAGTCTTTCAATTTATTTTGTTCCAAATCTTTCAATTCCCGCTCCAATTCAGGAATTGAATTATAATTGAATTGATAAATTCCGATTCTTTTTTAATTGACCCTAGCCCTGGACTGAGCACACATGAATCGGTTTTTGCCTTTCGGTCTAAGCTGTGGATTAGTCATTCATGTATGATACAGACGATCCAAATGTTTCACTTTTGTTTTGTGGTGTGTTACTGGCAATCGCGTGTCTTGTGGTGGACTTCATGAAAGAATGAAGCTACAACAATAGGCTACACATGTACACAATTATTGTGCATGTGTATATTAATACAATACCTGCACAGTGTGGTGTACCACTGCTGTTGGAAGGCCACAGCTGAAGTCATACAGACTTATGTTGCCATGCCTGTGTCAATCTTAAAAACTAGATAAATTATACATATATTACAAAATAGTGTACACTATTTGTGTGTAAACTTGTAGCCATAATGTTTGTGCTGCTAATACATTACATTTGTTTAACTAAACATCTTCAGTTACCAGTTCACAAATATTTATCAAATTAAAAGTAAGGACAACTTGAAAGCTTTTTTAAATTGTGTTTAACTTGGAAGCCGATTTATTTGCTAAGTCGTTTCATGCCCATGAGGGCCATGACAGTGAGTGACAAGTGTGACTGTGAGTGTAGTGTCGGCCGGTTTGACCTAGAACATAATACATGAGCTTGTACGTATCATCACTCAACATCCATGTGTTTTATGATAATTCATTGAAAATTCATCAGTCACCAAATACAAGTTGTTTAAAACAAATCAATCAGAAATGTCAACAGCACGGTTGTTATGATATTGTTTATATGTATTACAAAATTCTGTACTAAAATAATTGGTATACACTGTACAGTGTAATCTTAACATTTTATAGCACTGGTTTGAAGTGTTCTGCTCTATATTTTTCAGATATATGGGCGTTTGCAAATGGGAAAGCAGTAAACAGGAAGTTGAACCATGTCCTCCCAAACTTCAAAAGGACAGTCGTATCAGTACGAATGCCAGGGTAAGTAGACATTTACTAGTCTTGTATAAAGTATATCTTTCTTTTTTCTATGCTGCATATTTAATTGTTTTCTGTGCAAACAAGCTAAATCTACACCCAACATGACGTCACACAGGATAAACAAAATTGTGAGTCACACATTTTGTGGTACTCACGTACTAACGTGGTTGTTACGGAACAATGACGTGTTGGTTTCAGGAAGTTTCTCCTGGGATGAGTACTTGAAGAAGACGAAGGAAACTCCCGCCCCACAGTCCTGCTTCAAGCAGGTGTGTCTAACTCTTCTAATATGCCTTGCAAAACAAGTACATCTTTAATTGTCTGCTGACGCATTTGATAATGGAGCCTCGCAAAGAGAAATGGGCTTGCAAGTTTTTAGTGTTCACTGCCAACATAATACAAACAGTGGATACTTTATGTTATTCATTCATCAGTCGTAAGAGTGATAGGAAACCCAGACAGATGAATGTTTTACAGAAATGTGCAAATTGGAATAATTTACATAATTAACTTTTGTGAAGAACAAGGAGACTCGATTAAGACAGAACGTGTCACATCCCCATTTAGTTATAATAAACCAAATAATAGTAATAATAATCATAATTCAAAGTTTCAGATAACCCTTTTTATACCAGACGTCCGCCCAGAAATTATACCCATGTTACCAGAACAATTGGGAGAAAAAACGGATATGGAAAAAAAATGTACATGGTGTGTGTCAAATTTGATTTTCTCAGCAACTACATAACATATATACAAGTGTTGTATATCAAATGAAAGCTAAGAAATGCAGCTTTCCATTGATGTGCATCATATAAATAGAACTGTTTATTCAACTATGATATTATAAGTTGAAATCAGAGGAAAGTTTTTTGATTTTTTTTACAAAATGCATGACTGAACTTCAGCACAACTTTTCGACTGATTCTTGCATGAATAGAAAGCAACTTCAATTACAAGAGTTGTAGAAAAATTCAATAGCTACATTTTGCTATAAGAATTATTCCTGTATGACGGGTAGAAGGAATGTTATGAGCAATATTCATCAGGTATGTCAGTCCGAAAATATTAGTTTTGTAAGATGACAAGTAACAAGTATGGATATTATCATATTATTTCCTTCCAGCAGTCAATAATAACTCTGCTACTGTTTTTTGCATGAATAGAAAGCAACTTCAATTACAAGAGTTGTAGAAAAATTCAATAGCTACATTTTGCTAATATACCTGTGTGACGGGTAGAAGGAATGTTATGAGCAATATTCATCAGGTATGTCAGTCCGAAAATATTAGTTTTGTAAGATGACAAGTAACAACAATGGATATTATGATATTATTTCCTTCCAGCAGTCAATACTATCTCTCCTACTGACAAAATGAGTTCCAGAAATATGTATGCTATGTGTAAACAATAAATTTATTACAAAACGACAACTAGAACTACAGAACGATCCATCGATTTACATGACAACCCTGTCTGCCAATGTTCGACTGGTTGATGTGTGCCCACAGGCATTTCTGGTGCAGAGGCACAGAGCACTCACTACAACCATAGTTCGTGGCCTGTGCCATCCAGGGAGCAATCTGGCGCACTGACAGGGCGAAAGCGGCGAGGATCAGTCACCCAGTCGGGGTGGAAACCCTATAAATCATCCCCAGACTCGTTGGATTCGTGAAACAAATTGTCAATCCACTGCGGTCTGGTTTCGTCGCCGCCATCCTGCACTCGATCCAGGGCAGTGGGTCGACATTCTCTCCCGCTAATTCTCCTTCAAAATCCTCGTTTATAAACTTGTCAACTCCCGAAATATCACTGCCTTCGCTGTCTGAAGCACCATCGTCCGCCATTTTTAAATGCAGCGACGAACAACACAAAATAAAACTTTTTAAAACCACTGAAATTGCCGCAATAAAATGGCGTCTGCCTTGCAGGAAGTGTGGTGTAGCCTCGTTCTCTTCGTATGACGGAAGTGGGGGATTTTAATTTATTCAATATGGCCACAACATGGCCTCATGGGCGGACACGTTGGTAAATACGCACCGATGCGTATTTGGTAAGATGCGGCAACTACGCATCGGTGCGTATTTGGTATAAAAAGGGTTAAGTTGAAGTATACTACCGAAATACTTCATGTTCTCTTGTTCTATCTTTCACAAGTCAGAACAAATTGAATGATACATGACCAGTGTTTCCCCTACATCAAATGATGGGCGATGTGGTAGGGTGGGCTGAGCAAGCACCGAATGCTTCAAAATGGTGCATTCTGACGTGTGTTAACCTATTTCCTGGGAAATAGAGAGGAAACAAAAGCTTAACCATAAGGTAGCAACATGTAAACTGTAAATATGTTTATAGCAAGAAATCGCTGAGGTGACAATTCTGGCGTATTTTGAGCGAGGTGGCCTAGAACAACAGTGGCCGACCTCACTCATCATATGGCAGGGAAACACTGCGAGTAAACATCTACCAATATTGATAACAGTTAGCTGATTAGAAAGATAGACATGATTGAGCAGCCCTGTTAGAGCTGTAGGTAATCTTGTCATCATCTGTGTCTATGCCTGACAGGCTCCGGTACCGCCGGCCAACAAATACAAGATCGGCATGAAACTAGAGGCGTCCGACCCACGCAACCTCACATCAACATGCATCGCCACCGTGGTCGGGATGCAGGGGCCGAGACTGCGCCTACGACTCGATGGCAGCGACAACACGAACGACTTCTGGCGATTGGTTGACTCGGGCGAATTGCATCCGATTGGTTACTGCGAGAAAAATGGTGGACTTCTGCAGCCTCCTCTTGGTGAGTTGTGATACAGAGTGAATTGACAGCTTTGGATTGTTGTGATGACTGTAGAAATCGCTTTGTTTTGCTGTCATCTCTGTTTACATCAACCCCCTATTGGAGAGCTATATTTTTTGTTTTCAGCCACCTTACAAAACAAAAATATTTAATACTAGTAAAACATTTTTGTGCATTGTACATGTATAATAAAAATGGTCGTGATGCATTTATTGAATATAACAAAAATATGAACACGACAGAAGTGTATACATAGTAGAATCATGATTCGTTTCTTGACCACATTTTGGGGCCTTCGTGGTCACTTCTTCAGTGTCATTAGTGATGTTTGTTGTCATGGACTATTAATGGTTGTCATGATGGCAAGAAAATCACAACAGCTCAGTCGAGCAACAAATCAATACTCAGAAAGGTGTTTGTGTGCTTCTGTCAAAACAAGTGCAAAAGTATCCCGTATGACACAGATAACTAAATTAATGTTTTCTCGTGAGGACTCCATTATATGTGGTACTGCCCCCTGTGTTGCAGGCTTCAGGATGAATGTGTCGTCCTGGCCAACCTTTCTATTACGCACACTCGCTGAGGCTAGATTTGCACCCTCTGATGTGTTTGTTGAAGTAAGTCGCCCTGACCGCAGCGAGCAGGGCTAGGTTAAGACAGTTCACTGCGCTTGTTGCTTGTGCTTCAGCTCTCTTGTTGCCACGGTTACCAGCATTTGATCATTCCTGTGGGTTCCTTTCGCTCACTGAAAAACATAAAACAACAAGTTTTCTGTAATAATATTTTCTTATTTAATTTGCTTACGTGATTTTTAATTAAAGTTTACCTTTCACAAAACAAATAAAATATATTGATTTGTTGTCAAAGTTTGGGAATAGAACTGGAAATGAGTATGTTAACAGCCATGAGCAAACAGTCATGAGCACATGCTGTGTAGACTTGTGGCAGCAACAGAGTATTTGCACCTGTTGTTGGAGTGTTCTGTGTTCAACCAAGCACGACTCTGGTCTTTTGCAAACCGTGTCACTTCCGATCATTTGTGCGGTTTTCTTCAGAAATATGTCGCTCTAAGTGCATGTGATGTGTGTAAGTTAGCCAGGGTTTACTGGCGGTCAGTGGGAAGTGTACATATTGCGATGGACCAGAGTCGAGTTGACTTGAGCACAGCATGAAACACAAACGTTAGGAAGAGGGCAGAAACATCTCCCCCCGTTCAGAAACATTACCTTGAGGCTCACTAAACGTGGTGCAACTTTTGTTGCCCCTTGTAGGCTTTCGAATGAACCCCTCCACCTGGCCTTCTTACCTACAGAGGACACTGCAGGGGGCTGAAATAGCCCCCGACTCGTGTTTCACAAAGGTGAGTGGCGTGTCGGTCAGATGGATAATATGATCTGACGCCGCCTTTGTTTTGTCAGTAGGGATGTCATTCTGAACACACTTTAGTTGGGCGCACTTATGACGCAGTGCTGCTGTTAACACGTTATAACCACATTATTTGTTATTGTGCAGTAAGTAACCTGTGATATAGTAAGATACTAACACTAATACTTGCACTGGTTCATACGTATAAGTGACCAATGAGACTTGTGAAGAACTAATGTTTTCCATCTTATAAAAAAAGGTTTGATATGGTACACACTTTACTGTTGCATGATTTTATACATGTTTTATTACAACATAAATATCAAAGCCTTTGTGATTCAGAAGTTGCTAAATTTGAACTAAATGTTTATGTATTATGTCTAATTCAGTTATAGTTAGGCAGCTTTTAAGAATACTTTTTTAAGCTCATTTGTAATTTTGATATGTCCATGTTATGAAATATGCAAACAAATTTCGGACAGCAACTTATTAGCTTTGACTTTAATGTCTGCCTGATGTCCCTACCCAGTGAAGCCATGGTGTATTTAAAGCTAACTATCCATTGCATAAGGTTAATTCGAACAAGTTAATTCAGGACATCAAGACACAACTGGGAAAGTGACATATCCCTGGGGTATTCTTAATAAATTGAATACAGAAAGTACTAGGAATGATGAAGCAGGTCTGGTGGAGTGCCTATTCTATCAATGCAGACACACTGTTAGAAAAGTTGTTCTACATGGAATACTTGCGAAATAGACAGGTGAAATCCATATATCATAAAAGACGCTTGCGTGAAAGGAATTCATCTCGTCTGTGCTATGTATATATTAGCACCCTCTGATGTGTTTATTGAAGTAAGTCGACCTCACAATCAGCAAGCAGAAATTCTAAGCATATCACCTGAATCAATGTGAGGTCAGACAACATATCAAAGTAGGATCAGAAAACATGATGTTTCACTGACACATTTTCTGGTGTGGTGTGACATTTCTTGTAATTATGTCATTACCCTGTTGCAGCCTCCCCCCACGCCCCCAACAAACACCTTCAAGCAGGGTCTAAAGCTGGAGGCGGTGGACCACAAGAACCCCCAACTCATCTGTCCTGCCACAGTGGGTGACGTCAACAACGACCAGATCTACGTGACATTTGACGGCTGGCGGGGCGCCTTTGACTACTGGTGTCGCTACGACTCCCGCGACATCTTCCCCGTCGGCTGGGGGTCACTCAGCGGTCATCCACTCCAGCCCCCGGGTCACAGAGGTCAGTTGTAGGGTCTGTCAGTGTCAGGGAGTGTCATGGTTTGTCAGTGTCAGGACCTATCAGTGTCATGTGTGTCAGTGTCAGGTGTGTCAGTGTCAGGTGTGTCAGTGTCAGGTGTGTATGTGTGTCTGTGTCAGGTGAGTCAGTGTCAGGTGTGTATGTGTCAGGTGTGTATGTGTCAGGTGTGTATGTGTGTCAGTGTCATGTGTGTATGTGTGTCTGTGTCAGGTGAGTCAGTGTCAGGTGTGTCAGTGTCAGGTGAGTCAGTGTCAGGTGTGTATGTGTCAGGTGTGTATGTGTCAGGTGTGTATGTGTGTCAGTGTCAGGTGTGTCAGTGTCATGTTTGTTAGAGAGGTCACAACATTTACCTTGTTATATTTAAATTCATTTTGTTGTCCTAAGAAGGATACTCGTCATACAATTTATGATCTTTTATACTATAAATGAAATATAGTGCATAATAGACGTATGTAAAAAAATTACTTTCAGTGTTTCTAATCGTGTTTAGACGGATGTGTATCTGTTGATATAAAATATTATTAAAAAGTGGTGTAAGCTAAAGGAATTACATTTTATGTACTTAATTTAATACTTTATTGTTTTTGCACCGCGTTCAGTCACCAGCGTCTGTTTGTAATAGTATTGTCTGTCTTCACTCACAAGTGTTATTTATTAGCATTGCATTGGTTTGAGTTTTGTTTCTTTAAAGGTGATACATTTCAGTTAGGTACTATCCACCTGAAGGAAACTGCAGTATTTCTCCAGCTACATCTCTTGAAATGATAAGATCTGTGAAATGTTTTATTTCATGTGTGTCTTTGAAGCATGAGCACTTTTAGTATCAAGTGTTAAAACAAGAAAGTGCTCAAGAAAGTGGTTGCATACCTTTAAACACGTGTCCAGTTTAAGTGCTCAAAGGTCTCCTATTTGTTGACATAGTTATGATAGTTTGTCCGAATACTTGTGATGTCCAATTAGTGGTCAGTGCGGTCAGTACCTCCAGTTGTGTGCACTCCTGTCTGTTTACTTTGAGAGACTGTATTGTATTCACCTGGAATCAGTTAGTTAAACTATGTCTATAGCGTACATATTTTCCTGGCCAAACCATGTTGCATGGTGTACAATCAGTGTTCATGTATAGTGTACAGTTGGTGTACACATTTATTTGGAAACATTTACAAAACACCATGTAAAAACCTGCTCAAAGTAATAATAAGTAAATATATATATACATATATTCAGTGTAGATATAAGCTAAATACTTAGGTTAAATAAATAGGTTAACATGAGTTAAATACAATCAGAGTACAGACAGTATATGATGATCCTGAGAAAGGTCTGGTTAACCCTTTGTATAATTATATGACACTCTTTGAGTCCTTTCAGTACGCAAACAGAATCACCAATGTGTGGGTTTGCCTATTCTTTTACGTTTAATGTGTTGAATGATCAAATGATCGGAATCACTCCTATCCATTTATAACATACCATATCTGCATGTTGTTTCCATATTTATGGAATCCTAGTTTAGTAAGCATTTTAAAAGTGAATGTAATGTGTTCAATCAGTGCTTGCCTAGATTGTGAGAACTTGTGAATTAGATGCTGTAAGATGGCTGGGGATACTTGAAAAACACATTAAAGAGAATTTATGCTGAAATTAGCCGGGTGTGATGCCCATCCATTTGGTGTTAGATCGACATATGGCTGCTATGCAACAAACAGCTTTAGCGGAGTTTTATACATATCAACACTGAGCAGTAATTGAAAGAAATAATGTTTCCAGGAATGGCCCAGTACAAAGCCAACAGAATAATGAAGAGTGCCAGTTTATCGTCGGGCCTCCAGTCGAGTTCAAGTAGCAGCACCAGTAGCGCCACCTCACAGCAGCCGGTCACACCGAGTTCGGTGTCACCGCGGGGCAGCACCGGTGCGACCACACCGGTGACGCCGCCACAGATGGACCTGGGCAGTGTCTCGCCGAATACAATGGTGACTGAGCCAGACACCAGCTCAACTGAGCACAGCATCACTGGTGGGTAGAACTAATCATGTTAAATATTTGTTTAAATAATAATGTTAAATAAATAATAAAAATTACAAGTACAAACATCTGATGTATTCTAAGTAACTATCTGACAAGTGTAAAACTAAACTAAAATATAATAACGTGTAAGTATAACTTAGTTGTAGGCTAGACGAAAATAGTGAATCATCAATTTGCTGTTGATATTATCTTAACAAGATTGCCGTCTAGAGCTAAGCTCCAGATGGCATGTGGACAAGGAAGCCTTTGGTGTATCTTGAGTCCAACTAACAATAATAATATTATTTCTTATAAAATTGTACATGAAATAGTATGATACAGTAGAACCCCTGACGAACGACCACCCTCATTTACGACCAACCGCTTTTTACGACCGTTTTTTCATTGACGGAATGCCTACGCTGTATAAACGACCCCTCACCAACGACCATCCGGCAGGCGCGACCAACGACCATGGCAATTTGAATTTTACCCCTGACGAACGACCATCCGATAGGTGGCCAGCACATTTTTTAACCTAAATATCGCAACGAACTCTCATTAAACGCATGACTAACGCGCAATGACATAAAAACAAATCACCTGACGATGACCATTCATTTTGACGATCTTTTACTTTCAGATCGAATTATGAAAACGACATCTAACAGCCGCTAGACTTTCCTCACATATCTTATATATTTATAAACACACACTATGTTATAAAATTAAATCACTTACATTACTGAAACAAATAAAATTCACGAAACAAACTCGCGCAAGAACTCGCCGGCAAGACATCGTCACATCGTGGCGGACATGGTCACCGTCGATTGCTACGCGTAACTCTGTGATTACTGTAATACAGGAGTGTATCCATATTGTGTATGATTAAAGTTCAGAAACTTTTGTACGGCTAAGTTTTAGGTTAGTTTAGGATAAAACCAGAATCCAAATTTAGCGACACCGCGATAAAATATCGACGTAATGTCACGGTAATCTGCGGCCTGCACGGCGATGTCAACTTTTGTTTAGCACGATTTTGATTTGTGAATTTTATTCTTCACAGCAATTTAAATGATTTAATTTTATGACCTAGCGTATGTATATGTACTATGAGTTATTAGAGAGGAAGTTTCACGGCTGTAAGAGGTCGTTTTCATGATTAGATCAGAAAGTAAAAGATCATTTTGCGGCGCTGGAAAGAACAACAAAATGGCGACCGCGGTGCGGTTACCCAGACGCCGTGAGGTGGCAGCACTTTTTACCCCCTCAGAGCGAATTTGAATTAAATTAACTGAGAATAGTTTTTATCAGATATTATAATAAAAAATTATTAAAAATGAGGATACTCTTTATCAGATATTATATAAAAAACGTTAAATGCCACATTTTTTAATAAAATGCGAAAATGGCAGTAAAATAAATAAGTAAAATAAAAATTACATAAACTGTATAATAATAACAATGCAGTCATTATATTAATAAATAAATAAAAATAACTACGAATAATTAAATGATCCGGTATTAAAATAATTTCTAAAAATAAAGAACTTTGTGATGTCATTCCACTGTGTTGTGACGTCTGTACGTGTCTCTGTGCCTCTCCAGTGTGTGTCTACGTGAACCACGGCTGTTTCTGCGGCACTTACCTCAACCCTCGCAAGGTCACCCAGCTGCCACGCACCATGGGCCCACGCTCAACCAGCCGCGTCCTGCGCGAGTGCGTCCAAGCGTGCATCGACTGCGCCGACCACGAGAAGAGTGTCTTCAACATCATCAAAGCAGGAAGCTGCAGAGCCACAGTGACAGGTGACAGCCGCGTCAGGAAGGGGGGCGGGTATTAAATAGACAATGTTTGGTAATTGGACCTTTATTCTGTTCCTAGCAAAATTTATCAAAATTTTTATAAACTAATAATACTATAATAATGTTCTTATATTGCGCCCTATTCAAATCATTGTTCTCAGGTGGTTTACATTGCAATGGTCATTTCAGTTGAATTACAATAATATAAAACATACTCTTATGCAGTTCTACTTCGATGAAATATGCAATCATTCTTGCTAATAAAAACAATTATGTTCCCTTAAAATACATAAATAACTGAGCACAACTATACAGTGTATTAAATAATAACAATAAATTTAATAAAAATAAATAAAGTAATGAATAAATGGATGAATAGTTGTCAAAAATGTCAAAATAATCTCTAAAAAGGTGCATTTTGAGCGCAACTTTAAACAGATCAGCACTCGTACATTGGCGCACTGTAAGAGGTAGTTGGTTCCATGCTCTTGGAGATGCAAAAATATTTCAAGTAGTTTGTCTTACAGAACTGATTGTAATATTTGTTTCACTGTCAGTTTAAGGATGGAATTCTTGGAAATGCCACACAGAAATATGTGAACAAAACATTCTGCGTGATGTCATACTACCGTCTCTGTTCTTGTATACATACTCTGGGACTAGTTCACCCTGCGAAGCACTTTTTAAAAAGAGTGAAATTGTACAAACTGATTGTAAATATTTGGAAACTGCACTTGCTACCCTAATTGTGTATGAAGAGAGTTCAGTAACACTGACCATTATGTAATAAAAAAATTCATAAAAAATATAGTAATAATAAACAAATATTTTGTACAAAATAATACCCTGAAGAAAGTTGAGTAACACTGACCATTGTGTTTGTGGCGTGGTTGTAGCGAGGTTTGGCGGTCAAGTCCACACAAAGCGGCTGCCAGTCGTAGAGAAAGTGTCCTCCTTCTGGAGCGTCCTCGAAGACGTCCTCGAGGACCTCAACTGCTGCGAGAACCTCTTCTCCAGTCAGCCACTAGAGGGCGCCTGTCCCAAGTGCAGTTCGAAGGTCAACATGCCATCATTGCCAAAAGGTGACCGCTTGCATTCTGTGTCATTCTGCCTCGGTCTGGTGTTGTGTTTAGTATTGTAATCACCAGATGGCGCAATGGGCAGGTTTTTAAAGAATGTGTCACCAGGTGGAGCCACTGGAGCTTATCCGTATTTTATTTGCTATTGTCAATTGCGCGGTTTATTGTAGAATAAAATTGCGATTTTCTGGCAAATATGGCAGTAGATGCTAAGACCAGTGAATTGTAAGTTTTGCGATATGATGTAAAGCTGTAAAGAATGTGGCTTTAAGATTAATTCCAGTTAGTGGTGGTGTTATCTTTCTAATGATTAGCTCATCACTCTATATTAGTCACATGTGGCTAGAGTATTGTCGAGCTTGGATTTTAGAGGTTTCCTTCTAGAATTAGTAAGTCCACTACAGGTTACACATTTACCCCCTGTGTGGGGTCTTTTACTTCCCCTGGCATAGACACCAGATAGGGACCACCGGCTGTTAGTGTCTCTTCCAAAAGACACAGGCAAATGTAGGGTGAATGAAATTGCTTAAGTTTCGAAACAGCGGCAGGTGAGATTGAACCACCGTCCCCTCGATTGACAGTCCGGCGCAACCACTGCTCCTCACTATAGGCTAATGACTTTTACCTTATGAAACTAATATTTGGAAAAGTAATTTATGTTTAGCAATAATGTTGTTGCATAATAAGGCACCATATTATTTGAAAAATAATGGTTTCAAGGTTTACGACATTAAACAATTCTTATGTTATTATACAATATGTGTATCTGTCATTTGATGCTAGTATTCAGATGTTTCGTCTGTGTCCCACAGATGACGAGATGTTTGACCAACTGAAGTGTGAGACTCACCGGCCTGTTGACCCGCTGCAGAGGCAGGAGTCGAGGGGGGCCGAGAACCCCAACAAGCGGCGCTGGTCCACCGAGTCGGGTGACAATCAGAAGTTAGTGACGTCCAGCAAAGTACACAAGCTTCAGCGGCGAGTGTCGGAGGCTGAAGGTGGGTGGATGTGAGACTTGAAACGGTGCCACAAGTCTGTTACACGCTCAGTAGGACAGGCTGATGCTAAGTGTATGTGTGTGATTTTCTGGATCGGAGGTCTCAACCTGGGTCAACTCATATCCGTAAAATCATAGCAAAACATATGTGGCTTAACCCTGCAGGTGACCAAGAAAAATCTTCTGTGGCATACTGTTCCAATAAAAATCATAACTTCGCTAATATTGGTCATAAAAATATGAATGATGCATCATTTTAACGCTAAAAGGTTGCTCTATTATAATAAAATTATAATATCTGTAGAACAAACGAAAATCATGCGGATATTTGTATTTGAAATTGAACTAAAAAAAATAAACACCCATTTCATCCTGCTGCCAGAAAATGATCGTGTGGACGAATATACTTCACCATTTAGACAAATGTAGATTCATATATTAGCTGCGAAATAAAACAAAAATGAAACATCCGTTGAGAACTATAATATTTATGATTTTTTCCGACATAAAAATACGTTGATGCAAGGCGGCCGATTGCGGCCGCGTTAACGGCCACCATTTTGTCTTCAACTTTGGTTCCGTGGGGGTCGATGGAGCCACATTTGAAATCACGGTTCTGATTGGCTGAATGGACCGAACCCATGTGGTTTATTTTTGGCAGATTGGCCACTCACAGAGATTTCTTTTGATACCGAATGTGTGGGGGTGTCGACTTTATGAATGGATGCGTAAATTCATTCATCAGGACATAGTAAAATCTCCCAAATATGGGCAGCAACTGTATCACGTGCTTTTTAAACTCTACTGCGAAAAATCTGTCACTGAATCTACGCAAGGAAAAATATACACTATCTAGAAAAATCTGTCAGCTATTCAATGATACCAAATTCTCGTGTGTCAGTTTAGTGTGATGGAAATGAAAATTGTTACGACAGAGGCAGGTGCATTTGGGCCGATTTTCGGCCCTGGTCACCTGCAGGGTTAAGCACTGTAAGATATGTTTGTGAGCTCTGCAGTTTGTGGTGTGTCAAAAAGTAATGCATCACACCATTATTAATAAATAATTAAACCACGTTACTCCAACACAGTAGGTTATAGGCATCATAGTTGATCACTTTGTCATGTTTCATTTGACTGTATATAAGCACTACGTGACTCAAACACCAGAACACATTCCTGTTTGACAAGAAATGTATTTGCATGTTGAAAATGGCAAGTAAAGCTTTATTGTTAAAAATTATTATATTATTAAATTAATGTGTATTTGATATTAATGTTGTATTCTAACGTTTCCGCTTCAGCGAGTTCAACAACGGAGATGCCGCGGCCAGTGAAAGTGCCAACTGACCCGTCGGACTGGTCAATCGACGAGGTCGTGTGGTTCATCAACGAGACTGACCGGGCTTTGAGTGCGTACACGGAGATCTTCCGCAAACACGTGAGTGACCAGCCGAGAGCTGCCTCATTCGGTTGTTAGGTGAATCCTGTTATGATGCAAGAGAGGTTTCGGCATTCTCATGGTGACATCACTCATGTTGTAAAACACCTGGTTAATTTACCTGTCAGGCATGTCACTAACTTATATTTGATTAATTATTCTGTCTGGTATGTCACTAACTTATATTTCGGTTAATTATCCTGTCAGGCTTGTCACTAACTTATATTTGGTCAATTCTCCTGTCAAGCATGTCACTAACTTATACTAGGTTTATTCTTCTGTCAGGCTTGTCACTAACTTATACTTGGTCAATTCTTCTGTCAGGCACGTCACTAACTTATACTTGGTCAATTCTCCTGTCAAGCATGTCACTAACTTATATTTTGGTTAATTCTCTTGCCAGGCTTGTCACTAACTTATACTTGATTAATTATTCTGTCAGGCATGTCACTAACTGATTTTAGGTTAATTCTCCTGTCAAGCATGTCACTAATTTATACTTGATTAATTCTTCTGTCAGGCATGTCACTAACTTATATTTGGTTAATTCTCCTGTCAGGCATGTCACTAACTTATATTTGGTCAGTTCTCCTGTCAGGCATGTCACTAACTTATATTTGGTTAATTCTCCTGTCTGGCATGTCACTAACTTATGCTTGATTAATTCTTCTGTCATGCATGTCACCAACTTATATTTGGTAGATTCGTTTGTTAAGCATGTCACTAACATACTTGGTTAATTCTTTTGTTAAGCATGTCAGTAACTTATACTTGGTTAATTCTTTTGTTAAGCATGTCAGTAACTTATACTTGGTTAATTCTTTTGTTAAGCATGTCACTAACTTATACTTGGTTAATTCTTTTGTTAAGCATGTCAGTAACTTATACTTGGTTAATTCTTTTGTTAAGCATGTCAGTAACTTATACTTAGTTAATTATTTTGTTAATCATGTCAGTAACTGATACTAGGTTATTTCTTTGGTTAATCATGTCAGTAACTTATACTAGGTTAAGTATTTGGTTAATCGTGTCACTAACTTACTTGTACTTGTTTCTGTCTTCTCTCAAACATGTCACTAATCTCCTCGTGCTGTTTCATTCTTCTCTCAAGTATGTCAGTAACTTACTCATACTTTTTTCATTCCTCTGTCAAGCATGTCAGTAATTTACTCGTACTTGTTTCATTCCCCTATTTATTGAACATAATTGTCTGTGAAATTAGATACGTCAACACTGGATATTTCCTCAGGTATTCTGTCGTTGCTTCTTGGTTGATTGATCGCAATTTTATTTTTAATCTGTGACATAGTTAATTTTCTATGGGTGAGCCATTTACACATCAATTACACCAGTCATACAACATGTGATGATGTATGTTAAATAAAATGCAACAAAGTAACATAAAATAACTATAACATACATGAAAAAAATAAGAACGTTGTGGTGTGATACATAGATGGGTATAGCATTGGGCATTATTATGTTGTCAACATTATGTTGTGTTATCAGTGTTTTGTGTTGTGTTGTTTGCAGGAGATAGACGGCAAGGCCCTGTTACTGCTCAACAGTGACATGATGATGAAATATATGGGGCTCAAACTGGGGCCTGCTCTCAAGTTGTGCCACATCATCGACAGGCTCAAGACCCGAAAATAATTCTTCGTTTATCATCTTGTCTACTATTGCTAACATAATTATTTTGACACGGAAAACCCACAAGTAGTGGGCTCAAAAGTCAGTGTTCATCACTGCACAAAATTGTCAGAGGATGGAGCTGGTTTGTTTAGCGTTGTATATTTATGTAACATTTATAAAATTAGGATCACAGTTGATAACGATGCAGGCTTCAAACGCATGCTTTGGATTAAGACAACCGAATGTGAACTGTGTTTTGTTAGCAGGAAGGTTGAGAACATTTCAGGTATTCCGTATGTGTGGGGTGTTACTTATACAGCTGTGGGGTATTACCCTCTAACAGGTGTGAGGTGATACTTTGGTCTACTTTGTGTGACCTGACCTTGTACCAGTTATGGGATGGCTATAGTACACCGTTGTCGTTCAGCAATTATATTTAGCAGGTGTATACTTGTCACCATTAATTACCAATCTGGTCTTGGATGTATGTTTGGAATATTGATGGTAAACTTATTTATGATTTGATAAGATAAGGGATAAGATCTTATCTCTGCTGGTTGTAAATGGGTGGTCAAGTTACGGTTGTAATGAAAGCGTAAAGTATTACTGTCGTGAACGCAAGCATAGAAGCCACTTTCTCACTGATTACACTAGTTTACACACTCCGCTGATTTAGTATTTTACATGTGTAGGGAGGCGAGTCGGTTTGCACATTAATTACACGTGAATGGTTTCAGTGTTTAGTGTAATATGCTTGAGTTCTTTCGTCGTATACTAAGTCATGTTGATGAAGTTGTAAGACGGTTAACTGGTGATGCGTTTTGTTCCCAGGTGGGATGTAAGCATGTCCTTTGGAAACTCCACGATACACTGTAGTAAATTTTGACATACAAAGGCTGCCTTTCTTGGTGTTACTAAATTGTCATGAGTTGTTTGTTTGATTCATTTTACAACTTTTTTTTAGGTAGACAAGATAACGTCATTTATTTGACATGTAAACAGCTTTGTTGAGGTCGATTCATCAACGGTTGACTGTTTTGTAAATCTAGAGATCTTAGTCCAGGTTGCTACATAGCATTAAACGGGAATTAGATGTGACTGAAGGATATTATAGTTTGTGTCTAATTTATGTCTTCAGCTGTTGCTTGTTAATTAACTGTATGGCAGTTTATCATGAGTTAATAGACTTGAATAGCTTGTATAGTCTATAGATATTGTCCTGTACATAATGAAACCATATAACGGTCAAATGTTTCAGCTGGCTACGAACAAACTAGACTGTTGCTAGAACTGTATCATGCACACAATCCTGTTTATTTATGTGTTTGTCGATTATTAAGCACTAAACGGTTACTGCATGAACAAGTCATAATGTTGAAGTTGTGTACATAATTATGAAGGTAGGAGTACATTGAGAGAAACATCACTGGTACGATCTACTGGCTGTAAACCCTATTTGTCATCTGGCATTAAAAAGTAATCCTGCAAATAAAACAGTTATTTCAAAACTTGTTCTTCCGTTGAATTCTATGCATGCTCACACGTCACTGGTGTCATCAGTGTTGCCATGTAAAAGATAAGTTCTTATTTAGTGAAGTTTCCAATCCTCAGAATTGCTCTACACTTCCCTTCACACTGGTTTAATCAAATACCATCTCAACTTCTCTGGGAAGCATCCAGCAATATGCTGTTGGTGTCACACATTGGTGATGGTCACGTGGCAAATAATGGGCACGATTAGTTCCTTGCTGCCCACTAGATTCTACACATCAATGTATTTTGACAAGACAGTAAAGGTAAGTTCTTGTAATTTTTATAGCGCGGTATCCCGTGCTTGGTTTACACTTTACTCCCTGGCAAACCTGTTCAATCAAACACCGTTTCGCCTTCTCTGGAAAGCACTCAGCCACGGTACAATTAATACGCAAAGACTTCGTATATAAATATCCACCATTACAGCTGAGTGAGCTGAAGCAATATAAAGTGAACGAACTTGCCCAAAGTCCAACGCAGCAGCACATGATTCGAAGCCGGGTTCTCGTATAGTAGTCGAGAGTACGAAACTAGCCACTGCGCAGATGTACGATATACAATCTGACTGGCGCTGTTTCCCGAGACAATCGTGATGTTTATGACAGAATGCGATAAAGCAAAATATAACGGCTTATGTGTCAGGCGCTCTACCGTCGCGCCTAGGAAATCTCTGGTTATATGTATGAAAACACTACATGGCCCGTGACAACGCTTTTTCTACTTCTGTGTGTGCATGCGTGCGGTGTGCGTGCGGTGTATGTGGTGTGCGCGCACAATGAGGCCCAGTGCTTGGGGGAAAATGGTGCGCTAAATATAAAATAACAACGTTTAAGGATACCGAACACATATTGGGTTGCGTTTGAAGAAAAACTATTATTATACCTGCACGCCGCAATGGCATACGTTAAACGACCATTTGCACACATCTTAGATTATGAAATTTACACCCATAATAGAGGCAATGTCTATCTCAGAAAAGAGCTGCTCAAAGAAGTGCCAAAATGTTAACATAAGTAAACCAACTAAGTTAAATAAATTTGTATAAGGTAAGTTAAGTTAATTTTCCTCGGTATCCGTTTCTGTGACCGCAGCAGGCAGGGAATTCCATGTGAGCAAATGACGGACAGTGAAGGCACATTTGTGACCGTTTGCTATGTTGATATTCCCAGTCTAGGAAGAAGAAAGAACTAGGAACAACATCTCTTCAGCCACATCTTCGCGAATTATGCCTATACTCACGGAATACAGTGCTACTTTAAGCAGTGTAGACTAGATATTAGAACATTAGATATTAGAACATCATTTTCACAAAGAACAGTAAATGAAGGGAACAGATTATCGGCTGATTGTGTAGGTGCTAGTAGTGTTAATATGTTTAAAAATAAAATTGACATGTACCTAAGAAGGGCTGGGTACATTTAAATAGATAGGTTGGACTCTCGATAAGCCAAAGGGCTTCCTTGTCCACCTGCCATCTAGAGTTGATTCTCCAGGTGGCAATCTTGTTAAATCTTGTTAAATTACATAAAGACGATGTTTATGCAGTCAATGGCGCCTTTCAAATTTCATGAAGTATTTATGCGAAGCACAGGGCATGGTATAGATGCACATGTGATACATTCGAGAATAAAAATATTTGAAAAAGGCTAACGATTATTTACGGCTGCAAACGTATTTAGGTGTGGACCAATATATTGATATCTACTTTCGGTTCTGTAAAATTTAATTTGTATGTACACATGGATAAAAGTAACATCGGATATGCATGCACTAATGTACTCGTGCATGCACGCACCCACATACACACACGCACACGCACACGCACACGCACACACACACACACACACACACACACACACACATACTCACATACACTCACACACTCACACAAGCACACAGACACACACACACTTATATACGGACACACGCACGCACGCACGCACACCCACTCGCATACGCACACGCAAACACACACTCTCACACACACACACTCACACACACACACACACACACACTTATATACGGACGCACGCACGCACGCACACGCAAACACACACACAAACACACGCACGCACGCACGCACGCGCGCGCGCGCCTCACACACAAACACGTACACGCGCGCGCCAACAATTATGCTTCTGTACGACAGACATAGGCCACCACTGCAGCAACATTTACATATTTATATACGATGCACCCTGTTAACTCCCTAGTCAGCTGAAACAACTTTTTATTGCGCCAGCCATAATCCCTGCTGGCCAGCTTGCGTCATCCCGAGCTACAAATACATATATTCCGACAGCTGCTATGTGTTATCACTCTTAGCGCGCTCCCGGGCAGTGCCGAGAACATTCCCGGCGCCCACATAGTGCATACGTACGCAAGTGTTTCGTCTACGTATTGTGTTGTGTGCTGAGTTTGCACTGCGCAGAACACGATCAGCTGGACTGTGCCGAACTCGAACCGGGGTTTATACATTTCACGTCAAAGTACGAGCATCCTTTCTGGCACATCGTGAGGTAGGCCGTATTTATGCAGTTGGATGTGTGTTGTATCTTAATCCGGATAGGATTATGCTTATAACTTTCTCACCAAATATGTGCATTGTGTACGCGTGTGTGAGCTTTTGGCGTGCTGGGCATCGACGTTGTAATCGAACTGTTTGGAGTTATTCTGCCTTGATCGACTGTATCTGAATGTTTTCATCGTATTACCTATGGGAATGTTTGATAAACCTTATTAACTTGTTCAAGTCACCAGCAACGTCAACCTTTTTCCCAAGTTCAAATGTTATGAGGGGAGGGGGCATTAGATATGACTGCTTGCCCGCGGAGTCGATATCTAGAAACGATTGTTGCGAATGATATTTTGATATCCGTGTATGTCAACCGTGTATGTACACCGTGCAGTGCGCAGGTTATAACTAGTAGCCCGTTTACACGAACGATTGTTGTGTGCGATTATGTCGTTCGATGTGATGTTGTACGATGACGCAATACAGCTCTGTCTGCGTTTACATAAGCAACTTGTCTAGATACTTCGAATGCGACGTATTGAATCGCGCCACTTGAGTATTGATCGCAATGTTTACATACTATACTGAATTGTGTTTACATTCCTGTAGCATTAACTAGTACTGCGCATTTGTATCGTGCGGCACAACCGGCCAAAACCCCACTTATTAAACACTATCGCGAATGTACTAACTAGGACCAACAAATACACAAGTTGTGTATTGTGTATTTGTTGGTCCTAGTCAGTACATTCGCGATAGTGTTTAATAAGTGGGGTTTTGGCCGGTTGTGCCGCACGATACAAATGCGCAGTACTAGTTAATGCTACAGGAATGTAAACACAATTCAGCGTCACTTCAGTATGCTTGCGTGTAGAGAAATAATACATAGAAGTATGTGTGCAACAAATATAACATTTCAAACGGTGGAGGATCTTCGACTGCCTTCTTTGCGCTATGAATTAAAAAAAAGCAACGTAGATATAATATAAAGAAAACCCCAATATCGACACCGTTAAAATTATGTAACTCTCTGTTTCTGTAAAGCCTAAAGCATGACAGGCGTGATAATACGCCTTTGTATAACTTTGCATAAATACCTGTGAATTTGCATGGTTGGTCAAAGTACGTTGACCGACATGTGTTGAAAGGAGATTAATGAAAGCGTAATGATGCGGCCATCGTGTTTATAATTACAATCGTTTATTTCTCGACAACGAGGGCAGACAACGTGGATTATTTTTAATGTCTACTAGCGTGCATAATTTTATGTTCTTCTTAAATACGTGCAACGGTTACACAGCATTATATGTGCACAGGCTAAATGTCTCAGCTCGTGTTTTCTCACAGTTGTACACCAGAGAGGGCACATGGATGTTTTCCACATGTCTGCCTAAATGTTCTAATTCGATCAGTGCGTTAGTGCAACCAGTCAGCATCATTCGAGGCACTGTATTACGAAATATTGCGCCTTAGCATATTTGTGAGACCGAAAGAGTGACCCGGTTTGCAATAGCATACGCAGCTATAATTGATTATATTGCTCACCGCAGCAACGCACGTCCGAAACGGCGCAGTCTATTTTGCAAGTCGGAAGTTGTGTGTGTGTGTGTGTGTGTGTGTGTGTGTGTGTGTGTGTGTGTGCGTGCGTGCGTGCGTGCGTGCGTGTGTGCGTGTGAGTGCGTGCATGCGTGCGTGCGTGCGTGCGTGCGTGTGTGTGTGTGTGTGTGTGTGTGTGTGTGTGTGTGTGTGTGTCTGTGTGTGTGTGTGTGTAATGTGTGTGGGTGTGTGTATGTTTGTGTGTACACACACATTCATTACAAAAATATTGCGTCTTAGCGCATATATATATATATATATATATGTATATATATATATATATATATATATATATATATATATATATATATATATATATATATATATATATATATATATATATTGTTGTGTTTATGTAGGTTTTACATATATGATAGCGGTTTTATTGCATAACCTACTAGAAAAAAGTTATCCTGTTCATATACATTATATATTCACATTCACTCAGTAGAGTAATGTGAGAGGACCGAAGAACGATGAAGAAAGTGAGAAGGAGATCGGAATGAAAATAGCACATAAAATAATTAAAATAAAGTAGCGGGAAAAGAATTAGATGGACAGGGAATACACCCAATGAACCGTAAGAAACTGTCACAAAGAGCGTGGAAAGTAGAAGCGGGTGGCAAAAGAAGAAGACCAGGGCTGAGATGGAATGAACGTATAAAATGAGACCTGAGAATGGCTGGTGTGAAGAGTCGTGATTGGATGGCCATTGCGGACGAGACAGAGATAGAGGGGGAGGGAGAGAGGGAGGGAGAGAGGGAGGGAGAGAGACGGAGAGAGGGAGAGATTGATGGAGTGGGTGGTGATGTAGGGAGGATGGGGGCAGGGGGGTTGGATGGGTGGAGGGACGAAGAGAGGGAAGGCGGCAGGGAGAGAGGAGAGAGGCGAGCGAGAGACATCTACACCAACAGCCCGGTGTCGTCCACCTACACAAAGAACACAACAAGATCAACATGAGGAATGGGGTACAACACGGAAACACCGTATCGCCTAAGCTGTTTGCGGCAACACTAAATAGACATATCCGAAAAATGTCTTGGATAACAAGAGGACTGTCGATTGATGAGTAACACCTCAGCCATCTTCGGTTTGCCGACGGGATACTCATATGCGCACACATATCACACAAACTTTGCAAATATTGCCGGAGTTCATTAATGTGACAATCAGGGCCTGAACATGAATAAGTCGAAGACAAAGATGATGATGGAAACCGACACATCAATACATGCATGTCTAAACCGCCCAGACATAGAACGTTGAAAGCTACACCTACCTGTAAGAGTGACACACCAACAAAGACAAAACACGAACAAAACACAAGGAGATTCAAAGAAGAATCAGTACGGCCTATTGGGCAGTGTTCGCCTGGCACAATGACATCTTCATGGGTAACTTTGGAACCTGCTCGAAGAGCAAAGTCTAAAACTCGTTTCACCTCATCGAAACCTTATGAAGAAGACGACTGGTGAGACGGTGGGCAGAAGAACTAAACGAATACTGGCGGATGATAGCGCAAAGCAGGAACATTTGGAAACAGCAAGCTGAGGAATTCGCTGAAGTTACCATATCACTTAAATATCATTAGCTACACTGGTACTATTTGAACGGTTTATGACCGCATCTCTATGTTTAATTTCGGAACTGCAATCTTTATAGAGGGCGGTAGGCCTATGCTATGTTCTGTTACCTTTAACAAGGTATGTTGAAGTAGGTACTTGTTTAGCTGACGTCGATCAGCCTCGTTCTCAACCTGAAAGATGGCTCCGCCGTGATACCGTAGATATTACAGTCAGTTCAACGTTGTGATCGTCTGGTGTTGTTTGTGACTACCCCATGGTCCTGACACAACAACGTCATTAAAACAAGAGCATGACGTCAGTCGTGCGTACGTCAGTTTAACGAGATGTGTTTTTAAGTGTCTCTTGAAAGAGCTGAGAGTGGTCAGTTGTTTAATGTTCACCGCAAGTGTTCCATGGTATGGCAACGTATCGGCTGAAACAAAGTTCACACGCGAATTAACATTTTAACGCATTTTCAACACTATGGTT
>OZ024861.1:35894323-35904323 GCA_964017155.1 Oasisia sp. SBJ-2009 | reverse complement strand
GATCTAAAAATATTGGTACACTGCTGGTTAGGGTGGTATCTATGGGCGAGTAACCCAGTCAGCGATAGCTTAATTCTCAATTCATATCCAAAACTAGTGTGCCAAACAATGGTGATCATATTGACTCAATTATACACCTTTTATTTATCGATAATTTTAACAATATGCAATTTTTTCGTTAAACTAATACACACAGTATAGATTAAGGTTAACCCATTATATCGTGCCACTGAATGTATTGTTGCCATCCATTTTATTACACATTTTATTCGTCACCTGGTGTATTTTATATGTAAATGTATGTATGAATACCTATGTATACTATTTATTGTTTCTTCTCTGGCAACGGAGGTTGAATAAATGAATAATAATAATAATAATGGGCAAGCACACGTTCTTTGTACTCTCAAAATGCGAGAAGGAGATGTACGTTTGTGTGTGGTGTTTGAAATATAAATATGACTATACAAACATCAATTTAAAATAAAATAAAATAAAAATAAAAATTATCTGAATATATATATATATATATATATTCAGAGAATTGTTTTATTTTAATTGGTTTTTAAATTGGTGTTTATATATATATATATATATATATATATATATATATATATATATAATATATATATATATATATATATAAATGCATGTGTTAATTATTTGAATTACATCTTAAGAGGAATAACTGGTATGATAATATACAAAATGTATATAAGTAAGTATGTAAATATGTATTTATATATATATATATATATATATATATATATATATATATATATATATATATATATATATATATATATATATATATATATAAACACCAAATTAAAAAACAATTAAAATAAAACAATTATCTGAATATATATATATATATATATATATAAATATTCAGATAATTTTTATTTTATTTTATTTTAAATTGATGTTTGTATAGTCATATATAAATTTCAAACACCACACACAAACGTACATCTCCTTCTCGCATTTTGAGAGTACAAAGAACGTGTGCTTGCCCATTATTATTATTATGCTGTGTACTACTGAAAGTACACTTTCTTGACCTAATACTGCGGTGCACATATAGCGGGACGCAATTTCGCCGTGAAACGAACAGATTCTGTAGCATAAACACCAAGTAAAGTTGTACACCACTTATTGACGACAAATAACAACTCGAGAGTAACGTGTCAATCATTTCGTGTACCCATCTGCAGTTTTTGGAAAATATCCGAGTGATTATCCAACTGGCAAACGACTACGAACATGTATTGATGTCAACAGATCATCAAACATTGCCAAAATGTCATCGCTCTAATCCCTTCAGCAAATAATCACCTCATTCATATTCAACCCTGACTGAATGTTAATAGTAATTATAGTCTGGTGCAACACTTTCGTAATTCTTTACCGAAACTGGTCGATCAGTTTGTGTTGACTTGGTTAGTAGAACTGTACACATTACGTTCTGTATATGCAACATGTTTATTTGTTAAAAACAATTCGCACATCCGCGCGCATGCACGTACATACGCAATAATGCACGTACATCCGCACGCACGCACACACGCACGCACGCACGCACGCAGTATATACATACGGACGGACGTACTAATACAGATACACGCGCTCTCTTACATACACACAAGCACACGCACACGCACACGCACACGCACACGCACACGCACACGCACACGCACACGCACACGCACACGCACACGCACACACACAGATACACGCACACGCACACGCACACACACACACACACACACACACAGATACACACGCACGCGCACGCGCACGCGCACGCACACGCACAGACACAGACACAGACACACGCACACGCACACGCACACACACACACACACACACACACGCGCGCGCGCGCTCTCTCTCTTACGGACACTCACCCGCACACATAGACACATACGCACATAGACACGCACACTCATACACGCACCCACACTAAAACACGCGCACATACCAAACTAAATCTACATACATGCTCAACTGCTCAAAGGATAATTAATTTCAAAACAAACATCAATTTTGATTATGATTGGATGCTGTTATATTGCATTATTTTTACTACTCATTGTGGTTTTTTCTTTCGGGTCGAGGACATTGCAAACACCAGGGCAGAGCAAATATCTTATGAACAAATGAAAATTACTCCAGAAGCTGTTTCTCTTAATTCGCGCAATGTCCTTCAAACGCTTTGGACGAGTCCTTGAGATGAGATGTTTCCTGGCATACAATTCATTCTTTCTAGTACAGCTCTTACCTCGTGCATGTCACACATTGTCGAAGGATGATCGGTTTGTCACGAGACGATGCATGTATCGCAAATGTTTGCCAATAATGCATAGAGATTTGTTGACTAGCTCACTGTTGAACACAGCGTAGTGGTAACTAGCACATCAAGCAGTATGATGCGTGCATGTATTGTGAATACAAGTCGGCCAAATCAAATACAAATACATTGCTTTTCTAGATTTCAATTCAAATACAGTTACAAATACAAGTTTCCAATTCAAATACAAATACGCCGCCATTTTGTATTCAAATACGATTAAATTACATTGCCATTTTTGAAATCTGATTCAAATATTATTTAAATACGTCGCCCGTGTTTCCATTATAGTTCTAGTGTAGTGGGTGGAATTTTCTCTTAGGCTTGATTGACTGTTGTAGACTTATTGGCAGGTAGGTTTACCAGACGGTCCTTGTCTGTACTACTGTACCAACTAGTGGGTAGCTCTTCCCCTGCACTGGAGGAAACCTGGGTTCCTTTGTCTTAGCCCAGGATGTTTACACAGCAGGTGTCAGCAGGATTCTTTGAAGCACCTTCCCTGTGAATACCTGCCTTTATGGCTATAGATAAGCTTCACTGGCTTCCCATTCATTCATTGATGCTAATGTTTGACCAGCTTCACTGTAAGCCAATTTTGTTAGTGCTACCTACCCATTGTTGAGCCAGTTTATGTCAGGCAATGCTTTACATTTTGTTGGTAATATTTATATGTATTTGATTGTGTTTGCAAATACGTTTTCAAATATAGACCAAATATCAAATATAAATACAAATACATGCCCTTTTGTGATTTTCAATTCAATTACAAATACACCAAATTTCTGTATTCAAGGGGCCATTCTATTACAGAAGTAGCCTGGTGTGGTCGGTTCCCCCACCTTTGCTGTCCGTCTGTGTGTTGTGTATAACTGTGAGGACATTAACTATTGTACTGAAATAATTTTGTGCTAGTTTTACATAAAAGAGTTGGCTTACTTTGAAGCTCACATACAAACTTATATCTGACTTGTGTTTTTCAGCAAACTAGCCACGTCTCTGTGTCACAAATGTTACTGGTAGTGTTGTCCCGCATAAATTCAAGTACAAATACGTATTTGATATATTGTTTTTTCAGGATTACGCAGATACGTTATTATTTTGGTGCGCCTCCGATTCTGGTGATTGGATTGCATCGAACCTATATACACCCACGGCGTCCTGCCGAACGCTTAACTGTTTAACAAATATATACTACGAAACAGACATGCACTTCAATGAGCCACCCACTCCAGATCGTGGATTACATATTATTTCATTGTCTAACATAATGTTTCCAATAGTAAATTATTAAAAGTATCTGCTATAATACAATAATTTTTAATTTGCACGACTCATAAAACATAACAATCCTACCGTGACATACCAGTTGATATCACTTCTGTTTTCCTACATGGCAGGGTGGTCTCAGTGTCCGCTGAGGATGCATGCAACAGACAACGATAGGAAAAGTATCTTTACTGATATTGAAGAAACATGAGGAAGGAGAAGATGGCCGCGCAGTCGTGTAAAGGTTTCGTGCCGGCGGACGGCGGATGGGGCTGGGTTGTATGTTGGATGTCCTTCTGGACTAACGCCGTCATCTTCGGGATGCTGAACACGTTCGGGATTATCTATGTCGAGATGCTGCGCGTCTTTGACAACGGCGAGGATGACTTGTCCTTCAGAACGTGTAAGTTATGGCGTGAGTTACGGATGCTAGTGTCCGGTACTGAGGAAGACATGAGGCATTTCTGCACTTACACATGGCGGGTGCTAATGGTCATGTGTGGCTGGCGCTGAAAATCACGCATGGCTGGCGCTGAATGTCATGCGTGCTTGAATATTCATGCGTGACTGGCGCTGAGGGTCATACGTGGCTGGCGCTGAGGGTCATGCGTGGCTGGCGCTGAGGGTCGCACATGGCTGGCGCTGGGAGCCACACATGGGTGGCTTTGTAAGTCATACGTGACTTGCACGAAGGTCATGCTGAGGTTTATTGACATCATTGTGCAATGCAAACAATATGTGATACGTTAGGCAGACCAATGTTATATTTTCATAATGTAACCTCATCACAGTTTATGTTATACTCCAAATACCACCAACACTGATTTTATCCTTCTTTTGTTAACGCTGAAAATAATACTATGACATTTGATCATAAATAGTATTTTGTAATTTTGTGACATTAGTCTGAAGGAAGCTATATAATTTTGGAACTTGAATATACGTACGTTAACTTTGACAGCAATCCTTTTAATTTTAATAAAGTTGTATTCTATAAAAGTAATAACAAACAAGTTATTATTTGTGATTTTCCGTGAATCATTACAGAAAACGGCAGGTGAGTGAAGCGAAATGATCGACGGATTGTTTTTGTATTTGATTTACAATCTAATACGCATAGTTCATAATATTGATCGATAGTCACGGTAATCTTGTTAAACCAATGGAGTTCTTGTCAACGTGTCTTCGGATGATCTTGTTAAAGATCCTCTGCTTAGAATTTGCAGAGCAGTCATTTGTAAGGGAAGTCTGCTATCTACAACCTGAGAAAGTAAAATATCAGACTCTGGTCGTAGAAACTGGATTTTGCTTACCATTTAAGCGTGCTGTATGTGGAATCTTTCAAACTGTGAACATTGTTCCGCGCTGAATAAATTATCTAGACACACATTGGCACAGAGTAAACCTTCAACATGCATGTTGTAGTTATAAGAACGTAATATTAAATGAAATAGTCAAGGCTAAGAGCTGCTACCCTTGATTTAAATCTAGTAAACGTCTTGTCATGTGTGTCTTGCAGCGTGGGTGGGAGCGTTGCAGATCTCGATGACGTTCCTCATGTCCCCCGTCGTCAGCGTCCTCGTCGATCTGCTGGGCATCCGAACAACCGCCTTCGCTGGCGTCGTCATCTCAACGACCGGCATGTTGGCGAGCTCATTCGTGCCGACCATCAACATCCTCTACCTCACCTATGGCCTCCTCACTGGCCTCGGCATCTCGCTCGTCTACACGCCTTCTATGATCATCCTCGGCCACTATTTCAAGCGCCATCTTGGCGTCGTCAACGGCATCGTTGTCTTCGGCAGTGCCGTTTCGACTATGATCATGCCGTTCGTGCTTCAGAACCTTCTGGTGAGCGTTGGCTTACAGAGGACCATGCAGATCATGGCGGGACTACTTGCCACCCAGGGCGTGTGTGCCGTCACGTGGAAGCCCCAGTATGGGAGAGCGAAAGACAGGGACTTCGGGCGCTACGTGGCGCCCAGCTCGAACCTCGTCGAGAGCGTGGCGGGGTGTGGGAAGTGGCTGGGTCGCTACGTGAACACGACCATCTGGAGGAACCGCTCCTACACGGTCTGGGTGACGGCCATGGTGATCGCATTCACCGGATACTTCGTGCCGTTCGCACATCTCGTGAGTATGAGTAAAATAATATAATGTAATGTAATGTAATATAACAAAATAAGACTACATTTTATTTGACATAGCGCCACATCCATAACTGTTCGTAGCGCTTCACAACTTATTACTATTGAAAATACATAAAAAAAGAATATTTGTATACAATACGACGAATACTAATATTAAAAAATAAATATTAAAATGTATATGTATATAAATAGCTAAAATTAATACAGTATTAAATAGCGTAGCGTTTCTAAAAATAAAGAAGTAAATACATTAATGAATTACCTATTAGTGATAAAGCATACATAATAATCAATATAGTAAATACATGTAATCCCATAACAATAATACTGGTAAATGACTGTATATGTATGGCTAATTGTAATAAATAAGTTAGTAAATTTAATAATAATAATAATAACGTAGCAATAATACTAATTAATAAGTGTATACTTGTGTATCGATAATATTAATCAATTGTTTAGTAAAATAACTATGTTTGTAGCTTCGTCGCCGTCGTATTTATTGTCTTTTCCTCGCAATCATCTTCGTCGTCCTCGTTATCATCGTATTATTCGTCTTCATCGTGTTCTTTGGCTTCGTCATCTTTATTTTCTTCGATTGTCTTCGTTGTCGTTATTGTCTTCGTCTCTTTTTTTCATAGTTTCGTTGTAATCGTTTTCTTCATTATATTCTTCGTCTTTGTTGTACTTGTTGATTTTGTGATCTTCGTTGTTTCTGCTGTATCACTTTTCTTTTAATTTAGTTTTTTGTTTTCATCATTGTCTTCTTTTCCTTCGTCGATGATGTTGTTGTAATCATCCACGTCATCACCACCATGGCCTATGCCACAGTAATTGTTTATATTTCAGGAATGTGTTCATGTTCGTCGGTGGCTCCTACGTGCAAAAATCAACATCAACTTAATTATTCAAAGTGAAAACTAGATATGGAAACAGCATCAACATAAAAACCACAGTTTATGTCCGAACACTTAATTTGAGTAAATATTTATTGTACTTTTAATAGTATTGGTATGTAAGTCTACTTGAGATAGTGAGTGACATAACGCATATGTATCCACTTATATACAATGTGCTCAACCCAATGACTTTTCAACCACTTTTCAACACATTTCAATGCCTTGCCCAATTGTGGGACAATGGAGTTGACGGTAGAGTGATCACCATCAACAGCTATATAGATTGTATTATCACTTTACTGAGATGTGTTTAACAAAATTCGAATTGTACGATTTTTATTCTCCTTCCTCGTGTTGCTCCTCTCTCTCTCTCTCTCTCTCTCTCTCTCTCTCTCCATCTCTCTTATTTCTTATTATTGGCTGTTCACACCGTCCTCCCAACATATCTTGTCACACACTGCGTTGTTCTACCCCTTACAAAAATATATCATTCAACTACCATTGAACAAATTGAATGAATGATCCTTGGGGGTATTAAGGCGCAGGGTATTTGAATGGTATCTGAATGGTATAGAATGGTATTTTAAGTTTCCGTTGACAGTACCACTGAGTCCTACTGAAATACCATTGAATTGTCCATTGGTACTGAATGATACTGAATGGTATTCAGTGGTATTCAGTGACATACCATTGGCTCTTTTTTGTAACGATCCTTTTCGTCGTTTGTCACCCTCCTCTGTTTCCCACGCTCTTTTTCACAGTCTTTGCACACATCTTGCCCATCTCACGTTGCTTCCAGATCTACCTTCATATTTAGTTTGGTTTTCATGTACCATCTAAAACTAAGCTGATCATCCACCACAAGACGCCTTCGTTATTGTGAAATGGTGCCAGAATCTACCGAACAACACGTAAACAAAGGACACGTGGGGTCACTTGGTAAAATCTCGAGAGTGTATATATTTGGATATTTTTGCAAAAAGATCCAACAATTGACAAGTATTGACCGACATAATGCTAAAGATATCTGATTAAATGGGTAGGAAATAGAATTTATAAATACTGACAATAACAGTGGCGTTTCATATAGAATCCTTGGTCCTTGTATTCTTTTCGCAAACAATGAATACGTTTATTATAACGTTTGTGATTATTCTAACAAAGCCATTAAAAAACAATCATAAAATATAAGTATCAACAACCGATCATTGTGCTAGGAAGCATTACAGAACGTTATTCCATTATTTTATATTATTAACGGTTACAATTATAATTGATATAGGCAAATATTACAATTTGGTTTTTACATTTGTCATTATAGTTTTATTGTTTATGTATACGTTTATTTAAAAGTGTTTTATTTTTAGTATTGGTTCTTTGTTATTTGTGTGTGACATACCTTGTAGGTCCATACTTCTCAATATGCACATTTGTGGTGTGCATAATGGCGCATTTTTTGTTTAAAAAGAGGATGATTTTAACCACTGGAACTAAACGATTACAAACACTGTTAGTTGTTTAAGCTAAGTCATCACGGTTAAGAAATAACGTAGTGGAAGCATCCTACATAACATTGATGCGTTGTTCGTTCTTCGTCCAGTTGTTATCGTGGTCGTATCGTATGTATAGCAGTGTTGACTTGTACTTGAGTAAAAATATTAGTAACGCACTTTAAAAGTACAGCAGTAAAATATTAAAAGAACATGGAATAAAACGTACTTTAGTCAAAAGTAACTTCTAACAATGCTTCAAATAAGAATAAAGGCATAATTCGACATGTCAATTTCAACATTACAACAGGCACAAAATGCGATACTATAAAATAACTATGTTAGTCTACTACAAGAACATTAACCAAATAACAATCACTACAATAAAACAGCTAATGTATATGCAAATACGACTGCGGTCTCGCCAGAGAATCGCCATGACTGCAAACTATGAATAATTATGTTTCGACACGGCCATAGGACCCCCTGGTGACTAGAAACGGAAATATTTTGACAAAAATATTTCGTGAAGTAAACGAAAGTAACGGAGGAAAATAATTATTACTTTAGATAATGACTACTTCGTTACAAGTGTATGTACTTTATTAAAATTAGACTCCATTACATACCGATTACCTGGAAAAACCTATTAAGCATTCCAAGGAAGTACTTGTACTGTACTTCGTGACACGCCACCCGTGATGCATAGCATGCCGTAAACCTGTCTTCATTGGTATTCAAATCAAACGTTCTTAGTAAATTAATTCCACAGGTAGTTAAGAAGATATTCACGTGTACAGGATACAACATTTTATGAGTGCACCGGTGATGACTCTTTCCGAAATAGGGTCAAGCACTGACCCACAGTCGCCACTGACCTGATACTCGACTGCAGTGCTACATGGGGTCAAGCGTGAGGCATGAGGCACTCTGCAATCCTTCTCCTAGTAGCTGGCTGGCACGTGGTCTACAAGTAGTCACCAAATACGGGCCAGGCTCACTTCGTGAAGTGATTGATACAGGCGCTGTAAAAATGACGAAGTGTTAAAATTACATTCCTAATAAAAACACTTGTTTACGAATTGCCTGCTGACACTTATGTTGATTGACTCATGGCACTTATGCTTATAATAACATTATGCCAGCGACTCAATTGACGTCAATAATATAATATAATATAATATAATATAATATAATATAATATAATATAATATAATATAATATAATATAATATAATATAATATAATATAATATAATATAATATACATATAGTTTGTACAACAGCGACAGCAACGCATTCTTTGACAATTAACATCGATAAGGTCAAAGTTATATTTTCTGAACGGACACACATTTATAATAGTTTCAGAAATTGATTCACATTCATCAACACCAACTGAATGTGGAATAGATTAAAATGCCTGTATCCAAATAATTGTTATGGTAAAAATAATCCATTCACTTTAAAAAGAAGCAGTCTCCTCCTGGGTTATTTTTTCTAAATCCCCTAACAATGTTAGCACATTTAAAGTTTCCAACCATAATTTTTTTTAAACCGTACACAAAACAGCCAGTTTCAAAACAAACCTCATTGACTCTATTGCCGCCTCACTGCAATATTTCTGATGTTCGACAGCCAACTTCCTGTTACAAATAATATGCCCACTAATTCCGGCTGAGAGGCCGGACTGCTTCCCTACTAAAGTGAATGCGACATGTCAACAGATCGTCTCCGTTTTCGTCATTATGCCGAGTGCTTTTGGTGACAGGTAAAGCATACGAAAGATATCATGCCCGATGCTAAGCCGGAAGTGCTCATTATGGTGATTGGTGCATCTTCCG
>OZ024861.1:35761823-35889323 GCA_964017155.1 Oasisia sp. SBJ-2009 | reverse complement strand
TGAGGCTACCAAAAACAGTATATCTAAAATCATAACTATCGATTTCGTTTTAATGCATGTAATCTGGATTAGTCTTCGACAAAAAGTTATGAAATGCATGTGCTCCGGTGCGTCCCTTTATATAGCCGTATGAACAATAGTTAGTAATACTAGAAACCTACGCAAGTTCGTCGAGTGTTTTGCTGTCCGTTCAAACAAGAGCGAGCGATACATAGGAAAACAGCTTTGAAGATCGAAGAGGATAGTTATGACTGTGTATTGACTGTCTGATCACACAAATCATACGTCAGATGCGCCGAATTTAGCGTTCATATCAGGTTATGCTCTCGTTGGGAGTTTCATAAAATATATATCAATAAGCGGTGTTGATGCTACGGTGTTATTATTATTATTATTATTTAAAGTGTTTCCTATAGTCGATGCAGCCAGCTTGCGCGAGCTGAATGCAGCGAGCAACCGGTTACATCGCTTCTCTTGTAATGTCCGGCGTTATGTTTGCTGAAGCGATACTTGACCTGTCCATCACGTGATGCAAAGTCCAAGAAGCTATAAAAATGGCTGTCGTGCACGCATTCGGGGATTTCGTCTTTACATCTGGCTTAAACTGTGTTCACTGATGATAAAAAGACTTAAGGCACAGTTGCTCAAATAAGAATTGCATGCAGCAAAGGTTGATTCAGCAAACATTACGCATTCTAGTTTAAATAATGCACACCTATTAGGCCCTATTACTATGTTAATATTTTGGGCGCGGCAAAGCATGATGTGCGGAATTATGAGTGTGACGTACGCATAATGGATTCATCTTTATGCTAAATATGTGCGAGTTATGACTGTGCATATGCCATTATTCCGCTAGCAACTTGTTCGCAGATGACTGCTAAGAAGCGCCATCTAGTGGGTTCGAATAGCCTCTACTACACGCTGGGTGCTCTTTTCCATCGTGTTTTGCAGATGTTCAACATAATGTAATTACTGATTTTTTGGACAGATGTAGGCACGCAAGTGTTCCGTTACTTTAACAAGCACGAAACTCGTGACCAGCCGTTGTTATTAGTTAAGGTGTCTTAGAGCAAGACTACGTGTTGACAATGCATGTTTTATGTCAACAAGTTCGATATACAGCTCACGATGTTTACGCCAGCAATTGACTAGTCGTATTTATGGCCCCGCTTACATCCATCAGCGGTTCAGTACAGTCATATCGCGAGAGCCGGATCGTTGGATGACCATCTCATATATGTAGCATTGGCCAATTGTGAATATTATCTATAGTGACCTTTTGTCTTTCTTTGAATATGGGTGATATTCTGACATATTATGTTGGAAGACAATGTCAATATGTACAGAAAAAATCAAATGGATTATGTTACGTTGTTTGAATGTTGCTGCTTTCATTCCACATGAGTGAGAGAGAGAGAGAGAGAGAGAAATATATATATATATATATATATATATATATATATATATATATATATATATATATATATATATATATATATATATATATATATATATATACAGACAGACAGACAGACAGACATACAAACAGAGAAAGAGAGAGAGAGAGTTCATAATTAGTTGACGTCGGTATAGCGTAATTAACGAGCGAATGTCCATATACCGTCAGAAAACATGAAACGTCTAGTACTTTTTATTTTGAAATGTATCGGACATTCTGACAAGTGGTTTTGACTCTGTGCGAATTCATAGAAGCGCTAGCCTGAGCGCAATGTCATATCATAATGGGTAATATGCATTATCATTTGTTCGGAGGGGATTCTTAATACATAAAATAAAAAAAAATAAAAAATAAAAAAGCTACAAACCGAAAGGCATATTGGTACACGCACGCACGCATTCAATACCATACGGTAAGTCTGATAAATTCGCTAAATCCAGACAAATGTAGTGGTTGAATGCCTTTCGTTGTTCAAATGGACCGTTCAAATCACCGTCAATGCATTGTGTATATCTTTTGAGAGATCTAAAATGGCAGTAAAACCGTAGCTAATGCCCACTCGAATCAACTGACGTGATTCGGTTGCCAATGCATACGTTGCTACACTATCCGTGTCAGATACGTACACAATGTGTATTAAGGCGTGTCTCATACGCTAGGCGGCGCCACTTAGTCGTTTTATTTTTCCGCGGTACGACAAACCCTCCATATGTATAATATTCGTAATTATTCACGACTTTGGACATTGCGACCTTCTGCAATTACCCATCGGGAGTCTATGTTGCTAGGAGACGTGTATTAATTAACTCGGCCTGTTACGTCGGACGCGCGACGTAGGCTTTGTAACATGGCAGCGGCACGCGTTACGTTCGCTCGCCACGCGTTACGTTCACTCGCCACGCGTTACGTTCACTCGCCCCGCCTTGTCTGTCTCCGCGGTGAGCAGCCAGTAGGTGGAACACTACAACGGTTCCATCGACGGCATCTGTGTGTGGGCGCTGTGAAGCGCCCGCCCCGCGTTTTCCGGACTATTTTCCCGTGGCGTGCGTCGACCCCATTCAGCTTTATCTGCAAGAACATGGCAGTTACTATATCGTTCTTGAACTGAATTTTTGAAATGAAGTTTTGTATTTTTTAATGAAAAATCGAATTGCACAATTTAACTTCAGTGCATAAACTTCCACCCTTTTCCCTTTTATGCTGATACGTTTAGATTTTTTTTATGTTTTACTAATTCGTATTTTTAAATTGTAATTTTTCTCCATTTTCAAATAATTTACATTTTTGATTGAATACTCTTTTCTCATGAACAAATGTTTGATTTAAAAAAAAAGGTGTACTTTGGGTATGTGTAGAAAAAGGGAGGGAGGGAGGGAGGGAGGGAGGTAGGGAGGTAGGAAGGGAGGGAGGGAGGGAGGGAGGTAGGGAGGGAGGGAGGGAGGGAGGGAGGGAGGGAGGGAGGGAGGGAGGGAGGGAGGGAGGGAGGGAGGGAGGGAGGGAGGGAGGGAGGGAGGGAGGGAGGGAGGGAGGGAGGGAGGGAGGGAGGGAGGGAGGGAGGGAGGGAGGGAGGGAGGGAGGGAGGGAGGGAGGGAGGGAGGGAGGGAGGGAGGGAGGGAGGGAGGGAGGGAGGGAGGGAGGGAGGGAGGGAGGGAGGGAGGGAGGGAGGGAGGGAGGGAGGGAGGGAGGGAGGGAGGGAGGGAGGGAGGGAGGGAGGGAGGGAGGGAGGGAGGGAGGGAGGGAGGGAGGGAGGGAGGGAGGGAGGGAGGGAGGGAGGGAGGGAGGGAGGGAGGGAGGGAGGGAGGGAGGGAGGGAGGGAGGGAGGGAACACATTATACTTTGCATTTTGCGTGTAATGTTGTCAATAAAGGACGACAAAGTCGAGCTGCGTGGTCCGTCACTCACCCGCCGGCCGGTCGACCGCTATGATGCCACTCTCCTTCTTCGACGCCGTAGTCAGGGCTCGCGCGTATGTGCGCTGCAACAGACAGGTAGACACGGTCGTTCGACGGAGACGAAACCGTCGAATTCATTAAATACAATATATATCCATGATAATAAATTCTGGACATTTGCCTCTTAAGGATCCGGATTTATCTATAAAACCTACAACGACAACCGGAAGTTTGTAGTTCCCTTCTTCCGCTTGATCGCTGTTTCTGTGTGCTGCATCTATTGCGCGTCTACGCTTTAGGCACAATATCAGTTACCGAATGAATTATTATTATTATTATTTTTATATTTTTAATGTTAAATATTACATTGTCTATTATGTTGTATCCAGTGTTGTTATTCGACTCGGATGTCAGTCGTAACAATCACGTCATGTTACAAAAGTGTCAACTAAAGGCACGTTCTTACAGGGTTCAGTCTCCAGTCCTGTTTGTTCAACAGCGTTACACTACTGCATGGCAGACATGATTCCTTTATAATTAACTTACTGTGTCCACTTTCGTACACTAACGCCAATGGGAATTGACTTTAGAGAATGAGATCTGAGCTCATTGAATTTATGACATGTTTGTCATTAGCCTGCGTGATATATTTTAAATCTGGCATAAACACAGGTGGGAAAAACAACTTATTGTGATCTTTCAAATGAAACAAAGTGAACGAAAGTGCCCATGTTTCGTTGCGGAGGCCGAGGCTGGTATTTATCACCAACGCGACTTAACGAGGAAACATTAATTCACACGGAAATTAATGCTCGAAGACGACTGAAACAAAACTATCAATCACTGTCTATATATGTATATTCATCTTACAATTGAGGTAACTGGAGCAGTGTAAACCGAACGAAATTACCCACGGTTGGGCACGGTAGAATTGGATTCGGACTCGCGTTCTCTCGATTGAGAGCCCGATGTTTTTCCACTACGCCTCTGCGCTACACACAAGTTTGTTGTATTGATTGATGGCCACCGTTACGGACATTGTGAATGGTAGATATATGGTGTTTGCTCGGAACGTTTACACACCGCACCGCACCGCACCGCACCGCACCGCACCGCACCGCACCGCACCGCACCGCACCGCACCGCACCGCACCGCACCGCACCGCACCGCACCGCACCGCACCGCACCGCACCGCACCGCACCGCACCGCACCGCACCGCACCGCACCGCACCGCACCGCACCGCACCGCACCGCACCGCACCGCACCGCACCGCACCGCACCGCACCGCACCGCACCGCACCGCACCGCACCGCACCGCACCGCACCGCACCGCACCGCACCGCACCGCACCGCACCGCACCGCACCGCACCGCACCGCACCGCACCGCACCGCACCGCACCGCACCGCACCGCACCGCACCGCACCGCACCGCACCGCACCGCACCGCACCGCACCGCACCGCACCGCACCGCACCGCACCGCACCGCACCGCACCGCACCGCACCGCACCGCACCGCACCGCACCGCACCGCACCGCACCGCACCGCACCGCACCGCACCGCACCGCACCGCACCGCACCGCACCGCACCGCACCGCACCAGACTACACTACACTACACTACACTACACTACACTACACTACACTACACTACACTACACTACACTACACTACACTACACTACACTACACTACACTACACTACACTACACTACACTACACTACACTACACTACACTACACTACACTACACTATGCCACACTACACTATGCCACACTACACCACACCATGCCATACCACACTGCAGTACACCTTTCACCTAACTTGGCTTTTGTATGTGTGACAAACCTCGTCGCTGATGGAGGTAAGCACGGCAGCGCTGACGATACTGGGCGCGGCACTCGCAAAGAACGGCAGACTGAAGGTGAAGTACTCGGCCAGCAGCGCGACTGAAGAGAAACACAACGACACAGATCCCGTCTGCATATACAATACATTGACAGATGGATTGATATATCGCAAATACATGCACGCGTGCGCACGCACGCACGCACGCACGCACACAGACACACGCACGCACACACACACACACACACACACACACACACACACACACACACACACACACACACATAGAAACACACACATAGAAACACACACATAGAAACACACACATAGAAACACACACATAGAAACACACACACACACACACACACACACACACACACACACACACACACACACACACACACACACACACACACACACACACACACATATATATATATATATATATACACACGCACACGCACACGCACACGCACACGCACACGCACACGCACACGCACACGCACACGCACACACACACACATACACATACACACATACATACACGCACACACTTGGGTGTGTGCGTGTATGTATTTCAGAGCTGTATTTCAGAGCTGTATGACCAGGTTGCTGTGATGTACGTAGACCTCTATTCTATTTTGATGTTTATTAGTTAAGGCTGTATCATCACTCCAACTATGTGCTTTGATGATAGGTGTCTGCTTTACCAAGTGTATTTTATCAATGTGTGTATTCTCATATTACGTATTGCCTATGAGATTTTGCCTACAATATTATTTATTTTATTCTATGTATTGGCTATAATTTTGTTAAGTGTGTGCAAGTTCGACACCGCAACATATTCCTGTTTTTATTATATTTTACAATATGGACACGTGACAATAATTAATTGGTAATAACCTATTATCTATAGACCAGTGTTCAAATGTATACTCGACTTCAAGCGCGGCCGCCATATTGCTTTCGTTGCAGACTATTTTCACGCAGTATTCATGGTCGCGTCCAAAGTATTTCAAACGGCCATGCTAAGAATCGACTTTTAACCAAGCTGTTTACGATATTCTTCAACCAAACACACCATAAAAATATAAAACTACCACAGTGGAAAACCATCACAACTGACGCTTAAAAGCACTGCGCGTGTATCGGCTGCTGACCTCTAGTATATCCTCTGTAGGGAAACAAAGATGGCGGACACTGCTTTCACAGGTGTGTGTAGTCTCGATTAACAACCCGTTGTTCGACCGCATAACTTCAACGGTGAATTAGCCGGTTTTTGAATATTATCTGTGTGAGGGCCGAGGGGCTAAAAACGGCTGCCACCTCACGGATTGCGTAATCGAGTCTAATCCTGCCATCATTTTATTTTCGTTTATTTTTGTGTGAATAAATTATAAGTATAGTATTATCTTTAAAAAAACGATATCCTTAATTTAGTTTTTATTTCATGGTTTGCCTGAGAGCCAGTCAGCGTCTCTACCCTATCCTGATGTGGCAAAATTGGCTAGACATTAATGGGAGGATATGAGGGACCTTAAAAGTGCTGCCACCTCGCAGAGCCTGGGTAATCGAGATTACGGTCAGTGGTCTTTACCTAAGATATGTGGTCCTTAAGCCGGGAACTGACTGAACCGGCCGGCCGGCCGGCCGGCCGACGCACGAAACAATGAAATCGGCCGGGCGTCGTGGGAACATCGGGCCGTCGACCGGTTTGGTCATTTTGGAACTCACAGAACCGGTCGACCGGCAGGCCGTTGCCCGCCCGATGCTACGATTTTTCGAACACATACAACCAGCCGATTTCATAATTTAAGCGCTATTAATTTAAATTCAAATTAGTTTGATTTTTTGTCCATAGAGGTATTCAATATGCTCGCCCAGGTGACCTACATCCAAAGGTTCATCATGGCGGACTCAGAAGATGAATTCATGCCAATTTTTGTTGCTGCAAGTGCCGCTTTTGTGGCAATATCTCAGAGGATCTGCCGGCCGGGCGTCGGGTAGGCGTCGGCCGGCCGGCAATATCAAACATATTTGATACCACAGGTCGACGTCGTGCGGGCATCGGCTCGACGCACGACGCACAACGCCCGGCCGATGCCACGATTTTTGGAACTCACATGCCCGGCCGATGCAAAATCGGCTGGTCGGCCGGCTTGGTGAGTTCCCGGCTTTACCTAAGATCAGTGGTCCTTACTTAAGATCTTAAGATCAGTGGTCTTTACTTAAGATCAGTGGTCCTTACTTAAGATAAGTGGTCTTTACCTAAGATCAGTGGTCTTAACATAAGATAAGTGGTCCTTACCTAAGATCAATGGTCCTAACGTAAGATCAGTGGTCCTTACCTGTGATGATGGGACCGACGACAATGAGAGGCGCCATGAGAAAGAGCATGCTGCCGAGCCCGGCCGAGGCTCCGGCCGGCCCGAGCAGGTCAAAGAGCATGGGCACGACGACCGACATCGTCGCCCCGTTGCCCAGGCCGAGCAACACCACGGCGCACATGAGGCTCAGGAAGTCGCGTACGAACGTTATCATGCCGAGACAAATACCGAACGTCACGAAGCCGATCTGCTGGATGGTGACGCGGCTAACGGAAGACAGGTCGCCTATCGCGCCCACCACGAAGCCCCCCAGTCCAGAGGCGACCCAGAAGGATAGCATTAGCTTGTCGGCCTGGGTTCCCTGTCCCTGTTGCTCGGCGAATAATGGCTGCAAAAATCGTCGGCGACACGTGTCATCGATGTTTAGACTTGTCCTTTGTTTGTCAGATAGTGCGTGCGTATGTGCGTGCGTGCGTGCGTGCATGTGTGCGTGCGTGTGTGCGTGCGTGTGTGTGTGTGCGTGTGTGCGTGTGTGTGTGTGTGCGTGTGTGTGTGTGTGTGTATGTATGTGTGTGTGTGTGTGTGTGTGTGTGTGTGTGTGTGTGTGTGTGTGTGTGTGTGTGTGTGTGTGTGTGTGTGTGTGTGTGTATGTGTGTATGTGCATTTGTGTACGTGTGTACGTGCTTGCGTATAACGTAACACCATTTTATATAGTACACACTACATCTATTCTGGCTTCTTCGCACATGCCAAATATGTTTGCACACACCTCTTAAGACCATTACTAATAACATGTTACGCACACAGATAAGAAATGCATGGCATAGGTTGATTTACTGTAAAAAAAAAACGCAATTAAAACATGGACGAACCCAGACTGAAACTTTCAAACCATCCACGGGCCTCCTGTGAATAACGACCCGACCGCCTATGCCCGAGTACTCACCAGGAACATGGCCGGCACGAGGCGACCACTAGCCGACAGAACCATGGCGATCGTCCACAGCGCGTAGTCCGCGTTGGTCCACACGGAGTAGTTGAAGAAGCGACCGAGGTGGCGGAGGCAACGCCTGCAGCCGACCCCGTGCGGCATGACGGACACGTCCCGCAGGTAGGTCGGCTTCCAGACGAGGCCGCACAAGACGAGCGAGCCGACGGCAACACACGCGATACGTATGGCCGACTTGAGGCCGAGCTGCTGCACCAGAGTCTGGACGAAGAGCGGTACGCACACAGCGCCCATCGCCGTGCCGACCTGACGACACACGCAGGCACAGCGGCGTAGAGAGGGCGGATATTGTGTACGGTGCGGTGCGGTGCGGTGCGGTGCGGTGCGGTGCGGTGCGGTGCGGTGCGGTGCGGTGCGGTGCGGTGCGGTGCGGTGCGGTGCGGTGCGGTGCGGTGCGGTGCGGTGCGGTGCGGTGCGGTGCGGTGCGGTGCGGTGCGGTGCGGTGCGGTGCGGTGCGGTGCGGTGCGGTGCGGTGCGGTGCGGTGCGGTGCGGTGCGGTGCGGTGCGGTGCGGTGCGGTGCGGTGCGGTGCGGTGCGGTGCGATGCGATGCGATGCGATGCGATGCGATGCGATGCGATGCGATGCGATGCGATGCGATGCGATGCGATGCGATGCGATGCGATGCGATGCGATGCGATGCGATGCGATGCGATGCGATGCGATGCGATGCGATGCGATGCGATGCGATGCGATGCGATGCGATGCGATGCGATGCGATGCGATGCGATGCGATGCGATGCGATGCGATGCGATGCGATGCGATGCGATGCGATGCGATGCGATGCGATGCGATGCGATGCGATGCGATGCGATGCGATGCGATGCGATGCGATGCGATGCGATGCGATGCGATATATTGTTATAAAACAATAGAACTATAATAGCCGTGAAGGGAAACTTGTGTGCAACGTTCAATAAACAAGTAGTTACACGTCTGAAGCCTGATCTACACTTTCTCATACATTTGCGTTCTACGGTTCGACTGTCTTTCTAAATTAAATGAATAAAACTCTTATATGCAAAAGGACTTCGAATGCCACATCACTTCTAAAGGCCCTGATACACTATCAGGCAACGACCTATCGGGTGCGTTGCTATGACAATATGCACATGTTTACGTCACCACCTCGGTGAAACTGTGAGAGTGACCTTCTCCCATACTCGCACTTCTGTCTGACACTGTCTGAACGTATTGCAGTGGTCGGCCATCCGACATAGCTAGAAAACAACAGACACACTGCGTTGTCGTACGGCGTTACTTGATATGTATCAGGGCCTTGACTGGCATACACTTCACCACGAACCCCACAGCCCGGTGTCCGCCTACCTGCACGAAACCAGCGACGAGACCAAGCATGCCGTCAAAGTAGTGACCGAGGATGACGAGTGACGGCACGTACATGAACGCGTACGCGACGCCCGTCACGAAGCTGTACGTGACGAACAGGAAGTTGACGCTCGGCACGAACGAGCTGGCGAGTAGGGCCGTCGACCCGGCGAGCGCGCCGAGAAACGTCGACGCCTGCAGACCCACCGTCTCCTCGGCCACGACAGCTGCCGGGGCGAACGCCATCGGGGCGAACGCCATCATTACGGCGCACTGCACCAGGCCCATCCACTCTGCAACACGGCAGTGCAGTCATCTGTCCCGAATATTGACGTTACTGCGCATGCTCGCATAGAATTATGGGACGTTTTTAGATGGATTTGTACCGCTCTCGTAAGATGTTATTTATTAACGCCCGATTAAAATTATTGCCCGTTGAAGTGCACTATTAGCTCTGGTATATTAGTTTTAAGTATATATGTATCATCATCATCGTCGTCATTTTCATCATCATCATCATCATCATCCATATCATCATGTAACTGTTAGTAATAGTACTTTATTACGTCAACTGAATACATAATGTATCTAATTAAAAACAAAAATAACTCACTCGTGAATTCCGAACCACCAATATACGCCTCGTTGATGTACGGTTCCAGCTCGCTGAACGATGCCATCAAGCCGAAGATGACAAAGTTGGCACAAAAGGACGCAAAGCATACAGCCCAGCCCCAGCCACCTTCCTCGAGAACGAAGTAACTGATCGATTCCCCTGATATATCCCTGCCGCTCCTCTGCCGATGAAAGTGGTTGTCGTCCATTCCCTTTACCGTTGTCTTAACAACTGTCCCCGTCAAGGTTTGCGTCCCGCGGGTTGCATCGCCACCCGGGGATACAGGTACGACGCATTCCTCTGACTTAAAGTAATTGCCACGCAGCTGGTTGTTCGTTTGTGGATGTACACTCTCGCCGCTCGGATGCTCCTCATGCTTGTCACTGAATTTCTTCTTCTTTTTCGCCTTGAGTCTCTCGTCTCTGTGATACTCGTAACCCTCGTAAGGCAAAGGGGAGTTGGCTTTGATTTCAGATGATTCTGTGGGATCATTGATGTTATGCTCACCTACCGCCGCATGTGTTTTGTGCGTTCGTTTGGGCATAGCTCCCGCACTAATTTGTAATGCAAACAAACAATATTAATGTGCACCCTTCTGCAAATCATACGTCCGTTATATTATGCGCGTAATAGGCACTGACGTTTTTTGCGGAATGCAATCTCAATACTACGGAAAGTGACCATATCGCAATAATGTTGATAAGGGGTAAGTAAAATAATATAATCAACTAAATCAGAAATATTTCCATAACGATATTTTCAAGCATCTAAGTGTTAGAGTAATGTTTAATGCCCAATATGTTCGTCTTCGTGTCGACGCTGCGAAGCTTGTAGAAGTTTCAATGTTTCCTCGAGCGTTGTCGTGTGTAACAATCAAGGCTCGAGAGGCTGAGAGGAAAATCACGTCACATACGTTATGGAAGAGAAAATAGCGTATTTGGCCTGTTTTGGCGCTAAACAAATATTAATATGGTCACAAACAACTAAATTAATATAGCAATTGTGTTTTTATGAGTGCGAGGACGAAAAACTACATTTAGGATTAAAAGACGTTGTTATTTTACTATTTCTGCAACATTTTGCATAAAGAATATAATCATTATGCGTTTCATTTATATACAGAAACATTTGAACAGAAAAATCTGAGAGTTGTAAGAAATACACACTGGGAACAAGCAACAGCAATGCGAAAAAAAATTACATTAGTAAATGTCAAGAAATAGAACGTGGTGTAAAATAAGGATGTGTCCTATCCCCCAATCGCAGAATAACATCTAAACAAACAAAAACATACCGCTTGAGGTGAGAAAAAGAGTGTTACATTGTAACATCGAGCCCGTATTATTGTGGTTGTGGATCCTCAACATTAAATAAACGCACGTAACACACCATCGAACAACTTAAATGTGTGTTTTAAGAATAATGATGAAATTTCCGTGGACAGAAAAGAAAACCACCCAGTAAGTTCTTAGGACAGCCAACTACCAAAAAAGAAAATTATCGAAATAAAAAACAGACAAGCATGAGTTATAAGGCACATCTTAAGAAAGAGCACGCCAGCGAATTATAGTAATTGACAGTTTGTCAAAATGGTACGGAAAGAGCGCTACAGAACTCTTTAGAACTACCAACGACCGTGCTGGCTTGGAGATCGCTAATGCATGGGATTAACAAGGCAACTAGAAGAAGAAGATTATTACATGTAATAATGCAAATACCGAACTCATAAACTGAACATCGTAACAGAGTTACGTGTATTGCTCATGCATTCAGCCTATTCAATAATACAACATACTTTTGCTTAGGATATTATTTTAATAGAACACTACATCCGGGGAAATAAACACACGTTAAACTTTCATAAACATGTCGTTTAATCAAATAAGTCGTGCAAAACGTGTACTATATTTCCTATGTTGATCATATACAATATAATTAGTACAAAACATGCTGATGTTCACTGGACCTCTCTTCTCTGTGAATCTGGATGAAGCTTAATGCAGTTGTGATACCTCAAACATTATAATGAGCCTAGACATTTCCAACCATGCCGTTTTATTCAACCAAGTTTTGGTTTAGTATACAACACCAAATGCACAGCGACTAAACACACCAAAACCAAACGTGTCCGTATTCGACGGTTGTTATGCGGGAGCAACCACGTGTTGTACCGATTAAAGCGTTTTTAAAACTTAAAGTAAACAATAAAATTAGACCTTATATATCTTAAACCTTAGTAATTTTGACAGTTCTGTGCGTTTTACATGTCACCCAAATGTGGCAGACACATTTACTGGGACAACACCTGGAATAATTCAGCCACTCAACAATTAATTACTGCGCGAAGACTATTCATACACCATAAATACTATAACCGGCAGCAACAGAGTTCCAATCCGAAATCTTCCTACTTACATTCCTATATTCTGCACATTTGGTTACTGCGCCCCATATCTGTATGTGTTTCTCATCATTCCTTGGACAATACGGTCGAAAAGATTTACCAACCTGGGTAGTGAAAGTACGCAATTCTTAATTTCCAACGGGAGTAGGATGTACATGTAGCATACGTAGTGCGAATATAATTATACGTTCAGACTCTCGAGTACATATGCTGGCAAATACACACGCATCCACATCACACACCCACACACACCTTACATGCACGCACCACACACTCCTTACATGCACGCACGCACGCACGCACGCACGCACGCACGCACGCACGCACGCACGCACGCACGCACATACACGCACACATAAACACACACACACACACACACGCACGCACGCACGCACGCGCACACACACACACACACACACACACACACGGGGGGAATTCTTCGGTTACATGCATATACATGGACTCCATCTTGCCCCTCGCTATTTCGTCCAGCCTGACACAGAACTGGATCATGCAATAGTACAGCACTGTGCATCATCCCTGTTTCGATACCGTCCTGGGATGTTGTAGCTATACACGCGTATTTCCCCGCGTTTAGCAGCAGCACCCGTCAGTAAGACAGCCAACTTGTCCTGTCCGAAGCAGACAAGATCCTGGATTGACCCAGCCATGTGATCGTACGTTACGACAGTGTCCACCAACTCTCCGGTCAAGGAGAACACGGCTACGCCATTGTTATTGCGGGCTGTAGTAAATATGCAGTTATTTCGATCCACCGCAACCTTACCACATTCCTTTGCAGTAGACTTGTCATTGTCTTCTGCTTCAACGATCGTGTCGAATGCATACCGGAAGTTGTACTTGTCGTCAAATACAAGCACGGAATGGTTCATGTTGTCGTGAATGATGACATCTCCGCGACTGCTGATAGCAATCGAACTCAACGACAATATCCTTGGCATTTCCTCGTGTCCGGACGCTTTGAGTTGTTTCTGTTGGTGAATACTCTTCTCAGTATTAATGACGCAGATTTCACCGTTGCCGTTGTCAAGCGCCAGTATTTCCTTGGTGTCTTCCCTCCGCGCTAAGCCAGTCACATCGGCACTTTCACGTAGGAAGGCAGAAAACGCGAACGTTCCGTCGGCCGAGTAGAAACTCACTGAGTTGTATTTGTCATTCTTCAGCGACAGAAGTACTTCATCACTCGGCGTGACAACGAGTGCTCCGGTGAAGCTGTATCCGACCAGATACGGGAAGTGCTTCTTCAAATCTCCGTCACTGCCGAACGTCAGTATCTCCTGCGTCGAGGTGTCGACGACAACGAAGTCGCCGGCGCCAGTAACACCCACTCGTTGCGGATCCTTGAATCGGTTACACCTAAAACTGCGGACTGTCTTCACTCCCACTGCCAACTGTTCGTGCCGGTCGTCAATTCGTGGCTTGTCAGCCTTCACTGGCGCCGTTTCACCCTCTTCTGTCTCTGACGACGGCGGCTTATGTTTACACGCGAAACATTCGAATTCATCGGTAGCGGCGTCGACCGACTTATCGAAGCAGTTGACGCAGAAGACGTGTTCACAGTTCGGGCTCTTCTGGTCGCCGTATCGCAAATAGCAACGCTTGCACAGCGCCGACTGCGACTCCCCAGGAAGGAGCGACAGTTCGCCATCTGTCTCGGCGGCCATATTGAAGTATTGTGCTCAGTTTTGTCTCAGCTCATGTCTCGACATCATACCTGTTACACCAGCGATTAACTGCAGTGCAATCAACTATGTCGGTCCATAATTGCCGCAGCGCCTCTTGTTTATAGTTACGCGTATACAAAACTATACAGGCTTGGCCAGAATTAGGTTACCAGTACTAGCGCTCCTACTCGTTCCGCCTGGGTGAACGCAAACACAACCAGCGCTACAAACCGGCGTGTGTTTGCACTGCATTAAATCTTCTGTAGAAGTACTTAGGGAGCACTCGAACATAGAGTACTCCAGCCGGTGTTGCAATAGAATGGCTGACCACGAGACTTCGCCATACAAGTCACGACGTATCCTATCGTAATACGTCATGCGCGACCTGCCATTACTTCCGAATGCGGTGTTCTACATAACCTAATTACAATGGTCTCTGCTAAGATTTCGCTATCGGAAATCGCATTTATTGATTTTTCACATCGCCAGTGTGTGAATAATTAATGCGTGTCTGAAATCAGTGCTAGGTAGATTTAATCTTTCGCGAACCGAGTGTGAGAGGAGACGAGCAGTAGCAGATTGAGACATCCGTGGGCCGTAGGCACTCAGCAGTTTCGTGGGCATATTGGGTAAATTACATTGGGTTGGGCAAATATCGGACGACAGGAGGAGTGCTGCTGAAAAAGTTCACAGCCACAACGACATAAATGAAATGTCACCGTCATTTCACCGTCATTTCACCTTGGCTCCACTGATGACACGTCAAATGGGAAGAACGGGGAGGTGGTTAAAGCGACTTGGTCCGTTCGTGGCTTTTTATTTTTATTGCAATATAATTTTATACGGTATCAATTATACCTATTATAGCGTACAGACCGTCAAAAGATGTTTTCGTGTACCATTTAGGGGTTGGAAATAGACGCAATAAGGGCGCTTACTCTGTGTACACATCGACCACGAGGCGTTTTCGAAACCGTTGTAGGCGTGACTAAAAGCCCAGGAGGAAATGCATGATCACGTGATGCAGTATTACGTGAACACAAGTTGACGGGTTGCACGTGATGCCGTGTCGTGTATTTGTTGTCATTCGTAATGGTATGAAGTCAGTATTTTTTTTATGTGTGAATGCGATTTGTTTGGACGTTACATTTGTTATAAAAACATGGTATATATTTGTAATGTATGTTGTGTGCACATCATAAGACCAGACAAGAGACCTGTCGCACCCAGCCAGGTGCACGTTCCTAGTTGGTAAATAATAAAAATAAAATGTCAAAGGATTGGTGTCACTCGCGGCGATTTGAGTGACAGCGTCGGGATTCTTATAAACATTCGACGTTTGACATTACGAAGTCAGTTCTGTTTCGTTAAAACATTTATTGGCGGCCAGGACGCTACAATAGTTTTAACTTAAACTGATTAACATGATTTTGCAATACAAATAAAAAAACTACAAACGGACCATGTCGCTTTAAGGATTCGACAAAAAGTGTCAAATCATGTCTTGCTAGCTGGGTTTCATGACATGTCAGTGTACACAAATTTGCTCGGGCATTTTCGTGGGCTCCAGGCTTTCGCAGGCCCATGGCACATGCGTATTGTGGCTTTTGGTAAATCCGCCACTCGAACCGAGCGAAACGGATCGGCTTGATCGAATCTTCAAATTATCGAGCACTTCTAATGCAGAATGCACTTGTCAGTATTCCATGTCCACAATGCATAGGTAACGTATGACTGCCACATGCATCGGAATATCAAGGAAATATAATTTTAACATTAAAAAACTGTGCCGACAATATTCTTAAATAGGCATTCTTCCCACACTAAACCACTATCCATATTTTACTTATTATCTTACAGTTGCAAGGATAATATTCTTTATTTTAAATTCACACAAACCGGCCAGTTTTCGCATTAAACTGGAATAGTATAACACTTGCCAATATGCACAATTACAACAATAAAAATAAAAATATACATTAGTCAATTTGCCACGTCAATTTGCCACAAAATGCCTCAAACATAATTTGCCTCATACTATTAATAATATTCCAGAAAATGTCAGAAACAATTTACACTCATAGTTTACGTTGATTCAGTTTGTATGTAAAAATAATACTTTTTACAAAATATAGTGATAGGATGCACTCAAACTAACGGTTACTCGTGTCTGCAAAATCAGCAAGTTACAAATGTCATATAGGCACAAGACCATCGCCTGGGATGTACGGATGGCAAAGATAACTTACAATGTACACGAGGCAGCCATTTGCTTAGTAAATCAATAATAGTATTTAATAAAGCCGGGATGGCTCCTACAGTAGCGACAATTTCGTCTTTGTAGGAGTCGCCCACCTCATCGGCATAACTTTTGATGATTGCATTTAGGTCTTTATCAGATGAATTAAATGATATATGTAGGTGGATATGTGCATATGTATGAGCTGTGTGTTTACATTTTATAAAAACAAATGTATGTACATGTATGCATTACCTACTCATTTTATCACATCAAAATCGATGTAACATTTCGATAGGGTGAATAAAATCAACTTCGTCTTCTCTTTCTTCGTCTAAAGACGCCGACATCAAAGATGCATTCAAAAATCACGCCATGGAACTAATCGTCGTACAAACGTCAGCGCTCTAACAACTAAAGTAAATCATCATAATTGGTTTCAAGTACGTTTATTTTGTATTTGGGTAACATGCAAGTAACTCACCTCAAAAGCACTTAAGTAAACGTACAGTGAAAAAGGTGATTGAGTAAAAAAAGTAAAAATTCAATCCAAAATTTTAGTGTCAGCATTACAGCAGGCACAACAATGCGAGACTGAAATAACAGCACTACTCTACATCAACCCAATAACAATCACTAAAATTAAATAACTACTTTGTAATGAAATACGATTGCGACCTGGGCGGTGAATCGCCGTGATTGCATATATATATATATATATATATATATATATATATATATATATATATATATATATATATATATATATATATATATATATAATATATATAATATATAATAAAAATATATAAATATAAACTAAATAAATAAACAGTGTAAACGAGCTGATTTCGAAATAGTTAATAAACAAAGACATAGAATTTACATTAATACCTTCCCAATCTTAGTGATACGATTAGTCCATGGGTCAAAGTTTGTACATCCAATTATTGGTACCATCTAGGGTGGCAAGAATTAGTTATGATTGTTTTAAATCCATATATTTTGATATGACAGCCATTACGGCGGGGCAGCCGATTGGTTTGGCTGACTGACCACCAAATACAATTTCCCCATGTGTGGTGTGTGCATATGCATGTGCATGCTTCAGGGGACAAGGATTTCAAATGTTTAATTTCTCGAGGTGCCCAGTGCTGTTAGCACCTGCATCATGCGGGCGTCGTTGGTGTTGAGGCAGGCGAGACGGCCACACACGTTCCACTGCAGCCCGAAGCCGCGTCGATGCACTCGACGAGGATGTCTCCGTCGAGTTCGGGTGTCTCCTGCTTGGCGTGTATCACCCGCGCACACCAGGAGCACTGACAGGCGAACTTTGCAGCGCTGGAAGTCCCACTTCTCCGAGGTTCATTCGCCTCTTTCTATATTTCTTAGCTTACCTGGATCATAGGGGCTTCGTTAGGAAATTGGCGAAGTGGTGGTGGTGGTGGTGGTGGCGGTGGCGGTGGCGGTGGCGGTGGCGGTGGCGGTGGCGGTGGCGGTGGCGGTGGCGGTGGCGGTGGAGGTGGCGGTGGTGGTGGTGGAGTTCGTCGTGATAGAAGAAGACAAAGAGACAAATGATGATGATGAAAATTAACAGGTGGAAGAATGGGTAATATTTGCAGTAGCAGCAGCAGTGCAAATAGCCGCACAGGAGCAGCAGTACGTGACAACAGCTGAGGACATAGTAGGCCTCATGACACACGGAGACATTGGTTACGTAGAGCGGTAAACCATGACTGTATTTTAATTATCCTATACTAACGAGACGCATTCAAAGGTTGTGGAAACACAGTAAACCGCAGCACAAGTTCGATGGTTTACAAGCGAGTTTCTAAAAATGATGGCGCTTAATTTTTTTTACAATCGTCGGTTTATATAAAACGTGAAATCGATAAGATTCAGATGCATACAAAGATCTGAAATTGGTGATCTAATGACTAATAGACAATTTTATATAAAATAGAAATCACCCTAGTTAATTAAATCACTGCTAACGTTTCAGCACGGTAATTAATACAGTCGGGGTTTACCGCGCTACATAACCAGCAAAATATCGCTCAGAAAAAATACTTACCGTAGTACATCTGTACTAGGGTCTAATTTGTTCACGCTTGACCGTTGCCCGGCAACCTCGATGACGTAATCAATCAGTGTCATCTAGGCAGGGCCGCGTGTATCGCCGAATCACGGCAACTCATTCCACGGATCTCGCCACCGAACGTGAACCAGGCCCTCGGCCGCTGCAACCCGGCCGGATGGAAGACAACGGAGACCATGGGGAACCGCAGAAGAAGTTGCCCGGAGATCTCGCGGGTAGAGCGCCCTTACCCGTGGGTGACTGCCACAAGTGTGTCATGAAAGTGATCGAGACGAATCGGACGGAGAGCTTTGTGGAACGTGTCGCCAGCCGGAACTCGTGGTTGAAGGCTCCGGAAGGCGGCATCAGGGTCTGGGTAGTGTACGCGATATCATGGTGGGTCACGTATGTGTTTGCGGTGGTGATCTCGTCGTTCAAACACATGTATAAAGAAATGGAGCAACTGTATGGGCAGGGAGTCGCCGATCTTCACATTGAAACCGGTAAGTTTGGGCCTCACGGCAAATGGGGATTGTATCTGTTTAGGTGACAGTATCTCTTGGTTAGGAGACATCCTCGCAAGCCAGGGGTCGTTGAGCTACTGTATGTTATTTACCCGTGACCGATTGTCTCCCTAAAGCTGAGGATTGAGAGGTATCGAACTATGCAGTTATAGCAATTGACTTCGCCAGTCGCTACTGAGATGTGCTACGGACAGAGAAGAGCTGGTTCTGACGTAATCAGCTGCAGTGACCCCTGGCTGGGTGGGTGACACCATCTAACTCAATATAATTCCACGTAGGTAGTTACCCTAAACATGAATTAAGGTGCAAAGACAACACATGCGTTCAATGTTTACAGCAAGATGTCCGACCCCAGGATCTGGTGGACATACACATCTGCTCATTCCTGTATACTTGCTCGCCAGTGTATCTTTCGTCACGGTGTCTTCCCGTTAAAGCTACTTTTTATTCCAGTTATAGCTACTAATTAAGTTTGACAGTTGAACTAATCCCGTTATAGCTAATTTTCTATTCCTCCATTTCACAATGTAACAACATAAGGGCGCATTAATTATTTCATCTCCATCCAGGTGATGTCCATAAGGGGTGGACGGTTTTGATGTGTGTCCCACTGAGGAATTTCCACAACTGATCATTTTTAACCCAACCCTGGTTGCCCACAAAACTATTTTTAACATGACATCCCGTCAATCCTGATAGAACCAGACAGTGACCTCTCGTGTTGATATCACCAATCTAAATGACACTAGTATCAATAAAACACCGAGTCATAAAAAAACACCGACTGTCATATGTCGTAATTTGACACCTCAATTTCTACCCACTCCACAGTATATAATGTGTCCTCACAGAAATTCAGACAACTTGCATAATGCTATTTCTATAGGGTACGCTTTCGTTCGCGAAAGAACAGAAAGAACTTATTTTAGTCTTACGTCACCTGATGTTCTGATGTCGTGGTTTGCCCCAACAGCGGCTCTCGGCACCTTCCAGGTCGTGTCGGTGATGATGCTGGCGCCAGCAGGGCTCTACTTCGAGGACAAGCTCGGCATGCGGCTGTCCTGCTTCATCGGCGCCTTCATCGCCATCGTCGGCTTCATCGGCAGCTACTTCGCCACCAACATGTACACCCTCTTCATCGCCTACGGCCTCGTGTCGAGCGTCGGCATGGCGATGTCTCATCTCCAGGGCATCGCCATCACGTGGCACCTGTTCGAGGCACGTCCGGTCTGGTGCACGTGACCAGTTCGTGATCATCGAGTGGGTTCCATGGGGAGGGGGACGGGGGACGGGCGACGGGATGTGTTCTTTAAAATGAGGCGCAACTGATTATAACAATAATGCTGGCATGACAATAATAATAGTTTAATAGCGTGTCTGCAACATCTACATCAGGCAGCAGCTCGACACATTACAATCCTAAGTTTTCGTTCTAATAAACGATATTGGTCACATGAATGGATGAAAAGGTGGGGCAGACTGGCGGACGGAACACAGGGCGAAAGTGTATTCGGCATCAACAAATTATTATGATGATCACTTCCCTATTGCAGACGCGATGTATTATACGTCACTTACGTCTCTTCGGCTTGTGCCATTCCATGCCGCTGCGAATTACAAATTTCGTTAAGAAAGGTCTGCTGACTTAATCCCAAATATACCTCTTAAATGGATTCTTTGCGACACGAAAGGGATTCTTTTTTATGCCAAATTAAAAAGAAAAAATATTCTTTGAAAATATAAAAATCTTGATAAGTGTACAAGTTTTAATCAATACAACTATTTTCACGTAAACTTAAACGTAAACCGCCCATGGCATCCGCTTATGGAATGATTATTTGTGATTAGTAAAATACAACTCTAATGAAATAAAGGCATAGGATTACGTGAAACAATTATTTTAACAGCACTGTGTAAATGACAGGGTTTAAAGAATCCCTTTTCATTTTTATTTGGGACACGAAAGAATCCCTTTCTCGTCCAAACGAATCTGTTTTCCCTCAAATAAGACCTGTCCATTATTCAATCTTTCTGCTCCTGCAGAAGCGCCTTGGTCGTGCCATCGGCACCCTGCTGGCCGCCTCGTCCACGGCTGTGCTGACGTCTCCCTTCATCTCGTCGTTCATCATCGGCGCCCACGGCCTGCGTCACATGTTCCTCTTGTTTTGTCTCGGACTCACCACCATCATGCTGCTGTCGTGGGCGTGGCGGCCGCTGTACCACCCGCCGTCCGCCGAGGCCCCCGCCTGCTGCCAGCGGTTCGTCCTCGTCGCCTTCCGCCCTGCCATCTGGCAGCTGCCCGGCTTCCTCGTGTGGGTCGTCTGTCTGCAGATGTGCAGTCTCGGTCTCCTCACGCTCTATTATCACGTGGTAGGTCATCGGGGTCACACGTGCTCGAGATATCACGTAGTTGTCACGTGGTAGGTGAACGAGGTCATGCGTGCTGCTGATATGACGTAGTAGGTCAACGAGGTTAAGTGTTCAAAATTATCACAGTGAAAGTCAAATATGTCACGAAAGTATCTAAACTCTGCGTGGACGAGGCGATAATTAAATCGTGTTGCATCTTTTTAATTGTACATTTTGGAGCAGAAATGAAGGAGGGTCAGGTTAGAGATTAGATTGTAGGAGAAAGATATATGAGAATTTCACGAATGTTATACGTCACATGTGTAAATGAAGGCTAATTAATGTTTGAAATTGTCAATACCGTAGCTTCAAAAACCTAGCTGGAAATCAACAAAACGTTACAATGTCCGCCTATGGGGAAATGAAATGTGGTATTTATTCAACTGTCCGACAGCCGTACCACGTACACAACGTCGAGCCAGACGTCAGCCACCTGACATCGACCTTCTACCTGGCGGCGTCCTCCCTCGTCGCTCGCATCCTCACTGGCTTCATGCTCGACTTCAAAGTCGTCGACAAGGTGTTGCTGCAGAAACTCGCCATCCTCATCGAGTCGTTCGGCTTCATGTCGCTGCCGTTCATCAAAGGGGCGGGGTTCTTCAAGTTCATGTGCGTCCTGCTCGGCGTGGCTGACGGGGTCATCCTCGCCGTCATCGTGCCGATCATGATCGACTTCATCGGCGTCTACAACGCCGCCCACGGCCTTGCGTCCATATTCGCCATGCTTGCCCTGCCGCTCGTTGCCGGCCCCGACATAGCCGGTAGGTCATTGATTGGCGGGCATAGATATGTCATTGATTTGTTTAAGATGAACAACTGGCAAGTGTCGCTGCAGTCAATGTTAAAATCAAACCCCAAAATGTGTTGACTGTGTATTGATCTGCGTAACAGAATGTATTACGAGTACATATGTACGTAGAAGCACATGCAGGACATGATATATCCAGGGCAAAACATACATACGCACACCAGACATGGGGTCAAATATATTTGTATTTGAAAGTATTTGCATACTTTTTCAAAGTGTATATATTTATGTTTGACCTTTAGGAATGAAAAGTATTTGTATTTAAATACTTTCCTAAAGTATTTGACTTTTTCAAATATTTCCAATTCCTTTTTTCAAATAAAAAAGAGTATTTATTTCTAAACCATATTAATTTTAAATCAAAAATGCGGTCATTCGGAGAAGAGAAAATGTCAGCCATCTTGTATTTTCAATTAGTTCGACTGCATTTGCAGAATGGTTCAACGTGAATATGATAATTTTGAAGCTTGCATTATTGTTTGAACAATCGCAGGCCTCGAGTAATTCCATGTGAAGATACGTCGAACGCGGAACTAATTTCGTAGGGGGTGGAGGGGGAGGGGGTTGAAAACCACCGAAGCTTCAGCACCACTCCGCCTTCCCCGTTGTCTCACGCCGCGGCGCCTCAAATTTGGCATGCTGCTGTTTTATGTGGAGCAGCCCAACCATGTGTATGCCCAAAAATGTCTACAACCACCTTGGCCCCGTTTTCCAGCGTTTTCAGACGCGTGTGTATGTGCTTATCATTGATACTTTTCGTGGATTTACTGAGGGAGATAGACCCATATGTCTGCCCTCCATAGGAATTCCAGGGGCTGACGCAATTGTCGACATTTGAGCGAGCGCGTTATGATGTTTGTCTAACAATGGTGTGTGTCTTGTACCACTAGCATGTGGTAAATATTAATATAGCGACTGTCACGTATCGAGTACAACTACCAAACTACCCAGTTTACGGGCATTTTTGCTAGTACTATTGATGCTTGCAAAGCTAACAATGCTGATAATGCTCGTAAAACTGACAATGCTGTTGATACTTGCATCGTTGTTAATGCTTGCAATGCTTACAATGTTTGCAATGCTTGCAATGCTGACAGCGCTATTAATGCTCGTAAAACTGACAATGCTGTTGATGATTGCAACGTTGTTAATGTTTGCAATGCTTACAATGCTGTTAATGCTTGCAATGCTGACAGCGCTATTACTACTTGCAATTCTGACAATGCTGTTGATGACTGCAATGCTAGTAATGCTTACAATGTTGAGTGCCGTTAATGTTTGCAATACTGCCAATGCTATTAACGCTTGCAATACTGACAATGCTATTAATGCTTACAATGCTGACACTGCTGCTAGCGCTTGCAGTGCTGACAATGTTGTTAATGCTTGCAATGCTGTTAATGCTTGCAATGCTGTTAATGCTTGCAATGCTGACTATGTTGTTAAGCCTTACAATACTGTCAATGCTATTAACGCTTGCAATGCTGACAATGTTGTTAATATTTGTAATGTTGACAATGCGTGCACTTATGGCAACAGTGGTAACACTGACAATGTTAGCAATGGAGACAATTCTGTCGATGTTGACAATGCTTCAAAGCTGGCAATGCTGACAATGCGTGCACTTATGGCAACGCTGGTAAGACTTACGATGTTGGCAATGTTGATCATTCTGGCAATGTTGACAATTCTGGCAACGTTGACAATGTTGTTAATGCTGGTAGCGCCACCAATTTTGCTGTCAATACGACACATGCAGGTAATGCAGCGACGATGGCAATGCTGGTAATGGTGGCGGCGCTGACATTGCAGACAATGCTGACAGTGTAGTCAGAGCTTGTCATTGCGCAACTACACTCAATGTTATCGATGCAGGCGATATTTCATGTTACTAACGTTCCGGTCATGAGCGTGTTAATTTTGCACGATTTAATATTACCGAACGAACACTTGGCCACACAGGTAGCGTGCACGCGATGGTCAACTCTTACAGCGAAATATTCTACTTCATAGGCTTGATGGATATGCTCAGCGCAATCATGTTGAACTTCGTACCAAATACGGTACGTGAGGGTTAACATACACATACAAACAGTAATACGTGCAAAATAACTAGTTAGATCTGAAAAGTGGAATAGTGCTCTTAAATGCATCCAGGCTTGTTTGATGTATAATGTGTTGAGGGAAGGAGTTCCAAAGTCGAATAGTACTTGGGGAAAAAGAATACATATGGTATGAGGGATACATGCTGTTTTCTAGTAACTTTGTTTACAGGAATGATAATTTGTTTGCTGATATAACCACTAGGCCATTGGCTATTTTCTATATCATGCATAGTTTAGCGTCAATACTTTAATCTCCATCCTAATATTTGTAGCATATCGGTTACTCTTGAGGTATTATGGTGGCGATGTAAGACATATCGAACTGCACGGCGTTTCTACCTACATACGACCTCAAGCTGAAAAACATACACCTTTACGTATTATTTTAATCGGCGTAGTTTGCAGATTTCATGTACTAATGATTTTACTTGAAATTTGTGCTGTACTTACTATATATTGTTCCTAGGTGCACTTTTTCCAGAAACATTGTGCATTCACAAGTTAGTCAAAGCAAAAGGTGCATATTATATAAGTAGTACAATTGTTTATATATTATTTTCAACAAAATATATTAATCAATATTATGTACTGTATGTGTAATGTTCGAAATTCAATCCAATAAATACAAAATAGCTCTAGTGGTACTACCTCGCGGAGTCGCGGGTAAAACTAGTAGCCTTACGTCACGCCATTTAGTTACCGGCCCAGAAGGTTCCAACTAATGCTCCCTGTCGTGTCTGTTAGCATGGTGTTTGCATTTTGTTCTACACTGACTGTGAAAGTTATAAGCGTAGTTATTTATGTTTTCCTTAAGTTTAAATTGAGAAGCAATCAAGGGTGGAACAAATGTTGTATTTTAATAATCAGGAACGTGAAAATTATGTTTTAATGCAAACTAGTATATCGCAGTGACGTCATTCACTCATTCAGTCATTGTCGTTTGCAATGGCCAATGCCAATGGCCAATGCAACTTATCAGTCTTATGCAGCTATGCCTATGACCTATGCTTTATTCTACATAACGCTTTTTTCACCGCAAAATGCGGAAAGATAACCTACCAACAATATTGAATTGAGGTACGAAATAATAAGTATTGAAGGATTTTGTTATATTGAAATATGGAACATTTATTTCAGTCTGATAATTTCAGTCGTTATTACAATTAGCTTTCGTTCAAATATGAGTGCTCTGCACCCGCTGCGTACTTTTCGGATGAACCAAAATCAACTGAAAGTGGGGAAAATATTTCAAATCGGATCATGGCATAAGTTTAAATTTTTTCCAAATGTTTCTAACAAACCCTCTCCTAAATATATTGCACTGAGAGATAGCACTTCCGTGAATCTAGCAATCAATCATCGCTCCCTAAATTTCGCAGTCTGAAATGTATGTTATTTAATATTCCAACATATTATCAAATCCTTCGATGCTGACACTTTCATATATGACATGAATAGTACTGACAAGTTCTCTTTCCGCGTTTTGCGCTGGAAATAGCGCGATGAACCACACACATTGAACTGCAACTCAATCGACATTGTGTGATTGTCATTGACATTGTCGACATTGACATTGTCATTGTCATTGTCATTGTCATTGTCATTGTCATTGTCATTGTCATTGTCATTGTCATTGTCATTGTCATTGTCATTGTCATTGACACTGTGAATGAATGTCTGACATCGACGTCATAGACATAGACAGTCATACATTCACATTGTCGCCGCCATCGCGATGAAATATCGTTTATGTCAATCCAGGAAACACAAAATACCTTATTTATTTAATCAACCGTTGCTTCTCCTTGTCCACTTTGGGAAACCGATAAAAACGACAAGTATGACTAGCAGAGTAGGTAACACAATTCCATGTCGAAAGATATGATGGGGAGCATGAATTGGAACCAGCGCTGCAGTGTGACGTCACACTTAGGTTCTGTAGAGGTACGTTATCTGAAAGCCTCGCCTTTATATTCACAGCAAAAACGCCAGTTATGTACATTTGACGTTTCCGTTTAGTAAAGTACTGGGAATGGATTAGTAACTCCACGGGCAGCAGGTTTGGTGAATTTAGGAAATATATTAATTAATATTGAAAAACAATATATTCATTTGTAAACGGTCAACAATGGTTTTGAAAACAAAATGGTGTGATATTCATATGACTCATGAGTGTATTTGCATGTATATATTTGGGTGCATACCTTCAAAAAGCCTTACATTTTCCTTTAAACGCATCAGTCGAGCCGCAAATACCCGATGTGTTTTTAATTTAAGCTACCCGTTATAACGGCGATCGTTTGTTACCAACAGAAAATGGCCCAGGCGGCGTCTAGCGTAACTAATCTTGCTGCCATCCATCCCTCGCTTACGCACCACCACTCATCGACAGACGTCAGACAAAATGAAGGTAGAAACGGATTATTATGTATCTGTACAGTGTGAAGTTAGTGACGGATTAGGCGATCTTTTACATTCTGACCCAACCATGACAATGACCTCTTGCCGCCGGCAAACTTGTCCTCATACATACATACATACAGATGAGGTTATAAAATGAAATCATCTAAATTTCTGTAACTAATAAAATTCACATAAAAATTCGCCAAAACCAGCGATTACCGTGACATCGATATTGTTTCGCGGCGTGGCTAGATACCGCTTCTACAAATCCCGATTAATTGAAAACGGTTTTATCATAAACCTAAGCTAACCACAGTTAGCCCTAAACTAACTAGATCCAAAAAAAATTCTAAGCTTACTCTTAATTAACCCTAACCCTTAATAATCGACTGTTGTCGTTTTCGTGGTTAGGTTAGAAAATAAAAGATTGGATTACATGTGTGTATAATATGAAAATAGATCTAGACGGATTATTAAGTGTCTGTACATTATGAATATAAAAATAGATTAAAGTCTGTACAATATACAATTATACTGGTTGGGGGTGACACATTAACACATTAACATTAAATCTTTGATGTTTAATTGTATTCGGAAGGAATATAAATTATACTTTTTCACTTGAGTTGAATGAAAATAAGATTATTTATTAATAAGCCGTAATTAAGAAAAGAAAAATGCGGCCATTTTGAGAAGAAAACGACGTTAGCCATCTTGGATTTTCAGTTGGCTAGACTGAATTTAAAGTGTGAATATGATGACAATTTTTAAGCTTGTATTACAATTTGAACAATTCACCTCAAGATTAACCCTAATCTTCTCTTCTCTATGAAACATAGATATAGACATACATGGTGTTCGATCGAACACACAAATCAACTGGTTGCACCAAGACCATGGCGGGTTACATTATTGACAACGACAATATCATGTCATTATAAGTATACTTATTTGTGTATTTGATAAACAGCTATTTTCTAGATAACATTTTCTTTTTGGGAACAATGATTTCTCTTTTTCCCTCGCGCGTCTTTCTCCCGCGCGTACTGTAATTTTCACTGGCAAGAACAATTTCTGCCTTGTAGAAGCTGTGACCAGTCTAGTTCGATATAGCTTCTGCCTAGCTGCATTTGGTAAGCGAATCGTTTCTTCTAAATTGGATTATATGCAATTGACTAACAAGGGCAACCCATACCCTGGCAAATCCATGTCACTATATGATTTATATGATTTTTTTTATATTTACATGTACAAATCAGAGGTAAATGTACATGTTTTCTGCAGATATGTGACCATACGGAGTAGCATTAGATTTTTAATCAACAATGATGATATTATATGACCGGTTACACCACTGGCACAGCTTTTAGTATATTTTCATGTATAAACAACCATAATACTTACATTCAATGCTTACCCATGTAAGAAAGGCTATCCAGCTTCGATCATCTAGTTTTTATATATTTGTTGTCCCTAATATCAATATTAGTATTGGGACTTGGGCTATTTCGGTAGCTGAACCTACCCTCACTCACCTACTTCTTCTAGTGTTAAATTAGTTGAAAACATGGCTAAAACATTCCGGGGTCCCGTAACCTCGTTACGCAGCATTCATTCATTCATTTTATCAAGCGTGTGTTAACACACGCTGTCGATATGCCTCATACGTATAACAGTTCGGGTCCAAAAGACCTTAAAGATGAACTGAAACAAAATTGCCTGATAATGTAAAGTAGCATATTACATCAACCCGCCATAAATAAATGGTGTGAGATTGCATAACTCAAAATCTTGATCTGCTGGGACTTCTGATTTGGAACCATCATATTGGATTTACTCTAAATTGATTCCACTAGCTAAAGTTGTGGTATTGCGAAATAGTCGAAAGCGACGAAATGGACTAAGTCCAAGAAACCAACATGAAATCCACGAAAACGACTAAGTCCTACGAGAAATGTGTACGTTATTACATTATCACGCGAAAGTTATTACATTATCAGGCAAGAGGAGTTTATTACATTAACGGGCGAAAATTATTACATTATCGGGTAGCAAGTTTATTACATTTTCGGTTGATTTTATTACATTATCAGGCGGTTATTACATTAACGGGCGATTTTATTACATTATCGGGCAGTTATTACATTAACGGGCGATTATTACACTATCGGTTGTAACAAGCGCCGCCTAGCGATCCCGAGGTTCCCTGTCGTTTCTAACGTATAGGCAAATAGCAATCGCATGAATTACGTGGTTATGCGTCATGGACGACGTACGTTGTTTGGCAACATGAAATAAACGCTAACTCCATCCTCTTGCCAATATCACAGCAACACGAATAGTATTTGTTAAATCTACATTATCGCGATTTGGGCGTATCGATTTATTTATTTGGCAGATGAATTTTAATACAAATAAATGCTCTGTTATGCGCATAGCCAAAACGAAAACTGTCCACCACTATCAGTACCTGATCAAAGAGGAGAACCTGGGAATTGTACTGTTGTACACCACTACCCTTACTTGAGTGGGGAGTTGTCTGATGACCTCACGTGGAACAATCGGAATCGGAATCGAAGTGTTTATTAACCCAATAAAAATATACATAAAGCAATATTCATACAGATTACCTACAGCTGAAGTTATAAAATAATATTACATTAGTACCGCTGTGCAGCAAATGGCCCAGTAATTGCGTAAGAAATAACAGAAATGTAATTATAAGTGGCTATGAATTGTTACTGTAGGTAAAATAACCAGGGGTCGAGGAGACTGTCACTAAGACCATTTTGGTCGCTCTCGTGACAGCCACCCCATTTATTACATCACAATTAAATATAGTTGACTATTTTAAGCACTTCCAAATAAACACATGTGCATAATACAGCAACACTAGAATGTCATTACTGGTAACAAATGTCACAAATCTCAACTAATAAACGATACAATGAGTACGTTAAGTTCACTTGAAAGTTAGCAAATAATTACACTATCACAGTTAAAATAACACTACTTAGTATATGTACATTTACGGAGGTATACAAAAAGAAACACTGTAAATTAGTACGTTGATTGTTATGAATGTTCACATATATAACAGTTTTGGAACAATCACATCTCTAGACTGCCTGCCCAATCACACCATGTGTTAGGATTCATTAGGAGAAATATCTTTAAATGCTCGTAGATAAACAAACTTACTGCCTATTTTGCCCTGGTTTGTCCGAACTTCGAGTATGCAAGCGCCGCTTGTTACCCGTATATACAAGGGTAATAACAATAAAAAAAAACAAGTGTAACTCTGATGGTGCAACTCATTAAGTGGGACTCCCTAGAACGCCGCAGGGAGGTCAGTCATCTAACATTGGAAAAAAACATAGAAATAGACGTTCCTTTTCCAAGCTACCTTGTTCATTCAGTCAACAACACGCGTGGCCATAGTAAACGATTTATATAGGTACCGGTTTCAGAACTCAGGTATATGGTAACAGTTTTTTAATAGAACTAAAAGAATAGGAACGCGCTGTCTCCGTTGTGGACACTTAAATCAAGACTGGGCAAACACTTAAATTCAAGGTAATGTTCGAAACATGACACATCTCTCATTTTGAATATACAATGAGTGACTTATTGCATCAAGTGCGTTAGGTGTCTTCGTGTGACGTGCACTGAGTAGTAGTAGTAGTGGCGGCGGCGGCGGCGGCGGCGGCGGCGGCGGCGGCGGCGGCGGCGGCGGCGGCGGCGGCGGCGGCGGCGGCGGCGGCGGCGGCGGCGGCGGCGGCGGCGGCGGCGGCGGCGGCGGCGGCGGCGGCGGCGGCGGCGGCGGCGGCGGCGGCGGCGGCGGCGGCGGCGGCGGCGGCGGCGGCGGCGGCGGCGGCGGCGGCGGCGGCGGCGGCGGCGGCGGCGGCGGCGGCGGCGGCGGCGGCGGCGGCGGCGGCGGCGGCGGCGGCGGCGGCGGCGGCGGCGGCGGCGGCGGCAGTAGTAGTAGTAGTGAATATATATATATATATATATATATATATATATATATATATATATATATATGTGTGTGGGTGTGTGTATGTATATATATATATATATATATATATATATATATATATATATATATATATATATATATATATATAAGAAATTTGTAATTAAACATTAATTAATAAAAAATATACATAATTATAAAATGTGTGTGTACGTTTTTTGGACATTCAATGTATATTTTATAATGTAGATTCTGAACCACTGGTTCTTGTCATATGACTCTTTACAGATACCCTGTAGGCCTATAAATAATAACAAAACAATACAACGTAAACGACTTCCTCAAACTGCAAACTTTCTTTCCGCAGGTGTACCGCAGTTTAGGAGACTGGACGAAGACACGGGACCAGTGCCCTTCTCCGTTCCCAAAGAGAGAGGCTGTGAGATAATGGTGGTGCCGGCGTTTCGCAGCCAGACAGTACTAGTGAGACCGCTCCACCGAGACACTTCCAACGAGTCGCTGTGTGTCACCAGTGTGTCATCAGACACCTCGTCGACGTCAGCATCTCGTGAAGCGACAACGATCTATATTGACGATATTTCTGGCAGATTCGCGTTTGCGTATTCATAAGAATACGGAACGCGTATTTTCACCTCGAAATAGAGCTAATAGTTTCGGGTGATTGTTTTAGTAAATTATTGGACCGTGACTACGTCCATGTCACGCTTCAACGGTTTACGCCCAGACATTGATTCTCTTGGATACCCTTTAACAGTTCTTTCGCATACTCATATGTTATTGTTTTTATTGGTAGTAACGACGTCTTCAATGGATCAAGCGTGTTTTTTACTTACCGGTAAGCGTATTATTTCCTCGATAGAACGGTTCATTATGATTTCTAGTATCGTAGATGTGTTACTCTTTGTGGTATACATCGTGTGAACGCGTATACGATTATGATAGAGGAATCGGTACGACATTAAACTATCATCTCATGTGTAGCTAATTCTTGAGCGGCATGCGTTAGTTATCTGTATTTGTATAACAGTATTCCTCTGTATGTAAATGTGTGTGTTTGTATTTATTTATGTATGTATGTATGTTTGTATGTATGTATATATGTATGTATGTATGTATGTATGTATGTATGTGTGTATGTACGTATATATATATATATGTATATATATATGTATATATATATGTATATATATATATATATATATATATATATATATATATATATATATATATGTATGTATGTATGTGTGTGTATATTTATATAAGTATGTGTGTACACAATATTTTCTATAGAGAATACATTCTACAGATAGTATAAAACAATTATGGGAGTTGGTTTTCACCTCGCCACAGTTCCGCAGTTAGGACAAGGTTGTGGAACTGCTTGGGCTGAATTTGTTCAGCTCCCTGAGACGGCGAGGATGCGGGATTGCTGGGTATGAGTTGTATCAGTTCCCCAGAGGGTGAGAGGCTGTGGAGTTGCTTAGGGTGGACGTATATTCCCGACCACCCGTACTCTCTACCACACTAGGCTACTTACATCACCTGCGCAACCTGTAGTCTTGTTCACATTGGACCCCAACACCACCATGTATGTCTCACTGGACCCTAACACCACCATGTATGTGTCACTGGATCCCAACACCACCATGTATGTCTCACTGGACCCCAACACCACCATGAATGTATCACTGGACCCTAACACCACCATGTATGTGTCACTGGACCCTAACACCACCATGTATGTGTCACTGGACCCCAACACCACCATGTATGTCTCACTGGTCCCCAACACCACCATGTATGTCTCACTGGACCCCAACACCACCATGTATGTCTCACTGGTCCCCAACACCACCATGTATGTCTCACTGGACCCCAACACCACCATGTATGTATCACTGGACCCCAACACCACCATGTATGTCTCACTGGACCCCAACACCACCATGTATGTCTCACTGGACCCCAACACCACCATGTATGTACCATTGGGCCCCAACACCACCATGAATGTCTCACTGGACCCCGACACCACCATGTATGTACCATTGGGCCCCAACACCGCCATGTAGCAACATTTGGGCAGCTGCAATTCACACATGGCAAGTTGTTTATCTTAAAATATACCCGACATAGGTATATTTATAACGGTGGGATCAGCTCACCAAAGTCTCTGAATACTGCAGCATAATGTTATGGTCATTTACATTGAAGGACCAAACATTTGTTTTTAACCACCGTTCGCTAATATTGCATGATCGTCGTTGTGTTAATGATGCCGTGGAAATGAGGATGCACAGCTTTCATGTAATGAAATCCAAGTTAGGAATTCCTTGCTATTGGGTCTGGCACAGCATAATTGTACACGCACGTGCACACACCACCGATAAAATGCAGACTTCTGGACAATGCTGATGAAACACGTAGGAGTAGAAATGTCCCAATGGTTCCCGTGTCCCATCGGACGCTAGTCTCCCCTATACAATACCATCAATTATACAAGACCCTACAAACCTATTATCTCCGTGTATGTGTGCATATATATATATATAAAATATATCTGTATCAGCGATACTTACCTGTGCAGTTATGTTTAAATATCTAATTGAGCCGTAGCAACGTACGGTGGCGCCGACTTGTCCGAATTCTGGTGACGTCTGTGACGTCATTCGTTTACAGTCACGTGTCTAAATATAGTCTAAAGTAATTAATGTGTGTTTATGCTGTTAGCTGTTGAGAATCATCTTCGATAGTTACTGAGCCGATTGTGTACAATACGACAATATTCTTAATACATTTCTTTGTCGTCAGATTCCCAGCTTTAAAGGGGAAGTGAAACACAGCTGTAACATTCCATATACCTAAATGTACACTATATAAGTATACATTAATGGTGGCAGAAGCACATTCACTTATCAGACAAACTGGAAAAAAAATATTTTTCAATGCCTAAATCGTCGTCATAGAACACTGCGTATCGCCATCTTTATTCCAAGCCGAGTGGTTTGATTACCTCCTATCTAGCCCATGTAAAATTTTGGTTTTTTTCCGGTTTTCTTCATAATTAGACATTTCTACGCAAAAACAAAAATATGGTGCCTTATTGTACACGATAGGTGTCCTATGTATCCACAAATAATATTTATTTGCATTCGAAATAAAAAGGTGAAATTAAATACCGACGATTTTGAACCAATGAAACATTTTCATTTTTACGCTCTCTGTGTTGACAGCCTTCAAGGGGCGGGGCTTACGACCGGAAGGTCTATCGGGACTATTTCTTATTTTGTTTACACAGATATCGGAAGTGTTTTGCGTTAGACTTAGCCTTAGAAGAGTCAAGAGGCGCTAGTTGTTAGTGGTTTTGGATAAATCACAATAGAAAATGGATCCGACAGAGGAATAATTTGTAGCACAAGTGAGAGAAGCATCTGTTGCACAAGTGACACACGTAAAGCCATTTTTGCTTCACCCAGCGTGCGAGCCGAGGTGTGAGATGGCGAGAGAAGATCGCCATGTGATGTGGCATGTTTATGGTCATCTTTGATTTTGGGATCAACGTGCTATAAAACAATGTGATGTTGCATGGTGTTTGTGTGGATACTGCGTCCCGATGTCGACGCACATCGTTGTATGTTGTCTGGAGATAGCTGACGACCGAGCCAGACCGTGCTGACAGATGCCTGCATGGACCATGACTGACCACGATCGAGTGGCACGACAGCTGTCAGTGACAGTGACAATGTTGGGAGTGTCGGTCTGTTGTCTAAGTGCGATTTGCGTGCAGACTCGTTCGTTCGACCAATAGCTACCCTCGGGGTAGTAGGTAAGTAATACGTAGTTCAACAGGTATCGAAAAGTAATTTAGCACTTCAAACCTAAACAAAACAATTATACTTGTATGGCCACACAATGTCAATGACATATGTATAATTTAAATAATAAAGTCATTCTATCTTCGAATTCGTAACGTAAATCTATTACAAACTTACTTTTTATTTCTGACAAGATGTTATATGATGTGTGCATCCTTTTAATATAATTAATTAATTTCTAATTTAAAATGCTAATACAATTTGTTTAATTTATGTAAATAATGTTATTTACATATGCATGCTGCCATGCAATTTATAATAGTCTGAATAATAAATATATGTGTAATAAGGACATTGTGCAATTCACATGGGAATATTGAAGTGGAGTTTTAATGTATTGTGTACTATGTATTGTATATGTGCGTGTGTGTGTGTGTGTATGTTATCAAGACCACATCATGACAATGAATCATAAATTCATGTGTTTGCAAAATGCTGTAACAATTTTACATACAAATCATTTGTTTGTAAAATACTGTGATAATTTTATTAAAGTATTTCACAAACAAATCAACCAATGCGCTGACTTTGTGATGTGATATTGATAAATTACACAGTTTTGCCAATTACTAATACATGGTGTAATTATAAGATAATGATTGTTTACTATAAATCAAATGTCAGAATGTATCGGTTAGCTGCATATCATCACTGCACATGTTCAATGGGATGCTTCCATGCAGGCAGCAGGCATGTTATAACAACCAGGGTGTTTTGCAGGTGCAGAAAAGAGAAATACATTTTTTCTCATTAGTGGCAGAACTGCTTCAGTCATCATCAGTGATATTGCTGTCATCCGCTAACACATATTCTGCATAACTCTTTTCAGTGTTTTCCGTCTGTCTGTTCCAGACAGAATGATCTGAAGATGGCGACAGTGAGACTGGGACATCCAAGGTGTCATCCACATTGACATGACTGCCATGGTCAGTCGAAGAAGGCATGCAGGACTGCGACGACAACTTCGCATACCCATGGTCATGATGAATATTCAATGGAACAACAATATTATCTGTAATAATTGCTGCATCGATAAAGTATCGCATTGGCGACATGATCACTGGCTCTGTTTGAGTTTGACACTACGAGTTAATGGCGTTGCAATGTGACACCCGTACTGCCATGAGGGACAATATCATCTGGTGCACTGGATCCTTTGAAAGTTGTGTTCAGTATTTGTGAATCCTTCATCTGAAAGAATGATACATATGTATGAGGGTATGTATCTTCTGTGATATACATATAAATAACAATGTTTTGACATCTTTTGTTTTCTCATTGCAGTACCTATACATCATAAAAATAAAAACTGATTAAATCAACTTATAATTAGCATTTCGGAAAGTGTTCAGGGTCTAATTTTGTGTAGATGCATAGATCTGTGGATATTGTAACTATGCATGAGAAATCTAAATTTGATTGAATTATTTCGCAGGCCCCATATGGTCCTCCATGGTCCCCCAGACTATTTTTCCACAATTGTTAAACAAATCTACTTTTGCATGGTTGTTGCATGTGGTGGTGCTGATATACACAAAAAACTGTATTTTATTACATCATTCTATGGGCCTCAAAACACAAAGTGATGCTGGTGATTTGGTTTTTGAGAAGGTCCCTTGAAATGACCCCCAGATCAGTTTGATGTATTAGGTATCTGCTTTCTGGCTTGTCTGCTGCTGCTAGCCAAGTTCATTGGTCAGCTCTTGTCTCAATGAAACTAGTAGACAGTGGGCTGAGCAAGGTGTTGTGTTTCAATCAGGGAACATTCATGCAATAAATAGAACATTACCTTTTCAATGGTGCATTCTGTGTAGATTCCATTATATTATGACTAACCTTCCTGGCATATTTTAATATGTGTGTATCCCGAGTCATTCAAACATCATTACAAACAAGCAAACCCACTCCTACATAAGCAACACATAAATTACATGGTAAACCAATTATACAAGCCTACTTGCACATATAAGAAAATAAAATGTTTAAGTTAGTTACGTGCAATCAGTGTCCTCCTTGGTCCAATCAGAGACAACTACTTGGCCATAGTCAAAGTCATACTTGTATTTTCAAAAAGTACAAATGTCAATTTAAGACTAAATTTGTTTACATTGGGTTTTATATGTAAGTTTCATTTGTGGGTGGGGTTTTGTCCAACCGAGTCTTTTTCGAGATATGTAAGTTTTTTTTATTGCAATGTATAAGGTTTTCTAAATAGACTTCTTAGCCATTTTCCTAATAAATAATTTTGGGAAGTGATTATGGACACCTTACAGTTATCAAACACTAACTGCACAAACTGCAACTAACTGAACAATGCTGATGTCTGCGGTACTATTGAAAGCAAAATACATGCCTTATCAAAATATAATTTTCGTACTTTATATTCTTATTTTAGTCTTATTTTGTTATACGCAATAATACTATTCATTTCAGATTCAATATACTAGTCGTGTTAGTCGATAATCATTCTACAACAGCCATGAACCCCAAACATTTTGAAGTTTTATTTAAACACTCAATTTAAAGCTGACCTCTGTTGCACTGGTTTGTCTTTTCATCATGCTCTAGCACATGACTGTGAACTGGTAAGAAATGCAAGTGCACTAGAGAAATAGTGGGGCTTTGTCCAGGCAGTGATGTTTGTATTGGGTATGGGTAGTCTTTTCACTCTTGCTGGGAAACACAGGACACTGGTAAGATTGTGATCTTATTGCCTAATTTGCACTAGGCTATTAATGGGAATTAGTAACAGCAGTCCTCTGTTGTACTTTGATCATGATGTTTGCAACCCTTTCCAGTAACAATGGAGGCTATGGGCTAATGTAAGGTTCCAAATGTTTTTTCACCCATGTAACTATTAATTTTAGTCATGGGATCAGTGATCTTACTACCTGCTGTCAGGAGACTATTCAGATCCCCACCTAAAAAATGTGTGCTTGTTTATCACTTGGAAAGCAAAACTGCAGATTCTTAAAGGTGAGATCCACATTTGGGTGCATAATGTTTTGGGCGATAAACAAAACTGTTGTCTTAGATTATTTAGAAATGTATTAATCTGTCAGTGTTTAAATATCGGATACTACCCCTGGAGGGTAGTGACTTATTATGTATGTCAAAACAGTTGCTTAAAAAAAATTGAAATAAGTTCCATGTGTTTTGTGTATTTTGACCACAGTCATGCATTCTACAGCAATAACAGAATGTGCATACATGAAATTATAAAATATTCTACGGATATTTTATGAATTAAAATATTAAATGTGTTCCCAGGTAATATTGCCAACTGACTTGGGTTATGATGGGTAGTGTCATTGGATAGACACATTAACATGCTTAATAGTGACACTATGTTAAGTGTGATTGATTCTGTAGCATGTTTTATTGTTGTTATACTAATTATTTTATAGAAAGTTGTGCGATGCACACATGTACATATGTTACCAGAAACAAATACAATGATACCATAATCATAATGATAATAATATTTTACTGACCTGCATGGCTGCCGCTCACCGTTTCCTACTTGTCGTTCTGGTATCTTGCTTTGATGATATAATGCATATAAACAGTACATCCTCAGCTTGCATAATGTCAAAAACAGTGTCCTCGTGTAATGGCCAAGATTAAATTGTACGCAAACTAGTGATTAACAGACAGTATTCATAAGTCAACAGCTATGTCTGCAATTCTTTGCTGTGATGTTAAAAGCTTGGGGATTTTTTTTCACTCTACATTTTTCCAGTTCACTCAGCTGTATAAATGAGTACCTGCATGGCTATAGACAGTGGTGGATATGTGTATGAGTAGCTTTTGCGAATTAATTGTAGCATATTGCTGGATGCTTCCCAGAGAAGTTGAGATGGTATATGATTGAACAGGTCTGTCAGGGAAATAAAGTGTAAAGCGCTTTCAGCAATCCTGAGGATTGGTTACTACGCTCTTTAAGATTTTACCTTTATAAATCAGCAATTAATAAAAAAAATTCTTTAGTGATTTTAATCAGTTGATTTATGGGGTAAAATATTTTTTATACACACTAGTGTTTTATTGAATGCAGTTAACAGTCTAATTTAAATAATAACATAAATTAGTATTTTGCTGTTTCTGTTAATTCATTATAAATAATGCCTGTTATATATCTGTGTCTGTGATTCGTGACTGTTCAACAGTTGTTGACTAATTAGCGAGTCACCCTAATTTAAGTAATTAGCATATGACGACGCTAACAAACACGTCATACGCCTGATACGGTCGTAGCTGGCATTTCTTTTTATGTCACTATCTTGAAGAACATTATTCCACCACTGTCTATGTCAAAAACATTTTTTTACTTGTACCTAGAAACTCGAGCTGGTTCTAGCAACCAACGCACCGCTAGATCTGGCGATCTGTTGACCTAAACAAATTCAGTGGATTTTAAACATTTTTATTTCAAATTAAATACTTGTATCTACACATAGATTTATTTTATTACATTCACATTTCTTACTACATTTAAACTTTTCTTAGGTCACATTCGTGTATTATGCAGACAGTGAAATACAACTGTGGGATTAAATTGTAGTCGTAACGATACATGACGGAACTCGTGAGTGCCGGGTCGCCGGCTTGTCACTTCCTACGCGCCGAATCACATTCCAAATAAGGAAATCATGTCCGGTTTTCCTGTCGAGTTCGACGAACTTTACTTCGTCGCTGCGTACTTATATGCAAGCCAATCAATCAAACACGGACCTGTAGCTCTGGTCGAAGCTTATGTTTTGAGGTTCAGCGCCTCGTTGTGCTCGTCACATTCGAAATTAGGCTTACAATCGGCGTTCGAAAGTGACCACCGCCGACTCCGCTGAACTCGCCGCCGGCGGACACGCAAACTTCATCATCTCAAACCTGCTTTTTCTACAGGAATCCTTTGTGGAAGTATGTGAAATAATGCTTACTAACAATTATGGTATATCTATTAGGCATACAGTGCATTAATGTGTTTAATTATATTTGGTTTGAGTGCGTTTCGTCCGTTTTTGCGAGAGCTATGCTGCGCCGCCTATCGACACGTGCTCCCGGTGATTGTAAACAAACCCGAGTACAACCAGCAATATGGCCAGGCGGAATGGCGGCGCCCTGTGTCGAAAGTAGCTCACTTTGAAAATGTATTAAAAATATACCGTGACACTGGGATTGTCAAATTATGGTCACTAGTGCTGTAAATTATATGTTCTTATGTTTGGGCTGTGGTTGTTCGGCCGCTTCAGTCCCCCTTTTAAATATTAAACGGTGCGTCGGGAACTAGACTATATTGTCGTGACGTATAACATGACGTCACTCTTGTACTTCTTCTTCCAGATACAATAATTAGTGCATGCAAACAGTAATGCGTGCAAAAGAACTAGTATATCTAAAAAGTGGAATAATGCAAAGTCTGGATATTGCTCTTAAAGGAATCAAGGCTGCTTTGATTTAGGCCCTACATGTTAAGGGAGGGAGTTAGAAAGTCGAATGGTACTTTGGAAAAAAAGTGGTAATTACATCTGGAGTGAGGGATTGCACGGACATATGGCCTACGTGACGTGGAAAGTAAGTTCATTGGGGGGGGGGGGGGGGGGGAGAACCCCCAGCTCCAGCACCTCTGCCTTCCCCGCTGTCTCACGTCGAGGCGGCGGTCCAAGACAGATATCGGAAAGGAGGCTAGAAATATTTCGCGTCCCATCGCCCTAAATTTCGCTTGCTGCTATTTTATTTGGGGAGGAGGCAGAAAATAATGTCTACGCTACCCATGTCCTCCCGTTTTCCTAACCCTGTATCTCTTCCTCTCCCGGTGTTTGCGGCGGCGCTAGATCAATTCTGGAGAGGAGATGCTGTACAAAACCATCACCCTGTAATAAGTGAGACGTTCTTTGTGGTTAAACACAATACAGCTATAGGCTCAGAGGTGATATTAACACACACATGCGCGCGCATACGCACATATACACGCGCGCACACACAAATTTACATATATATATATGTATATATATAATGTATATATATATATATGTATATATATATATATATATATATATATATATATATATATATATATATACGGGCTCCATCTCGCTCATAGCAATCTCTTCCAGCCTGGCACAGAACTGGATCATGTGTGCGTGCGTGCGTGTGTAGCAGTGCATTACCACCACATGCATGGTCTGGTTCCTGTTCTGTAACTTCAACAGATAGGACCACAAACTAAGAGCCGCCACATTTCCGTAGCACCATTTCTATATTTACACGAAAGGATACAATTATGCACAACATATATGTTACAGTTTCAATATATTGCTCATTCTGTGAAGTATGTATAATAATTATAATTTATTGTAAGACGTGCACTAAGATAGGGCCTATGCAATGTAAAACTATTTAATACTCGCATCATGATAATATCATAAACACATCATAGACACACCATCAATCGATAAGTGACACACGGCTAAAACAACCTTTATTAAATAACTAAGTAGATAACAAGTAATTATTATAATAATACATATTTGGCACAAAAGAAGTAACCAGTAAGTAATATCATAACATTTGAGCTTCAGCATAGCCTGTAAAATAATATTCCATGTTGTAACCTTTCTTCATATATTTGTTACCCTGTCATGACCGGATATCATAGTTTTCAATAAACTAATGAACATGGTCTCTACTAGCAGACATGGTTGCTTCTATTCATGTATATAATGGTCTTCAGTTGTATCATATGCAACATATAATTGTGTCCCAAAGATTATAAATGACACAAGAGTAAGACTACTGAAAATTTGTTCAAGCAAGCGAGTATGGAAATTGCCTACTATTTCTGGAGGTTCAAATTAACGACGACTGAAAATATAAATTTGCAATAAGCTCTGTCACCTGTTCAAGTCTGTTGACTGCAGATAAGTACTGTGTGATAACAACTGTGTGTTGACCGCAGATAAGTACTGTGTGATAACAACTGTGTGTTGACTGCAGATAAGTACTGTGTAATAACAACTGTGTGTTGACTGTAGATAAGTACTGTGTGATAACAACTGTGTGTTGACTGTAGATAAGTACTGTGTGATAACAACTGTGCGTTGACTGCAGATAAGTACTGTTTGATAACAACTGTGTGTTGACTGTAGATAAGTACTGTGTGATAACAACTGTGTGTTGACTGCAGATAAGTACTGTGTGATAACAACTGTGTGTTGACTGCAGATAAGTACTGTGTGATAACAACTGTGAGTTGATTGCAGATAAGTACTGTGTGATAACAACTGTGAGTTGACTGCAGATTAGTACTGTGTGATAACAACTGTCTGTTGGCTGCAGATAAGTAATGTCGTAACAACTGTGTATTGACTGCAGATAAGTCCTGTGTGATAACAACTGTGAGTTGACTGCAGATAACTACTGTGTAATAACAACTGTGTGTTGACTGCAGATAAATACTGTGTTATAACAACTGTCTTTTGTGTGTCAACAACTGTGTGTCTCTGTTAAATGTTTCACCACTGGGCCGTATCACTGCATTATGTATGTGGATGTTCTGTGTCTGTCCTGGCCTAGGTTACGTCTTCATGGGGTTGACGAGGGGTGTGGCAGGCCTCCACTTCTCTAAAGCCTCCACATCGTCCACTGCCACTTCCATCTGCCGCCTCCTCTCCTTCACGACGTACGGCTCGCTGAAAACAATCCGATTGCGAAATAACAGCAAATATTTCAATCTCTGTTTCAAATAAGATAACTGTGTTTAATTCAGACAACCTCAAAGTTGACGTTATAATTATGTATATATATATATATATATATATATATATATATATATATATATATATATATATATATATACATATATATATATATATATATATATATATATATATATATATATATATATATATATATATATATATATATATATTATATTGCCTAAATGTTATATATTGGTGCATTAATTCCTTCATTTCACATCAACCCATGTTTGCATATACCTGTTAAATATATTGTGCATATTTCAGGTACAAACAATGGTCTGTTTTCATCAAAGTGAACTTATACCGCCAATACCGAGGACACGCACTGGAAACATAAATGCGCAGGATGGGGTGGACACTAACGTATCCAATCACAATTAAGTGTGTGACTTCCGTCAAACTTTGCCTTTGTAAACAACGTTAATGATAACAGTTATAAGTGTGAATCACATTGCTGTTATGACACGACAGCTCCTAGATCACACATTATCGCATATGTTTGTCTTTCCCTTATGTTTTTGTCATAAAGAAAATATTTAAATAAAAATTCAACAAAATATACAATTAAACATAGAACTACATGTGTTCAGCAGCTATATTTTTTATCGCTTGGTGGACTTGCTAAGCAACTGGTCACATGATGGGTGAGTGAATTAATATATATAATCAATGTTTCTGGCTATGCTTGATAGAGGTTGCACCACCATCAATTAAAATTCCCACCACACATCGGTCGGTAGGTGCGCACCACAAATTTAGGCAGATCTTGGTAATGGGCACCTTCTCGTTGCCTTTAGAAACCATTACATAAGGTAATGATTTAATTATCAGCCACGTCTCAGCTGTTGCGTTGAATTAAAGCCAACATCGATTTCGCTGTTATAATTATATGTTTTCTTAAAATTTTATTAATCAATGCACATCATTTAAGGTGTCAAATGCCCCTAGTACACTACAGATACACACCAATGAATCCAGTGATAAAAGTAACAAAGTATCCAGAAGAGGCCGCCACCTGCACACATTGTCAAATATCATTATGTATAGGGGAAGTAGGGGCATGTCCGCACACTTAAGGTGAAACAAGCTATAGATAATGCACTGTGTGTGCTAAGAGGGTGATATTTAGTATTCAGAATGAGCAATCATATTACTTTGTTGTTAATTAGTTAAGAAATCGCATATCCCATCAGATATTTAAATATTTGGTCAAATGTAGAGGCATAGCTTTGTGCGGACATGCCCCAAGGTATGGGGCATAGCCGCACACTGTGTGCGGTTATGCCCCAGGAATGGCGAAATAACAGCTGGTCTCACAGAGCTGACCATTAACTGCAATAATAATATGTATTGGTATGCGTACACTACTGACACGTGCATTACTCCCAAAAAAATAAACACCAGAGAACACAAATCAACGGTTTCAAGTTTTCATATATATACGTAAAGTTTCGAAAATACAGTGGCCTTGAACCATAGTCCACGTTTCTTCTTCTTTGAGAGTCAAAGCAAACAACAGCATGATTTTGTAATGGGGAAAGTCAAAGTTTGCAAACCAGGTTGTCTGAAGCCTTCTAGCTAAAACAGCAGTCTCGTAAAGCGCAAAGTCAAACTAAAAACTCATTTTGTCGGCTGTGCGAGCATGGCTTTATATGGACTAACGTATACGGGCAAAGTTCTATATTATAGATTATACATCATTTGTCATCTTGGTTATTTTAGTCTATGAGCAATGATCAATTAATTAAGCTTTATTTCTTTAACGGACCTATTGATACACAACATGGAAAATGTGACGTCAGCACGATATAGCCTATTACACATTGACGAAGCGATGAATGATATAATAAGTTTGATAATATTAAATAATTATATAATAATCATCATATACTATCTCACATCAAAGTTTCCTATAATATTTGTGGTAAGCAATTGAAGTATCTAAATATGTATCTAGGTAGACTACATAATACACGTGAATAATTCTGAATTGCGCGAAAATGCTACTTATGAAAGTATTCTTTATTTCACACATCATAAAACATTAAAATGCAATTTGGAATTATGAAAGAAAATGTATATGCACGTCTTACAGTTAAAGTAATACACATAACAGCATATGAGTAAAATTACATCAGTGTTAACGAAAATAACATTTTATGTCATAACTTTTTACTTATTCACTTCTGTCAAAAAGTATATGCAAGTAGTTGATTTGGGGGTTAGATGATGCCGCTTAGCATGATTCCACTAACCAGATGTTACGCGATGCGCAAGTAATAGGGTGTGCGGACATGCCTCAGTGTGCGGATATGCCCCTACTTCCCCTACATGGGCTGATGGAGATACAAAGGGTTAGACCTGTGTTTTGTAAATAAGAATCCCAAAATTAAATAAAACTGGATATGACTCATGACATCCACCAATCCCTCACAAAAAGGAAAAGACAATCAATTATACCCATGTTTCCAAGTAATGGAGTTACCAAAATAATTATAAGAGATATATTTACATAATTTATAAGAGGTAACTCATTTATACATACAGGGTTCCAATTCATTCTTTTAAAAAGAATGGTTAGAACATATTATTACACATCAGTGAGCTGCAACTGGTTTAATATCCCAAAGACTAACCACAAGTTACAAACGCAACTGAAAGTCAATATAAAGAGTAGAATTTGTCCACTTCACTGTTGATTATTTAACTCATATAATAACAAATATTCCTAATGCATCATTCACCCATTGACCCACTTCTTGAGTCATTTGGTTTTATTTTATTTACAAAGCCCCTTAATTGTCCTAGGATGAGACGAGGCAATGAGACACTCATACACTTACCCTGTGGATGCGATTGACTCTAGTCGAACCATAGTATCAGGTCTGTGTTTGGGTCGACCACTGAAAATAGCGCACAAGTGTCATTAAATATGTTCTTTTTTGGTTTTTATTAAAACTCCTTACAAACGTAATTTACCCATTGTGAATAAGTCCATTATATTCAAATGTCTGTTGTGCGAAATGTTTATTTAACATATGTAGTTGATTGAATAGAGAACGGCACTAGGATAAAACAACTTGCTCAAGACTCGCCAATGTCCCTGTTTATTATATAAACTAATTTGTGTCTACAATTTACAATTTAGGCTTAAAATTAATGGCAAGCTACAGGCAAGAGGTTGATCAATGTAATGAGAATCATACCTTATTCCAAAGCATTCATTTGAAAATACATTTTATAATATGGATTTTTTATTTCACATTTTCAATATGTCAAATCCAATTATTTTAACCACTGGGATAAAGAGAATTGTTCATTATCTGAATAAAAGTTTACTTTCTTTAAACATGCAGAAATTCAATAGGAAGACATTTAAACCAATAAAATAATGTATAAGCTAAAATTTATTTTATATGATCTTTAATTGTTATATTCAAGGTTTACTGTAATTCCATAACAAAGCTATTTAAAAACAATAAAGAATTTAACTGATACTTAAATTGGGTGATATGTGAGAAAGTAAAACATTGTACCTTGAGTAAAAATAAGAATCAGTTAATCTGCAGTAACTGTGCAAAATACAACATATATATATATATATATATATATATATATATATATATATATATAAACATGTTTACTTACCCAAAGCTAAATAATGGCAAGGTGCTACCAATTTCATGAAAATTGGGTGAATATTCGGGAGCCTGGTAACTTTTATCACCAGAGGAAGCATATGGCAAGCCATTCCTTGGGTCCATTTCTAGAACAAAACATTTGAATGTATGATATTTGTTGCACCTCACTTTTGGTTGGGTAGGACTTTCACTGGATGGGTAACAAATTAGGAGCAAATTAGGTCTGCAGATATCATACATTACATTGTCAATTATGCTTTGAAAATGGATGTCTGAAAATGTATGTATGTATGTATATGTATGTATGTATATATATATATATATATATATATATATATATATATATATATATATATATATTACCTGTGTAATGCTGTATTAAATAGTTGCTATATACTATTTTACCCATGTGACAACCAACAAATGCTGATGTAACAACTGTGTAACATCACTGTAGCATCCTGTAACAAGCCCACCTCTCCGCCCCTTGCCGTACAGCATGGTGTGTGTGATCTCCTGACTCGAATGTTCCGATGCCTTGTGCACCCCGTTAAAGACACATTTGTGGCTCCCGACCCCCACTTTGTCCACGTAGGGGATCCATCCTTGGTCTGTCCGTCTGCCCTGAACATCTGCAAAATAATATCAAATGTTATATTTTATTCTATACAATGGCACATCTTAATATATATAATATATAGGCTGATATACAAAATTTGAATGAATCCCAGAAAAACACAAACACCACAAGGCTGTTTGGGACTTGGGAGTCCTCAAGAAAACATCCATAGAAGGCCAAAACACCTGCTGCAGGAGCAAGGAGCAGGAGCAAGGAGCAGGAGCTACAGAGGAAAGGAGACAGAGAGGACTGTTCAAAGTCACGTCCACTGGAGTCCTTGCAGATGGACCATGCCCTCCATGGTGAGAAGAGTAAGTGAGTAAGAGAAGAGTAAGTGAGTAAGAGAAGGGTAAGTGAGTAAGAGAAGAGTAAGTGAGTAAGAGAAGGGTAAGTGAGTAAGAGAAGAGTAAGTGAGTAAGAGAAGGGTAAGTGAGTAAGAGAAGAGTAAGTGAGTAAGAGAAGAGTAAGTGAGTAAAAGAAGAGTAAGTCAGTAAGAGAAGAGTAAGTCAGTAAGAGAAGAGTAAGTCAGTAAGAGAAGAGTAAGTCAGTAACAGAAGAGTAAGTCAGTAACAGAAGAGTAAGTCAGTAACAGAAGAGTAAGTCAGTAAGTGAGTTGTCCTATATGAAAATGGCCATTTGACCAATCACAGCAAATTGCACTGAGTTGGGCATTAGCAAATTGCACTGTTGGGCATGTTGGGCATGAGCCAAAAATACCTGCCATGTTCATCCATTTTTTATATCATCATAAATGCTTACCTTATAATCTCACCTTATAATCTCATTGTCCAGTTTATTTTCCTCAATAAAAAATAAAGAAATATTAAAATATATGTATTTACAGGCCCACAGATTCAAAAATAAAAATTAAATTCATCAAAATTATCTTTTTTCTCAAAATGTTTTTTATTTATTTTAAAGACACAGCTTCACTGTTTCTAATAAGCCGACAGTTTATTTGTGGAATCTAAAAAAGTAGAAACTCAAAAGTTTGCGACTAATTCTCACTTTTCTGTGGCAAATGACACTAGTCATATTACAAAGTTTACTTACTTGGATATGTTCGAAGAGATTTCCATTTATCGGGCCAGATTTCTACAATAGCCTTGGGGTTGTGTGGGGACGGGATGCGCCGTATGCTGGACACCCAGTCTGGTCCACACCTGGTGGCACAACACAGAACTACAAGTGTGGATTATGTGACTAAGACAATTTTTGTTTTGGACTTCACTTCCTCTGGAGAACAACCATACTAACAAGACTGCTGGCTGAAATAAAACCTGTGATGGAATATAATAACATAAAATGATTATACTAAATGGCAGACATTTCATTGTTTTGTAAAAAATAGAATTTGGGTGTTTTGAATGCTACCGGTAATGATAATCACAGAAGACTACTTACATACCATGAATTAAAAAAATTGTTTTAGGCAGCATGGCATGCCATTGTAGAGTAAGGCAATTTCCATGGAGCTGTAAAATCATCTTGGTGGAAGTAATAATAATGATATTAAAAATGTTATTTATGCAATAAATTCCACCAAAGTTTGGCATTGTTGATAACAATTAGTATGCTAAAATAAATATACTAATAATACAAATAAAGTAAATAAGAATATCCAAGACATATATATATATATATTTATATATAAATATATATTTATATATATGTATATAAAAACATAAAGCGATAATAGAAGACTCATTCATGAAGTATGAAGATTGAAAAAAATCAAAAGTAACATATTTGAAATTTTACTTAAATGTAATGCTAAACATAATATGGACACTAATGTAGGTTACCTGTCAACGTGTTCTTCTCTCATATATCGCCCATGTGGAATAAACTCGACGTCGTCCCCATAGCCGTGAGGGATGTGTTTTCTGCCCACATCTGTCCTCTTGGGCTTAGGTGCTGCCACCTGTCCAGGTTGGTTGAACAGCTCTGGGAAGTGACGTCTCTCAAGCTCTGACAAGTTAATGCAGATTAATGGTAAGTTAACTTATAACTGGTTTCCAAATTGTGTATAATGTTTATGCTTAAATTTGTGTGTGTGTGTGTGTGTGTGTGTGTGTGTGTGTGTGTGTGTGTGTGTGTGTGTGTGTGTGTGTGTGTGTGTGTGTGTGTGTGTGTGTGTGTGTGTGTGTGTGTGTGTGTGTGTGTGTGTGTGTGTGTGTGTGTGTGTGTGTGTGTGTGTGTGTGTGTGTGTGTGTGTGTGTGTGTGTGTGTGTGTGTGTGTGTGTGTGTGTGTGTGTGTGTGTGTGTGTGTGTGTGTGTGTGGTTGTGTTGGTGGTGTGTGTGTGTGTATGTGTGTGCGTGTGTGTGTGTCTGTGTGTGTGTGGTGTGTGTGTGTGTGTCTGTGTGTGTCTATGTGTGTCTGTGTGTGTCTGTGTGTGTCTGTGTGTCTGTGTGTGTGTGCGTGCGTGCATGCGCGTGTGTGTGCGCATGTGTGTGTATGTGTGCGTGCATGTGTGTGTGTGTGTCTGTGTGTGTGTATGTGTCTGTGTGTGTGCGTGCATGCGTGTGTGCGTGTGTATGTGTGTGTCTGTGTATGTGTGTGTGCTTGCATGCGTGTGTGCGTGCGTGTGCATGCGTGCATGCGTGTGTGTAAATAATTCATTGCTGACTGATTGTGATGGTCACTCACTCTCTCTCTCTCTCACTCTCTCTCTCGCTCTCTCTCTCTCTCTCTCTCTCTCTCTCTCTCTCTCTCTCTCTCTCTCGCTCTCTCATTCTCTCACTGTCTTATTTCTTTAAAAATATTGTTGCAACTGCATGTATACCCTCCCCAGAGAGCCCACAATGCACCCTGTTGAAGTTTCTTACTGCACAGAGAGCGCACCCATTGGAACACCAACTGCACCCCCTTGAAGCCTCTAACTGCTCCCCCTTGAGACCTCCAATTGCACCCCCTTGAGACCTCCAATTGCACCCCCTTGAGACCTCCAATGGCACCCCCTTGAGACCTCCAATGGCACCCCCTTGAGACCTCCAATCACACCCCCTTGAGACTTCCAACTGCACCCATTGAGACCTCCAACTGGACTCCCTTGAGACCTCCAATTGCACTCCTTGAGACCTCTAACTGCACCCCCTTGATACCTCCAACTGCACCCCTTGAGACCTCCAAATACACCCCCTTGAGACCTCTAACTGCACCCCCTTGATACCTCCAACTGCACCCCCTTGAGACCTCCAAATACACCCACTTGAGACCTCCAAATACACCCCCTTGAGACCTCTAACTGCACCCCCTTGATACCTCCAACTGCACCCCCTTGAGACCTCCAACTGCACCCCCTTGAGACCTCTAACTGCACCCCATTGAGACCTCCAACTGCACCCCTTGAGACCTCCAATTACACCCCTTGAGACCTCCAACTGCACCCCCTTGATATCTCCAACTGCACCCCCTTGAGACCTCCAAATACACCCCCTGAGACCTCCAACTGCACCCCCCTTGAGACCTCCAACTGTACCCCTTGATGTGTCTAACTCCACCTCTCTGAGGTCTCCAACTGTACTGGCCCATTGGCCTTGATACACCCCATTACATTCCTTATGTTTGCGAACCGAGACCTTCAACTGCACCCTATAGCTGCTATCGTTGAGGCTCCAAAAACACCCACCGTTTTGTGTAAATTTGATGATTTTGTTCAAGGCATGTGGACAAATGTAGTGCTATGACCTAGAAAGTGCACGGGGTAATGATTTAAATGTTCTATTAGTTCACGGAACTGTATAATAAATATATTCTAACAACACTAGTACTAAGCCAAGCTTTTTAAGTCACCTGTACTCAATTACATATTATACAGTGCAAATGACATGTGCCCTGCAAATCAGAACTTGTTTGTCGGAGCGTTCTCGTGTCCTCTCACCCAACCGTCTCCACTTGCAGAAGTTACTCACCCGTCCTGCCGGGTTTGCCGACTTCCGTAGTCAAGTGTAGCATGTTTGACTACATCAAAAAGTACACAGAACAATCTCCAGCGACAGTTGAACACGGAAGTCGATCTGTGCGGACACCGATCCTGACAGACGTAAACACGCCGGTGGTGCGAGCTGTCGCCTGCCCCGTTGCTACGGCGGGCGAGTCGCCTCTGTTTAGACCGCGCCGACGGCGAGTCGCTAACTTTAGTCTAGAATTAAGCCGCCTCGGCTCGCTTCATTGATTCGCAACGAGTAGAATGGTTTGTTTACCGTGGACCAAAACGGATCGTGTCACGCTTGCTTGCACTGCTATGCCTAATCCGTTGGCTTAACCCGGAGGTGCGGGCGGGGGGGGGGGGGGGCGTGTGTTGGGACAGATTGGCGTGAGCTGGTGAATATAATGATCATAATTATAGAGGGAAAGATTAACTGTTTAAAAACTATATCCATGCAATGCCTTACTAGTATAGGCAATGCAATAAGCAAATAATGGAGCCATTAACAATCATAATATATATATAAAAAAAAATTATATAGTATATAATTTATACATGTATATATATATATACTATAATATATATATTGATATGATATACAGCTTATATATATAATATACATATATATATAAACCAAATCTTAATAATATATAACAAATTAAAATATTATTTTAATTAGTTATAATTTCAAAACATGTTTTTAGTTTTCATTGCTAATATATATATATATATATAACATTTTGTTCGAAACATGTCATATTTCATTTGAAATAAATAAGTTATTTTTCATACATCTTTTATTATTTTGTGTGAACAACCTCTTGGTGACATAAAACAAATCCTACTGCTCAGATGTGTGTGTTGGTATCTATATATACACTATCAGTGTACACAGCATGTTCTGTATTGCACATTGAGATCTGCATAGTATTAGTAGGCCTAGTGTGTTCAGTTATGTTGTTATCCATAACACGTCTTGAGCATATTGTCATTGCACAAACACGCTCGTTGTATCGGACATAATTTTTTTATTATTTACTTTTCTAAAGAGCCTTTCTTATTATATATTTTCTCTTTATAAAGAAGTGGCTTGTTGCTCAATAGTTTAGTGTAACTCAGTACATAATAATGCGAGTACATTCAGTGTGAGTCAGACTTATGCAGAGACCCGTCATTACGATGGATGGTCGGGTAAGAATTGTCGCCCCATAATTTGGACCTGTAGGAGAGTGAGGACTTTTTAGACGCTACCACTGCAATATCATGACTGACGGTCAAGGTTTTTGTGGTTCAAGTGTCCACTGCGGACTACCTGGACTGGTCAAATTTCTAGCCACATGATGCAAGTCGATGTCATGACTGGCAACATTTTTATCATGCACTGGTTCTGAAGTGCCCAATCACTAAATTCACTTCCTAGCTCCACAAAACGTTAACAGTTTTCATCGGTCTATCGTTACATAAACGATTCAGCAGTAAGAACTAATCCACTTGAATCTGATAATAATCCTTGTTGGCAGCATCGTTACGTAACAGACTAAATGACTCGATATTGATTGGTCAATGAGTACCACAGACTTGGTCAAATGAAATGCATTCACTGCTGGCCAATCAATATCAAGTCATTTAATCTGTCAATTTCCAGGAGTCGAACATGTAGTACTCTTGCAAGCAACAAATCAAGCAACACTGATGAGCTCATTTAATTTGTGCTAACTTTATTCCCAGATGTTTGTAATCACACCAAGAGTAACTGTGGCGCACAGACAAGAATCAAGAAATGTGCATATCATAAATGGTTGCCAAGGACCACAAAATTGACTCGTGAAGACTAATCACACTTGTACATGTTATAAAAGGAGGTTTATCCATCAGTTTTTACAGTGAACTTGTGTCACACAATATTAACTATGTACTCTAACATAGTCACCATCCATATGTTTTAACAAAGCAGACATTTTTGAATACCATACATTAATGTCTAATAAATAACCAAGCAAGCCATCTCTAAAATCCCAGATATCGGACTTGCATAATTCAAAGAAAGGTCATGACCTGATGGCAGTATAATGGCGAGGTCATGTGATGCTGATGCACATATATCTCATTTGTAACTGGATGAGACCACGCCTTTGAAAATAGTGTGCTGACACATAAACAAATTCGGTCCGAAACACTTAAATTTCAACATAAATGGTGCATTAAGAAAAGAAATGTTTGAGTAGTTGATACATTGTAATAGATCAGTAGTTTATACAACATAACATGATTTTACCATCATTTGGCCACGGTAGAGTGGTATATATATATATATACATACACAGTACGTATTGATGCGCTGCCTTTACAATAGCAAAAGGAACTTACTGGATAATGCACAGTTCCTGATACATACATAAACAAATCCATAATCTTATTTGCATTCGGGCTTACTCGTGTAAGAAAACCAACTAGCTTTGACCGTATATGTTTTGTTCCTCATCAACACTAAGTCACAAACCTTGGAACTGGTTGTTTTATGTTCTCTTTGGAGCATCTTACCCTCTTACTATTTGATCAATGGACATTATTTTAAATTCCGTCGTTTCAAAATCTTCTAAAAAAGAATAAAATAGGCAACTGAACTGGCATCTTTGTAAACATTACATAATTAATAACATAATAAACATAATTTGTAATTTATTACAGGATGTATGATGTGAACTTTAGAACCATAACTGAAATTAACCTTAATCACATGCCTTAATAGTCACATAACGCAGACATAAATTATTACCAGGTTTGTGTTCAAATGCAAATGCATTTGTACTACAAAATGCTGCGTTTGTCAGTCACATCATCTGTTTGGAAATGCAAGGATTTTTACCAAATTTGACGCACATCTGAAACCTACCCTGATTAACCTAAAAGCTGTATTTACATGAAAAGTTGTATACTATGATTTATACACCAAATAAACCGGGTCCCATTGTCACAAACACTGGCCTTCGCACAAATACACCTCCAACAGTCAAACTTAATTTTCAAACAGTCTCTCCTTACATTTTGCAAATGTTGTACAGTGCAACAATGACTTATGGGATACCATACCACAAACATGCTCTGGTAAAATGCAGCCTGCTGCATCGCTCCCTCTGAAAGATACAGCTGGTCTTTTCAAACTAATACATGCCACACTGTGATAGTGTCATTTCAAAAACAATTCATATCCGCACCCGTTCAAAGTCACATAATGGGTCAGCTGACGTACTGGTTCAGTCTCCATCCACGGCTTCTCCTCTCGTATGAGCGCACACAATCACAGAAGGAAGTTGACACTTCCCAGCATGCATCAGTGATGGGAAGACAGGGAGATGTTGACACTTCCCAGCATGCATCAGTGATGGGAAGACAGGGAGATGTTGAGGCTGTAGAGGGCAGCCAGTGAGGTCGCGTGGTCGATGGCGTGCATGTTCACCTGCATCCGAGCAATCCGCTTGAGCGATTCCCTGCGGACAAGTGAGGCGGTCAGTTGAAATATCACAGTGAGGTGGTCAGTTGAAATATCACAGTGAGGTGGTCAGTTGAAATATCACAGTGAGGTGGTCAGTTGAAATATCACAAGTTTTCAGACTGTCTGACGTAACCTAAATTGCAACCACGTAATTGTCCACATTACACAAGGACATGCTTAGCCGAGACATTAAATGTGTCGGCTAGATGCCCAAATGGCCGACTTCGATTGGCCTACTCAGGTTACTCGTGTAAACCTGACATGGTATCTGGTTTACACTGCGCACACACTACCACGAGAGTAATCCAACTGAACAGCGATGGTCGTGATCATGGAGATAAACCCCTTATGTAAATAAATTAAATAAAGATGTCGGTCTGGCTTAAACTACAATTATTCCACAATTCCTGCAATGATATGATAAATCCATCATATTAGCAGATAGTATGCAAAATGATACCCTATTTGTGTAAACATAATCTGAAAAAAAGATTGACAAACTTGATCATTTGATGGAACTGTGCAGTCTGAGTGCTAAAATAAAATTTATTTTGAAGTTTGGTACCAAGTGCCAACTGTCAGGCTGTGACTCAATCATACGTTTTGTAAACGCCGTCACAAACCAACACCACTGGAAATAATGCGTCATGTCATGTCCATGCGTGAGTGCCTACCTCGCCTCCCTGCGTTCCGCCTCTCTGCCACCAGAGGTCGCCTTGTGTAGCTCGGCGGCCGCTTGCTCGAGGTAACGAGAGAACATCTCCAACTTAGGGATGGTCTTGTCGGACTTGAGGTCCTCAAACCACTCCTTTGGGAATGTGTTGACGATCTGTAAGTATGGACGTGAGAGACAACATGAGTGAGGGACACACACGGCTCACTTACACTGGCTGTGTCCTCATGTCACCAGTAATCACTAGTGGTAGAATCCGAACACTGGTAATAGCTATTGATGTTTATATTCTGACTGATGTCCATTACTTTTTCAACTCTTATCATCAGCTGAATTTTACTTTAGGAATATGCAAACTACGAACTTTCCCGATACAGAATAGTGCATTTAAAAATAAAATATCCTTCCGCTTTTAAGTTTTTTTAAAAGTATTACCTCAGTGTTTCAAAATTATGTTTAAACCCATTTCAAACATTAATAACAATTCGGTGTACTGTAAGGTGCAACACTGTGATGTGCCACATGGAGACTTTCCCGGTGTGTCACGGAAATAGTGTCCTCTGTGAGTGTCATGGAAATAGTGTTTTTATGATATGGCAGCAGCATACTGCATTTTTGAAAAACTAATATTTAACAATGCATTTTTTAAATGATAGATATTCCTTACGAGTTCATTATCTTTGCAAAACAGCCTCCATGAAGGGTTTTGAAAAGTACCATTCTGTGGAAAACGGATAATTGGGGTGCCCCAGGAGAGAAGAGGAGTTACTGACCGTCTCACACTTGGTGAGTGTCTCTGTGTTGACCTGAGAGTTGTGCAGGGCCAGCAGCAAGTAGCGGTTGAGGAGACCATCCAGGGACAGCTCCTGCTGGGTGCGACTCGACACCACCCCACCCCACTGGAGCATGTTGGTGAGCAACTACAACAACAACACGACTGTCAACAGTGACACCAACACGACTGTCAACAGCGACAACAACACGACTGTCAACAGCGACAACACGACTGTCAACAGCGACACCAACACGACTGTCAACAGTGACACCATGCCCCCCCACTGGAGCATGTTGGTGAGCAACTACAACAACAACACGACTGTCAACAGCGACAACAACACGACTGTCAACAGTGACAACAACACGACTGTCAACAGCGACAACAACATGACTCAACAGTGACAACAACACGACTGTCAACAGCGACAACAACATGATTTAACAGTGACAACAACACAACTGTTAACACTGACAACAACACAACTGTCAACTGCGACAACAACACGACTCAACATTGACACCACACATTATTTCAGGATGTTGGTAAGCAACTACAAGACAACACAACTGTCAACAGTGACAACAACACAACTGTCAACAGTGACAACAACACAACTGTCAACAGTCAGCTATGACATCAACTATGACTTGAGAGATGTCTCAGTAGTTTAATCAACATGCATCCTGACTTCAGGCCTGAACCATGTAGTGTGACGTCTTGGGACGTAACAGATCAGTTGGTCGTCTATTAAGGCAACGTTTACCTGTAGCTGACACTCCTGATTACAGGTGTGAGAATGCTTGTGGTCATGTTAAAATGCCCGAGTGTACTATCATCTTATTATCGATTCATATGACATTGTCAACTTCAACTGGAAGAGAGAGGATGACGAGTAAGTAGAAGTGACACGACGTGTCTAGTCTCAGACACGCACCTTGACACAGCTAGAGAACTGTCTGTGGAAGAAGACGGCCGCGCCACCGAGGCGGTTCTCTAGCATCCTGTAACAGCAAGTACAGCCATGACACCAGCTGTGGATAACTATGGCTAGGTATGAGGTTAGGTAGACGGTACTCTGATACGATTTACAACAGATGTTTACATGCACCTGTACATGGAGGGTGACACTCCACAATGACCAGCAGAGGCATTGGTCACAATAAAATCAGTCTCTTCACGATGGTGGTATCTTTTCTCAGGAATATACCACTTTATTTGGCACAACTAATGGCTGGGAATATATTATTACTAAAATATATTCCAAACCGCACACCCAAATCAACTATAAATTCACCCAGTAGAGTTGAATCTAACTTGAAAGTCATGCTACTTCATTACTAGTCAAGTTTACTTAATTTTGCCGTCGAGAAAGACAAACCAAAATACTACAAAACAACAGTTTAGAATCAGCTAATGGCATTACTTAAGCAGTGAACTCTGACAGTAATGGACTTACTGTTTGGGGTAGAGCGGCATGAAGACATCATCGTCGAGGGTCTTCCTCATCCTTAGTACTATAGCCTTTACCAGGGTCTGTACACAGCATCAAACATGTCACAACACATTAGACATGGAACACTGGCTGCTGCCCGGGACTCAGCAGAGAAAACAATGTTCTACGACAAATACTGACTCTCTCCCATGAAAAATTCAACAAACTTGACAATAATTAATGCAAACACCCTCTGAGAACCTTTCGTCTATTTTATGATGAAATTTTGTCAACTCATCAAAGGAGCTAATCATTCAGTGATGTCCATTTCACCTTTGCTGAAGTATAGTCTAAGGAGTTTTGGTTAAATCTTCAAGATCTTTAAGATTGAAAGCCCTAAATTAGGGCTGGATACACATCCTCAATAAAGCCTTTATGCTGACTAGTATTTACAGACTGTCTACATTCATCTATCATGGACAGTCATAGGAAGCACGAAACAGAGGAACAGCCACAGGGATCATATGTCATTTTCATATCCCTGGTGAAGGGTACCGTATGAAGGCGGCCTGAGCTGCAGTGTTCACTAAACAGGCTGACAATGTCAGGAACAAGTTGGTGACAGTAGGGCTGCATGCAATGAAAATAATAACAACCTGCAAGTTCCATCTACCCATGTGTCCTATTTGCAAGGGAGGGTCCTCACTACCAAGGGAGGCTTCCTGTAAGCAGGGGTGGGTTCCCACTACACTTGCCAGGGATGGTTCCTAATAGGAAGAGATGTTTCCATTAGCAATAGTATGTTCCATCTAAGGAGGCTTCCAACTAGCAAAGGTGGTTCCTACTAGAAAGGATAGGTTCTCAACAGCAAGGTAGGGTTCCTCCTAAAAAGCGTTTGTTCCCACTAGGAAGGGAAGGTTCCTATTTGAAAGGGTCTCAGTAGCAAGGGACTGTTCTGAATAACAAGGGGGGATTCCAACAAGCAAGGGAGGGTTTTGTCTACTCAATGGTCAGGGTACGTTGCTCTCACCTGTGTGTTCTTGCTATCAGCTGTCACTGTAGGGTAGTCGTTGGTCAACCGTCGAACGATCCCTGCTAGGTTCTTTGTCTGCCGACTTGACAGTGGGTCCCAGACACTCTCGGCAAAGTCTGCAATGAGAAAACACTCATGTTGGCACGTGGCACAGAGAAAACATCCCAGTTACTTTAACATGGTGAAAAGGTATTTTCCATCAACAACAGTTCTGATGGACTTTTACAGAGATAGCCGTGTAGCATAACTAGCCACGCTTGCATACATTACCTCTCAGGGGCACAGCAACTTAAGATTTATGATCTATGGACTAAACCACAGAGGCAAAAAGATGATCAGATTTCAAAAACATGTCACCTGGAATTATGCATGTAATGATAAGTACATGGATCAAAGCGATCTTATTAATAAAATTATGCCAACAACTGAAGACAGAATTGCCAAATGCATCATTGTCAACAAAATAGGTCAGTTGCTACCTTTCAACATTCTAGTTTCAAATGTGTCTGCAGCCAGGCACACACACTTGAGCATTTCATAAAATAAGCATTTTAAATATGGAAAATTCAAGCAAGAGTAGCTGCATGGTAGAAGGTCATCACATTATTAAATGTCAGACATAAGGGCTAATTTAATGATTATGTCATGTCATCTGACTGTGCCATCTAAGATGGCAACATGTTCAAATGTCATGTTTTGTTTTAAAAAATCCATTAAAACCAGGCAAGCATGGACATTTAGCGTTTGGGAAGGCTCAGAGGTCCTATTAGAAATATTCAATAAAATAAATAAAATAAAAAAGATGCACCTATATGCAATATCTGAAAAAAGTCAAATATCTTGAAAAACCTTTTTAACACTTTTGGGGCCTTCAGAGAGATCCAATCAAATAAACATTTCTCATGCATAGTAGTGGTGCACTAACATACATATATGCCAAATTATAGAAATAAAGCTTCAACAGTTTATGAGATATAACCAATCGCACCTTTAAAGTACTAACAATTGTTGCCTTAAAAATCTGAATCAATAAAAAACTTATTAAATTAAAGGCAAGGTTTGCCTCTGCAAATTCAGACCAATCACATTTCTTTTAAATTCTACTGTTTCTTCAGATATGAATTTTTCATATTGTTTCATATATGCTATCATCCCCAAACCATCTGAAAATATTTTATAAAGCAATTTAGTTTACTGTTAATGAATATAGCCAGAAATCAAATTATAGGATTGACAGTTGGTGGTGAAATTTAAATATGGTTAACACCATCACCAATGTGTCCAATAAATTATTATTATATCTTGTTGATAAACAAAATGGACATCTCAACCAAATCTTTTTCTTCAGTACATGGGGCTTATTCTGTGCCAGCACAGAAAACTATGCCAAAAGGTCCCAACATTTTCCAGCTACGATTCCATATAATCCGTCCTTTGCGAGTTTTTTTCCAGTGAGTACGAGGACATGTTTTCAGAGCGCCTCTAGAGGCTGTATTATGACGATGGTCACTTTGGGCGTTACACCCGTCGTTGAATATAGATAAAATAGGAATACCTGTCAGTTTTGGTAAAAGCACCTTTTCTATTATACTTGGGATTAGCTTGATGTCGCTATCCTCCACCAGGAGGGAGCCACCAGTGTCGTGGCACCCGTACATGACGAGTGCCGAGTACCACGACATGGCTTCGACGTCGGCGAAGGGATTCTGAAAGAGAATTGACGTGAGAGTGACAGGTGCCTGTAACAGAGGCAGTGGCTCCACTCCAGACTGTTGTCTGCCCACCAGAGCTTCCTCACCCCAAGTCTAAACCATGGCTCTGAAGAATCTTGTGGACTCAAGCTCATTTTGAAACGTGCTGATTTTGTAAACTTTTTCGATGCCTTTTGTAAAGAACTCTGAAGACAGAATTTTTTCAAAACGTCTCCCAGTAGTAAAGAATCAGACGTCAAGTCACTGTAAATTATGGTTCTGAAGAATCATGATTGTGTTCCTTCTAAAAGAATTATAAAAAAAAATTTGTTAATGAACACAAGCTCATTTTGATGTGTTCTGATTTTTGTAAACTTTTTCAATGCCCATTGTAAAGAACTCTGATGACACCAATTGTTTGAAACGTCTCCTAATAGTAAAGCGACAGAGTTCTTTTGGTTTAAGTGGTGAATTTTCCTTTATCATGAAATCAGCATAACATAATACAAGTCTGGCCTACAGTGCAGTGACAGTGTCGGAGTGGACCCACCACAGACAAACAACAACATTCCTCCAGCAATCAACAACATTCCTCCAGCAATCAACAATAATACAACAAGTTACTCTAGAAAGTAGCTGGATTTAGTGGCAAGGATTCTTCATGAGTTGATTAGTTTTCCACACAATATGACCCATACAAACCTGCTCCGTCAACACAACGGGATAACACGAGTGATTTCATCGACCACCTGATTGAAAACACGTGATTTCATCATCCAGCTCCTTGTCTCGTGACAACTTCATCAATGCAGTCAACACACGACAAATTTTTCTCAATAAATTCTGGTAATCTGCATCCATGTGTGTCTCTTGAATGCTTCTTCATTTCTCGGCACACACAAACACAGACTGGCAGAGAATTATTCTGACATCGGAGAGTAGTTCTGTTTTGCAATCTCCTGGCACTGGCCACAGACTGCCAACTAAAGGTGAGTGCCAACTGCCAACTCGACCCTGCAACGAATAGCCTCATTGCGAGACAAACGACAACGAATCAGAGAAAGGACGTTACCTCGAGTGGGTTCCAGTCTACAAGTTTTAACCTGATTAACGGCGTAAAGAGTTTCGGTAAACAGAGTCCGATGTAGGCTTCCTCGTACGAGTCGCCCTGCTCTCGCTTCCACCGCTCAAACTTGGACATGATCAGGTGCACCTCGTGGAAGTCATCAACAACGTTGTCAAACAACAGCTCCGCCTCTCGCATCAGGCGCTCTGAAACAACACAGAACAACAACGCTGCAACAACAATAACTCTGCCTCTTATGTCAGCCTGTCTAAGACAAAGGGAACAGCACTCAATCACTGGACTACCATGAGATGAATGTGGTTAATTAACATTTCAATCTCCCATGTCTACAGGCCAACTTGACCCCCCCCCCTCTCTCGGGTCAAGACAACAGCAGGGCGACAATGTTCACTGTATTTTGGGGCCAATGTTTATCTTGCACCAATTTCTTTGTTGGACAATCTCCCACCTACTTCCCAGGCCACAATATCCTGAGACCTAATGGGCTTAAATACATTCCATGACAGTATGCCAACAGAAACAATCTTCTAGCTTGGTTGTTTCTGTGAGCTTCATCTCCTGATTTGTACTTTTGTAGACAGTGGACTACAACAGTGGTTAACACTACCACCCACACTTCTCTATTTTCAGTCTATTCGAACACAATAAATACACTACTATCAAGTCCATAAAAAACCACAAACACTGACCTCGTTCGACCTTGTACTTGGCGACCTCCGAGTGGTTGACCTCATCGTCTGTCGACATGCCGTCGTTGTGTTCCTTCGCCAGTCGTGGGTCGGTCGCCTGTCTACTGCGTCGTCGTCGAGCCCTGTGACACAACCACAATGGACAGGGCTGACAACTGGAGACAGTCTCACTACTGCTGCAATAGCCACATGACTACGACAACATAATCAAGCAAGTGTGTTATGTGTATGCTAAAGGTTTCTTTTTATGTGCCAACTATCAAACTATCCCATCACAAGACCTGTATTTCTGCAAGTGTTATACTGGAATACTACAGCGATGATGCCAAAGAATCATTGTTCACACATGTCCAGGGATCCATTTACACGACAAAGTGATATGAAGCAATGTGGAGGCAACAAAACTGACAACAAGTCGAAATAGCAGCAACAGCTTTCAGAATCGGGTCTCTTGTTCAAGTTCAGTATTCTAACCAATGTTCTACTGCACCTCAGTACCTAGGCTTCAGACACACTCTCGTCTGACATGATTACGTCAAAATCAAGTCTTATGTATATTTGCTTTTTATTTTATTTTGCTAATTAGTATTCGAATATGATGTAAGACCACAATAAGTTGTTCGTCCGCCATTACTCGACCAAAGAGTATCCTATAAAAGCAGCCTTATGCAGATTGGCTGAATTTCTGTGAGCACATATGTAGGGTGGAGTGATTAGATTATGACAGCTGTCAGTCGGTGCATTTCTGCGTATTAATACAGTTGTCATTTTGCTTGGTGATGTAATCAGGGGCAATCCGTGGGTGGTTCAAGTAGAAATGAAGGGGTGTAAGGTTTGAAAGAAGTTTGTGGGAGCCTGAGGTATGAGAAGTTCACAAATGTTTCACAGAACTTCTATCTATGGAGGGTAAATATGCTGTGAAATTGTCAATAACAGAGTTCGTCAAGATTAGTAGGAAACTTTATAATGGTCGCCTATGGAAAAAGCAAATGTGGTCCGACTCCATATGTGTTGTTTGCTGTACCTTCGTGCCTCCCTCTCCGCGGCCCGCCTCTGCTTGGCCTGGTCCTCACTGCAGATGGTCATCGCTGCCAGGTTTGGTGCCAGAGCTGCTTTGTCTAAACACAACAGACTCCCATTGGACCCAACCTCACCAGTAACGTCTTATTTATACGGTGAGCTATTCTCTGACATATGTAGTACAATGCAAACAGGTTCTGAATACATTCATGATTTCCAATCATTTGTGACCTGATAAACTATATTTTATGTATCCAGCAGAATTCATTATAGTGTTTAGTACGCAGGTGCACTTCTGTACATATTTGTTCCTTTTGGAATTGTGAGAAAATTATTGTTGTGGTTATACACAGGTACAAAATCAAATGACAAACTGACGAAAATTGATGCACACATGTTGAAGCGAGACAGATTTCTAGCAAAAATTTAGCAGATTTTGTTTCATTAAGATATATTTTGTAGTAGCACTACACGCATGCCTATAACAACTGTGTATAGCAAATTTTAGCACAATACATATGTGTGGGTGGTGTGTGTGTGTGTGTGTGTGTGTGTGTGTGTGTTTGTGCGTGGGTGTGTGTGTGGTGTCTGTATGCGCATGTGCATATGTGTGCATGTGTGCGTGCGTGCGTGCGTGTGTGTGTGTGTGTGCATGCATGCCTGTGTGCAGTGGGTATGGGAGGTTGAACTCACTTGCGATGTAGTCCTGGGACTGGTCCTTGATGTCCTCCTGCCTCCTCTTCACCAGTTTCTCCGAGCACTGCTTCAACATGCTGAACAACCCCTTCTCTATCTTCTCAATCGTGGGAACCTTTACACACATACACGTGTGGTTATGTATACACATATAAAATTATACACACACATATTTCACACAAGGGATAAACTGAATGCTTAGGAGTAAGAGATTGTGTCAACTGCTGATATGATGACTCACCTATTTCATAATTAGCTCTTAATAAAATCTATCATTAAATAGAATCCACTATTAGATTTATGGAACTTTTAAAATAACAAAACAACGCGTGGCTGTATCGCAGGGACACTATTTCTGTCACACGTCGGCAAAACCACTGTTGAGGCGCATCATGGCATTGACAGTTTTCAATACACAATATCACTGTTAATGAACCAATTCAATTTTAACAAAACACTGGTTTACAAGTAGGGGTGTTTATGAAACGACCCCATGGTCGACTTCACACATGGCCGGGCCGTACCTTCTCGTTGAAGCACTCCACCAGGTCCCGCACGTAGCCTCTCATCTCCTGGAAGAAGCGGTAGCGCTCCCCCAGCCCAGCCTTGGCCGAGTCCAACTCAACGATGTTGGCTTCACTCCCCTCAAACCGCGACGCCAGGTCATCTCGCTCGTGGACGTGGGCCCTGTGCACACTGGTCATGTCGTCCAGTCTGAAAGACGACTGTTTTGGTCACTGGTTCTCACAATTTACCAACTCGTACACAGCATATGAATTCTCAGACCCAATGTAACATGTAGACAATCGCGCAGATGTGAAAAGTTATGTACATATGTAACGTTACGACACCGAACGTGCAAAAGAAAGACAAGTAATGAAAAGCCAAAAAATATTTAACGTTTACAAACATTTACAGTCACTATGGCATGCAAATCACATGCAATAAAAAAATTATCACTATGGGTAAATTTATTTTATGGGAGAAATCCCATAAAATAAATTTACAATGCTGTCGAAAATGACCTTGATAAGTAAGTATAATGGTCTATGGAAGTCTGTTACATAAATATTATGATCCAAACGAGCAATCTATACATGCTGGCTATGTATATTCAATAATTATTCAAAGGTTTCACGCAGCTCACCTGTCTTTCAATGCCTTCTTGATCTGATCAACTGTAACGAGTGAATCTGTTGACGACGATTGCTTCTTGACATCAATGCTACCTGCACTGGGTATGGCCGTGTAGGAGATTGGCACATGAGGTTGAACCCCAAACATCCCTGGCTCAGCAGCACCATACGCATAGGCAGGGTAACTGCCGTAGTAGTCACCTGCCACTTGTGGGGCTGGCTGGGGTGGGGGCACAAGGCCTACCCCTACTTTCACCTGAGGCACAAGACAGCATGGGTCACAAATCTGCTTACAACACCACCTGACCTTCTTCACAATGGCTATAATGTAGTCAACTATGCATCTGTCACATGACGTGTTGCCTGGCAACAGTCTTGTCAAACCACAACAAAGGACACTGAGCGATGTGTTTCTGTTTTGTGCTACCAGACAGATGGTGGCATAACATAAGGCAGTGGTAATGTTACATGTTCACATTCATGCAGACAGATGCGAAACACAAATGTACCATATTGTAAACGGCAAGTGGCACAAGAAGATTTGGACGAACTGTGTCAAAAATGTACCAGAGCACAGGTGTGAGTAATCTGCACAAGGTGTAGGCATTTGTTTGCTTACTGAGGAGAAAATGACAGCTGTTTGCTGCAGTGGTAAGAGACTGAGACACTCACCCCCTTCAGTATCTGTTGTTTCTCCCACTCACTCTCCTGGTCGCTGCCTTCACTGTGACTCCCTGAAACCACACAGCAGTTGTAGCACGCGAAAACACAACACACAACAGTTGTAGCATCCGAAAACACAACACACAGCAATTGTAGCACCCGAAAACACAACACACAGCAGTTGTAGCACCCGAAAACACAGCACACAACAGTTGTAGCACCCGAAAACACAACACACAGCAATTGTAGCACCCGAAAACACAACACACAGCAGTTGTAGCACCCGAAAACACAGCACACAACAGTTGTAGCACCCCAAAACACAGCACACAACAGTTGTAGCACCCCAAAACACAACACACAACAGTTGTAGCACCCCAAAACACAGCACACAACAGTTGTACCACCCCAAAACACAGCACACAACAGTTGTAGCACCCCAAAACACAGCACACAGCAGTTGTACCACCCCAAAACACAGCACACAACAGTTGTAGCACCCAAAAACACAACACACAACAGTTGTAGCACCCCAAAACACAGCACACAACAGTTGTAACACCCCAAAACACAGCACACAACAGTTGTAACACCCCAAAACACAGCACACAACAATTGTAACACCCCAAACCACAGTACACAACAGTTGTAACACCCCAAAACACAGCACACAACAGTTGTAACACCCCAAAACACAACACACAGCAGTTGTAACACCCCAAAACACAGCACACAACAGTTGTAGCACCCCAAAACACAGCACACAACAGTTGTAGCACCCCAAAACACAACACACAACAGTTGTAGCACCCCAAAACACAGCACACAGCAGTTGTAGCACCCCAAAACACAGCACACAACAGTTGTAGCACCCCAAAACACAACAGTTGTAGCACCCCAAAACACAGCACACAACAGTTGTAGCACCCCAAAACACAACAGTTGTAGCACCCCAAAACACAGCACACAACAGTTGTAGCACCCCAAAACACAGCACACAGCAGTTGTAGCACCCCAAAACACAACAGTTGTAGCACCCCAAAACACAACAGTTGTAGCACCCCAAAACACAACAGTTGTAGCACCCTAAAACACAGCACACAGCAGTTGTAGCACCCCAAAACACAGCACACAACAGTTGTAGCACCCCAAAACACAGCGCACAACAGTTGTATCGAAAAACATAGAGCATACATTAAATGTAGATCCAAAATAAACGGCACACAACAGTTGTTCATCCAACATACACGCCACATCCAGAAACTATAAACTGGTATTTTTTGGGTCTACTACAGTGGTATCTAGTCAATTTTGGGCGACAAAAGTCGAGCATTAACACAGGAGAATTAGTACCTTCTTCTGCCGCCAGGATGGTGTCCTGGATGTGCCGTAGCTCCGTCTCACGACTGTTGACAGCGAAGTTAAGTCGCTCCCCGTCTTCCTCCTCGTCGCTCCGGTCGTTGTCCTCCTCCCTGGGGGAAATAGTTTCCAACATGTGCAAAATACGACGAGATCAGAACCAACAATTTTTGTGATGGCTGCCAGCGGCGGTCATACGGCTAATATGGGTTTTGAATGTGTAGCTGTGTATTAAGTAATTTTTTATATGGTTATTCTTAAAACTTGATGAACATTTTCACATATACAAATCTAACAACCGGTCCTACTAAGACCACATCTAAAAGTTGGACCATAGCTTTATGAAGAGACCTGTCCACCAATTATTTGGACGGGTAAAAACTGTTGTTGACAGGTAGAAATATGGGTGGACGGATACAAAAATGAAGGAGCAAAAACAAAAGGTCTTCCAAAACCACAAATATTGTCAGTTATGTCTTAGAAGTGAGCGTAAATGATGCCGCATGTGTGTTTGTAATCCATTTCAGGTCATCAGACACATTTTAAAGTTTGTAAAATGGCTTAACAGTTAACATCCACTATCCACCAAAACATGCAATAATTTGGTCCTGCATAAAGCCCTGCACCAGACAGAACTGGCAGACTTGGTGACAGGACTCTGAACTCTGAACTCACCGGATCAGTCTGGAGGTGCTGGTCTCCTTCGTCTTCTCATCCACGGGTATGAACTCTTCCGTCATCTCTCTTGCCATCTGTTGTCGCTTCTTACGGATCAGGTGGATCATTGCTGCATCCGGGATCTGGCCACCTGTCGGAGAACAGATCCTGATCGATACTGCATGTTGGATCCTCATCAATTTATAGGATAGTAATGCCAGATGGAAATGCACTTGGAAAACGTCAATCACAAACCATTGAAGGTTAACAATATTATTTGTGCTATCTTCACAAAAGTTAGCAACAGGTGAGCAGAGAGAGACGAAAGGAAAGTAGTATGGCATGTCTGATGGACACTTCCAAATCAATCACAGTACGGCGCTAATCTACCAGTACCACTGTACGACGGTTCTTTTCTTCACTAACACCTAAGGGAATCAATATGAACAGATCTGGCTGTCTCATCAGATTAACCATTCTATAAGCACGGGTGTATTGGCATGATAGTGTGCTGACGAACCTTCAAGGATGTTGCGGAGAGATGGAGTTACTTCGTCCTTCTCTTGGTCACTCTCCTCACTCTCCTCACCCTCGGCGTCACTGCCCAGTTGCATCTCAACCACCCCTGGGCCACTATCACCCTGGCAACACAAACAAACATTAAACCATGGCTAACACCCCTGGGGCACCAGGACCATGGCACCATTGTATAGAGGTCAAACTGGGCATAATTGACATCATATATCAGTCCAAGTAGGAGAAACATACACTTGATGTGACTGTCATGTTTTTAAAACTACTTCTCATTGGAGAGATAAGTTAGCGGTGCTGAGAAAGACAAACAATTCAAATATACTATTAGATATACAAATATACATCTTTGTAAAGCCAATAAATATCTTCACTACACATCTTTGTAAAGCCAATAAATATCTACACTACACATCTACACCATAAATTTACACTGATCATATAAAAAGGATAATTTATTACGATCTAACAGTTATTCTGACCTCTACCTCCCAATACCCAAAAACTATATCCTCTGGATTTTTTCTACAACACCCTATGTTATTGATCTTGAAAGAGTCCCTGAAATGTTAAGATGAGCAAACGATAATATTCAGAATTACAGTAAATATGATACAGCCTGGCGTCCGATTTTTGATTTTCAAATCAGTAGATAACACATTGAAAATACATATGGTACAAATCTAGACCCACCCAAGTGTAATCTTACCCCAGACTTCATTTCTTCCACCTCCTCCTTCTCTCTCTGACTCGCCTTCTTCAGTTGCTTTGCGATGTGGCGACTGTGTTTCGGCTTCTTGATCTGAAACGTCTCACTGTCACCTGCACACAAAATCCATCATTCAGCCACTAGAGAAATCATGGAATCAATCAGTGTTCAATGGTCATAAAAAGGAATAATATCCACTTATAAATGGAAAAATTGACACCAGTAACAAAGGTGATTGAGTTAAATTATTGATCGTATTTTGTGTGTATAGTACACAGACATGGAACAGAATTAATCATCTCAAGAGATATTGTTGATCACGCACATATTATTACAGGCTCTAAGTTAGGACTACAAATGGATGTTTTTGTTCAAAATTAAATACCTTAAATTGAATTACAAGTGATAACTTTTATTTTCTGACACGTCTGAAAAAACATCAAAGGGCCCAACTATGAATTTTTTTTTCGTGTCTATTATATATATCATTTTATTATTATAGTTTAGCCATTTATGTTAAGAAAACAACAAAATCATGATATTCTCACAGGTCGGGTACAGACGGAGTAGGACATATTAACTTTGGATAAACGTGCTACCTACAGTTTCTTTACACATTTTGTTTTTATTTAAAAAACATGCTATGTCATATTTTTTACCAGGCCTCACTACACATTTACTGGGTAGGCTAATCATAACTTGGCCCGGGTCAGTGACAGTCTGTTGACTCCCGGCAGGCACATGTCAAGCAAGGGCTGAACCAGCAGTTATTTCAATTCGATTAAATAACGAAAACAATGCGTGTACCATCATCCTGCTCAAAACTCAGCATAGATGTCACGGATGGTACTTTAGGTAGTTGGCTCGATTTTTCTTTTTTCTTGTTCTTCGGCTTTTCGGTTCCATGATCACCGAGCCCGGGGATTGAATTGTTTTGGGCAACATTATTATTGTATGCTCTCCCATTGTTCGTATCCATTTCTTCATCTTCAACCCCTTGTGCCAATTCATTTTCACTGTCTTTTCGTCTGGTGCGAAAATTCCTTTTAGGTTTTTTAAACATGTTTGTTAATGACAGGGTTCCAAAAACGTTTCGTCTATCTCGAAAGCAAATGGCTGTTCGTCGGAATGACCGACGGATGTTTACCCGACGTCATCTATAATTTGTAACCGCTATGCAACGTAGCCTCGGTTACCCAGGCTCCGTTAGGTGGCAGCATTTAAGCCCCTCAACTCTGCATGTAGCCTCGGTTACCCAGACTCCGTGAGGTGGCAGCACTTTTAGGCCCCCTCAACTACGCCTGGGACAGTATATATTCTTAAGTTTCTACATCCGGGCAGCCTTACCCCAGAATAGGGTAGAGACGCTGATTGGCTATCAGGCCAACTATGAAATAAAAATTTAAATAACGATATAGTTTTACAAGATAATAATATCATTTGAAAAGTATTCACCATTGAACTTATAGTAACACAACAGTAAGTAAAAATTCAAATTTACCGTTGTTTATAAAATAAGAATTACGGCAGGATTAACCAGTATCCGTGAGGTGGCAGCATTGTCTAGCCCGACACGGATAGCATACAAATTAAATAAGGAAACCTTTTGATTAAATAATGCTGTATTATAAAAACTATTAAAAATTAAACTTATATTAACCCAAAATAAATAGAAATACAAATTTTCAGTTGTTTATAAAAAAAATATTACGGCAGTGTCCGTGAGGTGGCAGCATTTTATAGATCACGCGGATACCAAACAAAAGCCGGCAAATGTCACCAGACTGTCTTCTCGGCGTAGTTCCGCAGCCGACCGACAGTCGGTTAAGCGAGACTACTCTGCATGGGGAAAGAAACGGTCTGCATTAATTTTGTTACCCGCCATGGCGGCCTTACCCCAGATTAGGGTAGAGACGCTGATTGGCTTTCAGGCCAACTATGAAATAAAAATAAAATAACGATATACTTTCACAAGATAATGATAACCTATGAAATGTATTCAAAATTGAACTTATATTAACACAAAAATAAGTAAAAATTAAAATTTACAGTTGTTTATAAAATAAGAATTACGGCAGGATTAACCAGTATCCGTGAGGTGGCAGCATTGTTTAGCCCCACACGAATAACACACAAATTAAATAAGGATACATTTTTATCAAATAATGCTGTATTATAAAAACTATTCAAAATTAAACTTATATTAACACAAAATAATTAGAAATACAATTCAAATTTACGGCGGGATAAATCTCGTTCCGCAGCCGACCGACAGTCGGTTAAGCGAGACTATGTGCAACGCGGCCAAACCGGCCCACAATATTGCAAGGAACAGTATACAGGGGAAAAGAAGACAGAGAAATATATGGTTACACCATTTTGCAGAATTTACTGGGTTGACTGAAACACGGCTATAATGTTATAGCCGTCTATAGTGCTAATATGAATATAACCGCCACGATTGGTGTCGATTGGTTAAAAAAAATAGCAATCCAGCGCTTCTGCGGCTTAGCCTTAAGGATCGAAGCCAGGGGTGTCGATCCGGTTTTAAAAGTGGGGGGACGGGGGATCAATTTATATATACATACATGTATATAATTTCTATGTATGTATGTATGTATATTATATATAATTATATATATATATATTATATCTAAACATTATATATATATATCTAAACATTATATATATATATATATATATATATATATATATATATATATATATATATATATATATATATATATATTACATACATACATATAAATTACATACATGTATGTATATATATAATTTTCTTTACCAAAAGGTGGGATTGGGAAGTCCTATACAGGCATATATATATATATATATATATATATATATATATATATATATATATATATATATATATATATGTAATGTATATGTAATGTATATGTAATGTATATGTATATGTATATGTGTATATGTATATGTGTATATGTGTATGTATATATATATATATATATATATATATATATATATATATATATATTATATATATAATTTATATATATATAATCAAATTACACAAAGTGCAGGAATCTGCTGGTTCCGCCGTAGGCGATATACGTATCCACCAAACTTCCAAAGCGACCAGGCTGCAATCCAAGGGGTGTGGCAGGGCAAACAAAAAATAATAACCTATAATGTGCTTGATGGCTAGTGCCTATTAATATATCAACACAAGGGCGACGCCCATGCTGTGTAAAACTTACCAATCCAACATTTTGGTAAAGAAATTTGTCATAACTCAAATTTTGTTCATTTTGTTCATTCGCGCAGTTTAGGATATTACCTCGGTCTATATCGTTGTCAGTTCAGCGTTGTGTGTGGCAGATTCATACGCTGTTGGTGTTCCTTATGCAAACACTACATTTGTGCGCACACACATTGATTTCATTTCATCAGTTCAGTTGCTTTTGTGATATCTCGGAAATGTATCGAACTGTATTCATGCGGGAATAGCACTGCTTTCCTCATAGATAACATGCTAAGAGATACAACAATAATAAACAACTGCACGTTCTTCGAAAGTTACCAGCTTTCTACGTTGATCCACTACTTCTTCTATGCCTTTACCGTAGCATATTTGAGCCTTCTCATAACCTACTGCAGCATTTGTTACTACCCTGCTCTTTCTGTGAAAAACCGTAACAGGCTTCTGAAAATCTCATACGTTTCTGCCAAGATCATTGGCTTACCTACACCAATGCTCTCTGAAATATTCGACCTTGCAATTTTGAAGAAAGCTCGTGCTGTCGCTACTGAGTCTGGTCACCCACTCTCTACATTCTTCCATGCACTTCCGTCTCGAAGGAGATACCGTTGTATAAAATGTAAAACATCTCGCTATAGCAGGAGTTTTGTGCCTGTGGCCATTAGAATGTTGAATGCTAAATGAGTCATATTGCTGTCAACCGGTTGAATTGTTCTTGTAGTGAATACATCTGGAATTCACTTGCATTTTGTTGTGACCATCCCATATATTTTAGATGCGATCATGAGTTGTACAATGCATATCCTTTTTAAGGACAATAAAGTGAAATTGATTGAATGGCTCTTCTTGACGTCAGCATAGAATATATGACAGCATTTGCGATATCGGCAATACGTTTGACGGGCTGACGTGTCCAAAGAGAGGATGTAATTATATTTATATAATAATTATATGGACATGCAGGGGCGTCGAACCAGTTGAAAAGTGGGGGGACGGGGGACCAATTTATATATACATATATGTATGTATGTATATATTATATATATTATATTATATTATATATATATATTATATATATATATTATATATATATTATATATATGTATATATGTATATATGTATATGTATATGTATATGTATATGTATATGTATATGTATATGTATATGTATATGTATATGTATATGTATATGTATATGTATATATATATATATATATATATATATATATATATATATATATATATATATATATATATATATATATATATATATATACTTATATGTGACCAGAAATACATATGCATGTTTTAGTAAATATAAAACACAATTTATTGTTGTCCACCTAGCAGCAACACCAACCGACTATTGTATAACAGATACATTGAGTGCTCGTTCAATCTAAATTAATACCCAGTAGTGATGGTGGACCGGTGCTGAGATGTAAGTAGTGCAGTTGAATATTTTAGACCTCCGCCGTCTATATAGATCCAAACTATCAATATCATGTGTAGTGATAAAACTCGTGTAACTTACGAATTACTTTTTGATGTGTTTATGATTACTACTATATGTTTCACAAGATGCTGAAGCTTGTGTTACGTACGGATAGAAAATCAGCGTCCATTTTATGGGTTGTTTTTCTGTGGAATTTTACATAATCATTTATTATAAATAAACTTGGCTTATTCGTTTTCGATCGGAGCCTTCCTCACAATTTTTGTTGGCTTAATTAATGGATGGTTACTAGGAGAGCCATCATTCAAATCCGAAGTATGGTCCCGCTCCCGCATCTGTGTAATTACCCGACGGAATAGGGATTTAGATAGAGAACTTCCGCTATATTTGCCACGATGCGTCTCCCCGACACTGGTGACGATTTATCTTCGACGATTTGTCTTTTCCGCTGTAGCAGTATATACATATATTATAACGACCTGACGTCGATATGTACATGCAAAACAATCATGGAAGTACCTGGTGGACTCTAAGACGCTAAAACCCAGTCGCGTTGTGACGATTATAAAATTATCAGGTTATGCCACGGGCGCCAAATAATCTGCCAGTACATCGCGCCTATGTGACCCAGGCTACAACATGTACGTTTGCGTTTAATGTCCTTTAGACTGATGTCTTCATTGCGTTATAACAGGAAATTTCGTCCACCGATCAAAGCTAAACATTAGAAATAACCTTTTAAAAATTAATTATATAAATTAGCTGTATTCCAATGAGACCATTTAAATGTTCTAAATGTTTATTGTATCATAAAACTCGAATTACTTCATATGAACTGGCGAAAAGGTTGGAAATAAAAATGAAACACGGCACGCGGACAATCACGTGACCCCTTAATCTCCCGAGCGTAAAATCCCGGAATTTTCGCTGGTGCATTTTATACGATTTCTTCACTGCTTGTTGGCCAAATCCTTGTGACATCCGGTGACTATAGCATGGCAATGCCATGGAGATTCCTCACGACTTTGTGGAGGAAATAGATTTTAACGAATTGCAGTTTTTGGAGGTAATAACTTCTTTGCTGACAAGTTTTATTGTAAATAAACAGTTTGTCTTTTGTGGGTTACAATACAGGCGGGCAGTGACCCAGTGTCTGGTATTCAGCTGTCAGTGTTGACAGATACTACGACATTGATGGCCAGTCACACCATCCTGCTCATATTGTCCAGCAGGATGTTCGTTAACTAACACTATGTGATATGCAGGATACCCGATATGCAAGTGTAGCTGTATGCTAGGGACGCCTATTGTTAAATAGGAAGACACACCACTGCTGATTGATTGTGCATGTTATCATTGTTATGCCATAGCGAAAAAAAAGTTATTTATTACTTTAAGGATGGGACGAGTCTGGAATTTCATTTGAATAAAATATTGCCATGAATATCCTCCAAATTTCAAATACGAATCGAATATCGAATCAAATACCAATATTCGGTAGCTTCAGATTCAGTTAGAATACTGAACGATGTCGAGATGTCTTGCTGGGATGCATCGTCATCCTGTGGCTACGGGCAAAAGTCCGTGCTGGAGTCGTCAGCATCGTGACCATATGCATCGATCTTTTTGTTTACTTTCTGACGTAACCATGAAAACGACTTTTTACAGCCGCCAAGCTTATCCTCACGTATCTTATGTACATATACACACTAGGTTGCAAACTTAAATTATTGACATTCCTGTAAAGAATAAAATTAAGAAAACAAAGTCGTGGAGAACTTGAGAATAACTCGACGGTAATTTATCGATGTCGCTAAATAAATGACCTTCACAAATTCCGGTTTTATGCTAACCCTAAACTAATCCGAAACTTACCCGAAACTTAGACCTTAATCGGATACTGCTAACAAAAGACCCCTTGACACAAAACCGATATTACAGTAAACTGTATGTAGCAGCCACTGATGGCAATGATATCTCTTTGTTTAAGAAATGTTAGTGATTTTATTTTGGAACCTAGTGTGTGAATATTTATACCAGTGTTCCAGCTAGGCCATTTCCCAAGGGCGCAACACCCTGCCCTCATTTACATGCGCCCTGTGCCTTTTGTCTTGCGCCCTGTGCCTTTTAGTAGTGCCCTGTCCTTTAGCAGTAGCCTGGTGCAATTGCCAGTGGGGTCAAAGTGTCTGAGACAGCTCAACAGCTCAGTGCTGGCTTCCCATTGGCTTGAAACAATTGTATCCAATTAACCACTTCAAAGACTTCCATGTGGGACAAGGGCAATAAAGTAGGCACCCTTCTAGACCATCCAGATGCAGCCTGTTCTATTGGCTCTATGATTGGGTGATGTAATCAACTGATGTTGTTGACAATATGAAGTAGTTTAAAACACTGTAGCAAGGGAGTTGGCTGCACTTCCAAGTACTGGAAAGTCAATTTCTATGTGATCCACTTGTACTAGTTATGGGGAAACTTTTTCTGTTGTACATGACAAACGTTTTTTTGTAATTTATCTAGATCTGGGAAATTGTAAACTGTTTAAATAAAATAAGTGCTAAAAGGATACAATATGAAGGCCTATCGATATATTAAAATAAACAGTGATATTTGTGCTATTTATACAGTAATGTTGTATTCAAACAAAAATTGTCCCTGAATTCTTTATTTCTGAATACACTATATGAGTTAATGTTATTATTATGCATTCTGTAAATGTCAGTATGCCATGTTTAATGGAAAACTCATCAACACAATAATTGGAAACTCACAAATACATGTTAAATGTTGTAGAACATTTACCAAAAAATATATATACTGTGTTATACAATATAATAATTATTACAAAGTGACAAGTGTTTTATTTGATATACTGCATGTTAATTGACAAGTAATGCCATTAATAATAAATGTCCAGGCACTTATGTACAAGTCGGACCCACCTCAATTTTGCCATTATAAGTATTTTTGCCAACATTTGATATTTATTTTGTTAACTCAATCAATTATAATCATCTTGCGCATATTTATGTTTTATAAACAGCGCGTCTTGGCATACTTTTGAGTTCGAAAAGACAGCGCGATTTGTGCCAGTCGCAAGCGCAGCGGTGCATGTGTTACTGCGCCGTGCACATGGAATGAGCGATAAACAGTTTGTTTATGCCGACCGCGCTGTCTTTTCGACCTCAAAAGTCTGCTAAGACGCGCTGTTTATAAAACATAAATATGCGCAAGATAATTATAATTGATTGAATTAACCAAATCAAGTATCAAATGTTGGCAAAAATACAGTTATAATGGCAAAATTGAGGTGGGTCCAACTTGTACATAAGTGCCAATGTCCAATAGGCTTATATTTTTTCATGAAACCATAAACAAGTGCTGCAGTTGAATACTAAGTTTCTACTATAGCCAGTTATAGGATGTTAAATTGATATTTCACAATAAAACAAAAGTAATGCACCAGTGGTCCCACTCCCACCTATAGAGTGGCTCATCAGGGTATAGTGGATATAGATAAGTAATTATAATTAACCATCTGTGTTTAATGCGTTGCAAATTGGCGAATGAAGACAGAAAGAAGTATGTGGACATCAATGTCTCAGAGAAGAGACTACCACTCTGCATCAAAATGTTAGTTAGCGATTTATATACAGATAAATGATTAAGGAATTGTGGGAATGGAGTGTTATCCAATTGTTTGCACACCCTACAATAGTTGCTTAACCAATAAAACACCTTGTACCCTACTAATGTTCATTTGACTGTGTAATATTACTATAATACATCATGCATGTTTGGGATGTCTGGTACATATGACTGCATTTCCCCTGGGCAACACTGAGTGACTTATCTAGCAGTAATCGGTCAATATATGATACTGCCACAAGCTCCATTTCATGAAAATTAACTAAATACCACTGGTATACGTTTTTTTACCTAACTCTAGTATTACCAGAGTTAAGTAAAACAAACGTATTTCAAAAGATGTGCCCTCAAAAATATCGTTCACGTATAAAACTGCCCTCCGTCTGCCAACTGCACCCTGTCCTTTTCAAGACCTAGCTGGAACACTGTATACATATAAGATATGTGAGGAGCAGTTTGGCGGTTGTAGTCTTTTTTATAGTTAAGTAAGAAAGTAAAAAATCGCCCGGGACCGATTTTGCGGCAGATGACTTGAAGGAAAATATTTGAACGATATTCGTTTATATAACTGAATTATCGAATCAAATAGCGTGAAAACGTTTGAAGTTTCGAATACAAATCGAATATTCGACCCATCCTTATAACACATGTCATCTAGGACATGTGATTTGGGACATAATGTCCATATGCCTATATATCATTATATATATATATATATATATATATATATATATATATGTTGACATCGGTTTTGTTTTATATTTTGGCATCTGTGTTAGGGTACATAATCACATATTCAGTTGTGTGTCTGTCATAGGTGGTTGGTCGAGGGGCGTTTGGTGTTGTCAGTCGAGCGACGTGGCGTGGCTATGATGTTGCCGTCAAACAGATTGAGACCGAGTCGGAGAGGAAGGCGTTCATTACGGAGCTGAAGCAGCTGTCCCGAGTCTCCCACCCAGCCATTGTGAAGCTGCATGGAGCCTGCACACAGTCACCGTCACCAGTGAGTATTCTACAGTTCAGCAGTCATTGATGGATTCATTTCGTGTGATATTTTGCCTACCAAACAGATCTGACAAGCCAAATTGGCTACCGCAAATCTGAATCAGACATTTGACTGTTTTGTCTGTGAAATTCTGGCACAAATTGCCGTTCTGCTTTTCTCAGCAACAAAAACAAAGTGCAAGGTTATTAAAAACCTGATCTCTCTCTCTGATTACATTCCTTGCTAAGCCTTAGGCATAATGTGGTATTCGTGGATTTTTTTATAGTGTGTGTCACTTGCAAGACGTGTATTGTATTTGTGTGTGATATATTTGACTTACCTGTTTTTGTTTTGTAGGTTTGTCTGGTGATGGAATATGCCGAGGGCGGCTCTCTTTACAATGGTACGTGTCATTGCACATCGTGAAACAATACATTACAACACGGTATATTACAGTGCAAAATATTACAAGATAACATATGTTACTGATTACTCATATGTGATTTCTGATATCTTGTAATGTCAGCATATTTTTGTGTGCTGTCAGCATGTCAGTGTGACAGTAACATTTACAAATCTATGTAAATCAGCAAGCATCATCAAAACTGGTCATATAAAGGTGGCATGATATTATTCTTGTGTGCCAAAGCGTAGTGTCATGGATGGCCATGATGCTTTTTAATTATTATATTACTAATTTTCGGTAAAATTCCTCTAGTATTGTCACCTGGTGATTAATACTGAAATTAACCACCACCTAATGTTGAGTCAGTCAACAGGTGTCGCTGTGGTGGGGAATAGGGTGGAAATTGTGGGAAATTGGGAACAGCTATTAAGACAGGGAATCATCATTTATATAAGTACCGTGTAGGGAAAGAGCCATGTCGCTGTCACCAACACGTCAATGTGAATGGTAGAACTCTGGACGGGGTCTTTGTTGGTTATTAAAGGAATGAATGAAAACAACCTGTCTTCTATTTGAGGTCTAAATAGAGGAGAGCCCGACCTGATGTATGGATATAAGCACTGTATAACAATAGTAATTTTTATAGTGCCAAATATTTGAAATAAATATATAGATGGACGGACTGACGGACGTTTTTTTATTCAATATCAACAAATGTTGTATGACATCTTATGTCATTATGATACACAATAATGTAGACCTGACATGTAATGTAATCATGGCATATTGTAATGCTGGCATGATGTTATAATGTTGACCAGCAATATTGTAATGTCAGCATGACATGTCATGACATCAGCATGACAGGTTGTAACGTCAGCGTGGCATGTTGTCAGTGTTACACGGCTCGGACGTCCCCAGTTACACAGCGGCACATGCCTTGAGCTGGTGTCTTCAGGTTGCAACCGGAGTCGAGTATCTGCACGGAATGCGGCCGAAAGCTCTGATACACAGGGACCTGAAACCTCCAAAGTGAGCTGTCACAGTTGGTGCCGAATTATATTTTGTAATGTGTGTATTACTGTGTAATCAACATGAGAAGTTAACACATATAAGTTCCAGACATCCTTGCAAGTCAGGGGGTCATGTTATGTATTATACCCCTGGCCAGTCGTCTCCATAAAACTGAGGAGTGGGTGGAGTCGAACCATAAAATTATATCAGTTGACTTTGCCAGTCGCTACTGCATCAGCCGTGGGAACAACGCAAATACCCGTCTCAGTTTGAAGACAGCTACACGGCGGGTGGGGATCTCAGTGTAATGACCCATTCACATCCGAAACATTGCATGTAACACGAGCAGCGTGTGGCTGAAATCGCCCAACATTATACCACATGATCGGAGGTCAACAACCCCCTTTGTGGGACTCCCCTTGTGGGTGATTTCATTGGCTGAGAGGATTTAAGAGGATTTTGTTTGGGAGGGATGTGACCGATGTGTTGGGGTAGGGAAGAGCTGGTACTGACATAATCAGCCGCAGCGACCCCTAACGCACGAGGATGGTTCCAGAGTCTGAGCACAGATTCTTTACAGTTCACAGATACTGCTGGTGCCACGCGTGTACACGTACATGTACATGCATTCTACCCTGTCAGCCGCCTCCACCCAAACACATCTTGCTCTTTTTCCATCATCTCCTGTCATGACCTATCATCTCCTGTCATGACCCATCATCTCCTGTCATGACCCATCATCTCCTGTCATGACCCATCATCTCCTGTCATGACCCATCATCTCCTGTCATGACCCATCATCTCCTGTCATGACCCATCATCTCCTGTCATGACCCATCATCTCCTGTCATGACCCATCATCTCCTGTCATGACCCATCATCCCCTGTCATGACCCATCATCCCCTGTCATGACCCATCATCCCCTGTCATGACCCATCATCCCCTGTCATGACCCATCATCCCCTGTCATGACCCATCATCCCCTGTCATGACCCATCATCCCCTGTCATGACCCATCATCCCCTGTCATGATCCATCATCCCCTGTCATGACCCATCATCTCCTGTCATGACCCATCATCTCCTGTCATGACCCATCATCTCCTGTCATGACCCATCATCTCCTGTCATGACCCATCATCTCCTGTCATGACCCATCATCTCCTGTCATGACCCATCATCTCCTGTCATGACCCATCATCTCCTGTCATGACCCATCATCTCCTGTCATGACCCATCATCTCCTGTCATGACCCATCATCTCCTGTCATGACCCATCATCTCCTGTCATGACCCATCATCTCCTGTCATGACCCATCATCTCCTGTCATGACCCATCATCTTCTAGTTGATCTCCTCATTACTGGTGGTCCATTCAACACTATGTGGCAGTCATTATGGCAAATAAACTTCCATTGCCTTGATGATGTCTGTTATCATGCTAACTTCTACCTGTCCATACAGTTTTTCATGTGAGCACACTCAGCACAGTTTAGAAGTTGTACTTGTAACAATACAAAGATATGACTGATTTGTTCATGCCAACAGATACGGATATGTACACAAATGTTTAGTTTTGACATTGGTTTCTAAGTGTATTTTGTGTTTGGGAGATAACTGTACATATTTTGTAATGGTGACTTTGGATACCGTCTGTTTTAGCCTGCTGCTTATCAACGGTGGCACAGAACTAAAGATCTGTGACTTTGGCACAGCGTGTGAACCTGCCACACACATGACCAACAACAAGGGCAGTGCAGCCTGGATGGCACCAGAGGTCTTCGAAGGTTTGGCTTTCTTCGCCAGTCCACACATGTCACTTGTACAGCAAGCAGGGCTCTATGCAGGACCAAATTATTGCCAGGCACACGTGTTTTGGTGGACACATGGATGTTGATTGTAAGACAGTTTACAAACTTTAAATGTGTCTGATGACCTGAAATGGACAACAAACACACATGTGACACCATTTACACTCACTTTTGAGGTGTAACTGACAATATCTGTGGTTTCGGAAGAGTTTTTTGCTCCTTCCTTTTTTTACCCGTCCACCCATATTTCTACCCGTCCACAACGGTTTTTACCCATCCAAATGACGGGTGGACGGGTCTCTGCATAAAGCTATGACATATGACAACAGGTGAGAAATAACAAAGTGTGACAATCAAAAATATAAACGTGTATTCTTCTTTGAATTGTTGGCCCAAACATTTGTCTTTGCAACAGCCGTACAGATATGGTAGACGAGTGTTGCTCTAATGAATGTCAGAAGTCACACTCGTAATTTGAATCTGTGTGTCACGTTCTATACTACAGTGTCATATGGTAAAATGCTCCACAGTAAGTGGACAGTTGACAAGGATATTATTAACATTATCATAGACAAGACCAATTTTGAGTTATAAAAATAGCTAGTGATATTTCATACTTTCTGTCACAGTCATATAGTTGAACAGATACAATCAAATTGCATGGCTTATTCAAGCACACGGCCATCCTACAGTGCTGTGTTATTTATATATCTTTATGTGTAACATCTGTGTCTAGTCATGTGGCATGTGTTGTAAGTTAGAGTTGGTTGGTTGCAGGCTCCAACTACAGTGAGAAGTGCGACATCTTCAGCTGGGGGATTATTCTCTGGGAGGTTTTAACCCGGAGGAAACCTTTTGACGAAATTGGTGGCCCAGCTTTCAGGATCATGTGGGCTGTACACAATGGTATGTTGGTGTATGTATCGTAGTTGTGGAGTGGCTAGAGCTTTGGACTTTCGGCTAAGAGACCCTGGGTTTGAAACCACAACTGCTGTGTCAAAGCCTTGGGTAAATTTTAATCCTTTGGGCCAAAGGTACTTACTCAAGGTCCACTGACTGCCCTTGGCTCCCATATCTCAGAATCTGTAGAGGATCTATATTTATAATTTGGCATAGACATGTTTTAGGGCACTGCTACTATGCACGAGAAATGTTTATTTGATTGGATCGTTTTGAAGGCCCAAAACAGGTAAAAGAAACTTTTCAAAACTCTGTAACTTTCTCTCAAATTTTGCATAGGTATATTTTAGATTACATGGGTGGTACACAATAAATGTTTTTTTGATTGAATGTTAAGGGCACCTCCCATAAAATCGACATGTCGACTTTTTGCCTGTGTCTACCTGGACAGGTGGGGAAACACTACATGTGTATTTGTGACTGCCTCACTTGACCCTAAATGTGGAGGCTAGATAGCCTGCCAGGGCCATAGGTAACTGGGTACTGGTGACTGTCTACTATCACACACTGAAGGCTGGCATGTGAACCTTCCATGAAATAGTGAAGGAAACTTTGTGAGTGCTATGATTGCAAGCCACTAATATAATGTAATCAATTTATAGAATATAATAGAATGATTCCTTCTATGACAGGCACAAGACCACCGCTGATCAAGGGCTGTCCCCCACCACTTGAAGTTCTCATGACGAAGTGAGTATGATGAAACGTTTCTGTTTGACACAGATTTGTGATTTATGGACAAACAAAAGTAGTTGGGACTGTTACCACTATGTCACAGCTTAAACACATGACATGGGTGACCTGTCATACTTTTCTAGATGTGACAAATTATGATCATCTTTAGAAGAACATGGTTTTCAATCTTGATTAGTCATAAAAAGCATATCTCAACAATGATAATATGGCGTCATCTATTTGTCATTGAATTAGGTGATATGCATCCTAAGTGACCTTAGCCATGAGCAAGGAAAATAATATAAAAGGCATTATACAACAAAACACAGTACTTTGATTTGTCTGTTGCCTCAAGAGTCCTGACTGCACTTTGTAACTTGATTGCCTGTTTGCAGGTAAGTATTTTATCTATTTATATAAGAGTTCCATTGTTAAAGGCCATGTACTATCCAAAACAATTCAGTATGTTTAGAGTTGTATTCTGTTCTTCAGTTGAAACGGCTGCAGTGTTAGTGAATAATGATGTTGGCTCTCACTTCCTCAGATGCTGGTCGTCAAACTCGATGGAGAGACCATCTATGAGTGAGGTGGTCCGAATCATGACACGCTTGGCCAGTGTAAGTGTTGACACGCTTTCTTACACCGACTACACATTACACTTTCAAAGAAGCACAGAACTGACACACATTGCAGTAACCAGTGTTGGAACTGGCCTGTCTTTGTGTGATTATTCTGTTTTTAGTCCTTTGGGCCGAATGGACTTATAATAATAATAATTATAACACTTAGACTATAACCCCTGTAACCTTGAACATTCAAGCTCAGAGGCGCAACAAATCAAAATCATTTGGGGTAATTGTAAACAGGGACAGGCAAAAGTGGTCATTGGAGCATGGATCCACCAACATTTATGGTGGAAAAACAATCTCAAACAAGTTTTTATGAAAAGTGCTAGATTTAATGGTAATAGGGGGTTGAATCCAGATTGTTGGCGCAGCTACAGAGAAAGCACGTTTGCCAATATTGAGCTTAGTTTTAGAAACAAAAAGTTGTTTGGAAACGGATGATCTAAGAGTCTAGAGATCTCAGAGAAATGTAGCAGATTAAGTAAGAATGTTGGTTGTTGCATAGAAAGTGTACGATATATTACAGTAGCCAATTTAAGTTGAATTAAATAAACAACTGGCCTTACTCTGTGTCCACAGTGTGCTATCATTGTCTGCCGTTAGCTCCCATATCTCAGAATCTGTTTGGGATCTGTTTTTCTAATTTGGCATAGACAAATATTAGATCACTGTCACTATGAACGAGAAATTCATATTTGATTGGATTGTTCTAAAGGTATACTAGGACTTTCAAGGGCTAAAAATATGCATGAAATTTGTATTTTGTTGGATGTTTCTAAGAGCACCTCCGGGCACCACAAAAGGGAAACGTTCGCATTTGCTTGGCCCTGCCTAGCATGACTTGTGTATTTGCCGACTTGTATATTCCAGGGCTTGTGTATTCGCCAACCCTATGGCACCTCATTCCAGCTGTCTAGATACTGTTAACTCTTAATCTTACAGAAAGATAAAATATTTGTACATTTGGAAATATTCATGACATATACTGTATCGTTTTTGTGTGTTTTTAAATATGGATCGGGACGTAGTTAACATGTATCTTTTAATGTTCTATAGTTTTACCCTGGTGCGGAGAAACCACTCGAGTATCCACTACAGGAGATATCTGAAGGTAAATTACATGTGAATGCAGTATTCTACACATTGCTCATCAGCTAACCATTTATAGAACCAATGTAAACAATAAATGCACTGAAGTTTGAAAACAACAACATAAATTGGTCAAATAATTTTTACAAAATGGTTTAATGGTTTTAACTTAAGAAGTGATACTAGTTGGCTCTACTCATTCATATTTTGTTTTATTTAAATGTTTAAGACAGTGTTTGATATATGGTACTGTCTGATAATCGGCATATTTACTTTATTTCATCCTCTTCTTTTATCTTCACAGTTAAATCTTGCCTTAAAACACACTACTTTAAACTCGCTTTTAATGTTTAGTCATCGAACGTTTATACTTTAGTCGTTACGTGTATTTATTATTTGAAAATTTTAGTTGCAGCTAATAATGTATTATTGTAGTCACATGCTATTTGTTAATTAATTAATTAATGCATGACTATATAGTTGTTTATACTTATTTTTATACTGCATTGATACATAACATAATTTACATCAGTGGCACTTTGAATTAACTTTTAGTCACTCCACTTACTATTATTTTATATGTAAATTAAACACTTGATCAGACGTCTACTTCGGATTTTAGTGTTATTTAGTTATTATTATTATAATTTTTTATATTACTCAATAAAGTTGCTTCACTGCCGATGACATACTGTGTGTGTAATGACATACTGTGTGTGTAATGACATACTGTGTGTGTAATGACATACTGTGTGTGTATAATTAACCAGGTCATCAGCCGCGGCGAGCGTCAGGGTCATCGTCAGACACACCGCCGACAACAAACTCATCACACCCAGGGCGAGAGGTACGTCTGACCCTGAGAGAGACGATGACAGAGTATTGGCAACGCAACAACCAGGTGGGGGAGAGGGTGCCCTTCCCCCCTCACATCACCCCCAAGGCTAAGCCCATTGTTGTCGAGGTAGGCACAGTGTCATTTGTCTGTCACCCCAAGGCTAAGCCCGTTGTCTTCTAAGTGCATTTACAAATATTCACATCATCATTTAAGTTAACGGAGGCTACTCTAAAAAAAATCGTCTATCTGAAACTCCTCTCTCTCTGTATGTCTTTCTCTGTTTTTCTCTCACTCTCTCTCTCATACCTCTCTATCTCTCATTGTCTCCTCTCTCTTTCTCTCTTTCTCTCTTTCTCTCTTTCTCTCTTTCTCTCTTTCTCTCTTTCTCTCTTTCTCTCTTTCTCTCTTTCTCTCTTTCTCTCTTTCTCTCTTTCTCTCTTTCTCTCTTTCTCTCTTTCTCTCTTTCTCTCTTTCTCTCTTTCTCTGTCTCTCTCGCTCTCGCTTTCGCTCTCGCTCTCTCTTTCACTATCATTCTTACCCCCCCGCTCTCTCTCTCTCTGTCTCTCAAGTTAGTCTGCAGAAAACCTAAGGAGAAAAACAGACACAACTGATGTGATTAGATAGTTTCACTTGGTGTCTGCAGGAGTTCCAGGACTCGCGGGCGTCCCATCGCCGCACCAGTGCCCCGGCGTCCCTGGCGGCCAGCAGGGAGAGTCTGCTGGACAAGAGCGGGTCACGCTGCAGCACGCCCTCCAACGAATTCATCAACAAACGCTACTCGGCCGATCTGAGTCGGCTCGAGGAAAGTGACATATTGGCGCAAGGAAACAGTGGCATCAGTGCTGCCACCAGACCACATGGTAAGACACTACACTGATTTCTGCTACTAACATATGTGATGGAAACAACAAAGTCCAGTTATTTATCTTTTAGCAAATAATCCATAAAATATCAAAATAGATGCATTTACAAACTCATATATAAAAGATAAACATTATGAGTGATCTTGTTTCTCGTAGTGTAGCTTTTTTATAGTTTGATTCAGTTTTATAATATATAAAACATGGATACATTTCAAGAAATGAGGTATACAATACGGTTTATTTCAACAGTTGCAGTATGATACATACACAATTTCATTTTTAATTGTATTCCCAATTATGTATTCCCAATTATTGTACAAAAGTTTAACACTTGCAAAATACTTTCCCCTTTTAAAGGAAAAGTTATACACTCTGTGGACAGTTATTCACATTTCAAGTTGAATTATAATAATCCAGATATGTACGAAATCAAAGTTCACAAATATGCTCTAATTTGTTTTCCTTAATTAAATGCTAATACCATTCATGTTTTTTCACTATACACTGTAATACAGAAAATGTTTTGGTGTACGATTTTGTGACTCTGTGCTGCAGAGAAGATGAACTTTAAAAGAAATGAGTTTGTGCTCTTTAATGAACGCAATCATGGAATTTTGTATAGTTTTGGATATGTTTGTTGAACATTATTTTTATACTTAATCACTTTAATATCAAACACAGCACATGGTGGTATTTATTATTGTGCTGACAAATTAAAGAAAGTTTGACATGAATGACTACGACATTGCCATATTTGTGTGGAATGTTGTACTCAAATGATCAGGTACAGTATTTCTGTAGTGTATAATTATACTGAAGGACTAATTACACTTATGTGTCGTACGGTGTGGGGTGTACTTTTCGGGTAATGATCTTTGTGACATGTCAATTGCATTCCGAAAATATAATATGGAAGGCATGCATCTGTGTACCAGTAAAGAGTTGTTTATCTTGACCAGGTGTCCACGTATCTGGACACTGACCACTCCTTTATATTGATCGCATGCGAAAATCTGAGATTATTGGGCATGGCCTGGGCTATAAAAATCAACGCAGTTGGTGTCAGTTATGCAGCTTTTTGACATGCCATGAACGAGTCAAGTTTTAAATTATATGCTGATGGCTGGAAGAAGCCAAAATGCAGGATTTATTTCACTGTGTTCAGTGTCATCTTGCGTAATTAAAGTCCTTCAGTGTATATTATGCAGTGTGAATACTCTGTAGTGTGGTGTGACATGCATGGTTGTACTCTCGTGTGCCAAATAAACGTAAAGTGCCATATAAACAGGGTGCCAAATCGGTCAAATTTAATAATTGTGTAGTTCCAAATAATAGCATTGGATGGCAAGCAGGTCAAATTTAATAATTGTATAGGCCAAATAATAGTAAAGGATGGCAAATCGGTCAAATTTAACAACCGTATAGTGCCAAATAATAGTATAGGGTGACAAATTAGAAAACCAGAAACCACCACCTGCCAATATTTACAATTGCCATATTTGGCAGTTATGGATTTTTAAGTAACAATATACCCTACTGAGCTCTTGAGAATTAAGGGTTCCGTCTTATAATTTCTACAAGACCATAGAAAACTGAGTCTAATACCATGGGATCAGAATTTATGATTATCGGAAAATTATGCAAACTTAGCTGTAAGAGGACACCATACAATGCTGAATGAGTGGTAAATCATTGTGGATTAACACAAGTGAAATTATCACTTTCCCAATTGAAACAGAAAATCTCTAAATGTAATAAACATAGAGTGCCATATAAGGTGGCATTTTTTTTTAAATAAATAAGCGTGTACACCTGGACATTTATTGGCACACAAGAGTAGAGACAAGTCAACCCCTCTGTGCATGCATGTGTGTGAGAAAGCCTGCATCAGATGCCACTGTAGCGCGCTTGAATCTTCCATTCAACTGCCCCTTGCATGTGCAGATTTTTAATGGAAAATTCTGTGTAACCTAATGGAAAATTCCATGTAACCTCCCCCGTAGTTCAAGGTCACCGCCGCACGGGGTCACATGGCAATCCCATTATTGTGACGTCATCTGTGTCTGCCACTCTGTTGATACCCCCCGTGTCCACCCCAAAGTCAGGTAAGTTACGTCACCATGCCGTTGACGAGGTTGATGTCAGTAGGTGTTACATGGCGCCTTTCAGGTGGAGGTAAAAAGTGGAGTTTAAAAAATGCAATTGGAGACAGTTATTTCTAGGTTAAAAAAAGCAGTCGTGGGCTTGTCTGCTGAACTATCCCTACTTCCCGAAGATGTTGTAGTTAAACTTTCAAAGCTTTATGTAAGTGTTGTGCGCAATAGTAGTTGGCTTTCGCATGTTTTTTTTAATGTAAAATGTATTGTTGCATCTTAGTATGCTGCTTAATTCATAATTTACTTATCCTTATTTAGTGTGGACATGTACATATACTGTCTGTCGCAGGTTTCAGCTGTGTTGCCCATTACGCTTACGATTCCCTCACATGCTTGCTGTAAAATATGCTTAATCACCAGGGTGAGCCACTAGTTGTATAAGATTTTTCAACGGTTTACTGGCCATTATGTAATTGATACATCAAATTTCCAAAAACTCTTGTTAAATTTATAACCAAGAAAAAGAAGAATTAAATATAGTGGTTTAAACGTGACACTTTAGAAAGATAGTTCAATCTATCTACACATTTAGCCATATGGTTGATCCATGTGACGTAGCTGTTCAATAGATGTTTATATTTGGTCATAACAAATCCAGTTTTAAACTTAGATATCACAATATGTATCAGGTAGTGCATGCAAGAGTACTAGGCTACTAGCACGTATGCATGCATGCATGTTGAATGCTTGAACGCATGACGTGCTTGTACAGTATCACAGCTGCCAGTTGAAATGATTCAGAAAACCTCTGCTTACAAACAGTGAGTGTGTAAAACCATCTTCACTCTACAGTTCACGGACACCGCCGAAGTGGTTCCTATGGCAACTCACCTGTCAGCACTGCGACAACGTATTCCTCACCAGATGGCGCCACGGTGCAGACAGGAAGTGTGACGCACTCGCGCACCTTCCCCACCAGTCTCAACTCTGCTGCGGGGCAGAGTCCGTTCCGCAGCATCTCGTGGACATCAGGTGGAGCCACTGTAGCTCAAGGCCCCGTGAAGATCCAAGGTAAATTACCCTTCCTTTCCCATCAGGTAAAACCACCTCTGTTACCATCTGTCGATGTTTTGTTCAAGTCTACATACCATTTGATTCTCATGATAGTCTATTTTTTGTTTCATGATAATACTTTGAGTGTTTGTTTTGAGGTGATTTAGCTTAGATTTTGCAAGTATTTTGTCACTAATATTAGTCGCAAGTCACAACTAATTTGCTATTGATCTTGAAAACAGATTTGACCTTTAGTATTGTAGTGGTTCAAGGGTCTTGTTTTCTGGTCAATGACATAAGGAGGCAGTTTCCTTGGCAACTGATTTATTCAGTTGTGGTGGTGGTTCTAGTTATTTCTGGCATTCAGCTATATTTTATTAACTGAATAGTCTATATGTATCATAGATACAACATTATGATCTTATGATGTCTTGTTCAACTAGACAGTCTTTTTGAGAACATTTAAACCATGTTGACCTTTCTATGCTGGCACTGAAGGTAGTCATTGCCAGGGTGTTTGACATCCTCATGGTTTTGTTACATTCCAAATTATGATAAGATCGACATTTAATGTCTAGACTATCGTCTCTTAGTCAGGAGGGATACACAGTTCCTAAAGCTGAGAGCCAACCTTTTACACCAAATATGCCTGCGGATTTTGAACTAGGGGCACTAGCATGCCAAGCGATTGTGCCAACGGCTACCAGTACAACATCAATGTCACAAGCAACATTGTGTGCATGGCGTTTGCTAACAATATTAATAGTGGTATATATGTGAATTACATCACTGCAGGTAGTTGTCAGTTTAACAGCTTTGCCTTAGGTTTTTAGTCCTTTGGGTATCACTCTGCTTGCATTGTCCACCATCAGCTCTCATATCTCAGAAACCATTGAACATCTGTTTTCAGGTTTTACGTAGATGTTTCTTAGGGTACTGTCACTATGCATACACAGTTTAATTTTTGATTGACTCAGTGTAAGATCCTCTACTGTACCACGTGATTTATTATTAAGTAGTTATTTACGTTGTTTTTTTGTTTCTTGTGTTGTGTGTTTTGAAATAAATGAATTGATTGATAAAAAAAAAATTATTTCGGAGCCACAATTTCATCAAAACACATAATGGAATGTCCGAACATGCCATGTATGTGGTGTCCATTTTGTTGTGACATGTCAGAGTTTTGATGGCAACGTGTCATGTGATCAGTAGGTTAGTAGCCGGACATTGAGAGAGAACTTATTGTGACACTGTGTGTTGTTTGCAGGACCCCCGGACAGTACTGTGGCTGCAGCGGTCAACTTTAACAGTGCCCACCACATGGACTATATAGCAATGGACCATCAACTGCAGGTCAGGCACAGTAGGAAATTCGGAATAATAGTAATGTTTTATTCCATACAGACAGTCCTGTATGTTCGTATAAAACTAAATATAAATAAATTATACATTTAAATTTATACAAGTCTGAGACAGGTTGATTCTGCATATTTTATATGCCGTACATGTTTGTTGATCGATGGTACTGTAGTTATAATAGGATTAATATAAGTATGGCTTCTCTGAGGGTACAAGTTGCAGTGTAAGAAGACATGTGGGTAATGTTTTGTCTTACATCCTGTAGGAATTGTGATAAGCAGCTACAGATTGTTGAAAAGGTGTTTTCGTTCAATTTACATGGATAAGGCATATACAGTTGTTGTAGAAATGGACATGTGATACATGCAATGTATGAAACACTACAGTCATGTTGCACCTATGATAGTAGGTGTGAGTGTGCACGCGCGCGCGTGTGTGTGTGCGCGCATGTGCGTGCATGGGTGCATGCTAGCACATTGCATACAGTGCAACACATGCATGCCATAATCTATAGCCAAGTACTCATACATTGAAGCAATAACTGGTCATGAACCAAATTTCCAAGTTTCAAAACAATCCCAGTTAGAATGTTTCAAACAAAGGTGTACGTTTGCACTTTTTAGCCAGTCACAATAACACACCAAGTAAAGCGTTACTGCTGCTGTAATGTAGTAAATTTTTTGCTGTCTGTTTCAGCCTTTGGCACCATGCACGACTTGTCCTGAATCTATGGCCATATACGAAGAACACTGCAAGGTATTATGGGACTTGTTGTCATCAGTTACAATAATCACCTTGCAGCTGAATAGGCGGAACATTTTATCAAAATGCAATAACAATGCCTCACTGATATGTATATGATAAGTATGTGTAAAATCATAATATATATTCTAACAGTACGCCATGAACAGTACGCTACAGAGGAGTTTTGTTGGCTGAATTATTACTGATCTATGAAATGATTTCCGTGTATCTATATGGAGCACATTTTGTTGCAATGCTGACATCTTCTACCCCGTGTTAATTTATTTATCTTTAGTTTCGTTTAATGTGTTGGAGGTGAAGATTTTGTTACAATTCCCTCTAAAAGATATACAATTTACAGTGTAGTCTACAAAAAGAAGCCACAAATATTTCACATGGCTTGATTTGTTGCAGTTGGCGCAAGAGTACCTCCGCATTCAGACAGAGATCTCACTACTGAAGCAAAGGAAGTAAGTACGTTAGTCATACAAGTCATTGGTGTCAAACCTTCACGGTCCAGTCTATAATAATAGCGTATAAAATCTTATTTCTTACAAAGAAGATATTTAATATTGTTTTATAGACTGTCTTGATATACATATTGTGCATTTAAAGCATAAAAAAAATATATGTATGCATAATTGTAGAAGTGCAAATAAAATATGTATTAATGTACATACATTACATACATGCATTGCAAATACTGGTAAAAATTAATCAAACACAGATGTGTTGTATATTAAAAGTGCAAGTAAATTTTTGTATACATGTGTCAAACTTTAAAAATATAAATTTGATTATTCCAATGATGAATAACTCAACTTACATAAATATAACATGAAGATATTTCATAACATTACTGATAAACCTGTCAGTTTGTCTTTAAACATTGACAAAGAATCACTTCTGTTGGAAATGGATTTAGAGTTCTAAACATATTATTTTCAGGATAGTTTCCAAGGTTCCATTTTGGTAAATGACCACATTTTGTAATATAATTCCGTCTTCTGTGTGACAGGCAGGAGTTGATGCAGGAGAGGAAGAATGACGAGATGGAGGAGCGAAGCACCTCCCGTCTCATAGACGAGTACCAGCTGCTCATTAGTGAGAATGTAAGTTCTGCACTGGGCCTGTTAGACATCCCTGGCCAGTGAGAGGGTCATTATTCTACAATATACACACACACACACGCACACGCATTCTGATTTGCCCAGAGCTTCGTAGCTCCCTATCAAAGCTGTATTTTTAGCCTGGCAATAGCCACCACATGCCATGTCCTGCAACATTTGGTGTCAGAAGTGGGATTTGAACCTATGCCTGGACTATCACGTGCACTGAAACACAAGAGTAATCATAACCCTACATTATCTAGCATTCTGTTATGGTGTCGTATTAGGTATACGTGAACATGACAAGCCTGAAAAGACTTTGAACACATATCCTTAAATATATTATCTGAGCTGAACAATTCTTGACTGTACTCTGCATATGTTGTCTGTTTCAGGAGTCACTTGAGCTACTCGAAAAGTCCCTCAGTAAACAGGTGGAGCAAGTGAGACGACAGCCGCCTGGAACCAGGAAGTGAGATAGCACAACATTCACGGATTCGTGTTTTTGGCAAATCCTGAATGCTAGGAATGGAATCTGTTTCAATAACGGACGTAGTTATGAAGTGTCGCCATTTGTAAGCCCTATGCTTGTTTTACAAGGAACAAGTCCTTAGGAAGTGGTATTTGAATACATTGCAGGTCCACGTGGCTCTGTGAAAATCTGTTCAGTAATTTTCTGTAAGTTTCTAAGAGAGAACCCCTCACTGCTGTTTGTACAACTGGGGCCTGACTGAACATACACCGCTACAATCAAACCACTTGATGCGTGTATACAATACAGTTATTCACTGTAGCAGTGATGTAAATCAATGTATAAAGTTCTAATTTGTGCCACTCATTACTGCATGTTTTTTATCATTATTCAGAGTCCCATTAATGTGGGCGGTCTCACCACATGATCACACTGATGTGTATTTCATTGCACGTGTTCCACGACTAACAGGTCTTTTCCTCAAGGGATAGGAATTGACACTAACACTTGACTGGGTCAAGTAGTTACCCCTGTCAGACAAGTATATTGTCCAGCACACTTGTCTGATGAGACAATTTGATTGAATCACAAGATGTACTGTTTATTGTAATACTGTAACAGATTCAAATGCTATAACGATTTAAGCATTTGAGTCGTTAATGTACAGTGTAATATAACATGTTAACTGGCGTTACCCAGCAGTTCTGTCTGACACATGCGTCACTGCTCACTGCTTTTACTTCGTTAGTGAGTCTAGTGCCGATATGGCCACCAGATGGTGCCACTAGCACTTTTTAAACAATTAGGCACTACATCGTGCAATGATGTCACACTAAAACTTAGAAGTTAGATGCGTGTTTGTGGTCCCTCTACAAGAACAATCTTCCACTACACATCTCTGGTGGTATATCTGTCCATTTTGTTTTTAAATCTGAGCATTTTAAATCTAATTTGTCTTAGTAAAACACATTATGATCTGAGTAAATACTGTCACTGTCAGTACTGTTGTGGCTTCAGCCAGTTACACATAATATAGTCACATTTTTTAGATAAGTAAACATGAATTGGTACTTGTTTGATCAGACAAGCGGTTTCTGGAAGTTTCTGTGAAGCCAACTAGGAGTGGACAGTTACATCACGTTGGACATTGTAAATAAACAATTGATATCTGTATCGCTAGTCTGAACTCTACGTTCTTAAATTGAGTCAGTATGTGATAGTCCTCTGAATTTGTATCATACGTCGAGCTTGTGAAGTTACTAGATTTAATAACGCCAGTACCATATTAGAATATATTAACAGCTTCCATACTGTTCATCCAGTACTTGTAACTACATAGCTTGATCTGATAAATGCTGGTTTCAGGACGGATGGACGGATGTGTACAATTCTTAATATATTCCACACGAGTAGAGATTAGAGATATGAAGTCTGGCAACATGTTGCAATAGCTTTGATGCTGTGGTCTTGTACATACAGTGTTTGCCAGAGCAATATCTTTTGGCAGATTTGGATTAGACGGCAGTTGTGAGCTCTGTCTCATCCTACATCCCACCTGGTTGGATTACAACCATTGTATTGCATGCAACATCTGCCGATGCAAATAAATGTGCTGATTTAGTTAAGATCTGTTTTGTTGATTATGTCATGAAATAAACACTACACCATATACATTACAAACAGTTGATGGGAGAGGCTCAAACTCCTCTTTCCCAATTTGTTGTGAGGAGCCAGTCTCCCACGCCAACTGTTTCAGTGGATAATCCCCCATCTCCCAAGTGTTTTGGTGAATAACCAGCCATCTCCCATGTGTTTTGGTGGATAATCTCCCATGTGTATTGGTGGATAACCACCCATCTCCCATGTGTATTGGTGGATAACCACCCATCTCCCATGTGTATTGGTAGATAACCACCCATCTCCCATGTGTATTGGTGGATAACCACCTATCTCCCATGTGTATTGGTGGATAACGACCCATCTCCCATGTGTTTTGGTGGATAATCCCCCATCTCCCAAGTGTTTTGGTGAATAACCACCCATCTCCCATGTGTTTTGGTGGATAATCTCCCATGTGTATTGGTGGATAACCACCCATCTCCCATGTGTATTGGTGGATATCCACCCATCTCCCATGTGTATTGGTGGATAACCACCCATCTCCCATGTGTATTGGTGGATAACCACCTATCTCCCATGTGTATTGGTGGATAACCACCCATCTCCCATGTGTTTTGGTGGATAATCCCCCATCTCCCATGTGTTTTGGTGGGTAATCCCCCATCTCCCATGTGTTTTGGTGGATAACCCCATCTCCCATGTGTTTTGGTGGATAATCCCCCATCTCCCATGTGTTTTGGTGGATAATCCCCCATCTCCCATGTGTTTTGGTGGATAACCCCATCTCCCATGTGTTTTGGTGGATTATCTCCCATGTGTTTTGGTGGATAACCCCATCTCCCATGTGTTTTGGTGGATAATCTCCCATGTGTTTTGGTGGATAATCCCCCATCTCCCATGTGTTTTGGTGGATAATCCCCCATCTCCCATGTGTTTTGGTGGATAATTTCCCATGAGATTTGGTGGATAACTACCCATCTCACATTTGTTTTAGTGGATAACCACCCATATCCCATGTGTTTTGGTGGATAATCACCCATCTCCCACGTGTTGTGGTGGATAATCTCCCATGTGTTTTGGTGGATAACCACCCATCTGCCATGTGTTTTGGTGGATAATCCCCCACCTCTCGTGTTTTGGTGGATAACCACCCATCTCCCATGTGATTTGGTGGATAATCCCCCATCTCCCATGTGTTTTGTTGGATAATCTCCCATGTGTATTGGTGGATAACCACCCATCTCCCATGTGTTTTGGTGGATAACCACCCATCTCCCATGTGTATTGGTGGATAACCACCCATCTCCCATGTGTATTGGTGGATAACCACCAATCTCCCATGTGTATTGGTTGATAACCACCCATCTCCCATGTGTCTTGGTGGATAATCCCCCATCTCACATGTGTTTTGGTGGATAATCTCCCATGTGTTTTGGTGGATAACCCCCATCTCCCATGTGTTTTGGTGGATAATCCCCCATCTTCCATGTGTTTTGGTGGATAATCCCCCATCTCCCATGTGTTTTGGTGGATAATCCCCCATCTCCCATGTGTTTTGGTGGATAACCACCCATCTCCCATGTGTTTTGGTGGATAATCACCCATCTCCCGTGTGTTTTGGTGGACAATCCCCCATCTCCCATGTGTTTTGGTGGATAATCCCCCATCTCCCATGTGTTTTGGTGGATAATCATCCATCTCCCATGTGTTTTGGTGGATAATCCCCCACCTCCCATGTGTTTTGGTGGATAATCACCCATCTCCCACGTGTTTTGGTGGATAACCACCCACTCCCATGTGTTGTGGTGGATAATCACCTATCTCCCATGTGTTTTGGTGGATAATCACCCATCTCCCCTCTGCTATATATATGTTTACATTTTTATATTGAATAAATTCATCACCATCATGGTTGTCGTACAATTAATAGATGTATGGGACTTAATTGCAATTATTATTCCGCCAAAGCGCGGTCGTTCCAGACAGCGGAACTCGACACTGCGCAGCCGCCACCGCAAAAATACAATAAGGTTTATGTGTATTGTATTGATTATTGTTATACTTTGTTGATCTTTTAGATGAATATTAACCTAATATGCATATAGTAGCACTATAAAGCATTCTTATTGAAATGTGTGACTTAAGTATAGTAGGAACACATTCCATCAGACAAGTACGGAAGCCCGTTGGTGCCACGGTGAATATATATTTTTCTGACCGCCGCCACTTAATTATCTGGCGGCCGCCGCTTAATTATCTTGCGGCCGATTAAGTGGCGGCCGCCAGATAAATAAGTGGCGGCTATGAGAAAACAATATTTCACCGAGGCACCAACGGGCTTTCGTAGAAAACAAATCCGTCCCTCTCCCCTTTCAAAAATCGGATTGACACTATCAGATGGCAGATTAATTATTGCTACAGGTCACACTACAATGCAAGTGAGAACGAGACAGAGGAGGGGCTAAAATTAAGGCAATCATTTAGCTCATGCAAATGCATGGCGGATTCGTAGTTTGCAGGAGGCCCACATCTGATTAATCCAGTTAATTAATTAAGCCTTTGAACAATCAACAATGCATACATTTTCAAACCATTTTAATATGTCCATTTAAATACACATTTGTTTTCATTCACATTTTTATAATAATGTCTTGGACACTAGGATAACTAGGAAAACCAGGATAACGTTTATCCGTACACACTGCGGTCAACACCTTTAAAAAGTGTTTTTACAGTTATGACAAGTATTGGTTGAGATATAAGGTGTTAAACTTTGCACTTACACAGAGCTGTATATAATAATTAAACACAAAAACGTAACTATCTTGAAATGTGGTTTTCTTATATGTAAAAGTTGTTTGCATATCCATTATTGTCAAGTTAACCTGTTTTCAAAACCCAACACGTATAGTGTGTTGGTCAGTATACATAATGTCGTTCCTTAGTATGATTTGGGATTAAATAAAACTTGCCAACATGTGAGAATTTGTTTAAAGAAGTGAGGTGACAACTGCAGAATATAACTTTGCTTCGCAAGTGGCCAAAAGTGCCATGTTCTAGCGATTGATAGTATTCAATTCAACACAAACTAATTCTTGCTATGTTGATCATTCGTAAGATAACAAAACGGTATGCGGTGTTTGCCATCCATGGTTTTGAATATGAAGGTCATTTTGAAGGTCACAATACCAATTTCAGTTAAAATATTATTTTACATTATTTGACATCTACTTGATCATCTTTGCAGAGAACCACATATTTTGTGATTTGCGGTATTTCGTCTGTGTTATAATGCGCTGAATATTGAATTTATACATGAATGTATGGCATAATTGTAACTGGGGCGGTACCGCGTGTATGGTGAGGTTTACTGTATTTTTGCGATGGCGGCTGCGCAGTGTCGAGTTCCGCTGTCTGGAACGACCGCGCTTTGGCGGAGTAATAATTGCAATTAAGCCCCACACATCTGTTAATTTTATGACAACCATGACTGGTGATGAATTTATTCAATATAAAAATGTAAATATGAACACAAAATGCTAGTATAGATACTAGCTAGTATACACCATATGCAAGTATTACACGTAACATTCTTGCACTTGTTTCCACTGTAGTTGTGTTTTCTTTTTCGTTAGTGAACACATCGTATTAATGTGAAGCGCTTTGATTGATATTTAGTTAGCTAAAAAGCGCTATATTAAGCAACGGAATTATTATTAGTGATGTATCAGGCTGTATCTGGCTGAGTGATGCCTGGCTGTAGTTTATGTTATACCTGATGCCTTTCAACTCGCATGTGCCAGCTGTTCTAATCTTACATGTTTTGCAACACTGATTTTCATGACAGCAATATATGAATGCATAATATGTAACTCAAATTATTCAACAAACAATGATGACTAGGAAATAAATGTATAAAATAAATTATTTATTTTGAAGAAGGTAGACATGCATAGTATGTTTGATTATTTGGTTAAGGAAATATACTGTTGGCATCTCAATAACACTTTATTTTGTCATTTCCAACAACAATCTCTTTGACACGGATACAACATACAGCTGAACCACAACATGTCAAATATAACATATGTAGTAGTTATTACATGACAGACCCTGACCAATTTTTTTTTATTTAAAACAAAACAGAAAATATGAATGCGCTTTGCTTGGGAGTATTCAAATCATTCTATAATAATATCTAAAATAAGGCATCAGAATAATTAAATATACCAGGGTAATTGTAATGTCAGTACACACCTAATAAATTACAACCCTACTTAGATATCAACATGCAGATGCTGCTGTAGCCGAACATTTCTTGCTGCCTTTCTTGTGGAATGCTTTAGATCATACATGAAGTAATATGTTATACAGTTGTATATTTATTGATTATGACATTGAACACGCCATAAATGACAACTCTAATACAATGATGCCTGTTTTTATTTAAGAATTTGAATATAATATGCTTTTCTTTTCAGGTCAACACTCAACAATAAACAAAACAGTGAACTAGTGTGGTTGGAACCACTAGGTCCACAAGTTAATGTATATGCTATACTGCACAATATCCCGGACAAGATTCCACAACCATGGCCTGTGCAAGATGATGCAGATTAAATGCTACGTGAATATCAATCGAGTGATCTCCTGTTGTGTGTTGCATCCGTGACATACTCCCCAGTACTGATGGTGTATGCACTGACTTCCAGACCAGTCAGTTACCCAGACTGACTAGAGACCAATATAGAATGCAGGTTGCTTGACATGCGAATATGGTGATGTCAGACTAGCTTTGCAGTTGGTGATAGAACGGTGGGTGCCATGGTCTGGCAAATACGGCATTAGCCTTCGGTCAACCTCGCTCGCCACACTATAAGATAGGTTCGGCATTCTTTGGTGAACTAGATCGACTTGGATATCGATGACATTACTGTGTGAATTCATTCTCTTTAATGGTACTGCATACCAAGTTCCTGACATTTTGCTGTGCATCCACCATTATACCTACCTATACAAGAAACAAAGTGACAATTAACATGGTTCTGACATGTATGATATTTTATATATGATGATACATTTAGCAAAGTCAACAATACAATTGTTTGGTATTTGGTATTCATGTTGCAAACTTTACAACCAGACATGCTATACTTTACTAACAGCTGTTAAATCAAACAACATATCGACTAATGTAGGAAGCATTTAGCCACACTTAAGATTATTATGCGAAGACTAACTATATAAAATAAAAGTATCCACCATTATCTGTAGCCGGTACTCTTCATACAGGTGAGTAAACTTATAGCGATTGCACGTATAACTCTCGGCGAGGACCCTGACTAGTTGAATAACTTTTCTGCAAGTTGTAAACACCAACAAAGATATATATATTTTTTATTTGACATAACACTGGTTAATAATATCAATATAGTTAACTTAGTCTACTTTATTTGTTGTTATTGTCATTTATTATGTACATATTATATAAATATATATATTATGTATATGTACTTAATTTGTATCTAGAAAGTCAAATCTATCTAAGAAAATTACTTCAGGAGTTAACAAGTTAAACTTTGTCACCTTGTAAATATTTTGGTCATTTATAAAAACTTGTCGTCAGATGAGTCTGGCATTCAAGCCAAACTGAGACTTGTATGCCAACTTGCCAAGAGAAATATGTTTAATAAAACGTCCATTTATGTTCTACTGATGTAAAAATAAGCTATTTACAGCATGTTTTGTTTCGGTAATATCCATAATGCCTGCTTTATGAGTAAACTTTACAATTTTAAGTTAATTTCGAGGATGTTGTGTAACAATCTATCAGGATATTGAACAATTTGCCCATGGGATGTACCCATGGGGTAGTGTTAGGCACACATTTGCAGTAGGTAAAAAAGTAAAGGCAAGTTCATATATAGCGCAGTATCCAGTCCTCAAAGCGCTTTACAATTTACTTCACTGACAGACCTGTTCAAACAGACACCATTTCGACTTATCTGGGAAGCATCCATCCATATGTTATAATTAATGCGCGAAGGCTGCTCGTACAACTGTCTAAAGTCAAACACTCATTTATACAGCTGAGTGAACTGGAGCAAAACTTGCCCTAGGTTCTTGTAGTCGAGAGTCCGAAGCTCTACCCCTAAGCCATTGCGCTCTACAAATGATAATGGCATCTCAGGTAAAGCCTAATAAATGGGATTACTGTTTTTGAACTAACCAGCATTTGTCATACCATGTATTTGTATTGGATTTAATTTTGCATGAATGAATCGTGATAAAAGTAACTGTTTTTATACCAAACATGTTTTCAACGGTTTCCTAATTTTGTATTACTGCTTTGTTTTTTTATCTGATGTGCATGTCATATTAAAAATAAATACATTTATCATGTGCAGAGTTTTCACCTGTAGTTGTGCTAGCCATTATTTTTTAGTCAATCTGATTAAATAGTTTCAATAAAATGTTTCTCCTTTATGTTGTCTTTACTTTAGTCCACATGCGATTCCAAGAATATACAATTTATCAAGGATACCCATTACTGCAAAATCCTCATGCAGACAAAATATCATAAGCAGGGACAGGTTCAGAAATCGATTCTAGGAGCACAACAACTTCCACTGGCAGATGAATAAAATGGTGTAGCTTAAATGTTACCGATATCGCACCACCATAACTTCAGCCATTCCACTGTCTTATATGGAGTGATGATATCGTGAAAAAGCCACAACTTATTATTATCAACTTAACTGGAGCACATTTCAAACACTCTGGGGCACACACATTAGCATAACCTATTATGACAGGTCTGGAGGTATACCAAATTTCTAAGGTCTGGGAGGCCCAGGCCCCTTGCATTCACAACTGACATACATCTGTAGTGTTCGTTGATTGTACAGTGTATACATGTACAATTCTTATAAAAGACTTGTTGACAGAGTAATGTGTACCACAACATTTATTCACCTTAGGCTGAGATGAATATCTATGCCTGTAGCCCATATTGAGGGGATGGCACGTTCTGAAAATATGACATGTATTCAAATTGTTGTATACTTCCAAAAGTTACAAAGGTGTTGTCTCTTGTGACGGCTATATACTATAGGCATCTTATTATGGACTTCCTACGTTAAAACTGCGCGGACAGTCTACTAAGGTAGGGCTAGGCTAGCCGGCCTTTGGCTCTGGCATTGCCTCCAACGAACTCGTTATTAGCGAAGTCGAAGGACAGGATCAAGTAGCTAGTCCTAGTTCTAGTAAAAAACAATGTTGGTGAACACAACATAATCTTTATTGTCATACGACTAAACTATGTGCTAATCGTTGAAATAAACAGGATTTGTCTGGTCGCGAATATTTTCATGCCGGCCGTTTCTTTCGTTTCAATCCATAAATGCATCATCTTTCCAAGGTACACCTTTGTGGACGGTTGCCGCCGTCGCTCTTCTTCTCGGTGGCATATTTTCATGGGCGACCACGCATTGAAATGTTATTTAAAACAGCAAACACATTGGAATGAATCTCAATTGCATTCGCCAATTTCCACGTAAACAAGAAGTCCTCGATGGTGGGGATCAAGGCCGATCTCGCGACATCTTCGATACTGCGCGTTATCACGTGATTAAGGTGAAGATAGTCCACCACATAAAACTAGTACTGTAGAAATCTTCAATATGAAAAAGACTATATATCAACCGGTCTGCCGTAAAATAGTTTTTACATTTGAACCAGAAACGAATTAAACATTTGCAAAAGCGAACCAGTATGTCACAGGGGATACTTGATAGGTTTGCTTTTTCGCGAAATTAGCATGAAACGCGAGGAGCAAAACAATCGGCATGAGCATGCAGCTTTAAACATCTGTAGTAAAACGACACGTTGATTATGATTGATTATGCGGCCCACAGTACACTTTAACAAGGTTTAACAAGTTGCCGTCCAGAACCAAGCTCCAGACGGCATGTGAACAAGGAAGCCTATGGCATATCGAGTGTTCACTAAAAAAGTGTACATAAATTAGTATTATACTTAAAATTATAAATATACAATATTATAAAATGCACTAAAATGCTACTAATTAAAATACGTTGTCTCTAAAAATAAAAGGTATACGTTGTCTCTAAAAATATACAAGTAAAATAAATAAATACATAAAATGTCCTACAATAACACAATTTGTTATAATAATAAATAAATTAAAATAAATATATGAATAAATAATTTAATCAGTATTAAACTAATTTCTAAAACATTTAAGTGTTCAACCTAGGTATTGCCCGCCCTTGCCAGATAATTGTCAATTTTATATTTAAACATATTTACACTGCTGGCATTTATACAATCATGACTTAAATGATTCCAATCATGTATTGTTCTCTGTGAGAAGGAGAATTTTCTTTTATTTAACCTACAGTACGGCTTGACTAACGCTGCCTTATACCCCCTTGTCATTCTATCTTCTTTTAATTTGAAAAAAATGTTGCAATCAATATCTTCATATCCATTCAATATCTTAAAAACTTCTATTTGGTCTCCTCTTAATCGTCTAGTTTCTACTGTTGTCAATCTACATTCTAACAGGCGTCTTTCATAGCATAAATGTTTAAGTTCTGGAATGAGTTCAGTTGCCCTCCTTTGAACTCTTTCAAGTTTATCGATATATTTCTTATGATATGGCTTCCATGCCTGAATGCAATATTGTAAGTGGGCCAAACTATTGCCTTATACAATGGTATGACTAATGTCTTCTCCATATATGTTCCTTCTAATTAGCCCTAATATTTGGTTGCCCTTTGCAGCAGCAAGTCCACATTGCTCCGAAACTGTCATGTCGGCACTAACTGTAACTCCTAGGTCCTTTTCTTTTACACTTGTGCCTAATATAGTATTGCCCATAAAGTATTCTTTGTTCACATTACCATGTCCAATGTGGATGCATTTACATTTTCCAAATTTAAATAACATCTGCCATTTTTCTGACCATTTGACTAACTTGGTTAGATCATCTTGTAAAGTTTCTTTATCTGTATCAGTTTTTACAGCTCGGAGCACTTTTGTGTCGTCTGCAAATTTAAGTACTTTACTTGATAAGTCATCATCCAAATCATTTATAAATATCAAAAACAGTATTGGCCCCAACACAGACCCCTATGGAACTCTACTAAAAACTGGTTTACAGTTTGATGACTCCCCCTCTACTATTACTCTTTGTCTACTATCTCTCAACCATGCTCGAATCCAACTTATCATACTTGGCCATAATACCCCCTAGGACCATTCAGTGGTATTTGAATGATTTGTTTATGTAAGGGAGTTCTGACGCTACCATAGATATAAATAGAACACCCCAGTAGAACAAGATCGCTAGGCCGCTATCAGTTGGCACATGATACTTTGAAGTCAACATGGGCTGGTGACAGCCATGCTATTGCCAGGCAGAAAGCCACTGCAGTCCCTGTATATACATAGGACTGCACGTTTTCTACAATTATCACGTTATTTATTTACTGACATCAGTTAGCCAGTGTTGTTTAATTGGGTACGATGTGTTCAAACAGTTGCCTCACCAATAAGCCTGTCTGAAACAAAGTAACAGGCTTACAGTGTCTCACTGTGTGAGGGGTGAGTACAGCTTAGAACTATTTTATTTGTTATTCTACCAAATCCACAATTGTTGTGGTGTTTTACAAAAAACTCATTTAAAAATCAACCAACTGAAGCCCGTCGTCCAATTTCACAGATTAAGAAAACAGACCATGCAAAGTGGATGAGAGAATATGGAAAACAACAACAAAACAGAGCTGCCAACATTACTAACAACAACGTACAGTAGTAGAAAAGGTAGAAAGGTAGAAAAGTAGTAATGTTAAGATAGTCAACTAACTAATTATACGTTGTCAATAGTAATAACAATAAATAATATTAGGCAAACTACAAAAAAACCGCAGGGGTGTCATAGTAACAGATTTCCTTAAAATGATCACAGTTCCCTTTCATGTCCCCCTAAACAGAATTAGTTTGGTAATTTCATGTATTATTGTTGGTCAATTTGCATATGACTGTAACGTTATAAAACTATTAGTTTCCTAAATTAATGGCAGTGGAACATAAATATGTTCGCAAAGACTATAACCTAAGCTATATATTGTATAACCAGTTGAAAGAGACTTCGGATCCTGTTTTCTGTCGGTTGGTGCAGTTGTACGCTACACAGAAAATAACCATACTTGCTACTTCACAATGACTGTTGTAGCCAGCATGTCCCCAAATGGATTAACGTTGCTGACATCAGTGTCAACCACCGAACTGTCCAGTGTTTGGGTTCTATATAATCCGGGTCACAGTCCTTCCCCTAATGACTAAGCTGGAGGCTACAGCCTATCCCACTGGATCATTTTTCACATTGCCAAGGAGCCACAGTGACAACTATTTAGATCCCTACCCCAACACAGTGAACTATATAACTCAAAACATTCAACAGCTGGCCCTGCTGGCCCACTCCAGAAACTAATCATGAGCTGTCCTAACTAAGCCTAGGGCTAGGGGCACAACAACACATACCACTGTTACAAATTTCGTCTTAGCAGACTTTGTTTTACATTTATTAAGTTGCTCAACAGTTCTATTCTATATATCCTGCCAGTGAGTACAGCACTTTCTTCCTGGCGAGTAAATGGCAGCCAGTGGTCCACAGCGGCTTCAGTGTAGCAGGCCAGCTTGTCACTCTAGTCTTTAGGGGAAAGGTTAATGATCTAACTCTGTGAACGCTACTGATAAAAAGTGCTGTCATGGCAAGTCAACCAAACAGTGCCAGTCACCAGTAGAGTTATGGTTGTGTGAACCAGCCAATTGAAAGCGACTGCAGAACACATAATGATCGGAGGCAGGTGAGCAGGTAAACATCACCGTCCTCGTGGTGTGCCCACACATGCTGAGGTCAACACGTTCTAAGACGAGCAATTTTGCAGTGTTTTGCAGAAACGCCGATAAGGATTGATCTACAATACAGTCGGCTGAGTGGGTAAGTGTTTGCTGAAACAGGTGGTCTTTGTGTACGGATGTATGTATGTCAATACACAGTTGGCACTGCTCTGGGAATACTGGATGTCAGTTAGCCACCAAAAAGATGGTACTGGAATGTATAGGTACAGTAGTCAGACCAGTGGCTATTTGAGGGCACAGCGATTCAGGTCCAGTCACTGCCATTCAGAAATTATATCCCCTAATATCTAAACGTGGACTCCCCTAGCTACCATCCAACCCTGATATCTCTTAAGATCTAAATGTGCTATCCCCTAATATATAAATATGATATCCCCAATATCTAAATGTGATAACCATCAATATGTAAACATGGTATCCCCTAATATCTAAATATGGTATTCCATGCCATCTACTCGTCTATCCTTTGTCAATATCTAAATGCAATATCCCCTTCCATCCAACCCTGGTGGTGTGTAATATCTAAACATGACATTCCCTAACACATACTGTGTCACATGATATCCTCTAATATCTAAATGTGATATCCCCAATACATAAATATGATATCCTGAATATCTAAATGTGATATCCTGAATATCTAAACGTGATATCCCCAATATATAAACATGATATCCCCCAATATCTAAGCATGATATCCCATATAATATCTAAACGATATATCCCCTGTAATCTCTAAATATGTTATCCCCTACCATCTAACCTGCTAAACGAGTGACTCTGACTTGTGTTGCAGAGAGCAGGAGAAGAGAGATGAGTGAGACGAAGACAATTGATGTGCCCTCATTGAATGGTGAGTCACACCCTCCTGTATTCACACTGAGTAGATATCACTAGATGAATGGGTCTAATGCACATGGTTGCGTGGCTGGCAGTGGATGAATGAAAGGCTGCTCTGCACAGCCACTGACCGGACCAAGGTCAGGCAAAACAGGTCTGGTGATTTACATTTTGTCTGGTCAGCGGAATGCGCCGTGATATAATAATGTCCAACAGTGTTGGTAGCTTTCTAACATTGAGCAGGTATTCCAGTAGTGTAGGGGTCTGTGTATTGTTGTCACCATGATATGCTGTCTGTGTCCATGTATGCATACAGTTGTTGCTGTATTGACTATATATGTGGCAGCAATCGCAGGTCATCGTGCCGTCATTGTCTAGTTAAGCTCACAGTAAACACCAGATCTGATTTACACTTACGATACAGTAGGCCATAGATGCAGTCTCGCAGCAGCGACTGGTGTCCATTTATCATCATAACTTCACAAAGCGTCATTATTCTTGCCGAGTCAAGCAAACGCTATTTATGTGCAACAGAGTTGCCGCTATGGGTTTATAATGCGTCTCTACTGTGCTGTCGCCGTGAATGCGTTACCGCTGCGTCAGACATGTTGCATACAAATGTAATAATTGCTTGCAGTCTAGCACGAGAAGGTAGTTTGCATTGTGACATATGAAAGTAGTCGGTGTTGTAGTGTTTTATCACCTGTTTGGGGATGGTGATTTGTATACTATTCACCATCTGACAGCGATTGTACATCGCACAGTTTCTTGCGTCTTCGCTGATTATAACCGATCTATTTACTATGCTGATTTGCTCGCTTGATGAGTGTCTATCTAGCGTGTGTGCTTGTCTTGGAGCGTAGACACCTGTCACTGCGCTGTCTATATAATAGCACTTGTTGTACTCATGCAGTTAATAGAAAACACCTAGGATGTATTTAAAACACATACCATTAGGGAGGTATCCGACTGTGTCTGATTGTCTCTGCCTGTCTCTGCCTATCTCTGCCTGTCTCTGCCTGTCTCTGCCTGTCTCTGCCTGTCTCTGCCTGTCTCTGCCTGTCTCTGCCTGTCTCTGCCTGTCTCTGCCTGTCTCTGCCTGTCTCTGCCTGTCTCTGCCTGTCTCTGCCTGTCTCTGCCTGTCTCTGCCTGTCTCTGCCTGTCTCTGCCTGTCTCTGCCTGTCTCTGCCTGTCTCTGCCTGTGTCTGCCTGTCTCTGCCTGTCCCTGTCTGTCCTATCTCTGACTGTTTCTGACTGTCTCTGGCTGTCTCTGACTGTCTCTGCCTGTCTCTGCATGTATCTGCCTGTCTCTGCCTGTCTCCGCCTGTCTCTGACTATCTCTGACTGTCTCTGACTGTCTCTGTCTGTCTCTGACTACCTCTGATTACCTCTGACTGCCTCTGCTTGTCTCTGCCTATCTCTGACTGACTGTCTCTCCCTGTCTCTGACTACCTCTGACTACCTCTGACTACCTCTGACTACCTCTGACTACCTCTGACTACCTCTGACTACCTCTGACTACCTCTGACTACCTCTGACTGCCTCTGACTACCTCTGACTATCTCTGCTTGTCTCTGCCTGTCTCTGCCTTTCTCTGACTTACTCTGACTATCTCTGACTGTCTCTGCCTGTCTCTGCCTTTCTCTGACTTACTCTGACTATCTCTGACTGTCTCTAACTGCCTCTGCTTGTCTCTGCCTGTCTCTGCCTGTCTCTGACTGTCTCTGACTGTCTCCGACTATCTCTGACTATCTCTGACTACTTCATAGTGTCTCTGACTATCTCTGACTATCTCTGACTATCTCTGATTATCTCTGACTGTCTCTGACTATCTCTGACTATCTCTGATTATATCTGACTGCCTCTGCTTGTCTCTGCCTATCTCTGACTATCACTGACTGACTCTGGCCGTCTCTGACTGACTCTGGCTGTCTCTGGCTGTCTCAGACTGTCTATGGCTGTCTCTGACGGTCTCTCCATCTCTCCCCACCCTCTCTCACTCTCTCCCTCCATCCCTTCTCTCTCTCTCCCTCCCTCCATCCCTTCTCTCTCTCTATCTCTCTCTCTCCCTCCCTCCCTCCCTCCCTTCCTCCCTCCCTCCCTCCCTCCCTCCCTCCCTCCCTTCTCTCTATCTCCGTTGATTTTAATGTTGTTTTATTTGCTACAAAGATGTACAAGGAGATTTTACTAGAACAGAACAGTATAGTATAACACAGCACAGCACAGTTAACAACATAAATTAAGCTGACCTCAAATGATGATTACATGGTTGATTAACTATGTGATATTGCTTTATAATATGCAAAATAACAAAGGAGTAAATAACATAGGAGTAATGTCTGTGTAGATCCACAGTCACTACTGAGTACAATAGTTGTACACTGTTGTACACACGTATGACCTCATTAAAACTCATACCCTTGGCCTTTTGGTAATATAATCAATACCATTGCTTGATACAGGTGAAAAGGGGGAGAGTTATCATGGTAACGCTGCATATGAGCCCGATGCAGTCACCATCGCGGTAGAAGGGTTAGCTACGGAGGTTGGAAAGGATGAGGAGGAGAAGAAGAAGAAAGATGAGAAGCCACCTATGGTCAGCGTCAAGTCCATGGTGAGTTGACCAACGTCAGGTCGTCTTACTGGGTGTCAGTGGGTGCATAGATGCGGGACGGGAGGACGAGTGCAATGGATAAATCTATCAAGAGTACATACATATAAACACGCATGTAAAAGCATTGGAAAATGTGGGACAATGTTGTCATAGGAATTGTGTTTGGAGGCAGATATGGTCATGCCCCCAGTAAAACAAGTAAAACATCAGCAAGACATACTGTGGGTGCTGTGGGGATGACAGTTTTCAAGCAGCACCCCTCTCCATCTCTTCCCGAATGGGGCTGGCAGGGTGGTGCTGAAAATGGGGCAGGTCTTAAATTGTCCCCCAAAATGAAATGACTTCACATGTCCTTTTGTGTCATGGTGGTAGGGTGTGACACAGCGAGACGATGGCTCGCTGTTACACAACCTGCTCTAGGCAACATCCAAAGCAGTATTAATGTTTACTGTAGGGACAAAATCTAAATCAAAACTGGATGATCAAAGCTGTACAAGTTTTCTTACATTTTACTCACCGTTGATGAAAACTCTAATACTATTGTTGCCTGCTACGCTTTGCCCGGTTTATGAAGTGTTATATTGCAAGAAACAGATGTGGGTGGAAATTGGCAATGCCCTTTAATTGCACATAATATATAGTTAAGTCAAATTGTAAGCATGACAAGAGACATTACCGTTTGCCTGGATAATAAAAGCAAATCCTCTTACAAGCATATACATGTTATACATGTCTATCAATGGGGATTGCATAAGGTTAATTATCTAGGCAAATGGGCGCCTGTAACCCCAACTTACGTACGGACGCACTTCCTCTAACTACCAGCAGTATTCCACATAATTTATAAAGGAGTTTACGTTACAATCCATGTATGTAAACAAAAGGGGTAGCATGTCCTCGCACTAAAGCCCCTTGATAGTTGTAATCACTGTTCATAACAATAATAATAACTTTATTGTCCAATCATAGAGCGGAAATACACACACACACACACACACACACACACACACACACACACACACACACACACACACACACACACACACACACACATATATATATATATGTATATATATATATATATATATATATATATATATATATTAGAAACCACTTACATAATTATAGACTTGATTTTACTGTATACATGCATTACTATGTGACTTAAATATTGTGCTTTTATGTAACCTCCAAAGTGCAAAATGTATTTCCGCTCTATGATTGGACAATAAAGTTATTATTATTATTATTGTTATGAACAGTGATTACAACTATCAAGGGGCTTTAGGGCGAGGACATGCGTAGTAATGTAATGCATGTATACAGTAAAATCAAGTCTATAAATATGTAAGTGGTTTCTAATATATATATATATATATATATATATATATATATATATATATATATATATATATATATATATATATATATATATATATCTTGATTTTACTGTATACATGCATTACTATGTGACTTAAATATTGTGTTTTTATGTAACCTCCAAAAGTGCAAAATGTATTTCCGCTTGGACAATAAAGTTATTATTATTGTTGTTATATATATATATATATATATATATATATATACATACATATATATATATATACATATATATATATATATATATATACATATATATATATATACATATATATATATATATATATATATATATATATATATATATATATATATACATATATATATATATATACATATATATATATATATATATATATATATATATATATATATATATATATATAAATATAAATGGGGATTGCATATAATGCGTATAATATGGCAAAAACATGCAACTCACGACAACCGCACGTAAGCCATGTAGGATAGAAGCCAAGCCAAGTTGGAGCAGATGCCGTAGGTGGGAGGGAAAATAATTGCGGGGAAAACGTGCTTCTCTAGCGAAACGAACTTCCTCTGGCGACAAAAGAATTAAAACTGAAAACTCACGATGTGTGGTGCCAGGCAGCGATTGGCTCCCCAGTTATAGCCCTAAAGCTAGGCTGCCCATGGTGGACCTCAAGGTTCAGTACTAGGACCACTGACACATACACGACACCCACTGCTGACATATGCATGCATGAAACATCACGTGCTGTTCCATCGATTTGCTGATGACATCCAGCTACATGTCAGCCATAATCCCGTGATGTATGTATGATGAGCTGAAAAACGCAAAACGGCTGCGTATCCAATGCATCGCAGAAATAAGAGCATCGATGCTCTTGCATCAACTGAAACTAAACAACGAGAAAACTGAGTTAATCGTGCTGCGGTTATCGCACAATCTACGAGTCTATGGAAATCCTTGAAATCAATGGGCACAGTGAGATATATAGGCTGCTACTTTGATAGGCGTATGCAATTGGACCACCTCGTGTCCATCTACTGCTTTTCGGCACATTATCACCTATGTCTGATCAGCAGCATCCAACACCTGCTGAAACGAGACGTATGCAGACCTGTACGTTGTCTTGTGCTGAGTCGCCTCGACTACTGCTATGGTCTACTCGGTGGACTGAACAATGGACAGACCAACCGATTACAACGAACACAAAACTCGGCCATTAGTCCCATCTACTGCTAATTCTGCAATCGCTGCATTGGCTGCCGATCAAGATGAGAGTCACATTCACAGAGCTGCCAAGTTGAATTGAGTGTGATGAGGGAGATCTCCCTCCTACAGTATGTCAAAAGAGGGAGAAATTTATGCAAGACGCGAAGCGCCTTGCCCGAGGTTGCGAAGCAACCTAGAATGCTAGGGGAATTTGTTTGTTTGTAATTGAGAATGCCAAATATGTGATTTCCTGCCTATTTCGCTTATATTTAACACCTATGACTCTTCGAAAGTGAACTATATATTTTATGTTTTAAACTTTCATGTGTGGATATAATTAATTTTTATTTTTATTGGGGTTTACAGACACTTTCAAGATTCTTTCACTATTATAAAAATGGACATGGTTGTGCTATTGTAACATTTTATTTTACCTATAAACAGCAGTCACAAAATAAATTGTTCAAGCAGAACTGCATTTCTGTCCATTTCTATATGCCGCATGCGCTCTTCTTCTTCTCGTCTCCTCAGACCCTTTACAACTTCAGCAAACTCAGAAGTCCATTCACTCTTGTACTCGGAATCATATTTCCTCTTTTTCAAACACTTTTCAGACTTTTCACTCATTGTACCTCCAGCACTTTCCTCGTCTGTAAAATGCTGCTAAACTTATTGCTACCCAATACGTAACAAACGTTTCCATTGGCCATTGGATATAGTCACTTCCTGTTAGCTGACCAATCAGAAAAATTATATTATATGCGTCTTGTTTAGTCTCCCCTCGGCTGCTCTAGGCACTTTCCGTGTACTGTAGATGACTCACAGCTGGCAAAACGGTGCGTCGGCAAATAAAAATCGAAAAATACGCGTACAAAAAGACAACAAAACGATTCTTTTGCGGGAGATTGCAAATCAAAAGCGGTAAATCGGGAGATTGGGTTTATTTGGCAATATTTCCGGGAGATCTCCCGATAAATCGGGAGACTTGGCAGTTCTGCATTCAAGATCTGTACCCACATGTGTAAGATCCTGCATGGCTTAGCCCTATAGAGTATCTCAATTGTGTGATAGCTCACAACGCGCCTACTCGTGCATTGCGACTGGCGAGTGACGCAACACTGCTGGCAGTAACGGTGCCCAGGAGAATAGTCAGAAGGAACAGCTTTGCGGTGGCCGGCCCAACTAATAAACTATGTGGAACAGTTTGCCAAAGTGTTTGATATAAACTGAGACACTGGCAGCTTTTGGAAAACAACTAAAAGCTCACCTCTTTCGCATACACTACTTGTCTTGATGACACCGATTGCTTTTAAATTGTTCTGTTTGATACTATGTTTGTACACTCTAATTTATTGATTGTTTTTTTTAATTGTTTTTATTAACTTTTTAGTTATTTATCTTTGCTTGCTTACTTATTGAACTTAGCTTATTTATTTTATCTTAACTGATGTATTTAATTAATTCTTTTTTAGATTTAGCCAACACATGGTAATGTGAAGCATTTTGATTAGCATCTAGTTACTGAAAAAGCACCATATTAATCAATGGAATTATTATTATTATTACAAGTAAGCAATAAATGTTAATACATACGTTGACATGCGATGTCATAGTTCCGGTTTGCGACCACGCTTGACGTCATTCTCATGGTCTCTGGTATCGTGTGTGCAGTCATCCATGGATGTGCCATGCAGCTTCTTAATATTTTATTTGGTGACACGATCGACTCATTCACCAAGAATGCGCAACAGTTTGCTCTCCACAATGAGACAACAAACAAGTAAGTGTAATACTTGTTTAAATGAATAGGGTTGGTTTATTTGTGAGTGATTTCTTCTGTCCGTCCGTCCGTCCGTCCGTCCGTCCGTCCGTCCGTCCGTCCGTCCGTCCGTCCGTCCGTCCGTCCGTCCGTCCGTCCGTCCGTCCGTCCGTCCGTCCGTCCGTCCGTCCGTCCGTCCGTCCGTCCGTCCGTCCGTCCGTCCGTCCGTCCGTCCGTCCGTCCGTCCGTCCGTCCGTCCGTCCGTCCGTCCGTCCGTCCGTCCGTCCGTCCGTCCGTCCGTCCGTCCGTCCGTCCGTCCGTCCGTCCGTCCGTCCGTCCGTCCGTCCGTCCGTCCGTCCGTCCGTCCGTCCGTCCGTCCGTCCGTCCGTCCGTCCGTCCGTCCGTCCGTCCGTCCGTCCGTCCGTCCGTCCGTCCGTCCGTCCGTCCGTCCGTCCGTCCGTCCGTCCGTCCGTCCGTCCGTCCGTCCGTCCGTCCGTCCGTCCGTCCGTCCGTCCGTCCGTCCGTCCGTCCGTCCGGAGTTAGTCCATGATCCTAAGATAGACGAAAGACCCACGTCGTTTTTCAAAATACCCCATATTTCAAAAGGTTTTGGTATTTTTAAGTGACTGATTTGTTAAGACTACATAACATGTAAACTGAAATTCAGAGTACATTGTATTGACAAAACCCGCTAACTATTTATATCATAATGTTGTTGACATACGGAATCAATGCAAATGTGTTGTTTTCTACCAACCAGATTCATTTGCCATTAGATGTTTTGCTGAAACTCACATTACATGTTATTAGCTAGATATATGACAAAATGATTTTCGTCATATTTGTATGCCATGCGGAATGTCTTCCTGTCTCAGAATTTGAAATAAATTAACTGCAAATAAATTTGGAAAATAACTTTTGCTTACAAATTGTGTGTATATTTAATTACTGATTTAGAATATCCATTCCATGAGCAAAACATAACAAAAACAAGACGTACCAGTATTTGTTAGCCATTGGAATATTTTTCCACAGAAACATGAACAAACTAAAAGAATATTTTCTTGCCCTTTGGAGCCTTTATTCATGCTTTGCTCTTCATATGTAGGGATGCCCTTATTCATGCTTTGTTTCTTCATCTGTAGGGATGCCCTTATTCATGCTTTGCTCTTTGTGTGTAGAATGCCCTTATTTATTCTTTGCTCTTCATCTGTAGGGATGCCCTTATTTATGCGTTGCTCTTTGTATGTAGGATGCCCTTATTCATGTTTTGCTCTTCATCTGTCGGGATGCTGTTACTCATGCTTTGTCTATTTGTGTGTAGGGATGCCCTTATATCCATGCTTTGCTCTTCTTCTGTAGGGATGCCCTTAGTCATGCTGTGTCTCTTCGTCTCTATGTATGTCTTTATTGATCCCTTGTCTCTATGTTTGTAGGATGCCTTTGATGAAGTTAAATTTGTATATCTGTAGGGAGCTCTGTATTGATGTGTACTTTCTATGTTTGTAGGCCACCCCTAAACAATAATATTGTCAAAGATATGTCAACGTTTGCCATATATTTTACCAGTGAGTACACCCATGACAGGCATGCAGTGCCACAATTAATTACATGGGTCTAATGGACATGTGTACTAATGTGTTTCGGAGTAGCAGGCAATGTAGAATCAACAAACTTGCCCAAAGTTCGACATGGCAACACAGAATATGAATCCACATGTTCAACATTATAAATCTAAAGGCACCAGCATATTTAAGAACAAATGTCGAAATGGTACCCCATAGATACCCTACAAGAGCCAGCAACGTGGCATGTTAATTCCAAGAGTGAAGGGTTCTGGGCAAACTTCCTTTTTAATTCCAGCATATGCCATTGGAACATACTGCCTACTGATGTAAAGCAATGTCAAGTTAAAAACAGTTTTAGAAAAAAGCTAACGACCCTACCATACAACAGATTGATAGCTGACGAATTATCATCTTAAAGTGTCATTTAAAATACTTTTTTGTTAATTTAATCTTACTACGTACTATCATGTTATTATATTTTAATAGAGCACCTTTTATGTTAGCATATTGTCTTATTGATGACATTTGTCTACCTGTTTTTGAAAATATTTACATTTTAATTATTGTATTACTGTTTGTTTATTTATGTATTTATTTTAGTATTTTCTTAAATCCTTTTTTTAGTATTATTTGGAGGACCACATTGGAAACACGTGTGCTATTGTGTGCTTTAATGTGTCTAAGTAGTATAGTAGGTGCTTATCGTTATATAGTGGCGCGGCGCGGCGCGGATGAATTCCTCCGGAGGAGAGATCAAAGGTCACGTGTCAAGGTCAAAGGTCAAGTGGCGCCCCCGGTGGATAGGTCATGAACTAGTGGCGCCCCTGGTGGATAGGTCATGAACTAGTGCCCCCTTACAGACAAGTCACGAACTAATACTGTCCAAATTCGTGCGTCTTATTTTAAAAAGGCGCCCCCTGGCGGATAGGTAATGAAATAATGGCGCCCCCTTACGGACAAGTCACGAACTAGTACAGTCCAAATTCGTGCGTCTTATGTTTTAAATTACTTCAAAATGGGTTAGAGGTCATGTAGCGCCCCCTCGCGGATAGGTGACGAACTACAAACTAGGTGAAAGAACAAGTGGAGCCATCTGACGGATATGTATTCAGATAATACCCATAAATATGTGTGTCTTATGTTTTACACTGCTTTAAAAAATATACAAGAGGCGATTCTGGCGAGAGCGGCGCGAAGCAATACGTATGGTACTACTCTCACGACCATACTGCTTTTGGTGTACTACCACCACGTCCGCGCTATTTTCGGCACACTTGATTGTCATTGGTTCATTTTCGACCCACCCATGTGACCCAAGTGTCCACTTGTAAACGTATATAACACGGCTGTTTTTCGAGGTTGTCATTCGTTCTCCGACATCGACATGGCTAACGTTATGCTGAACCACCCAGAGTAGTGCCATTAAAAACCGGGTTTCTGCATGCAAAATACAAGTGACGAGGACGACGAGGCAAGCAGTCACCCAATTGAGGGGCTCCCATCTCGATTCGGTGCAGCGGCGGGTTGAGAGATTGTCGATGTCGACACCTTGAAGGAGAAGGTGGTAGACGACAACACAGCCTTCTTTGTCAGAGTACGCTTCGTCGAGTCGGCCACGGGTTGTACTATTTGGTTGACCTTATTCGACCAGTGTATGTCCAGTCTGTTAGACGTCGGAGCAAAAGACTTTTCTGTTATGCACGAAAGCAAGCAGATGTCCAAGCTGAACACTTTGGTAGGGACACGTGTGTCTCTCACCATTAGGAAAAGTAAACGAAACGGCTACACCAACTACAACGTCACTCACCTAGAGGTTCTGCGTTAGGCTGCATTCGTGCGTGCTGTTTCGGGCCGAACTTGAAACCGGCGACGAAGCCTCGACTTCTGTACGTTCTACGCCCTCTCTTCTAAGTTCGTCGAACTCTACTACCCATATCACAACGGAACCGTCCGACTGCGCAACTACTACTTCTTCTGCGTGTAAGGTGAACATTACCATTGACTATCCTGTTAACGAAATGAAGAGGATGCTTGCACGTCACATTGCATGCGGTGTCGATGAGGCTACGAAACTGCGCTGCTACGGTTGCGAGAAAGACCACCCTAGTCAACGCCAACATGATTGTTTCTTGCCTGAGGACATTTTAATTGACATGTACTTTGACGAGGCTTTGGAGAAAGTTAACTCCACTGCAGTCAGTAGAGGCTGGTTGACCCTTTTACTCGAGGTAAATCTTACACAGTCCGACGTGGTACTCGAACAGTTGAACGACGTCAAGAGTTGGTTGGAGGAGTATCCTTCAGAGCAATGGCAAAATAATGTTAAACGTATGATACTTGCCCCTTGGGAAGATGACCTGTAAATAAATACATGTGTTGTGCAGAGCGACGGTAAAAATAATGTTTTAAGGTTAGTTAGCTGCTTTTGGGAATGACATATAAATACATCTGTTGTGTTTTAATAAACATGTGCAAATGTTTATATTGCATTATTGTGTTTTCTTTCTCTCAGTATAAAAGTGTAGTTCACGCGTCGCTAGCATGTCCAGAATCTAGGTTACACACACACACACACACACACACACACACACACACACACACACACACACACACACACACACATACACACACACACACACACACACAGGTGACTTTCGGCACGTAGACAACTTACATATGTCGTGCGTGCGCATGCGTGTTGTCCAGTATGTAGGTCACACAAGTCTTCCACCAATACAACATTTTAGTTCACGCGTTGCTATCATGTCCAGTATCTATGTTAGACAAATTTGTGAAAACACCACCTGTCTAACGCAATAAAACGGTGAAACGTTCCGAAATGCTACGTAGTTAGCACACGGACTCAGGCAAATAAGAAAACTTGTCAAGGTTATCGTGTCGAAACATTAATTGGCACTAGTTTTTAACGTTATGAGTATGATGGAAGGTGTAATTTTGCAAGAATTTGTGTTACGGCCCTGATCTGACCCGCCATTTTTACGGAAGTTCTGTTTTCCACGTAGTAGGAAGCGTTTTTAGCGGAAGTTATGGTTTGCACATGACATAAAACTGTCCTAGCCTCGTGTGTGTTGGTTGCGCAATGATATATGTAAGTTCCCTACGTGGAGAACGTGTCCTGTCTAACCTAGATACAGGACATGGTAGCAACGCGTGAACTAAAATGTTGTATTGGCGGAAGTCTTGTGTGACCTACATACTGGACAACACGCATGCGCACGCACGACATATGTAAGTTGTCTACGTGGAGAACGTGACATGTGTGTGTGTGTGTGTGTGTGTGTGTGTGTGTGTGCCACTAGTACATGACATGTCCACCAGGGGGCGCCACTAGTGCATGACTTATCCACCAGGGGCGTCACTTGACCTTTGACCATGACACGTGACATTTGACCTTCGACCTTTGACCTTCCACCGGAGGAATTCCTCTGCGCGGCGCCACCATATAACGATAAGCACCTACTATACTTGTTTATCATCGGTAAATATTATATATATATATATATATATATATATATATATATATATATATATATATATATATATATAATATATATATATATATATATATATATATATATATATATATATATATATATATATATATATATATATATATATATATATATATATATATGCTTATTTCGTTATTTGCTTATGCATCGAATATAACTTTTTTGCGCATGTATTTTAATGTTTTACCAAATAAACTCACTCACAAACCAGGTTCTCTTAGTTGAAAGTCCAAGGCTCTGGCCACTCTGTCAATTTAAATGTGATTTATACAATTCCAAATAAGGCGAACCTATTCACCTATGCAGTTTACTGTTGCATGTCACAGTTGTAGGTTATAGAATTGAAACTCGTGAGAGACTTTCTTGGTGTGTGTTCACAGTTGTGGCAGCTGGAGTGTTTGTCTTTGCCTATGGCCAAGTTACCTTCTGGATGCTGTCGGCCTCGCGGCAGGCGGAGAAGGCTCGCGTCAGTCTACTCAGTGCCATCCTCAAGCAGGACATTGGGTGGTTCGACACACACGCCATTGGGGAGTTAAACACCAGACTCACTGAGTAAGTCCACCATAAAACCACCCCGAAGTCCACCTTAAGGCCACCTTGAGCCTACGTAAAGGCCACATCAAATCTATGATATACCAAGACCACCTGAAGTCTACTTTAAGGCTATCTCAAATCCATTGTAAATAATTAACACCTCATATACACATTAAGACCAACCTAAATTCACTTTAAGACCACCTCAAGTCCATCCTAAGCCTGCCTAAATATCTACGTTAAGACAAAAAACTCAATTGCACTTCAAGACCACTCCAGGCATACTTTAGTAGGATCAACTCAAATGTACTTTAAGATTACCTCAAGTCCACATTAAGGCTACCTCAAGCCATTTTTATAAGACTACCTCAAGGTTACTTTAAGACTAACTCAAGGCTACTATAAGACTACCTCAAGGCCACTTTAAAACTACCTCAAAACCACTTTTAGACTGCTTCAGGTCCACTTCAAGCTCACTTCAAGTCTACAATTCAGACAAACTGAATTACACGTTATGCCTTTACCAGATACACTTTAGGATCAATTCAAGTCTACTTTAAGTCTACCTCAGTCCATTTTAAGACTACATCAAGTCCACTTTAAGACTGCAAACATGATTGTTGTGTGTGTGTACAGCGACATCAATAGGTACCAGGAAGGTATCTCTAACAAGATCAGCAACTTCTTCCAATACTTCGCGACCTTCGTTCTTGGGCTCATCCTGGGCTTTGTCTACGGCTGGAAGCTGTGTCTGGTCATCCTGGCTGTCAGCCCACTACTCGTCGCCTCGGGCATCTTCATGACCTACGTAAGTTCACTTTGTGCATATATATGACCTATATAAGTTCACTTTTGGCATCTTTATTATCTACACAGTTAATTTCAGGCATCTTTATGACCTATATAAGTTCACTTCGGGCATCTTTATGACCTACTTAAGTAGTTCACTTCTGGCATCTTTATGACCTATATTTGTTCACTTCGGGCATCTTTACATATTTATGACATACGCAAGTTCACTTCAGGCATCTCTATGACCAAAGTAAGTTCACTTTGGTCATCTTCATGACCTACATAAGCTCACTTTGGACATATTTATGACCTACCCCTATGTAAGTTCACTTTGGGTATCTTTATGACCTACATAAGTTCAGTCATCTGTGTGACCTATATGTAAATTCGCTTCGGGCATGTTTATGGCATATGTCAATTCACCAGAATCAACGCAATAGTGTTTATGCCTATTATGTAAATGTAAGGTGCAGATAATATGGTGTTTAGAGCATCCACATGGTACGCCGGGTTCAATATCAAAACGCAGCAGGCATGTTATTTTTGATATTAAAAACTGGCTCTCAACGTTGGAAGCTGTGTATCACTCGTGAATCAGTGATCCAATTTTTAATGTATCGATCCAGTCTCAATTTTGGACGTACAAGAACCACTGAGGATGACAAGCACCCTGTGCTGGCAGTGACCACCCTCAGTGCCAGCATAGAAACATCGGCTGGGCATAGAAAGATTGGCTTGGTGTAAATGTTCTGAAAACTGCTGACTACTCCAATGAAGCTGCAGATCCTTCCCAGAGAAGTCGAGATGGTGTTTACTTGAAAGGTCTGCCAGGGAATAAAGTGTAAGTCACTTTGCGCAGTCTTACTGACTGGATACTGTGCTATATTTGCATGAAGTTACTTTACTTTATAAGAACCTAGCTTTGGCTGTCGTAGATGATCACGGCCGCAACAACGGATGAGTTGAAGGCATATGCAAAGGCTGGAGCGGTGGCGGAGGAAGTGATTGGCTCCGTAAGGACGGTCGTGGCATTCGGTGGAGAGAAGAAAGAAGTTGAGAGGTAATTATGCACTTTCCATCATACTATGGAAATTATGTATTTATGTTTTATTTATTTTCAACTTGATTACCTTACCAGTGATTTTACCTTACCATGACGTTAATGTCAAGTTCAACTGTTTTCTTGCAAACAGTCATAAGTTATAAATAAATGCATTTGATGATTTGTCAGTAATACTTTCTTTTATACTGCTGTAACATACACTGAGCTATGGGCTTCTAGGTGAAAGCTATACTTGATTGTAAAATGTTACACTTTTTCATTACACTATAAAATGGTACATATTTCATTTTGTAAAATATTACACGTTTCCATTACTGTAAATAAAACAAATGACAATCTGTGGACTATGCACTAAATGTGTAGGAATTGTTTAAAAACCACATTGAGAGATTTGGTTTACTGGCTTGCTGATTAGCTGTTGAATTTACCACAGGTATAGGGTTAACTTGACCGAGGCAAAGAAGTCTGGGATACGAAGGGGCATCTTTGCTGCTGTTGGCATTGGCTACATCTACTTCATGATAATTTCCATCTATTCCCTCGGTTTCTGGTATGGATCGAGGTTGGTCCGGGAAGAAGATCTGTCTGTGGGGAACATGATCACAGTGAGTCTCTGGCAAATCCACAACATTTCAGGCATTGAGAACGTAACATAAACTTTAAAAACATAAAGGGAAGAACATTGTATAATGCTATGTTCCATACTGTTATATAGTCTTCATAGTATTGAAAACAAATCAACATGCAGGTGTAGACAAATAATAGTAAACTAAGCTATATATTAATAATTAATAATGCGATATAAATTTCCTAAGTGGGCATTTGTAATTCATAAGTGAATAAGTAATAATGTTAAGTCTTGTGTTGAAATTATTCCAAATTAAGGCAGCCACAATTCTTATAGAATGCAGTCTTATTTCTAAGGTTACGATGGATAAATGTATTTGTGAAGCTTCCTTTATATTGTAACTGCGAACATCTTGATTAAGTCTAAACATAATATTAAACATTGTAGGTAACAAACCGTTATTATACTAACACCTCAACATTTGAACTGAATATATATAATTGTTTAATATTTTAAATAATTTAATGATAGGTGTGTAACAAGCCATTATGTTACATGAAACAAGCATTCTCAGTGCTTTCTTGAACAACATGGCCCAAAAACGATTTTGATGGTATCGGGTGATGGCACCTTTGCTCCGTTATTGGGACAACTGACTCATCTTTATTGACTTGTAGCGTCTGTCGACTTGTAAGTGGTGTATACATTGCCAGAGAATCGTTATAGGATATCCTTAGTTAGAACAAAGCAGCAAACTAAGGTTTGAAAAGTGTTGTTTTTAAACTGATTTTCAATTGATGGGCTTACCCTTGTCATATACAACCCTTCAGTTGAATGGTCTTATGAAAAAACTCCATTCAAACAGTGCTCGTAACACAGATTGAGAGAAACTGTTCCCTAATTTATGCAAAAATGCAATAAAATATGATATGCGCAAAAGCAGATTTATTTTCTAAACATGACAAGTGTCATCCATCTTTTTAATCAAAAGGCGAAATCATTTTTTAGCCAATGAGCCTGCTATGATGCACGTGCAGCCTTGCGGAACCACACTGCATGTGCGGCCATGTGGAACCATGCTACACATGCGGCCACACAGAACCATGCTGCATGTGCGGCCATTTGGAACCATGCTGCACACGTGGCCACAAAGAACCATGCTGCAAGTGCGGTCATGTGGAACCATGCTGCACATGTGGCCACACAGAACCATGCTGCATGTGCGATCATGTGGAACCATGCTGCACATGTGGCCACACTGAACCATGCTGCACATGTGACCACACAGAACCATGCTGCACATGTGGCCACACAGAACCATGTTGCATGGGCGGCCATGTGGAACCATGCTGCACATGTGGCCACACAGAACCATGCTGAATGTGCGGCCATGTGGAACCATGCTGCATATGCGGCCACACAGAACCATGCTGCATGTGCGGCCATTTGGAACCATGCTGCACACGTGGCCACAAAAAACCATGCTGCAAGTGCGGTCATGTGGAACCATGCTGCACATGTGGCCACACAGAACCATGCTGCATGTGCGATCATGTGGAACCATGCTGCACATGTGGCCACACTGAACCATGCTGCACATGTGACCACACAGAACCATGCTGCTTATGTGGCCACACAGAACCATGCTGCACATGTGGCCACACAGAACCATGCTGCATGGGCGGCCATGTGGAACCATGCTGCACATGTGGCCATACAGAACCATGCTGCACATGTGGCCACACAGAACCACGCTGCCTGTGCGGCCATACCGAACCATGCTGCACATGTGGCCACACAGAACCATGCTGCATGTACGGCCACGCAGAATGCTTTATGGATATACCACGTTTTGACACAAACATTTAATATAATAATTTGCGTAACAAATCTGCTACAAATATTTCAGACGTTGCTATGATTCTTGGTGACTTCGGATTCTCGATTTATTTTACAAGTTGTTATTTGAACTTTGGTTTCTCAGGAGTACATATTACCTATGTATATCCCTCCCTTCTGAGATATTTGTCAATGTTGTTTTTAAGCATATTCATACTATTGGCCACACAATCAATAGGTAATCTGTTCCATACATTTGTAGTTCTTTGTGAAAAGAAACCTATACTAATTTTACTCCATGTCATGTGGTCATTTGATCTATCTTAATTGAAAAAATATATACCCCTGGTATATCTCTAAATATTTTTGTAATTCTTGAAAATTCTTGAAAACCTCTATCTGATCTCCTTCCAATCTCCTGACCTCTAATCTTGTTAATCTACTCTTTTAGGCGTTCCTCATAACCTTTACAACCTTGCCTATCCACCGGAGTTCCCCGGTGTATCAATCAATCTGTTGACAACTGAAATTATTATTGACTCTGGGATCATTTAATCCTTTTGTATTGATGCACCTATGAGCTTGGTTACTAGTGACTTAGGCACAATAGAAGTTAGCTAATTATTATTATTAAATAAGATCTCTCCGTTTTGTAATCAGTTGTTCTCGGCACAGAGAGTGATATATATATATATATATATATATATATATATATATATATATATATATATATATATATATATAACATTTAAGAATGTGTGTAATTATATAATTTTAATGGATGTTTCCTTTTTCAGACGTTCTTCAGTATAATAGTTGGGGCGTTATCGATGGGACATGCCACCCCAAATTTAGAGGCATTTGCATCAGGGCGAGCAGCAGCCTACGAACTCTGGAAGATCATAGATAGGGTAAGTTGTGGAGCATAGATTATCAGATTCATTAACACGAAAATGCAAAACAAATCTTTTGTTTGAATTTTTGATACATTTAAGATTTGAACTGGTCTGAATTCTATATTTAGGTTGTAGTTTCATGTAGTTATATACATGAACAGTGAATAGTTTCAATAAGATGTTGAGCAAAGAGGCAACATAATTAATTTAACATTAACACATTTTTTAAATTTAAGGATGGTTTAGCAAATGTAAAGATCTATTGCCATGTCACAGTGGACACCAGTTCCATGACACATTAGCAGAAGTACCCAGTGACATATTCCAAGAGTTGTTAATATGTAAGATTACTGTTAAGGAGCGAAATCGATTTAAAGAGGAAAATTGTGATTAACTATAAGTTCATAAGAGAGTTGGTGACGTGGTCCCTTGATGCAAGAGTTTGTTGTTGACAGACGCCACCAATTGACAACAGTTCTGACGAGGGTGTGAAGCCTGATAGCATGGAGGGTAACATCCACATTGAAGATGTTGCTTTCTCCTACCCCTCTCGAACTGGGGTACAGGTCAGTGACGAACACCCTGACATCCCAGGTGTCAGTAAATAATCATGTAGGTCATAGGTCAAATATTACTCATGATTGGTAGCATTTAAAACATGCACATTTCACTTTGTACACACGCATGCGTGCACACATACATGCACACACACATGCATGTAGACACATACGCATACATGCACACACATATATAGTCAACTTAGATGTGGCCATAGTCTCGTGGAGAATGTTGATCACTTACAGGTGTTGAGTGGCCTCAGTTTGGACGTGGTAGTGGGCCAGACAGTGGCCCTGGTCTCAAGGTGAATGTTGAACACTTACAGGTGTTGAGTGGCCTCAGTTTGGATGTGGCCATGGGCCAGACAGTGGCCCTGGTCTCACGGTGAATGTTGAACACTTACAGGTGTTGAGTGGCCTCAGTTGGGATGTGGCCATGGGCCAGACTGTGGCCCTGGTCTCACGGTGAATGTTGAAAACTTACAGGGGTTGAGTAGCCTCAGTTTGGATGTGGCCGTGGGCCAGACAGTGGCCCTGGTCTCACGGTGAATGTTGAACACTTACAGGTGTTGAGTAGCCTCAGTTTGGATGTGGCTGTGGGCCAAACAGTGGCCCTGGTCTCACGGTGAATGTTGAACACTTACAGGTGTTGCGTGGCCTCAGCCTAGACGTGGCCGTTGGCCAGACTGTGGCCCTGGTTGGGGCCAGTGGCTGCGGCAAGAGCACGGTCATCCACCTCATCCAGCGCTTCTACGACCCACACAGTGGCGCCATCTACATCGACAACCAGCCAATCAGTGAGCTGAATGTGCGCTGGCTGCGACACCACATTGGAGTGGTTAGTCAGGAGCCTGTGCTATTTGCCACGACGATTGCGGAGAACATCCGCCACGGCCAGGAGGGAGCGAATCAGGGAGACATTGAGCAGGCGGCCATTGAGGCAAATGCACACGACTTCATCATGAAACTACCCATGGTTTGTGTCAATGCTGGAACACAAGTTTGTCATTTGTTATCTGAATGTTGTTATCAAGATTCAGTTATTTGTTGTTTGTTTTAAATGTCTGCGTGCGTATCATAGTCTATCTAGTTAGGCTAGAGTATATGTTTAACATATGATCTGTTGAAAGTATCGGATGTTCTACTGAGCATATACCAGTTCTGTTGATTTTCGATCATTGTTATGTAATTATTCACTAGATTGATTATGTATTTTATGAGATTGATTGTTATATATTTTTATGACTAATATGTATTTTTGTTTAGAAATGCTACGCTATTTAAGTTATTTAAGCTACTTTAGTTATTTATATACTTATACAAATATTTGTTTTATATTTATCTTAAAATATTAGTATTCATCTTATCGTATACACATCGTTTTATGTATTTTACATAGTAATATGTTGTGAATCGCCACAAACAATTATGGATGTTGTTGTATATCAAATAAAATGTATTATTATTGGATGCAAAAATAGACGTCAGAATTTATGTCAATCCTAGACTGAAGGTTATAAAATATACAACACAAAAACATAAATAGACTATTAAATGTGTCGTCTGTATTAATTTGACCTGTTGACATATAAAAAGAATGTATGATAATGAGTGACCATAGTTTTCCTTTGTAAATAGAAATATGACACACTGGTGGGTGAGCGAGGAGCTCAGTTGAGCGGGGGACAGAAACAGCGAATCGCCATCGCCCGTGCTCTTGTCCGCGATCCCAGAATCCTCCTGCTCGATGAAGCGACGTCAGCGTTAGACACAGAAAGCGAGGCCACAGTCCAGGCCGCACTCGATAAGGTGCAATGTCAACATACGTGTTTCCTTTCTTATTTAAAATATTAATAATTACTTAAAATACAAAGTAAGGTTCTGTTCAGCAGTGTGTCCAACAACTACGTAATATGCTAATGTAGAGATGTACAAATCTGCATAGTTTTTTTGCAACTGTATTTGTTCCAAGGCCTTTCCTCAAAGGCAATCTCTTTCCTGTTTTCCTCTTCCAAGCAAAATATGCCACTTTATCTTGCAGCTAAATGTTAAGTCTTAGCATTCTTGATGTACCGTCTGTCCAATTTTGTCTATAAGTATATTTAATTATACCTGCATAATTTGGCATATATATGGCAAGTATACTTCTGTTCAGCAGTGTTTTCAACATCCACTTAATATGCTAACGTAGAGATGAACAAATCTGCATAGTTTTTTGCAACTGTATTTGTTCCCAGTTCTTCCTTTAAAGGCGATCTTTTCCTGATTTCTTTTTCCATGCAAAAGAAGCCATTTTATCTTGCGTCTAGATGTTAAGTCTTAGCATTCTTTTTGTACCTGTCAATTTTTTTATACGAATATTTAATAATAACTGCATAATTTGGCATGCCGCGGTAAGAGTAACACCTTGTAGTGTTGCTAACAATTATACAAGACCTCTGTGAGACACTGCCCATGTAGGCAGCATTTCTGGTTTTCATCATGCAACAGGAAAACTTGTATCCTGATTGTAATTGCACACTTTTTTCAAACATAATCATTTAACCATCTAATTCGCCAACTGTGGGCGCATCAATTTGTCACAAATCATGTACTTGGAAAATGAATATTGATCAAAAATCATATCTTTTATACTTTAAATACTGTTTTGCATGATTAAAACTCTTTACGCATCCATAGCAATGCAAATGGTTTCTGACTTTGTGGGTAGTCATGACACTGTTTCATCTGGAGACTTAAA
>OZ024861.1:35696823-35759323 GCA_964017155.1 Oasisia sp. SBJ-2009 | reverse complement strand
TCTACATTACTCCATTTCCCTCAGGTGTATAAATGAGTATCTGGCTATAGACAATGGTGGATATTTATGTACGAATGGACTTCCTAGAGAATCAGAGATGGTGTTAGATTGAACAGGTCTGCCAGGGAGAAAAGTGTAAAGCGCTTTGAGCAAAACCTTTGAAATTGGATACTGCACTATATAAGAACATACTTGTACTTACCTTTTGTGTATTTCAGATGAAGAAGTGCACAGAAGATGATGAGGATGAAGGCAAAATTGGTAAGATGTCACGTTGACCACTTTGAGTTAGCAATGCCCTCATAAAAGGCATTTGACTTGTATCATAATGTTGTATATGTGATCTCACACGCATATGCGGTTGTTAACCTATTGACTGTGTACAAGTGTATAACAGTTAGTACGCAGGTATCGTACTGAATAGCAACCGAACAAATATTGCCAGCACACAGATCACTTATTAAACATGTTACAACTAAATATATACTGATCATTAACATAACCCACATAAATACCCAGATGGGGTTACATATACATATGCAGAAAATGTAATTTAAAGTGTTCTTACTGACTTTTGTTAGGAATCTTTCGCTACATAACTGATGTAAACTGTCCGCAGCTGATCTGTGATCAGAGCAACTACAGAACAATACGTGCATCTAACATCCATTTTGAGGTGGTCCGTGACATTCCTACTTACTTTCCTAGTTTTCTTTTATTGCTTGTACCAGACACATGCCAAATACGACCTGAGCTTGAAACATAATATGCTACGATTGTCAAGATATCACATTGTAATTTCATATTCATGCCACCTTTTGGCTGAATTGTTAGGCTCGTATGCATGCGTTTTATGTTTGATGCCAAACTGCTGTGGCTACATGCGCCATGTTTGACAGCCTGTCTACTACACGATAAATCAAATCGGCATAATACGCATCACATTGTAAAAATCACACCGTTTCCAGTTTACCATCACTTGATTTCAGTATGCAAAAGGTGTCATCATTCTATTGCACTATAACAATAAATGATGCTGATCTAGTGAAGTATCTAAGTAGGCCTATATAAAGCATGTCTAATATATAGTACCATGTTTATTTCCTATGTCTTAAGTTGCATTGTATCGTTATTTAATTAATAATTGGTCTCATGTTGTTGTTGTTGTTCATAACTCTTTGAAGGCATATGTCAGCAAGCAAATTCCAAGACAGAAAATTGGGTCGCAACCAAAACAGGTTAAGAACCGATGTTGTAACCACTTAGTTGTTGTAGCCCCTGATATAATCACACTATTTGCTTGTTGTAGCCCCTGAGATAATCACAATATTTGCTTGTTGTAACCCCTGAGATAATCACAATATTTGCTTGTTGTAGCCCCCGAGATCATCACAATATTTCCTTGTTGTAGCCTCTGAAATAATCACAATATTTACTTGTTGTAGCCCCTGAGATAATCACTATATATATTTGTTGTAGTCCCTCAAATAATCAAAATATTTAGTTGTAACCCCTAAGGTAATCACACTATTTGCTTATTGTAGCTCCTTAGATAATCACAATATTTAGTTATTGTAGACCTTGAGATAATCATCCCAATATTTGCTTATTGTAACTCTCAGATATGCACAAAAAACTTACCACTTCTAAGCCTTCGGATAATCATAATATTTACTTGTATCCCACTACATGGTCAAAATGTTCAGGTAATCACAATATTATAATACGTATGTTGTAATTACACAGGTAATCAGAATATATACCTATTATAGTCACTAAGATAAACAATATTTATATAATTATTGCTTCCAAGATAATCACATTATATACCTGTTATATTCAATCAGACACGATGTTATATATCACTCCTGTAATCACAGTTGGTGATGGTTGTAGCGCGGTTCTCTGAGATAGACGTGGATGACATGGACAGCAGTGGAGCGACCAAGAGACAGGTGAGCCGGGCACTGTCCGCAGAAGGGCAGGACAAGGCCGTCTCAGACAAGGTAACAACCACAGGTGTAACATGTAGCATGGCTGGATGTCGTTTCAATTCTGATCTCTCAGTTTCGCTCTCCCTGTCTCATCCTGTTTCTCTCTCCTCTCTTTTTTACGCCCCTGGCTCCTCTTCCGCCAATAAGTGTGGACAAAAATCCTCAAGGCGAAGCTACCTTTGAAAACTTAGTTGGATACGACTAATAATTATACTTCAACATAACTGTTAACTGGAACGGTGATTTTTCGAGTAAACATAAAATGAGTAAACACGCGAATTGATAGTGGATTTGAGGATACAACTGGCGCCGACGGTCAGCGTTAGTCGGTTTGTGTGTGCGGCTAGTGTGTGCGGGCAGAAGTCGACGGAACTAATTGGCGTTTAGCACCGACCGCTTCTTAAAGCCAACTGAAGTTGGCGTTAGTCGGTAGGTGTGTGCCTAGCATTACACCTCCCTGTCACAGGAGTTGCCAGAAGTGTCGATGCTGCGCATTCTCAAGTACAACTCTCCCGAATGGCCGTACATCGTTGGGGGCATCATTACCGCCATCATAGTCGGCGCAGAGAACCCCTGCTTTGCCATCGTCTTCTCGGAATTCCTGGGTGTAAGTGTTGCTAAACTGACTGTTGTTGCTGCTAATTGTTGTTGACATTAGTTGTTGTTAATGTTGTTGTCATTGAGTGTTGGTACTGATGATTGTTGTTGTTGCTTTTCCTCTTATCATATAGGTAGCCTGGATAATAGCCCACCTCAATTTCGTTTGTTGTAATTTATTCCAGTTGTATGTGTATATGAAGCGTTGGTAATCAAATACCCATGCATGCATTCATGGACAATTATTTATATACAAAATGATGCACGCACACACACACACACAAGTAAATACACCTTCTAACTGTAGGGTGATATGTAAATAGAGCACTTTTAGTGACAATGGAGGCTGGATAGAAGAAGATAAGTTATCAATGACGTTGGCAGTAAACAACAGCACAGTGAATATATTTAGAAATAAAATGGATTGCTGCTGTGTTTAGGAGAAGATGCACTCTTTATTGATTTGACGCATGAGAACAATTAAGTTGTTCTCATCTACATACATGGTTCGTAGGTGTTCAATGAGCCTCTCAGTGAACAGAAGAGTCAGTCAAACCTCTACTCACTCTTGTTCCTTGTCATTGCCATCGTCTCAGGAGCCACCATGTTTGCCCAGGTAGGTTCTCTTTGTCACTTGTTCCTGTCATCCGTTGTCAATCATGTTTAACTTATTCTATCCAGTGTCGATATATTTAATGTACATTTATCATTAAATACTGTCATCATATTTAACTTATATAACTCATTCTTTGTCGTCATATTTCATTTGTACTCATCCATTGTCATCGTATTTCACTTGTACTCATCCATTGTCACCATATTTCACTTCCACTCATCCATTGTCATCATATTTACTTTCACTCATCCATTGTCATCATATTTACTTGCAATCATCCGTTGTCATCATATTTAACTTATACTCATAATCAATTGTCATCATATTTAACTTGCACTAATTGTCCATTGTCACCTACCATCCTTGCAGCTGGTTTCAGTTTCGGTTTCCTAAAAGGCTACGTTTGCATATGCGAGCATTTTATCTTGCAGATGTCCCTGTTCACGCTCTCAGCAGAACGGCTGACGCTACGTTTGCGAGGGATAGTGTTTAAAAGTCTGCTAAACCAGGTAAATTTGGTTTATGTTATTTTTTAAACTCCATCTGTGATTGTCTGTTCATCTGCCACATCATCTGTATGTTGTCTGTTCATCAGTCACATCATCTGTATGTTGTCTGTCCATCAGCCACATCATCTGTATGTTGTCTGTCCATCTGCCACATCATCTGTATGTTGTCTGTTCATCAGCCACATCAACTGTATGTTGTCTGTCCATCAGCCACATCATCTGTATGTTGTCTGTCCATCTGCCACATCATCTGTATGTTGTCTGTCTATCTGCCACATCATCTGTATGTTGTCTGTTCATCAGCCACATCATCTGTATGTTGTCTGTCCATCTGCCACATCATCTGTATGTTGTCTGTTCATCAGCCACATCATCTGTATGTTGTCTGTCCATCTGCCACATCATATGTATGTTGTCTGTTCATCAGCCACATCATCTGTATGTTGTCTGTCCATCTGCCACATAATCTGTATGTTGTCTGTCCATCTGCCACATCATCTGTATGTTGTCTGTCCATCTGCCACATCATCTGTATGTTGCCTGTCGATCTGCCACATCATCTGTATGTTGTCTGTCCATCTGCCACATCATCTGTATGTTGTCTGTCCATCTGCCACATCATCTGTATGTTGTCTGTCCATCTGCCACATCATCTGTATGTTGTCTGTCCATCTGCCACATCATCTGTATGGTGTCTGTCCATCTGCCACATCATCTGTATGTTGTCTGTCCATCTGCCGCATCATCTGTATGTTGTCTGTCCATCTGCCACATCATCTGTATGTTGTCTGTCCATCTGCCACATCATCAGTTTGTTGTCTGTTCACCTGCCGCATCATCTGTATGTTGTCTGTTCATCTGCCACATCATCTGTATGTTGTCTGTTCATCAGCCACATCATCTGTATGTTGTCTGTCCATCTGCCACATCATATGTATGTTGTCTGTTCATCAGCCACATCATCTGTATGTTGTCTGTCCATCTGCCACATAATCTGTATGTTGTCTGTCCATCTGCCACATCATCTGTATGTTGTCTGTCCATCTGCCACATCATCTGTATGTTGCCTGTCGATCTGCCACATCATCTGTATGTTGTCTGTCCATCTGCCACATCATCTGTATGTTGTCTGTCCATCTGCCACATCATCTGTATGTTGTCTGTCCATCTGCCACATCATCTGTATGTTGTCTGTCCATCTGCCACATCATCTGTATGGTGTCTGTCCATCTGCCACATCATCTGTATGTTGTCTGTCCATCTGCCGCATCATCTGTATGTTGTCTGTCCATCTGCCACATCATCTGTATGTTGTCTGTCCATCTGCCACATCATCAGTTTGTTGTCTGTCCACCTGCCGCATCATCTGTATGTTGTCTGTTCATCTGCCACATCATCTGTATGTTGTCTGTTCTCTGCTTTGGTGTGAGGGGAACTATTCTAATAATATTATTTATTGCCTTCGTGTTAGTAATATTCAAACAATTACTATGTATATCGTAGCATATCATATATAACATCGAAGACAATGAAAAAAGTAATCTTGCTCACAGTCCCTTGTTCACATAGTTGTATTAATGTGGAATGTAATGTGCAGTGGTGCAAAAACTAAATAATTTAATAGCACATAATCAAAATGAGCAGTTAACAATTAACCAATAATAATAAATGCTTTCATTGCTTTCGTAGACTTTGAGAAATGTTCACAATGTCATTCCATTATTAATTGGGCCAGTCTGTGCTGATGTATTTTGTTTAATATTTCTGTGATAGAACGGTATTATATAAAATAAATTCTGCCACATGTTATGGCAATGTGGAATATTTCAGGGGTTAATGCTATTATATATGACATAAACCCTTATTGTATGTATACAACATAATCACTTATTATAGTTGATATCTGTTCAAGGTTTGATGTTGATTAAATAATGTAACCGACTTGACTAATTATGCGAATGATGATAGCTTCATTATAGCTATGTATCCCATCACTGCAATATATATTATGTATACAGTTTAACGATTGTCAGATATGTTTTTCTAACTTTGTGAAATAACAAAATTAAACTATAAGCTGTAAAATGATGCATCATTTGTTGAAATGTGTTAAGCGATGTTTGTATGTATTGCAAACAATGAAGCAAACTTTAAGAATCCACAGTCAACCTGTATCTATGAAACGTGAAATACATACTATAAATGATTTAGCAATGTGTTACTGTCTGTAGGACATTGGCTACTTTGATGACCACAGAAGATCCACTGGTGCCTTGACCACTAGACTCTCCACTGATGCTTCTGCCGTCCAAGGGGTAAGTGTAGACACCTTCCCTTTATTCCCTTGCAGCCGATTTCCTGTTTTTTTATTTTATGAAAATTATACGTTGGAATGTTTGGATGATCCAGGGAAACTGGTGCACAATCTTGTTTCGCTTGGCAGTGGCAATTCATTTTTATCTTTCTTCTAATGTTCAGCCTGAACCCTAAAAATGGGAAATTTGTCAAACAAAACTTTAAAATATCTTCATCCAAACATTGTTAATAAATCCATTAGTGTTTGATCTCTGACATAAAATCTGACCCTGACTTGGAGTAAACTTAGACATTCCCGCACATGTGAATGTGTAGCTGAGTTACACATGGGTCCCCTGCTGAGTATGGGATTCTTCTGAGAGACATCGAGATAGTTTTTAATAGAAGTGGTCTGCAAATTGTAAAGCGCTTTGAGAACACCACAGTCCAGAGATACCTGCTGCAGTGATATGTCACTCAAGAAGAACCACTGTAATTTTTCATTTGTAGTGGGCATCGCTGAATTGTGAAGTTTTATGCAAATTCTTCTGTAACGCATACAAATGTTATAAACATGTAAGTGGCAATGAGATTTATCAAAGAAATTGAAAGAATAGAAATCCTGGGGGCTAGCAGTACCCAAAGGGTACTCATACACAGGTATTTTTACTCTCCTTGCGTGAGCAGGTGAGAATTAATTGGTTGTAATACCTGGATTCCATGTAACATAAAAACTCACCTGTTTACATTTATTTTACAGAAACAGCAGTTTGTAGTACTGCTGTGGCGAGGTTCGAATCCTGTGCAGTCATGTCAAACCTTGGGCAATTTGTTTACTCTACATTGCTCCAGTTCACTCAGCTGTATGAATGAGTACCTGGTTATATACAGTGGTGCATATCTGTGTACGAATATTCTTTGTGCAATAATTGCAGCATGGCTGGATGCCTTCCAGAGAAACTCCGTGTTTGATTGAACAAGTCTGTCAGAGAATAAGTGTAAAGTGCTTGGGGTAGTCCCGAGGACTGGATACTGTGCTATGTAAGAACTTACCTTTATACCTGTGCTTTGTGTGTGGCAGGCTTCAGGTATCAAGCTGGGATCAACCCTACAAGGCGGGGTGAGCATTCTCGCTGGCATCCTGATAGGATTCGTCTACAGTTGGCAATTGACACTTGTCATTCTTGCATTTGCACCCTTCATTTTCATCGGTGGCACCCTTCAGTTCAAGATGATGTCAGGTGGCACTGGCACTAGTGAGGGCGCCCTAGAGGGGGCGGGCAAGGTGGGTACACTTTATCCCTTCTCTTGTTAGATCTCAACAATTTGCCCATTTCATGAAAAAGATTAACCATGTGACACAAAGAGCCCAGTTGAATGAACACCATAAAAACCGTGCCGTGGCCATTACATGGCCACCTGGTGCTGCATTAACACAGCAGTGTTCTCCTTTTACCCCCGAGCAATTCGCATTTGGAGTATGGTCCCACAACACATTACTGAAATAGATAACCCAATAGCTTTTCAAGCAGCAATCACGAACCTCACCTTGACAACACCCAATCACCTATATTGCCTGTAAAACAAACAAACAAGCTCAAACAAAAAAGCTCAAACAAACAAACATAATACCTAACGCATGCGCACAAGAAGCACTACAAACTCCTGCGTTAGCCCAAATTTGGAGTAAACAACCTGATACCTGAGGACGGTCGTTTCTAATTTGTTTTCAAAAAATCTCCATTACCACCGCATTATTTAGCATGTTATTTTGGGCTGTGATTGACTGGTTTGAAGCTACAGACACGCTGTAAGATCTGGTTGAAATCAAAATTTGTCACTTGATAAATCAGTGTAATAACACACTTAATTCAGTCTAGTCAGTATATCAACAACTTGTTGCATTCCTCCATAAACTAGCAATAATCATAATGTTGTGTTGACATGGATCGTGTAATAAATATAAAATCAGTAACGTTTATGATTTACTTCCGATTGTGTTATAATCTTTACAAAAGTGAATGCTGCTGATTGTAGTTTAATAATGAAACGTGTGTATTTTATTATTCTATGCTTTTGGTGGAGCCGTTCCATTCACAGGAGAGGTGACAATGTCATGTTTCAACAACATGATTTTTTCTGTAGGTCGCAACAGAATCGATGGGGAACATTCGCACTGTTGCCTCTCTCTCGAAGGAGACGCACTTTGTGGAGGAATATCAGAAGTTGACAGACATCCCATACAAGTATGTCGATTTGTGTGTCATGTCTTTCTATAAAAACTACATGAAAACCAATGGCTTTATATTGTGAGTAGAGAAAAGGCAGAAATTATAGCAAAATCAAACTAAGAACCTATGAACTCAGCAGGTTTCAATTAAATACTCCAAAGTACGTGTTAGCTCATGCTGTTCACTATACAAACAATTTTAATTGCACATTGTGATGTGCCATAGAACCAATCAGAATTGAAATGAGTTCCTTTGAACTAAATTCCCTAAAGCTACTAGAACATGTTATAATTGCAGTAATGAAATAAAAAAATTATTATTTATGAAATGACCTTTTGGAAAAGTACTAAGATTACACAACAAACAAGGATTCAGTCGTTGATATGAATGGGCAATGTAAATTTATATTTATAGACCAATGACAATGTAACAGACAAAACTGCCAACTCGTTGGGTTACATTTCATGACAAAGCAATAACACATATTAATTTCATAACTAAATGATTACTCTTTTTGTTTTCATTTTACGTTATTTTACTTATCGTCAATACGGTCATACCCGTGTGGGTTTTCAGACAGAGCCTGAAGAGGGCGCACCTGGTCGGTCTCACGTTCTCCTTTACCCAGGCACTGATCTACATCGTTTATGCAGTTGCCTTCTACTATGGAGCGTGGCTAATCGAGAACCGCGGACTGACATATGTAGATGTCGTGAAGTATGTATGCCATAATTGTGCGTAGAATTCTCGTGATTATTTCGGAGAAATATCAAGTGAATTGTGGCTTTGTAGAATGTTCTCTTTCCTGTAAGACTTGTGTCGCCTCCTGGGTGACCATAGGAAAAATTGTTGAAAAACGAAAATGTAGAGGTGATAACTACTCCCACTGGCTGGTCTACCATCCGTGGGGACACACCGATATATTACAATCATACATGCTTGTATGTGTGGGTGTTTTGTGTATGTTTGTGTTTGTGTTTGTGCACATGTGTACATGTGTGTGAGTGTTTGTGTGTGTGCATGGATGTGTTTGTGTGTGTATGTGCATGCTGCTTGTGCGCTATACTGATGTGTGTTCATGCTCAGCCTTTAATTGGACAGAGCAGACCAGACCAGACTAGACCTTCAACACTGTTGCTCTGGCATCTGTGTGTGTGTGTGTGTGTGTGTGTGTGCGTGTGTGTGTGTGCGTGTGTGTGTGTGTGTGTGTGTGTGTGTGTGTGTGTGTGTGTGTGTGTGTGTGCGTGCGTGCGTGCGTGCGTGTGCATATATGTATGTGTGCGTGTGTTGTGTGTGGGGGATGTGCATGCAGGCATATGAGCTATGATGTACATGTATGTGTGTGCTAGTGCTTATTCCTTAAATGGACACAGGAAAGCAAACCAGACTAGACTAGACCACCGCTACTACCCCCACCCTCTGGCAAAGCTAAGATTAACTTTTTAGTAAACATACATTGGGACTTAGACACAAACCCGTCTGCCTGTCTTCAAGACTGGCAGATCACTGGCCAAGTCAGGTAGTTACAACTGATAAGACTGGTAGACTTTCATGGGAATCAGCCAGCCACTAACTGTTCCAAGTCCAGGGGCGCACATTCACTGGCAAATCTCATAGTGAAAGAAAACGACTTGATCAGCTTTCATTACATACGCAAATTACTTAAATTGCAATGATTTATTATTACACAGACTGAATAGACGGTGGATGACTTGGATGGCTTTTACATATGCAAGACATTACGCTAAAAGGCGCACCTTCGATCAATTCAGAACTACAAAATGGGTTTCTGCCTAAGACCCTGAGAGGGTCTGATGTCTTGAAGTTGGCGCTGTATGTTTGTCTGCCATTGCAGGGTTTTTGAGGCCATTGTGTATGGAGCCATGGGTATCGGACAAGGCAACGCATTCATGCCAGACTACGCAAAGGCAAAGGCAGCAGCTGCGAGGATATTTGACATAATTGATCACCAACCAGAGATCAATGCCTCCTCAACAGAAGGTTTAAAACCTGTACGTTTTCTTTCCTTCTAGAATATTAGTACAAACCTACTAATTACATTAATGTGTACTTATTTTTGTCTGCTGTTTCTATCATATTTGAAGGAATTCATAGTGTGTTTCGATCACACTAATTGTCTCTAATTTTCAAAGAAACTTGAGTCCAGGAAAAACAAATGGCCAATTACATTTTGTGGCAGTGAACTCGAAAATCGTTTTCATTATAAATATTGTGGGGTCAAATTCTAAAAGCTATCAATTTTTTTTCACCATTTTCTTCTTTAGCTATTAAATTTAGCTACACGTTTGAGAGGGCTAGGTGAGATTGTAACACAAAACAGCCAAATTATTACATTTATGGAACATGACATAAGACAGCACTCACCTAAGTAGCTACTTAATTGATAATTTAATTAACACCATCAATGATAAAAAAAGCAATAAACCTAATATCCAGTTTGCCACGGAGGGTTACATGCGGCCACCCTTTGCCATCCCCGTGCAGTTCTAGTGGCATTCAAGTGTTGTCTTCCCTGGCAGGAGTCTGTCCAGGGAGCTGTGGCTCTACAGACGGTCCAGTTCCGCTACCCGAGTCGGCCAACCGTGACGGTCCTGGAGGACATGAGCATGGAGATTGAGGCGGGCAAGACCATCGCACTTGTTGGCAGCAGCGGGTGTGGCAAGAGCACCATCATACAACTGCTGGAGCGCTTCTATGACCCCAGTCACGGCTCCCTCGTAAGTATAGAAACTGGAGTGCTGCTTCTATGACGTAAAAAGTGGGTCCAATATATATATATATATATATATATATATATATATATATATATATATATATATATATATATATATATATATATATATATAGAAGAACTTACCGTCACTTTTCTTCTTCTTCATCTTCCATTAAATAACCTCGGTCAACTTGCTGACCATTATTTCCATTGGTTTTTTGAGTTGTCCTTTTCTAGAGTTAGTGAGTCCATTACAGGTTACACATTTGCCCCCGTGTGGGATCTTTTACTTCCCCTGGCATAGAAACCAGATAGAAGGGACCACCAGCTTTTAGTGTCTCTTCCGAAAGACACAGGCAAATATGGGGTTACAAAATCGCCTAAGTTTCTAAACGGCGGCAAGTGGGATTGAACCAACATCCCCTCGATTGACAGTCCGGCGCTCTACCGTGTGACCACTGTTCCCCCACCCACTTTTTACGTGCTGACTGCCGAGTCCCTCAGTAATGTGTACAATGGACCACATTCACTTGCAGCTGTTGGACGGACGTCGACTGGGCGACTACAACCTGGCGTGGCTGCGCTCTCAGATCGGCCTCGTGTCCCAGGAGCCAGTCTTGTTCAATTGTAGCATCGCTGAGAACATCGCCTACGGAGACAACAGTCGACAAGTACCCATGGATGAGATCACAGACGCTGCAAGACAGGCCAACATCCACAACTTCATTGTCTTCCTGCCTCAGGTAATAGTCTGTTGTTGTTATATAAGAGGGCAAAGTCTCCTGTCGTTCTGTGTGTATTTATACACGTGTCTGTCTGATGATATTTCTGTGAATTTCACACGGGTGGCACTGAACTTTAGTATGTGTGCTGGTAAGCCTATTAGGTTGATTGGTAAATTTAGATATTACTGTTTTTACTTCATTTTTATTTTTAAGTTGAACACAATTGCTTTATTGAGTGATTGTCAGAAACAATATCGAATACAAACACATGAAATATACATACAAATCAGGATAGACAATCAACAATAAGCAGGAAAGAAGCAAACTGCTTATAATTCCTTTTTTCAAGTAATAACAAAACATGTATGCCACCTTGGTGCAATTGTGCTGATGCGAACATACCACAGTTAATCAAATAAATGTCATAAAAAACATGATGATACATTTTGTCAATTAACTATTAGCTATGCTATTCAAAATTATTCATACATACAATTATATTAAATTATACCAATGTATCCTAAGTGTGCAGTGTTTCTTGTTAATATGTTCTCCAGATGTATTGTTTCATTGCCTTTTTGAATATACTAATAGACGTACAATTATCAATATGATTCTTCATAATAACAGTATTCCATAGTTTTGGACCAACATAAGTAAGTGTATTTTGCTTGATATTAGTTTTGCAATGTGGTATTTTGTAAGCTATATGTTGTCTCATATTGTAGTTGTGTGAGGGTGTGTGCATCATGAACATGTCATTAAATATATTTGGTAATATACCCCTGTTATGTTTGTACATTAATATACAAGTTACATATTTATTCAGTTGATAAATTGTCATAATTTGATGTGCTTTAAATAAAACATATGTATGACTTCTGAATTCAGCATGACTTATTATGCGAATGATTTGTTTCTGCAATATATGAATTTTAGATAAATATATTTTTGGGGCTCTTCCCCATACTATATTACAATAGATAATAAAAGGGTATATGAAGGTATAGTGTAAGTTAATCAAAGTTTTTTTGTTCACTTTGTTCTTGATTTTCCAGAAAATCCCTACACTCTTAGATATTTTTTTACATGTATATTTTATATGTTCAATCCAATTGATTTTATTATCTATTATCACTCCCAGAAATTGGGTATGGCTAACAGTGTCTACTTGAGTACCATCTATATAAATGTTGTTGATTCTTTTTCTTACACTAGGAATATTGCTAAAAGTCATTGTACATGTTTTCTTGATATTTAACGAAAGTTTATTAGCCTTAAGCCACTGTGAAATATTTTGTATTTCAATATATAAATCGTGTTCCATTTTTGGCAAATCTTTCCCTCAGATAAAAATATTAGTGTCATCTGCATACATTATCGGAAAGGTGATTTGTGACACAGCACTTAAATCATTTATATAGATCAGAAATAATAAGGGTCCTAATATTGATCCTTGTGGCACACCACAAGTTACATTTTTAAGCTCAGAATTGGTTTCACTGATTCTTACTGTTTGTTTCCTACTAGATAGATAACTTTGAAACCATTGGAGGACAGTTCCTCTTATTCCATAATGGTTTAATTTACTTAATATGATGTCATGGTTCACTGTATCAAATGCTTTGGCGAAATCTAAAAAAACTCCTATTATATGTTCTCCTTTGTCCATTGCACTTGTTATTTTATCAATTAATATTGTTAAAGCCATGTAAGTAGAATATCCTTTTTTGAATCCAAATTGATAATTTGACAAAATATTATGTTTATCAATATATTTAGTTAGTCTACTATATACAAGTTTTTCAAATATTTTAGAAAATACTGGTAATACGGAAATTGGTCTATAGTTACTGATTAGTGTAGCGTAGCATCTCCTTTTTTTAAAATCGGCACTACATTAGCTATTTTTAATTCGTATGGTACGTATCCTTTGTCAAACGATAAATGTATAATGTGGCATAATGGTTCAATCATGCTAGAGTATGTTTGTTTGATGATGTCTGGTTTTATACCATCCCATCCAGGACTGCAGTTTTTTAATTTGTCTATGATTATCCTTATCTCATCTGTGGTTGTAGGTGTTAAAAACATTGAGTTTTTATAAATTCCATTAAGATAATCCTCAGGCTTATCTGTAACGGTTGGAATATCCTTGGTTAATTCTGAACCAATGGTCGTGAAGTATTCATTAAATTTATCAGCTATTAACTGCCTATCATTTGTTAGAGTGACATTTATTACGAATTCTTGGTTTTGCTGTGATGTCGCCTTCTTGCCAATAATTTCTCGTATCATTTGCCACATTTTCTTTAGGTCACTCTTATGCTTGTCAAATTCCTTTTGATAATGATAGCGCTCTGCTATTTTAATAAGTTGCGTTAGTTTATTTTTATATCTTTTATAATTGGTTTCATTAAATGCAGTTGGTTTATTTAGAAAATACTTATATAGTTTGTGCTTAGTTTTTATGGAATTTCTAAGCCCCTTGGTAATCCATGCTTTATGTTTCTCTTTCTTTACCCTTTTTGTGTTTAGGGGGAATGACTTGTTATACACCTGTGACATTTTCTTTGAAAATTCAGTATAACTTATTTGGGGATCTTTACATGCATAGATATCATTCCAACATGTTGTCTCTATGGTGCTTTTGAATAAGGCTATAGTATGATGAGTATATTTTCTAGTCTCTATTGTAACACAATCTTGTTTATCATTATTTAATGTGGTTAATATAAATATTGGTAAATGGTCAGAAATATCTGAATATAATATTCCTCGAAGTTGATTGTATTCACCAAGAATGTCATTACTATAAATATTATCTAACAATGTGGCTGTGGTTGGTGTAATTCTAATGGGCTTCGTAATTTGAGGTATTAAACAATTGGAAAACATTGCATCTACATAATCATGAGTTTCCATATGGTGATCATAGTTTAACAGATTTATGTTAAAATCGCCCATTATATAACATTGTTTGTTTTCAATTCTTAATGTATGTACAATATTTGTTAGTTGTTCTGTAAATGCACTAATGCTTGTATTTGGGGGTCTATACACTATACCGACCAATATTTTTCTTTTATGTTTTCTGGTTTGAGACATAACCTCAACAAAAAGACATTCTATAAGCTCGGTCATAATATATTAATGTACAAACATATCAATGAGATCAGATCTTTGGCACTAGCACTGTTTATGCTAATCTCATGAGTTTGTCATTATAATATAATTTTATATATAGTAAAAGTTATGCTATTCATAGGGATCATAACGAATTATAAACTCCCTGAATTAAAGATCGTTTTAGCCAGAACATATTAGTATGTGGTTTTTCTTGCCAGTTTTTTGTTGTTTTTTTGCTTGCTAATCTTATTTATCTTAAAATCAGTTTCAACTTTGAGACACATTTTACTAATAGATTTTTGTGAAACTTAGTTGACCTTTACTTTAAGATTGCTCTCGTGACATTTATTTAATCTTTAATTAAATTTAGTCTGAATTTTTGAAAACATTAGATAAATAGCACTGATTTTATCAGACTTTGGGACAGATTTTACACTTCTAATACAAATTCTCTACCAATGCGTCAATAAACATTCAATTACTAGAACAAGATGATGTCTACTTTTAGCATGTGTATTTTGACCTGTTTTATCACGCGTGAGTACTGCTCTTGTTGCAGGGCTATGAGACAAACGTGGGATACAAGGGGGTACAGATGAGTGGGGGGCAGAAGCAGAGGATTGCCATCGCCCGCGCCCTCGTACGCAACCCCAAGATCCTCTTGTTGGACGAGGCGACGTCAGCGCTCGACACGGAGAGTGAGAAGGTGGGGCTATAGAAGTAATTTTTGTCTTTACGATTGGTCCTTTATGGTGACCATATCACCTGGTACATTGATCTGACGTGAGAAAGTGGGGCAATAGAATTTGGTTTTTTCTTTATGATTGGTCCTTTGTGGGGACCATATCACTTGGTCCATTGATTTGAGGTTGAGAAGGTGGGGCTATAGAACTTGGTTGTAGCATGGCTAGATAATGTCCTTGTCTTTGGACCATATTACTCATATTTCTCTTATGATTGGTCCCTCGTGAGGACCATATCAGTTGGTCCATGGACACAGCAAGGAAGGTTTAAATAAATACTTGGCTTCGATCTTTTATGGCATCTCTAATGATGTACATTTATTGCTTACACTATTTAAATTCATGGAAACATTTTGCTGTAATTTATTCTATTTTATTAGTCTTAATAAATAAATAAATAAATTAATGTTTTACAACTGAATCAACTTCTGTTATATATTTATTTTGCATTATTATTTTATTACTTTAACTTTTAATTAACTTATATAATAAATGTTATAATTATAGATAAATTTGTCATATTTTCTACAATGTATTAAGCTCTGAATGCTCTGGATATGGTGCTATGCAAAATAAACATTATTATAATGAAATAAATGAATACGCTGAAATGTCTAACAATGTTTCCCGTCTTCTGTGTTTAGCTTGTCCAGGACGCTTTGGACAGAGCTCGGCAAGGCCGCACCAGCATTGTCATTGCCCACCGTCTGTCCACCATACAGGATGCTGACTACATTTTCGTCATTAAAAATGGTCGCACTGTGGAGATGGGAACACACTCGCAGCTCATGGCCAAGAAAGGAGCGTACTTTGAGCTGAATAGCTCCTCCGTCTAAGCGGAATAGCTGAATGAACCAATTTTCTAGATTTCAGATGTGAAAGAGTTCAGAGTCAGTAGGAATTTTTTTACTCAATGTATTTGTCATTAAGGCTTATTCAGTCTTGATATGATTTTTAAAGGCACAAGTTGCTTTCAGTAAGTACGAGTGCAATGACATTTAGCAGTGACAGGAGAGAGAGAGAGCGACGGGACGGGACGGGGCGGGCGTGTGTGTGCGGCCGTCCATCCGTCTCGTCTCTTCGTCTCGTTCCCGCCGTCTCTCTCCCTCCCGTCCTCCCTACATATCTTCTACCATCTGTCTGGAACACACACACATACGCGCGCGTGCACACACACACACACACACACACACACACACACGCACACACTCACACACACACACACACACACATACATACACACACCCACGCGCGCGTACACGCACGCACGCACGCACACACACACACACATAAACCCACTCACACACACACACACACACACACACACACACACACACACACACACACACACACACACACACACACATACACACACACACACACACACACACACACACACACACATACACACACACAAACCCACTCCCACACACGCACGCACGCACACACACAAATAAGATTTTGATAAGTATTTGAATACACTGTCCAACAATTGATCTGTTCGGAAATCGGTTCATCTAGTACACAATCCTGGGTATGGGGATTCTCTAACTTGTTACTTGTAAGGTTATAAGTCTGACAAACCAGTTTGACAGTCGGCATCTCCCGGCATCGCTCACAGTCACATGACTCAGCCAGATAGAGCGTGTATTTATAATTTTATATGTAGGCCTTACCCGTATTATATTTGATTACGCAGGATCTTGTTAATAAGCTATGTAATTGCAAAAGTACATATCTAGGGAAAGTAGATGGCCTAAATTGGCTTGGGAACTTTGGCAATGAATAGTTATAGGCTCCGGTTGATCGTGGGGAGCATCCGTTATCTCTTGTAACAGAACGTCAAACGAAGAATTATGTTGGTTATCACAATTAGTCCAGGACCTGCCCTATAGACCAGTAGACATTTCGGACATAGGAAAGTTTGACTGTTGATTTGAATAATATATACATATGGCTTTAAAATTTTACTAGGTGAAATTTTCAAAAACTGGGCATCACGTGGCGACGGCCATTTTTCAAAGTGGCTGCCCAATTCAATATCCCCGTATTTTAATAAATATGGCATGCAGAGTAATAATTGTGTTAAACGAGTGTATGTTCTAGGGAACCCTGATTTCAAATATACAATTTCCTGGCTCCTTCGGCATTTATGTCCGCCATTTTTAAAGATGGCGATCGTCAATACAAATGCCACCATATCTCAAACACTACGTCACCTAGTCCTAGAGCAATGTTATTGACGATGTTGGATAGATTGGTGGATAGCGATATCAAAAATGTTATTTGTCTTCGACAAATTGTAAACAAGACTGACCAAATCTGTTTATTTGATATAGTGCATAAGAGATAAAGCAATAAGCATAACAACTACATGTGTAAGATAATATTCTGAATAGGTATGATTGTTATTAAAAATAAACAAGCTTTTTAGTAGGAAACCTTAGTTTGTGCAGACTATTATTTATAGTGGGTAAAATAGGGTAATCTAGCTTTCAACAAGATTGTAAACAAAATTTAGCAAATCTGATTAATTGATATAATATATAACAGATAAAGTAATAAGCAAAACAGCTACATTCATAAGATAATTCTTTGATTATGTGCCATTGTTATTAAAAATAAGCAAGTATGTTAGTAGGAAACCCTAGTTTGTTTATATAGGTAGTACCCAACGTATCCGCTAGGGAACGGTACCAGTACAGAATAAATAAAGTGTGCTGCAGTTGCTGTACACAATAAACAAATAGTCTTTCTAAAGACTAAGTTCGTATAAACTAAGTTGATTTTGAGAAATCGTAATATGGCACCTTCCAAGCGGCAAGTGAAGGCAAGGAGGCACGTGGTGTGTGACCACTACCACAGCTTGGTGGATTTTGCCCTATCGGGGTGCGGAAAGTCTTGGTCAGAGACAACAGAGGAAGGGTTTACTTTCCAATGTTTAGGGTGTTGTAACGTGGACTGTCTGACAGCAGAGCTAGCTAGGCTAACGGATATTGTGAAGGGGATGGAGAGAGGAGGGAGGGTGATAGCAAGGAAACAAATAGAGAAAGAACAACAGAAAACATGGTATGCAGGAAGGAGGCAGTGGAGAAACTGATAGTATAGAAGGAGGCAGGGAATGATGGAAGTAGATGCGACAGGATGAAAGATGAAGGGAAGAAAGGAACTGAGAGTAGATGTGACCAAACCGAAGTCAATAACAAGGAAGATGACAGGAAGAAAAGAGGCAGGAAAGAAAAAAAGTCAGCAACCAGGGAGATGCAAAACGGAGGAGCTACTGTGAAGCAGTGATCGAGGGGGCAATGAGAACAGAAAGGGTATTTATGGGAGACTCCATGTTGCATAAGACGGACAGGACATTAAACAAAGGAGAAGACGTTGTTGTTTGTCTTCCGTGGGCTAGAATAGAGCATGCGACTGAACGGAGAGAGAACGTATTAGGGCATGGCCAGGGAGGATCTATATTAGTACATGTAGGGACGAAAAATGCAGACAGGGATGGAACAACCAGGATAGTACAGAGATACAGAGAGTTGGCAGATACACTGAAGAAGAAAAGAGTTGAACAGATTATTCTCTCAGGAATATTGCCAGTGATGAGGGGAAGGGGAGCAACATATAGAAACTGCAAGAATATGGCAATTAACGCACTAGTAGAGCTGGATAGTTGGATTTGTGGGGATACTTTGTTGGGAAAGAAGACACGTATTTGAGAGGTGGCCTCCATCTAAGCGGAAAGGGCACAGCAGTGTTCTCCGAGAACCTGCTTCGATATATGGACAGTGGAACATATTGCGACTATTTAAACTAGTTTCGCAGGGGGGATACACAGAGAATCCAAATAATTGAGGCATAGCTAGAGACAACAAAAAGAAATCAACAAAGAACAGCCTGGTAAGCCCTACGGCATTTGGTTATAAATGTGTTTATTTAAATGCAAGGAGCATAGTAAACAAAAGAAATGAACTAAACATTATGGTAGAAGATATTGACTCTCACATAATAGGTATAGCTGAATCTTGGGCTACCCCCGATATATCAGATGCCGAATTAGGAATGACAGGATATGTAATGTTTAGGAAAGATAGATTAGGAAGAAGGGGAGGCGGAGTTATTTTATATATTAAAGAATCCATCCAGGCTTATGAAATAAATTAGACAAAGAAGCAGAATGCGAAGAAGCTGTCTGGTGTAGCATACTTACAGGAAACTCAACATTAACTTTTGGGTTAGTTTATCGTAGTCCAAACATAAGCGTAGAAGAGAATGAAAAAGTACATAACGCTATAAAAGAAGTGAGTAAACGGGACTGTATTATTATGGGGGATTTTAACCATGGGCATATACAGTGGACATCTCTAAAGAGTATTTAAATTTACTAAAAAAAGGTTTCCTTTCTCAACATGGGCAAGAACGTGTTGTACATAGTGTTGAGCTCACAAAAGTAATGTTTTGATAATGTCAAGATATGTGAGCCACTGGGATGTAGTGATCACAACCAGATAAATTTTACCATCAAAGTAAAAGGAGAACGGAACAGAAAAATAAGGTACATGAACATTTTCACAAAGGAAGATATAAGGACATGAGGGAATATTTAGCAAAGATAGACTGGAATAATACACTGAAGAATAAGACAGCAACAGAATTCTGGAATATCCTAAAGAGTGAAATTGACTGCGTCGTTGACAAATTTGTCCCCTTAAAAAAGGGGAAACGGTCAAAGAAGAAACACTTATCGAAGAAAGCCATTAGTAAAATCAAGTACAAGCAAATTATGTGGAAGACATATAGACATACTGGAAGTGAAGAAGACTATGCCATTTATAAAGAAGCACTCAATCAAGCTACAGCTGAAATTAGAATTTCAAAGAGAAGCTATGAAAAAAATAGCTTTTAATATAAAACATGACAGCAAGAGTTTTTATGCGTATGTCCGAAGTAAACAGAAAGTTCAGGATAAGGTCGGTCTTCTAAAAGGTAGTGATGGAAACATAATAACAGAGGGATTCTTAATGGCAGAAAACCTAAATGAGTACTACAGTTCGGTGTTTACCAGGGAAGATATCAGTACATTACTAAGTACAGACTAAGTTCGAAAGGAGAGAGTCTGACTATTTAGGACAACTAATTGTAACACCAAAAATGGTAGCTATGAAAATAAGAGATATGAAGGATAATAAATCACCAGGAGTGGATGGGATTCCTCACAAATTACTGTTGGAAATTGTAGAACAATTCAGCATATCGCTTGCGACAGTGTTCAATTTGTCATTAGAGAAGGGAATAGTTCCGTTAGAATGGAAAGAAGCAAACATTCTACCACTATTTAGAAAAGGTTCGGGAAACAAGTCAGAGAACTATAGACCAGTGAGTTTAACATCGGTGATTTGCAAACTATTAGAAAGACTTATTAAAGATCACTTGGTTGATTTTCTTGTTAAAAATAAATTGATAAACCCATCTCAACATGGGTTTTTAAAAGCGAGGTCATGCTTAACAAATATGTTATGTTTTTTGGAAGATGTCACAAAGTGGGTAGATGAGGGATCACCAGTAGATATAATCTACTTAGATTTAAAAAAAAACTTTGACAAAGTGCCACACCAAAGATTACTACTTAAACTAAAGGCCCATGGCATAGGAATGGTATGATTAACTGGATAGAAAAATGGCTTATTGATAGAAGACAAAGAGTAGTAGTTGATGGGGAGGTTTCAAATTGGAAATCGGTTTTGAGTGGAGGACCGCATGGTTCAGTATTGGGACCTACTTTATTCTTAATAATATATATCAATGATTTGGATGATAACATAACAAGCAAGGTGTTGAAGTTTGCGGACGACTCAAAAGTGTCTAGGAAAATTAAAAGTGATGCAGATAGACATCATTTACAAGATGATCTTAATAAGTTGATAGAATGGTCTGAGAAATGGCAAATGCTGTTTAATTTTGGAAAGTGAAAGTATCTCCACTCAGGACATTGGAAGGAAGATGCACAATATACAATGGATGGTACTGTACTAAATACTACTGTAAAGGAAAAAAAGACTTAGGGTTAACTATTAGTGCTGACATGAAGGTATCAGAGCAGTGTGGAATTGCAGCAGCGAAGGGAAACCAGATTCTTGGATTAATTAGGCGAAATATAGTGAACAAAGAAAAAGAATACCGCTGTATAAAACAAAAGTTAGGCCTCATTTAGAATATTGTATACAAGCATGGAGACCATATCGCAAAAAGGATATTGATATGCAAGAAAGAGTACAAAGGAGAGCAACAAAAACTATGCAAAAATTCAGGAATATTAGTTATGAAATACGTCTAAAAGAATGTGGTCTAACAACACTAGAAACCAGAAGATTGAGAGATCAGATTGAGGTTATTAAAATATTGAATGGGGATGAAAATATTGACAGAATTGTTTTTTTCACGGTCAAGGAAGAGAGAAGGACTAGAGAACATGGAGTTACATTAGCAAAGAAGCAGTGTAGACTAGATATAAGAAAAATTTCATTTTTACAAAGAATAGTAATCGAATGGAACATATTATCAGCTGATTGTATAGACCTTAGATAGATAGGTTGGACTCTCGATAAGCCAAACGGCTTCCTTGTCCACCTGCCATCTTGAGTTGAATCTCTAGGTGGCAATCTTGTTAAATCTTGTTAAAAACTATTTCATATCTGTAATCTAAAAAATTGGTTCATTCCGCTTAGACGGAGGAGCTATTCAGTTCAAAGTACGCTCCTTTCTTGGCCATGAGCTGCGAGTGTGTTCCCATCTCCACAGTGCGACCATTTTTAATGACGAAAATGTAGTCAGCATCCTGTATGGTGAACAGACGGTGGGCAATGACAATGCTGGTGCGGCCTTGCCGAGCTCTGTCCAAAGCGTCCTGGACAAGCTAAACACAGAAGACGGGAAATATTGTTAGACATTTCAGCGTATTCATTTATTTCATTATAATAATGTTTATTTTGCATAGCACCATATCCAAAGCATTCAGAGCTTAATACATTGTAGAATATATGACAAATTTAACTATATAAAATTTAAAACATAAGTTAATTAAAAGTTAAAGTAATAAAATAATAATGCAAAATAAATATATAACAAAAGTTGATTCAGTTGTAAAACATATTATTTGATTAATTACTTTATTTATTTATTTATTTATTAAGACTAATAAAATTGAATAAATTACAGCAAAATGTTCCCATAATTTAAATAGTGTAAGCAGTAATAAAAATGTACATCTTTAGAGATGCCTTAAAAGATCGAAGTGACAGTACATGTAGTCGGCATACTGCTGCGGCAGTGTGAACGAATGCACACCCGCCGGCAGTCTCACAGCAGCGTACAGCTGAGTACAACACTGTATCTATCTTGTTCTAGTAATTAGATGTTTATAGACGCATTCGTAGATAATTTGTCTTATCAGTGCTAGCCGGGTAAATACGTTTAAGAATAAAACTGACACAAATCTTAGATGGATAAGCCACTCGTAGTTAAACGTGTTATTCTTGATCAAGACTGGCATGAAAATAACTATGTAGCTGGCAGAGGTATGTACTGTATGTACTGGTATTTTGTTGAACAAGTATTTATTTAAACCTTGCTTGCTGTGTCCATGGACCAACTGATATGGTCCTCACGAGGGACCAATCATAAGAGAAATATGAGTAATATGGTCCAAAGACCAAGGACATTATCTAGCCATGCTACAACCAAGTTCTATAGCCCCACCTTCTCAAACTCAAATCAATGGATCAAGTGATATGGTCCACACAGAGGACCAATCATAATGAAAAAAACAAGTTCTATTGCCCCACCTTCTGATTGTCGTGTCAATGTACCAGGTGATATGGTCACCATAAAGGACCAATTGTAAAGACAAAAACAAGTTCTATAGCCTCACCTTCTCACTCTCCGTGTCGAGCGCTGACGTTGCCTCGTCCAACAAGAGGATCTTGGGGTTGCGTACGAGGGCGCGGGCGATGGCAATCCTCTGCTTCTGCCCCCCACTCATCTGTACCCCCTTGTCACCCACGTGTGTCTCATAGCCCTGCAACAAGAGCAGTACTCATGCGTGATAAAACAGGTCAAAATACACATGCTAAAAGTAGACATCATCTTGTTCTAGTAATGGCATTCGTAGAGAATTTGTTTTACAAGTGTAAAATCTGTCCCAAAGTCTGATAAAATCAGTGCTATTTATCTAATATTTTCAAAAATTCAGACTAAATTTAACTAAAGATAAAATAAATGTCATGAGAGCAATCTTAAATTAAAGGTCAACTAAGTTTCACAAAAAACTATTTGTAAACCTGTCCCAAAGTTGAAACTTAATTAAAGATAAATTAAGATTAGCCAAAAAACAACACAAACGCTGGAAAGAAAAACCACATACTAATATGTTCTGGCTAAGGCGATCTTTAATTCAGGGAGTTTATAATTTGTTATGATCCCTATGGATAGCTAACATTTTACTATATAATGACAAACTCATGAGATTAGCCTAAACAGTGCTGGTGCCAAATATCTGATCTCATTGATATGAAGTAAAACAGTAAAATCTAAATTTACCAATCAACCTAATAGGCTTACCAGCACACACACTAAAGTTCAGTGTCACCCGTATGAATTTCACAGAAATATCGTCGGACAGACACGTGTATAAATACACACAGAACGACAGACTATTACCTGATGCAGGGAGACAATAAAGTTGTGGATGTTGGCCTGTCTTGCAGCGACTGTGATCTCAGCCATGGGTACTTGTCGACTGTTGTCTCCGTAGGCGATGTTCTCAGCGATGCTACAGTTGAACAAGACTGGCTCCTGGGACACGAGGCCGATCTGAGAGCGCAGCCACGCCAGGTTGTAGTCGCCCAGTCGACGTCCGTCCAACAGCTGCAAGTGAATGGGGGAGCAGTGGTCATGCGGTAGAGCGCCGGACTGTCAATCGAGGGGATGGTGGTTCAATCCCACCTGCCACCGTTTTGAAACTTAGGCGATTTTGTAACCTCATATTTGCCTGTGTCTTTTGAAAGAGATACTAAAAGCCGGTGGTCCCTTCTATCTGGTATGTATGCCAGAGGAAGTAAAGGAGCCCACACAAGGGAGGGGGTAAGTGTGTAATCTGTAATGGACTCACTAATTCTAAAAAAGGACAACTCTAAAAACAAAAGACAATAATGGTCAGCAAGTAAGTTATTTTATGTTGGACTGTTCAAAGCAATAGATGCCTTATTCAATGGCAGACCTGCTCAATCAAACACCACCTCAATTACTCTGGTAATCATCCAGCCTTGGTACAATTAATGGACTATTCGTACACAGATATCCACCACTGACCCAGGTGCTCATTCGTACATTTGAGTGAACTAATGAAATTTAGAGTGAAGGAACTTGCCCAAAGCAATTCAGGATTTGAACCCGGGTTCTCATGGTTAAGGGTCCAACATTGTTGTCAGTGAGTCACTGAGCTCCACTAACTGTCTAAATAGCCTGCCCTCATTGCCACATTGGCCCACTAAGTCAGTTTTGTGTCAGCTGTTCACGACCTTTGGTCAAACAATGATGGCATAACCATTGACAACTACTAATTACAATAAATATGTACCACCCCGGTAGCTGTCATTAAATATAAAGTTCTAGATGTCTCACCTTTTAAACCATCCAACTTAATATTTTATTTTGCCTGATGATTATGTGACATCAGTTCTGTGAAAGAATATCTGTCGAATAGCAGCTTTTGCAACATTTTAGCTTGTAGGTCTACAATTTACAATTTGGTAGACACTTTTGGCTACTTACAGGGTCATAGAAGCAGCACTCCAGTATCTGTACTTACCAGGGAGCCGTGACTGGGGTCATAGAAGCATCATTCTAGTATCTGTACTTAACAGGGAGCCGTGACTGGGGTCATAGAAGCATCACTCCAGTATCTGTACTTACCAGGGAGCCATGACTGGGGTCATAGAAGCATCATTCTAGTATCTGTACTTACCAGGTAGCCGTGACTGGGGTCATAAAACCATCATTCTAGTATCTGTACTTACCAGGGAGCCGTGACTGGGGTCATAGAAGCGCTCCAGCAGTTGCACGATGGTGCTCTTGCCACACCCGCTGCTGCCAACAAGTGCGATGGTCTTGCCCGCCTCAATCTCCATGCTCATGTCCTCCAGGACCGTCACGGTTGGCCGACTCGGGTAGTGGAACTGGACCGTCTGTAGAGCCACAGCTCCCTGGACAGACTCCTGCCAGGGAAGACAACACTTGAATGCCACTAGAACTGCACGGGGGTGGCAAAGGGTGGCCGCATGTAACCCTCCGTGGCAAACTGGATATTAGGTGTATTGCTTTTTTTTTATCATTGATGGTGTTAAATAAATTATCAATTAAGTAGCTACTTCGATGAGTGCTGTCTTATGTCATGTTCCATAACTGTTATAATTTGGCTGTTTTGTGTTACAATCTCACCTAACCCTCTCAAACGTGTAGTTAAATTTAATAGCTAAAGAAGAAAATGGTGAAAATAAATTGATAGCTTTTGGAATTTGACCCCACAATACTTATAGTGAAAACGATTTTCGAGTTCACTGCCACAAAATGTAATTGGCCATTTGTTTTTCCTGGACTCAAGTTTCTTTGAAAATTAGAGACAATTAGTGTGATCGAAACACACTATAAATTCCTTCAAATATGATAGAAACAGCAGACAAATTAAGTACATATTAATGTAATTAGTAAGTTTGTACTAATATTCTAGAAGTAAAGAAAACGTACAGGTTTTAAACCTTCTGTTGGGGAGGCATTGATCTCTGGTTGGTGATCAATTATGTCAAATATCCTCGCAGCTGCTGCCTTTGCCTTTGCAAAGTCTGGGACAAATGCGTTGCCTTGTCCCATACCCATGGCTCCAAACACAATGGCTTCATAAACCCTGCAATGGCAAACAAGCATACAGCGCCAACTTCAAGACATCAAACCCTCTCAGGATCTTAGGCATAAACACATTTTGTAGTTCTGAATTGATCAAAGGTGTGCCTTTTAGAGTGAATGTTTTGCACATGTAAAAGCCACCCACGTCACCCACCATCTATTCAGTCTGTGTAAAAATGAATCATTGCAATTTAAGTAATTTGCGTATGTAATGAATGCCGATCAATTCGTTTTCTTTCACTTTAAGTTTTGCCAGTGAATGTCGGCCTATGGACTTGGAACAGTTAGTGGCTGGCTGATGTATGTTTACTGAAATGCTAATCTTAGCCTAGCCAGAGGTTGGGGGTAGTAGCGGTGATCTAGTCTAGTCTGGTTTGCTTTGCTGTGTCCATTTAAGGAATAAGCACTAACACACACTTGCACGTACATTATAGCACACATGATGCATGCACACATACATATGTGCACACACACACACGCACGCACGCACGCACAAACGCACGCACGCACACACAAACACAAACAAACACACACACAAACACACACACACACACACAGATACACAAACATACACACACGCCACACACACACACACACACACACACACACACACACACACACACACACACACACACACACACATACACACACACACACAAACATACACACACGCCACACACACAGATGCCAGAGCAACAGTGATGATCCATAGTGTTGAAGGTCTAGTCTGGTCTGGCCTGCTGGGTCCAGTTAAAGGCAAAGCATGAACACACATACATGTTTATTATAGCAGACATGCATGCATGCACATAAGCACACAAACACATGCATGCACACACACAAACACACACACACACACACACACAAACAGACACACACAGAGACACACACGTACACACTCATACACATTCACAAGCACACATACATATGTGAACAAACACACACACACACACACACACACACACACACACACACACACACACACACACAGAAACTCACGTACACACTCATACACAAGCACACATACATATGTGAACAAACACACACACGCACACGCACACGCACACGCACACGCACACGCACACGCACACGCACACGCACAGGCACAGGCACACGCACACGCACACGCACACGCACACGCACACGCACACGCACACGCACACGCACACGCACACGCACACGCACACGCACACGCACACGCACACGCACACGCACACGCACACGCACACGCACACAACACACAAACATACCTGCATGGATGATTGTAATATATCGGTCTGTTCCCTGTTCTGATGGTGCACCAGACAGTGGGAGTAACCACAATTATCACCTCTACATTTTTATGTTTCAACCCTTTTTCCCGCGATGACACCCAGGAGGCGACACTAGTCCTACCGGAAAGAGAACAGTTCTACAATGCCATAATTCACTTGATATTTCTCCGAAACAATCCCGATAAGTCTACGGACAATTATGACATATATACTTGAAGACATCAACAAATGTCAGTCCGCGGTTCTCGATTAGCCACGCCCCAAAGTAGAAGCTAACTGCATTGACGATGTAGATCTGTGACTGGGTGAAGGAGAACATGAGACCGACCAGGTGCGCCCTCTTCAGGCTCTGTCTGAAAACACACAGATATGACCGTATTGACGGTAAGTAAAATAACATATAATTAAACAAAAACAGTAATTATTTATTTGTGTAATTAATATGTATTATTGTTTTGTTATGAAATGTAACCCAGCGAGTTGGCAGTTTTGTCTAGCTGTTACATTGTCATTGCTCAATAAATATAAATTGTAGATTTACGTTGCCCATTCATATCAACAGCTGAATCCTTGTTTGTTGTGTAATCTTGGTACTTTTCCAAAAGGGCATTTCATCAATAAATACAAAAACGTCTATTTCATTACTGAAATTATAACATGTTCTAATAGCTTCAGAGAATTTAGTTCAAAAGAACTAATTTCAATTATAATTGGTGCTATGACACATCTCAATGTGCAATTCAGTGACACCTTTTGTTTTAAAATGGTTTTTATGTTGAACAGCATGAGCTAACACGTACCTTGGAGTATTTAATTGAAACTTGCTGAGTTCATTGGTTCTTAGTTTGTTTTTGCTATTGTTTCTCCATGTTCTCTATTCACAATATAAAGCCATTGGTTTTAATGTAGTTTATATAGAAAGACATGACACGAAAATCGACATACTTGTATGGGATATCTGTCAACTTCTTATATTCCTCCACAAAGTGCGTCTCCTTTGAGAGAGAGGCGACAGTGCGAATGTTCCCCATCGATTCTGTCGCGACCTACAGCAAGAATCATGTTGTTGAAACATGACATTGTCACCTCTCCTGTAAATAGAACGGCTCCACCAAAATCAAAATGATCAGGCAAATAATAAAATACACACATCTTAGTATTAAACTATAATCGGTACATTCAGTCTGATTAATACTAACACAATCGGAAGTAAATCATAAACGTTAATGATTTTATGTTTATTACATGATCCATGTCAACACAACATTATGATTATTGCCAACTATCATTAATATAAAATTGCTAATTTATGGAGGAATACAACAAATTGTTGATATATTGATTAGACTGAATTAAGTGTATTATTACACTTATTTTCAAATCACAAATTCTGATTTATACCAGATCTTGCAGCGTGTCTGTAGCTTTAAACCAGCCAATCACAGCCCAAAATAACATGCCAAGTAATACTATGGTACTGGAGATTTTTGGAAAACAAATTAGAAATGACCGACCTAAAATGTTCATCATTTACTCACCAACTGGATTCTTTGTGTCACGTGGTTCATCGTTTTCATCAAATGGGCAAATAGAGAGGACCTTAAAAATTGTTGAGATCTATCTAGCAAGAGGAGGGGTAAAGGAAATGGTATGATTAACTGGATAGAAAAATGGCTTATTGATAGAAGACAAAGAGTAGTAGTTAATGGGGAGGTTTCAAACTGGAAATCGGTTTTGAGTGGAGTACCGCAGGGATCAGTGTAGTGACCTATTTTATTCTGAATATATATATCAATGATTTGGATGATGACATAACAAGCAAGGTGTTGAAGTTTGCGGACGACACAAAAGTGTTTAGGAAAATTAAAAGTGATGCAGATAGACAGCATTTACAAGATGATGGAGGAGATCAAAATGGAATTTTAAATATTCAATGGGTATGAAAACATTGACAGAAATATGTTTTGTCACCGTCAAGGAAGAGAGAAGGACTAGAGGACGTGGAGTTACATTAACAAAGAAGCAGTGTAGACTAGATATTAGAAACTTTTAATTTTCACAAAGAACAGTAAACGAATGGAACAGATTATCAGATGATTGCATAGACCTGTGCGTGGTATACTTAGATAGATATGTTGGACTCTCGATAAGCCAAACTAGCGTATGTGCTAGTAGTGTTAATATATTTAAAAATAAAATCGACATATACCGGGCAGGTCATAAGACGGGCAGGGCATACTTAAATAGATAGTTTGGACTCTCGATAAGCCAAAGGGTTTCCTAGTCCATCTGCCATCTAGAGTTGAATCTCTAGGTGGCAATCTCGTTAAATCTTGTTATATTGTACCCACCTTGCCCGCCCCCTCTAGGGCGCCCTGACTAGTGCCAGTGCCACCTGACATCATCTTGAACTGAAGGGTGCCACCGATGAAAAGGAAGGGTGCAAATGCAAGAATGACAAGTGTCAGCTGCCAACTGTAGATGAATCCTATCACGATGCTGGCGACAATGCTCACCCCGCCTTGTAGGGTTGACCCCAGCTTGATACCTGAAGCCTGCCACACAAAACACAGGTACAAAGTTAAGTTCTTATATAGCACAGTATCTAGTCCTCAGGACTACTCCAAGCACTTTACACGTATTCCCAGGCAGACCTGTTCAATCAAACACCATTTGAGTTTGTCTGGGAAGCATCCAGCCATGCTGCAATTATTGTGCAAAAGATATTCATACACAGATATGTACCACTGTCTATTGCCAGTTCATACAGCTGAGTGAACTGGAGCAATGTAGAGTAAACAGATTGCCAAAGGTTAGACATGACAGCACAGGATTGGGCTCTGTTAGTCGATACTCCAAAGCCTCACCACAACATTACTACAAACTGTGCTGTTTTTGTAAAATTAAAAGGTAAATAGGTGAGTTCATATGCTACATGGAATCCAAGTCTTACAACCAATTAATTCTCACCTGCTCACGCAAGGAGAGTAAAAATACCTGTGTATGAGTACCCTTTGGGTACTGCTAGCCCCAGGATTTCTATTCTTTCAATTTCTTTGATTAATCTCATTAATTACATGTTTATAAAATTGTTATGCATTACAGAAGAATTTGCATAGCATTTCAGAATTCAGCGATGCCCACTCCAAATGAAGAATTATAGTGGTTCATATCAATGCAGCAGGTAACTCTGGATTGTGTGTTAAATTTCTAATTTCTACCCCTACTCAAAACGCTTTACAATTTGCTCCCTGGCAGACCACTTCCGTTGAAAACTATCTCGACGTCTCTCAGAAGAATCCCGTACTCAGCCGGGATCCACCTGTAACTCAGGTACATGTTCACATGTGTGCTTCAAGTCAGAGTCAGTTTTTCTGTCAGAGATCAAACACTAAGGGATTAATCAACAATCTTTTGATGAAGATATTTTAAATTGTTTTGGACACATTTCCCATTTTTCGGGTTCAGGCTAAACATTAGAAGAAAGATAAAAATGTATTTCCAGTGCCAAGCGAAACAAGATTGAGCACCACTTTCACTGGATCATCCAAACGTTTCAATGTATAATTTTCATAAATCAAAAACAAGTAAGGGAATAAAGGAAGGGTTTCTAGAATTACCCCTTGGACGGCAGAAGCGTCAGTGGACAGTCGAGTGGTCAAGGCACCAGTGGACCTTCTGTGGTCATCAAAGAAGCCAATGTCCTATAGACAGTAACACATTGCTAAATCATTCAATTTTATAGTATGGATTTAACATTTACTTGTGGATTCTTAAAGTTTGCTTCATTTTTTTGCAATAAATAAAGAAATCGCTTCATAAATGTCAACAAATGCTTATAGTTTAATTTAGTTACTTAAAAAAGTTAGAAAAACATATCTGACAATCACTAAACTGTATACATATTATATACTGCAGTGATGGGATACATAGTCATAATGAAATCATCATCATTCGCATAATTAGTCAAGACGGTTACATTATTTAAACAACATCAAACCTTGAACAGATATCAACTATATAAGTGATTATGTTGTATAAATACAATAAAGGTTTATGTCATATTTAATGGCATTAAATATTCCACATTGCCATAACAGGTGGCAGAAAGTATTTTTTTAAATAAAATACCGTTCTGTCACAGAAATATTAAACAAAATACATCAGCATAGCCTGGCCCAAAATAATGGAACGACATTATGATGAAGAATCATTTTGAACATTCAACGTCTCTCACGAAAGCAATGAAAGCATTTATTATTAATGGTTAACTGTTAATTGTGATTATGTGCTATTATATTATTGAGCTTTTGCACCACTGCACATTATATTCCACATTAATACACCTATATGAACAAGGGACTATGAGCACGATTACTTGTTTCCATTGTCTTCGATGTTATATATTATATTATATGCTACGATGTACATATTAATTGTTTGGATATTATTAACACGAAGGCAATAAATAATATTATTATTATATAATTTCCATTTAAACAGGGACTGTTCATATATTCATTAAGTTGAATCGGTGGTTGTGCGGTAGAGCGCCAGACTGTCAATCGAGGGGATGCTGGTTCAATCCCACCTACCGCCGTTTCGAAACTTAGGCAATTTCGTTCACCTCACATTGCCTGTGTCTTTCAGAAGAGACACTAAAAGCCGGTGGTCCCTTCTATCGGGTGTCTATGCCAGGGGAAGTTAAAGATCCCACACAGGGGATAAATGTGTAACCTGCAGTGGACTCACTAATTCTAGAGAAGGACAATTCTGAAAGCCAAGCTCGACAATACTCTAGTCACAAACATGTGGCTAACATAGAGTGATTCGCTAACCACAAGAACAAGAAGAATCACAGATGAAGTGTTAGAAAATAAGTTAAACCAAATTTACCTGGTTTAGGAGACTTTTAAACACCATCACCCGCAAACGTAGCGTCAGACGTTGTGCTGAGACAGTGAACATGGAAACCTGCAAGATAAAAGCTCGCATATGCAAACGTTGTCTTGTAGGAAACTGAAACCAGCTTCAATGATGGTAGGTGACAATGGACAATTAGTGTAAGTTAAATATCACTACAATTGACTATGAATGTAAGTTAAATATGATGACAACAGAGAATTAGTGGAAGTTAAGTATGATGACAACGGATGAGTGCAAGTAAATATGATGACAATGGATGCGTGCAAGTGACATATGGTGACAATTGATGAGTGCAAGTGAAATATTATGATAATGGATGAGTGCAAATTAAATATGACGACAAAGAATGAGTTATATAAGTTAAATATGATGACAATAGACAACGAGTGTACGTTAAATATGACGACACAGGATATAATAAGTTAAACATGACTGATACTGATGACAAGGACAATTGACAAAGAGAACCTACCTGGGTGAACATGGCGGCTCCTGAGATGATGGCAATGACAAGGAACAAGAGTGAGTAGAGGTTTGATTGCCTCTTCTGTTCATTGAGAGGCTCTGCGAACATCTACAAACCAGTGTATGTAGTTGAGAACAACTTGATAGTTTTCATGTGTCAAATCAATGAAGAGTGCATCTTCTCTAAGCAGCAGCAATAAATATATGAAACTGTTGTTTACTACTGCCCGGATCATCTTTAGTTAGAAGGTGTATTTACTTGGGTTTGGATGTGTGAGTGCGTGCATCATTTTGTATACAAATATTTATCCATGAATGCATGCATATGTGTTTTACTACCAAGGCTTCAGATACAAATACAACTGGAATAAATTACAACAAACGAAATTGAGTTGGGCTATAATCCAGGCTACCTAGATGATGAGAGGAAAAGTAACACTAATCAGCAACAACAACAATAAGTGGCACCAACAATCATTAGCACCAACACTCAATGACAACAACATTAAACATCACCAACAACTAATGTCAACAACAATGAGTAGCAACAACAGTCAGTGTGGTAACAACAGTCAGTGAGACAACAGCAGTCAGTGTGGAAACAACAGTCAGTGTGGCAACAACAGTCAGTGAGGCAACAACAGTCAGTGAGGCAACAACAGTCAGTGTGGCAACAACAGTCAGTGTGGCAACAGCAGTCAATGTGGCAACAACAGTCAGTGTGGCAACAACAGTCAGTGTGGCAACAACAGTCAGTGAGGCAACAACAGTCAGTGAGGCAACAACAGTCAGTGTGGCAACAACAGTCAGTGTGGCAACAGCAGTCAGTGAGGCAACAACAGTCAGTGAGGCAACAACAGTCAGTGTGGCGACAACAGTCAGTGAGGCAACAACAGTCAGTGAGGCAACAACAGTCAGTGAGGCAACAACAGTCAGTGTGGCAACAACAGTCAGTGTGGCAACAACAGTCAGTGTGGCAACAGCAGTCAGTGAGGCAACAACAGTCAGTGTGGCAACAACAGTCAGTGAGGCAACAACAGTCAGTGAGGCAACAACAGTCAGTGTGGCAACAACAGTCAGTGTGGCAACAGCAGTCAGTGAGGCAACAACAGTCAGTGAGGCAACAACAGTCAGTGAGGCAACAACAGTCAGTGTGGCAACAACAGTCAGTGAGGCAACAACAGTCAGTGAGGCAACAACAGTCAGTGTGGCAACAACAGTCAGTGTGGCAACAGCAGTCAGTGAGGCAACAACAGTCAGTGAGGCAACAACAGTCAGTGTGGCAACAACAGTCAGTGTGGCAACAACAGTCAGTGTGGCAACAACAGTCAGTGTGGCAACAACAGTCAGTCAGGCAACAACAGTCAGTGAGGCAACAACAGTCAGTGTGGCAACAACAGTCAGTGTGGCAACAACAGTCAGTGTGGCAACAGCAGTCAGTGAGGCAACAACAGTCAGTGTGGCAACAACAGTCAGTGTGGCAACAACAGTCAGTGTGGCAACAACAGTCATTGTGGCAACAGCAGTCAGTGAGGCAACAACAGTCAGTGAGGCAACAACAGTCAGTGAGGCAACAACAGTCAGTGTGGCAACAACAGTCAATGAGGCAACAACAGTCAGTGAGGCAACAACAGTCAGTGTGGCAACAACAGTCAGTGTGGCAACAGCAGTCAGTGAGGCAACAACAGTCAGTGAGGCAACAACAGTCAGTGAGGCAACAACAGTCAGTGAGGCAACAACAGTCAGTGTGGCAACAACAGTCAGTGTGGCAACAACAGTCAGTGTGGTAACAACAGTCAGTGTGGCAACAACAGTCAGTGTGGCAACAGCAGTCAGTGAGGCAACAACAGTCAGTGAGGCAACAACAGTCAGTGTGGCAACAACAGTCAGTGTGGCAACAGCAGTCAGTGTGGCAACAGCAGTCAGTGTGGCAACAGCAGTCAGTGTGGCAACAAAAGTCAGTGAGGCAACAGCAGTCACTGTGGTAACAATAGTCAGTGTGGCAAAACTTACACCCAGAAATTCCGAGAAGATGATGGCAAAGGAGGGGTTCTGTGCGCCGAGTATGATGGCAGCAATGATGCCCCCAACGATGTACGGCCATTCAGGAGAGTTGACCTTGAGAATGCGCAGCATCGACGCTTCTGGCAGTTCCTCCTCCTGAGACAGGGAGGTGTAATGCTAGGCACACACCTACCGACTAACGCCTACTTCAGTTGGCAGTTGGCTTTAAAGTTGCATTCTGACTTCCGCCATGTTTAAAATAAAATTGTCCAGTAAACCAGCATTCCCCATACACTATATATTGTTTTCCTCAACTACCTATCAACTTATTTTCACATAATATGCCATTTTAAGATAAAAAGCAGCAAAAGACGAAAAACAATCCTGGTGGGCCCCACCAGTTAGAATTCTTTGATTGGTTTAGACCTCGATGAAGGGAATTCCAGTGAAAAGCGCTGTCAGGAGGGGGCCACACTAAAAGGCGGACCACAATTGGCAGACCGCACGGAAACGGCATACCACATTCACAAAGATGCCACCGCTCGATACGCTCCATATTTACGGCATGCCCAGTTGCCCACATACAAACTATCGCTGGCTACGCGCCTGTACGGTCAATGGCTAATTGAGCGTGATTTAAATAACTAGGGTATTGTTGCCTAGTGGCGCCTCTAGCGACTAACGTGGATATGTGGAACCGCCTTTTAGTTTGCCCCATCGATTACTTACGTTGACCGGAGAGTTCCGATGGTAAAAATAGATCGACTTTTGGGAAACTCCAGAGCCGTTGTTTGTTGCAAACTTATATTTGATCAAATAACGTATAAATCCACAAAGTGAGACATGTGGTAGGAAAAGTATACTAATAAGCAAATATCGGTCATGGTGTACACTGACTTTTCTAAAATGCGTTAAAAAGGGGAACTTATGTCAGAATGCAATTTTAAGAAGCGGTCTGTGCTAAACGCCAATTAGTTACGCCGACTTCTGCCCGCAACACAGAGTGGCCCGCACACACCAACCGACTAACGTCGACCGTCGGCGCTAGCGGTATCCTCAAATCCGCGTGTTTACTCATTTTGTGTTTACTCGAAAAATCACCGTTCCAGTTAACAGTTATGTTGAAATATAATTATTAGTCGTATCCAACGAATTCCTCACAGTTTTCAACGGTAGCGTCGCTTTGAGGATTTTTGTCCACATTTGGCGGCGGAAGAGGAGCCATGGGCGTAAATTTAAGAATTGTGTAAAAAATCTAAATTTTACACTTGTTTTATGGAATGGTTCCCAATGACAATGGATTTAACGATGTGTTTCAGTCCAGCTACAATAAACACTTGGTATATTTGTCAAAAGTACGTGAAACGGCAATCCTGTAAACGAAATATGTTAAAATTACGTAGTTGTAGGAAGTCGAAGCTTCGCCGTCAGCCTTCACCACGAAATAACTTGAGCATTTAGCCAGTGTTCCAGCAAAGAAAAGCGTAGCGCCGAATCTTATATTTATCCGTTCCAGTTAATAATTATCTTGAAATGTAATCAGTCACGCCAGACGAAATCATCAAAAACGTTGTTCACCGCTAGCGCCGCTTTGCGGATTTGTAAGGTTTTTAGAGTTAAGCTCTCGGGAGCGACGCCACCAACGATACCGCTTTTTTCTCAAGATAAAAATTGAAGAATCCCACTGGAAGCGGGGGAAAAAAATGCAAAATTACATTTATTTGTTGCTCCGGCATAAATACAATACGATAATGAATCAACTGGAATAGGACAAAAACAATATACCACTTTATAAAAATAAGGTTACTTGCCAGGTCAGTGTAATGGGAAAGTAAAAATGTAAACCTTGTGGTCAGAGTGGCTTGGAAAAAAAAAAGCTGGGCTTAGGCTTAGATATGACGTGTTTTATGACATGAAGGCCCTATAATTTCTTATTGGCAAACTTAACGCCGACCGTAGGGTTATGAAAAAAAGCGTGCGCATACCAGCCGACTCGTCATCGGATATTCGCCTGCGGCGCCAAGTTGTCATCGGATACCTCCTTATCTAACGCCGACTGCAGATTCAACATTTGAATCGGCGTTAATCGCCACAATAACGCCGACCGTCGACATAAAGTTCCGCACACACCAACCGACTGCAGTCGGCCGACTGCTTTTACGCCAACTAGTCGGTAGGTGTGTGCGCCCAAATCGACTGGTGTGTGCGTAGCATTAGTGAGCAATGGAATGAGGTATAAATTGAGCTATATAATGAGGTATAAGTGGTAGGAAGATGGCCCCACATGGTCCCTGGTTGATACTTGATAGTGGGTCCAATCCAGAAAATATAAAGTATGTAGAAACTGTACAGAAACAATTGCTGATGTTTAATAAATATGATTTGGTACGTGCTGTACAAGTAAATTATACAGGAATTCCCGAGTGAACTACTACACAGGTTAGAAGACAGCCCAGGAAAGAAGGAAAGTGTACTACGTGTCTTTGTTGTAAAATAAATGGGCGTGGAGGTGAGAGAGAAGGGGATCGAGAGAAAGGAGAGAAAGAAAGAGTGAGATAGGGAGAAACAGATATATATATATATATATATATATATATATATATATATATATATATATATATATATATATATATATATATATATAGATAGATAGATAGATAGACAGAGGCAGAGGCAGAGGCAGAGGCAGAGGCAGAGGCAGAGGCAGAGGCAGAGGCAGAGGCAGAGGCAGAGGCAGAGGCAGAGGCAGAGGCAGAGGCAGAGGCAGAGGCAGAGGCAGAGGCAGAGGCAGAGGCAGAGGCAGAGGCAGAGGCAGAGGCAGAGGCAGAGGCAGAGGCAGAGGCAGAGGCAGAGGCAGAGGCAGAGGCAGAGGCAGAGGCAGAGGCAGAGGCAGAGGCAGAGGCAGAGGCAGAGGCAGAGGCAGAGGCAGAGGCAGAGGCAGAGGCAGAGGCAGAGGCAGAGGCAGAGGCAGAGGCAGAGGCAGAGGCAGAGGCAGAGGCAGAGGCAGAGGCAGAGGCAGAGGCAGAGGCAGAGGCAGAGGCAGAGGCAGAGGCAGAGGCAGAGGCAGAGGCAGAGGCAGAGGCAGAGGCAGAGGCAGAGGCAGAGGCAGAGGCAGAGGCAGAGGCAGAGGCAGAGGCAGAGGCAGAGGCAGAGGCAGAGGCAGAGGCAGAGGCAGAGGCAGAGGCAGAGGCAGAGGCAGAGGCAGAGGCAGAGGCAGAGGCAGAGGCAGAGGCAGAGGCAGAGGCAGAGGCAGAGGCAGAGGCAGAGGCAGAGGCAGAGGCAGAGGCAGAGGCAGAGGCAGAGGCAGAGGCAGAGGCAGAGGCAGAGGCAGAGGCAGAGGCAGAGGCAGAGGCAGAGGCAGAGGCAGAGGCAGAGGCAGAGGCAGAGGCAGAGGCAGAGGCAGAGGCAGAGGCAGAGGCAGAGGCAGAGGCAGAGGCAGAGGCAGAGGCAGAGGCAGAGGCAGAGGCAGAGGCAGAGGCAGAGGCAGAGGCAGAGGCAGAGGCAGAGGCAGAGGCAGAGGCAGAGGCAGAGGCAGAGGCAGAGGCAGAGGCAGAGGCAGAGGCAGAGGCAGAGGCAGAGGCAGAGGCAGAGGCAGAGGCAGAGGCAGAGGCAGAGGCAGAGGCAGAGGCAGAGGCAGAGGCAGAGGCAGAGGCAGAGGCAGAGGCAGAGGCAGAGGCAGAGGCAGAGGCAGAGGCAGAGGCAGAGGCAGAGGCAGAGGCAGAGGCAGAGGCAGAGGCAGAGGCAGAGGCAGAGGCAGAGGCAGAGGCAGAGGCAGAGGCAGAGGCAGAGGCAGAGGCAGAGGCAGAGGCAGAGGCAGAGGCAGAGGCAGAGGCAGAGGCAGAGGCAGAGGCAGAGGCAGAGGCAGAGGCAGAGGCAGAGGCAGAGGCAGAGGCAGAGGCAGAGGCAGAGGCAGAGGCAGAGGCAGAGGCAGAGGCAGAGGCAGAGGCAGAGGCAGAGGCAGAGGCAGAGGCAGAGGCAGAGGCAGAGGCAGAGGCAGAGGCAGAGGCAGAGGCAGAGGCAGAGGCAGAGGCAGAGGCAGAGGCAGAGGCAGAGGCAGAGGCAGAGGCAGAGGCAGAGGCAGAGGCAGAGGCAGAGGCAGAGGCAGAGGCAGAGGCAGAGGCAGAGGCAGAGGCAGAGGCAGAGGCAGAGGCAGAGGCAGAGGCAGAGGCAGAGGCAGAGGCAGAGGCAGAGGCAGAGGCAGAGGCAGAGGCAGAGGCAGAGGCAGAGGCAGAGGCAGAGGCAGAGGCAGAGGCAGAGGCAGAGGCAGAGGCAGAGGCAGAGGCAGAGGCAGAGGCAGAGGCAGAGGCAGAGGCAGAGGCAGAGGCAGAGGCAGAGGCAGAGGCAGAGGCAGAGGCAGAGGCAGAGGCAGAGGCAGAGGCAGAGGCAGAGGCAGAGGCAGAGGCAGAGGCAGAGGCAGAGGCAGAGGCAGAGGCAGAGGCAGAGGCAGAGGCAGAGGCAGAGGCAGAGGCAGAGGCAGAGGCAGAGGCAGAGGCAGAGGCAGAGGCAGAGGCAGAGGCAGAGGCAGAGGCAGAGGCAGAGGCAGAGGCAGAGGCAGAGGCAGAGGCAGAGGCAGAGGCAGAGGCAGAGGCAGAGGCAGAGGCAGAGGCAGAGGCAGAGGCAGAGGCAGAGGCAGAGGCAGAGGCAGAGGCAGAGGCAGAGGCAGAGGCAGAGGCAGAGGCAGAGGCAGAGGCAGAGGCAGAGGCAGAGGCAGAGGCAGAGGCAGAGGCAGAGGCAGAGGCAGAGGCAGAGGCAGAGGCAGAGGCAGAGGCAGAGGCAGAGGCAGAGGCAGAGGCAGAGGCAGAGGCAGAGGCAGAGGCAGAGGCAGAGGCAGAGGCAGAGGCAGAGGCAGAGGCAGAGGCAGAGGCAGAGGCAGAGGCAGAGGCAGAGGCAGAGGCAGAGGCAGAGGCAGAGGCAGAGGCAGAGGCAGAGGCAGAGGCAGAGGCAGAGGCAGAGGCAGAGGCAGAGGCAGAGGCAGAGGCAGAGGCAGAGGCAGAGGCAGAGGCAGAGGCAGAGGCAGAGGCAGAGGCAGAGGCAGAGGCAGAGGCAGAGGCAGAGGCAGAGACAGAGACAGAGAGAGAGAGAGAGAGAGAGAGAGAGAGACATACAGACAGACAGACAGACAGAGAGAGCATATATGCTGAGTCAGAGAGACAATAGACAGACAGGATGGAGAGAGAGAAAGGGGAGAGAATGGCGGGGAGAAAGTAAAGTAAAGAAAAGGAGAAAGGAGAGAGAAAAAGAGAGAAATAGAAAGAGAGAAGAGACAGAGAGAGCAAAAGAGCGAGAGAGGGACAGAGAGGAGAGAGAAACAAAATGAGACAGACACACACAGAGAGAGAGAGAGAGAGAGAGAGAGAGAGAGAGAGAGACAGGGAGAGCGAAACAGAGAGACAGAGAGAGACAGGGAGAGCGAAACTGAGAGAGCAGAATTGAAACGACATCCAGCCATGCTACATGTTACACCTGTGGTTGTTACCTTGTCTGAGACGGCCTTGTCCTGCCCTTCTGCGGACAGTGCTTGGCTCAATTGTGTCTTGGTTGCTCCACTGCTGTCCATGTCATCCAAGTCTATCTCAGAGAACCGCGCTACAACCATCATCAACTGTGATTACATGAGTGATGGTCAGCAACAGGAGAGGAACAAAAGTACACATCAAAGACAGCCAAGGCACGAGCCTCAGACAGGTGAATAAGTTCAAATATTTAGGTGTCACCATCAGTGAAGACGGAGGATCAGAGGAAGCAGTAAGAGTTAGTGCAGCGTGAGGCAAGTGGAGAGATCTATCCGGAGTTACCAGTGAACAGAAAATGCCAAGGAAATTAAAGATCAAGCTCTACATGACTGTCATTAGACCAGTACTTCTGTGTGGACCAGAATGCGGACAGTGAGAAAGAAGGAGGAACAGATTCTCGAGAAAGCAGAGATGAGGATGTTGAGAAGAATAAAAGGAGTAACGTTGAGAGACAGAGTAAAGAGTGTGGACATCAGAAAGGAGCTAGGTGTGAGTAGCATACAAGAGAAAGTAAGAGAAACGAGACTACGCTGGTATGTACACATGCAGAGAATGGAAGAAAACAACGAAGTGAGAGCAGTTGGTGACAAGAGAGTGCCAGGAAAAAGGCAAAGGTGAACATTTTAGCTGGACAATCCATATTAATAATTTATCCAAACAAATTGCACGAAATGTAGGAATGCTTAATCAACTAAACTAGTTTCTCCCATTGTACACCATGAAGACTTTATACTATTCATTAATATTATCTCATCTGCAATATTGTGTCCTGTTGTGGTCAAATACATACACAATTCATTAAAAAAAAATAAAAACACTACAGAAGAGAGCAATAAGGATAATTACGAAATCACAATACACGTCACATACAGATCCTTTATTTTCAAAATAAAAAACTGATAAAGTTAAGTAATCTATACAAACATCAATTAGGGATTTTTATGTATAAATCCATTAATGATCAACTCCCAGACAACTTGACTTCTGTGCTTAAGCTAACAGAAAACGTTCATAACCACAATCTTAGAAATTGTAATGGGTGTTACATTCAAAACATAAAAACAAACAACATAAAGTTTACACTAAATTATTCTGGTCCAGTCTTCTGGAATACCTCAACAGCTAAGAAAGCTTAGAACAATAAAACTATTTAAAAGTAAGCTAAAGGAGTTATTACTGATGGGATATGTAACTTAGGCATTTATAAGAATGATTGTACCATAGTTAACTTAGGCATTTATAAGGACTTTGTACCGAACTTAATTAAAGCATTTATAAGGATTATGTACCGTAGTTAATGTATTCTTGTATTACTTATCTGTATTTTTATTTATTTGTTAGACTTATTTAAGTATTTAGCATCATTCATGATACTGATTATGTTATAGTAGTAATAGTAGTAGTGTTCTAATACCATCATTCATGATACTGATGATGATATTTATATATTGTTATATATTTAGTTTACTTTTATAATAACGAATACGTCCATAATGTATTATGGTCTTGGCAGTCCTCGGTATAAGCCCCCAGGGGTTTCTAGAGGATCTTCACGGTTACATTTTATACTCATATGTATGCTTATGCAATTTGTTTGTATGTTGTGACCAAAATAAAGTTCAATTCAATTCAACAATTTCAATGACCGGGTTGTGGCTTATAATAATTATATGGCCGACGCAGTCCAGTCTTTTGAGGCAGTAACATTTTGGCATCGTGGACTGTGGGCCGATTGGTCTAAATATCTTGTTGTTGGCGTCCATTTTAATCAGGTAACCGAAAGTAGTACAACAGCGTTCGATGAGCGATTATCGCTGCCGCTAATACTCTCTAATTAATCGGACGGTTAACTGTTTATTACTGTTTTTAAGGCCTGTCCTGTAAGACTGTAAAACAAAGTAAAAATATAAAATTGAAAGAAAACAAAAACAATACCACTGTGTTATCTTACAGATTCATAGAAAATGTGAGAACATTGACGGCAAAATAATTATAATACCAAAGTGAACCTAAACAGCAAAGGTAGGTGAAACCAACCACTACATATGAATACATATTGAAACAAGAAAAAAGCGTCATAGCGCCCCAAAAAACCCTGGTACAAATAAGAAATTATAATGTTTCTCTCCAATATATCAAACAAATATCACACACACACACACACACACACACACACACACACACACACACACACACACACACACACACACACACACACACACACACACACACACACACACACACACACACACACACACACACACACACACACACACACACACACACCACACACACACACACACACACACACACACACACACACACACACACACACACACAAACATAGCTGCTAATGCCATAAACAATAAATATAACGAAGAAGAGTAACCACTATAAGTATTGAGACGTAAATTATACAAATACAAATAGCACAAAACTCGAATGTCAATATGTAATTACCTTTTTCTCTTCGTAAATTCGAACTGGGGCAGCGGCAACAATGCCGCTGCCTTTTATGCCAATAGTTATCACGTAGGAAGTCATGTGACCCTGACTAGGGGGCACTGGAATTACCTAAATGTTAGTTTTTAGGTTCGGAGCAATGCTACATAATGTCGTATTTATGTGGGACAATGCTCCTTGTTTATAAGGAATCGTGACTAGTTTGCTGTAAGTGCGAAAGCATATATGAGTTTCAACTTTGTTGTATGGATTTAGCCAAATATATATGCACATAATAACACAATCCACATAATTCATAAAATCCAGATACAATGTAAATGTTGTGTGTTAGGCAAAATAATCATAATACCAAAGTAAACCTAAACAGCAAAGGTGGGTGAAACCAACCACCCGGCCAGCATGGCCCAGCGTGGTATTAACTCAAAGTGGTCAGCGTGACATCTTACAAATTTTGCCTTCATCCTCATCCCCTTCTGTACTCTTCTTCATCTGAAATACACAAATAATATATGATTCTTAAAGTGATGTCAAACGTGACACTAATCTTAAAAGGTAAGTACAAGTATGTTCTTATATAGTGCAATATCCAATTTCAAAGGTTTTGCTCAAAGCGCTTTACACCTTACTCCCTGGCAGACCTGTTCAATCGAACACCATCTCTGCTTCTCTAGGAAGTCTATTCGTACACAAATATCCACCATTGTCTATAGCCAGATACTCATTTATACACCTGAGGGAAATGGAGTACTGTAGAGTGAAAAAATCAATCCAGGGTTTCATATAATATTGATAATAAAAAACCTAAAGCTTCTTTCACATGACATGGTGTAGTACTAGCACCATATTTGTAGTACACAATGAGTAAAATATTAATTCACAGATATGCGCATAATTTCATTGTAACAAGTAGCAGGTTTGATAATGTAATTATCAGAACTGTCAGTTATTGGCTGTAATAAATTACAATACCCAATTTATGTACAATATACACGGATATATTAGTATAAACAATGATGATAAACAACAGTGTGTTTCTTTGATTACCTAAAAATGATACACATGCATATATATATATATATATATATATATATATATATATATATATATATATATATATATATATATATATATATATATATATATATATATATATATATATATATATATGTATGTATGTATATATATATATATATATATATATATATATATATATATATAATTGTGTGTGTGGTATGGTGTGTATGGCTTGTGTTTGTGTATTGTGTCCGTTGTATGGGTGTGTATTGTGTGTTTGGTGTGTGCGTGGTTTGTCTGTGATGTGTGTGGTGTTTATGTGTTTGGATACGCATCGAACTTTTTGTTTACTTTCTGACCTAACCACGAAAACGATTTCTAACAACTGCCAAACTTATCCTCACATATCTACATAATATACACACATTATCGTAAATCCTGTATTTATAGCCGCGGCTACTGTTACAGTAGTGTTTAGCCGAAATGAGGACGAAAACGCTTGGGTGCGGCTTTAAATGCAGTAATTTGCTGAAACAAGTTGACATTTGGGTCACATAATTGTCAGTATAAACGTAAAAAACTTACCGAAGAAACGAAGCCGGTTTTATAAATAACACATTGTATTACAATTGCCACTTGTGCAAAACAAATGATACAACACAGTTAATAAAATCCCATGTCCATAAAATGTTCAGATACAGCATTCAGATTATGAAAACATGTCACAGTTAAACTTCACAAAAGTCCTTTTCATCGTCGCTGTCAAAGAATGCCTTGGCTAGGTCGGGCAAGGGAACGGCACCAGACAATAATCATCAAATATGATGTGTGTATTTGTGTGTGTGTGTGTGTGTGTGTGTGTGTGTGTGTGTGTGTGTGTGTGTGTGTGTGTGTGTGTATGTGTTGTATGTGTGTGGTTGGTGTGTACTATGTGTATGGCATGTGTATGGTGTGTATATGTGGTCATATGTGGTGTGTGTGTGTGTGTGTGTGTGTGTGTGTGTGTGTGTGTGTGTGTGTGTGTGTGTGTGTGTGTGTGTTTATAGAATGCACACTGACTTCCATATGGAATGAATTATTCTGGAATAAATCTATTCATCCCTTACCTGTCGTGTGACGAGGTCATAGTAGATGCCCCTACGGTCCATCAACTCGTCATGTGAACCCTGCTCTTCGGCTATACCGTCCTTCATTCCCACGATCAAGTCGGCCGTCTTGATGGTGGACAGACGATGAGCCACCACGATGGTTGTCCGTCCCATACGCGCCTACATCAGCAACAACCACACTACACATGCAACAACCACACTACACATGCAACAACCACACTACACATGCAACAACAACACTACACATGCAACAACCACACTACGCATGCAACAACCACACTACACGTGCAACAACCACACTACACATGATACAACCACACAACACATGCAACAACCACACTACCTACATGTGCAACCACCACACTGCATATGCAACCACCACACAACATATGCAACAACCACACTACATATGTAACAACCACACTACACACGCAACAACCACACAACACATGCAACAACCACACTACACATGCAACAACCACACTACACACGCAACAACCACACTACACATGCAACAACCACACTACCTACATGTGCAACAACCACGCAACACATGCAACAACCACACTACATGTGCAGCAACCACGATACACGTACAACAACTACACCACACATGCAGACAGACGACAAAATTTCTTGCAATGCTCCACACAGGATATGATATGTGAAAATAACTACACTTGAAGTCTCCAGATGAAACAGTGTCATGACTACACACAAAGGCCTTAATCCATATGCATTGCTATGGATGCATAAAGAGTTTAAATCGTGTAAAGCATTATTTAAAGTACACAATATATGATTTGTGATCAATATTCATATTCCAAGTACATGATTTGTGACAAACAGGTGTGCTCACAGTTGGAGAATTAGATGGTTAAATGATTATGTTTGAGAAAAGTGTGCAATTGCAATCAAGAAACAAGTTTTCCTGTTGCTCGAAGAGAAACTAGAAATGCTGCCTGTATGGACAGTGTCTCACAGAAGTTTTGTATAATTGTTAGCAACACTGCAAGGTTTTAATATTACCGCGGCTTGCCAAATTATACAGTTATTATTAAATATTCGTATAAAAAATAGACAGGTACAAAAAGAATGCTAAGACTTAACATCTAGACGCAAGACAAAATGGCTTCTTTTGCATGGAAAAGGAAATCAGGAAAAGAACGCCTTTAAAGGAAGACCTGGGAACAAATACAGTTGCAAAAAACTATGCAGATTTGTTCATCTCTACGTTAGCATATTAAGTGGATGTTGAAAACACTGCTGAACAGAAGTATACTTTGTATTTTAAGTAAATTATTATCATTTTAAATATGAAAGGAAACATTTATGTTGACATTGCACCTTGTCGAGTGCGGCCTGGACTGTGGCCTCGCTTTCTGTGTCTAACGCTGACGTCGCTTCATCGAGCAGGAGGATTCTGGGATCGCGGACAAGAGCACGGGCGATGGCGATTCGCTGTTTCTGTCCCCCGCTCAACTGCGCTCCTCGCTCACCCACCAGTGTGTCATATTTCTACGAACACAGGAAAACCATGGTCACTCATAATCATACATTCTTTCTATGCGTCAACACGTAAAATTAGTACAGACGACGCATATAGTAGTCCAGATATTTTTTATGTTGTATATTTTCTAGTCTTCAATCTAGGATTGACACAAATTCTGAAGTATATTGTTGCATCCAATAATAATACATTTTATTCGATATACAACACCATCCATACTTGTTTGTGGTGCTTCACAACACATTACTATTTAAAATGTATAAAAAATATATGTGTATACAATAAGACGAATACTTTAGGATAAATATAACAAAGATATATGTACAGGTATATAAATAGCTAAATTTAATACGGCATTAAATAGCGTAGCATTTCTAAAAATACATTACATATTAGTCATCAAAATACATAATAATCAATCTCATAAAATACATAATAATCAATCTAGTAAATAATTACATAATAATAATCGAAAATCAAAAGAACTGGTATATGGTCAGTGGAACATCCGATACTTTCAACAGATCATATGTTAAACATACTCTAGCCTAACTACATAGAATATGATACGCACGCAGTCCTTTAAAACACACAACAAATAACTTAATCTTGATAACAACATTCAGATAACAAATCACAAACTTGTGTTCCAACATCGACACAAACCATGGGTAGTTTCATGATGAAGTCGTGTGCATTTGCCTCAATGGCCGCCTGCTCAATGTCTCCCTGAGACGCTCCCTCCTGGCCGTGGCGGATGTTCTCCGCAATCGTCGTGGCAAACAGCACAGGCTCCTGACTGACCACTCCAATGTGGTGTCGCAGCCAGCGCACATTCAGCTCACTGATTGGCTGGTTGTCGATGTAAATGGCGCCACTGTGTGGGTCGTAGAAGCGCTGGATCAGTTGGATGACAGTGCTCTTGCCGCAGCCGCTGGCCCCAACCAGGGCCACGGTCTGGCCCACGGCCACATCCAGACTGAGGCCACTCAACACCTGTAAGTGTTCAATATTCACCATGGGATCAGGGCCACAGTGTAAACTCAGGCCACTCACCTGTAAATGTGTGTGCATGTGTGCGTTCATGTTACAAAGCCTTGGTGTGTAATATGTGTCTGGCATGTGTATGGTGTGTATATGTGGTGTGGTGTGTGTATGTGTATGTGTGTGTGTTGTGTGTGTGTGTGTGTGTGTGTGTGTGTGTGTGTGTGTGTGTGTGTGTGTGTGTGTTTGTGTGCACGTGTGTGCGAAGTGACGGTGTTTTAAATGCTACCAGTCATCAGTAATATTTGACCTATGACCTACATGATGATTTACTGACACCTGGGATATCAGGGTGTTCGTGACTGACCTGTACCCTACTTCGAGAGGGGTAGGAGAAAACAACATCTTCAATGTGGATGTTACCCTCCATGCTGTCTGGCTTCACGCCCTCATCAGAACTGTTGTCAATTGGTGGCGTCTGTCAACAACAAACTCTTGCATCAAGGGACCACGTCACCCTCTTATAGTTAATCCCAATTTTCTTCTTGAAATCGATTTCTCTCCTTAACAGTAATCTTACAAATGTTCCTCTTGAAATCGATTTCTCTCCTTAACAGTAATCTTATCAATTTTCCTCTTTAAATCGATTTCGCCGCTTAACAGTAATTAGTATACGGAGTTAGTACGAACAAATACATGTTCTGTGACTTTTTCATATAGATTTTGAATAATTATGTTTTTTCACTTATATTGCCCCCAAGGAACAGGAAAAAAACTGTTTCCATTTATTTCGTTCACCTCTTCGTGGGAAAATTCAAGATGGCCGCCACCGTTTACAATTTATTTTATAATCGCTATATCTTTGGTAATAAACGGTATAGAAACTCCAACTTAGAGTCGTTTTATATGTATTGATGTATGAGGAATCCAATGCAACTGGTATCTTGGTGAAAGAAATGAAAATAAAGGTATACTAGCCAAAAATGCGTTAAAATGACCGTAAAATGTATATAGTATACGCAATTATGTAGCAAATATCCGTCCTGTGATTTTTTTGGTTCATTTTTAATAATTGCGTTTTTTCACATATATTAATCCTAAAGGACTGAATAAAACTGTTTCCATTTTTTCGTCCACTTTTTCGTGGGAAAATTCAAGATGGCCGCCACCGGTCACCGAAAGTCTTAAAATCGCTATATCTTTGGTAATAAACAAATCGGAGTCGTTTTAGATGTTTTAAGCATGATGAATCCAATGCACTTGTTATTTTGATGAAATAAATCAAAATAAAGCTATGCCAGCCACAAATGCGTTAAAATGAGCGTAAAAGTTATACAGTATACGCAATTATGTAGCAAATATATGTCCTGTAACTTTTTCGTATACATTTTAAATACTTGTGTTTTTCCACTTATTTTGACCCAAACGAAATGAGAAAAAAACAGTTTTCATTTTGTTTCGTTCACTATTTCATGGGAAAATGCAAGATGGCGGCCACTGATCACTGAGAGTCTTAACATTGCTATATCATTGGCAACAATCGGTATAGAAATTTGAATTCGCAGTCATTTTATATCTTTTTGAGGAATCGAAAGCAACTATTATTTTGATGAAAGAAATGAAAATAAAGTTATACCAGCCATATAAAATGACCGTAAAATGGGTTCAAACCGACAGCAAATGTTAGTTGTAAAATATACTTTCCTGTCACATTTGTACAAATTACTAAAAGGCAAGTCTAGCAGGACGAAACATATTTAATATCTTCATTTTCGATGGAGATATGTACAATATACTAATAGGTTGTTTTTTACTTTACAATCTGGTGGGTTTTTCGGTATTAGCACTTTAAAGCCATTTTATATACCGAACATAATAATAATGCAGACCAAAACTGTTGGACACAATGATTGCTTAGCGTTACTATTAAGGTACGTGTATGGTAACATATTACATAATTTAAATTTGCTTACATTTCAGCAGGACATCAGATCCGACCTCTTTCTCAAAAACACTATAATACGCCCATACACTTCGGGTGCAGTACATTTCGTTTTGTTAATCTGTCGTAATCGGCAGTAAATCACATATTTCTTTGGAAGTTAATTTATCGGAAAGATTAACTGATAATTGACCAATGGTTTGTTTTATTTCATTAACTGTCTCCACATACACGCATACCAATAGTGAAAGGCAACTGCTGTGGGAGAACATTCAATAGAATGTTGCTAACGTACAGTTCACAGCGCCAACACATAGGAACAAAACCATGCTAATACTCTATGTAGGCACAATATGAACCAGTAGCTAGGAGAGGTAACCAGAAATGGCAATCTGCGCAAGGCAACTAAGCAGGCATAGAAAGACCCATGGGTTTTCAAAGAATCGCTAGATGATGTTGGAGAAGCTGTAGTTCCACACGAACTCGACAATGTGACATTGTGGATGCCGAAAGGGGTACACACTGTCAAAACGGAAGCACGCATGCACGCCTTACATCGATCAGCATCATTCATATCTCGAAAAATCATGCAGACTCACATATATGATCACCAAGCATTGTATATGCCCAAGTCAGTAGATTGACATGGTTTCCGATCAACTGTCGAAACTCCCTTAATGCTTGCCATGTCACAGTACTGCGACCAGTGAAGAAGCCAGAAACTAGCGGAAGTCCTCTCAACGTCTGGAATTGATATTCGGTACAAAGAGCCAAACAATGCGTAACTCAAACTTGCCGAGGGAGTGCAACAGAATATAGAGGAACACGCTGGGAATAATGTGCACTCAGGTCTTCATCGGCAAAAATGTAGACACACCTGAGGGTAAGAATTTGTTTCATGCGACAGCAATGTCAGTGTACCAGAGACAACCTACGATGGATGATAGGGCATACCTGACTGAGGCACAGCATCTGGACAGTTACCTACCACCTACCATCATCATCGATGGCATGGCTGTTGTGCATGAATTGAATGTTCACAAAAGTCACGTAGTAATTGTCAAGACCATTCAGCATTCTTTATTCGCGCAATTGACAACAAGTATTTCGGCTACTGCGAGGCATACTTACTCTTTGATGACTACATCACCAATTCGCTGAAAGATCATACGAGACAACTAAGAACAGCTGGCAGATCGTCTGACCCGAGCAATAAGGTCAATGATAACACACCCACAAAGATCTAAAGGCATTCCTGAATAGCAAAAAAAAGGCGAGCCTCACTTTGTACCTTGTAGAAAAGGCTGTCTAGTTCAGCAAAGTGCTTACCGTCTCTCAGACACACAAAGATGTCTTTGCAGGCCATCCATCTGCAGAATTTGCAGTACACAAAAGTAAGCAGATACAATGATGACACTGTATGCAGTTGTAGCATGGGGTGATCTAGGTATCAATGCAGTTGTAGCATGGGGTGATCTAGGTATCACTGTACACATTTATTTCAGTGATACAGGTGTTGGCGTTGCGCAGAGCTCCAGAACTCAGCACAGAGAGCGTTATATTGATGGGCACAGGAGCTAAGTGACGCCCTGTCAAACTCAAGCTTATCTACGATGCTCTGGGTACTGATAAGACAAACTCTCCCAGGGTTTCATGCATTTACTGGTGCAAACATCACTGAACACAGGACAAAGGGAAAACGAAAACGTACATACTTCAAGATGATCCTGAAACATATTTTGGATCTTACGTTTTATGGCTATTTTAATACCTATATGGCTGGTATAACTTCATTTTATTTTCATGAAAATAATGGTTGCATTGGATTCATCTTATTTAAAAACATTTAAAGCGACTCTGAGTTCAAGGTTCTGTACCGTTTATTGCCAAAGATAAAGCGATTTTAAGACTTTCGGTGACCGATGGCGGCCATCTTGAAAGTTCCCACGAACAAATGAACGAAAAAAATGGAAACAGTTTTTATTCAGTCCTTTAGGGTCAATATATGCGAAAAAACACAATTATTTAAAATTTACAATTTTGGTCGTATATTTGCTACATAATTACGTATACTATATACAGTTTACGGTAATTTTAACGCATTTTATGGCTAGTATAGCTTTATTTTAATTTCTTTCACCAAGATAATAGTTGCATTGGATTCCTCATACATCAATACATATAAAACGACTCCAAGTTGAAGTTTCTATACCGTTTATTACCAAAGATATAGCGATTATAAGAATTTTGGTGAACGCGGTGGCGGCCATCTTGAATTTTCCCACGAAAAAGTGGACGAAAAAAATGGAAACAGTTTTTTTGCAGTTCTTTAGGGTAATATAAGTGAAAAATCACAATTATTTAAAATCTATATGAAAACGTCACAGAATGACACAATGTCATACACTGAATCTTACATATTGAAAACTCAGAATATGTCACTGGGTACTTCTGCTAATGTGTCATGGAACTAATGTCCTTTGTGAAATGGCAATAGCTTTTTACATTTGTTAAACCATCCTTATAAAAAATTGTTATTATAAGTATTATAAATTAAGTTGCTTCTGTACTCAACATCTTATTGAAACTGCTCACTGTTCATGTACATAACTACACGAAACTACAACCTAAATATAGAATTCAGACCAGTTCAAATGTTAAATGTATCCTGCAATGATGTCAGTAATAATAAAACAATTCAAACAAAAGATCACTTTTGCATTTTCATGGTAATGAATCTGATAATCTATGCTCCACAACTTACCCTATCTATGACCTTCCAGAGTTCGTAGGCTGCTGCTCGTCCTGATCCAAATGCCTCCAAATTCGGGGTGGCATGTCCCATTGACAACGCCCCAACTATTATACTGAAGAACGTCTGAAAAAGGAAACATCCATTAAAAGTATGTAAATGCACACATTCTAAATAGTTTTATATATACCACTCTCTGTGCCGAGAATAACTTATTACAAAACGGAGAGATCTTATTTAATAATAATAATTAGATAACTTATATTGTGCCTAAATCATTAGTAACCAAGCTCAGAGGGTGCATCAATACAAAAGGGTTAATCAATCCCAGAGTTAATAAATAATTTCAATTGTCAATAGATTGATTGATACACAAGGGAGCTGCGGTGAATAGGCAAGGTTATAAAGGTTATGAGGCCCGCCTAAAAGAGTAGATTAACAAGATTAGAGATCAGGAGATTACAAAGAGAAATAAATCGAGAATCCGAAGTCACCAAGAATTTTAGCAAAGTCTGTAATATTTGTAACAGATTTGTTACGCAAATTATGATATTAATCTTTGGGTCAAAACGCGGTATATCCATAAAGCATTCTGCGTGGCCGCACATGCAGCATGGTTCTGTGTGGCCATATGTGCAGCATGGTTCCACATGGCCGCACATTTAGCATGGTTCTGTGTGGCCACATGTGCAGCATGGATCCACATGGCCGCACATGCAGTGTGGTTCCGCGTGGCTGCACGTGCAGCATAGCAGGTTCATTGGCTAAAAATTGATTTCGCTTTTTGATTAAAAAAAAGATGGACGACATTTGTCATATTTAGAAAATAAATCTTCTTTTGCGTATGCCATATTTTTAATGCATTTTTGCATAAATTAGGGAACAGTTTATCTCAATCTGTGTTACGAGCACTGTTTCAATGGAGTTTTGTCATGAGACCGTTCAACTGAAGTGTTGTATTTGACAAGGGTTTAAAAATAACACGTTTCAAAACTTAGTTTGCTACTTTGTTCTAACTAAGGATATCCTATAAAGATTCACAGGCAATATATATACCACTTACAAGTAGACAGATGCTACAAGTCAATAAAGAGGAGTCAGTTGTCCCAATAACGGAGCAACGGTGCCATCATCCGATACCATCAAAAACCGTTTTGGGGCCATGTTGTTCAAGAAAGCAGTGAGAATGCTTGTCTCAGGTAACAGATTGGCTTGTACTACACATATCTTTAAATTACTAAATATATTACAATTTAAACAATTATTATATATTTTATTCAAATGTTGATGTGTAAATATAATAACGTTTTTTTTACCTACAATGTTAAATGTTATGTTTATACTTAATCAAGATGTTCACAGCTACAATACAAGGAATCTTCACAAATACATTTATTATGGTAACTATCAGAATTATGGCTGCTATAATTTCCAATTATTTCAACACAAGACTTAACATTATTACTTATTCACTAATGAATTACAAATGCCCACTTAGGACAGTTATATCGCACAATTATATTAATATATAGCTTAGTTTTTATTATTTATCTACACCTGCATGTTGTTTTGTTTTCAATACTATGAATACTATATTACAGTATGGAATCAAACATTTTACAATGTTCTTCCCTTTATGTCTTTACGTTTATGTTATGTTGAAATGTTGTAGAATTGCCAGAGACTCACTATGATCATGTTGCCCACAGACAGATCTCCTTCTCGGACCAATTTGGTTCCATGCCAGAAGGCAAGGGAGTAGACGGAAAACATGATGAGGAATATGAGGCCATTGCCAACAGCAGCAAAGATGCCCCTTCGTATCCCTGACTTCTTTGCCTCGGTCAAGTTAACCCTATACCTGTGGTAAAGTCAACAATTAATCTGCAAGCCAGTAAACCAAATCTCTCAATCTGGTTTTTAAACAATTCCTACACATGCAGTGGATAGTCCACAAATTGTCATTTGTTTTATTTACAGTAATGAAAACGTGTAATATTTTACATAATGAAAAATGTACCATTTTATTGTGTAATGAAAAAGGTGTAACATTTTACAATCAAGCATAGCTTTCACCTAGAAGCCCATAGCTCAGTGTATTTTAGAGCAGTTTTAAAGAAGGTATTACTGCTATTGCAGGTAATACTGACAAATCTTCAAATGCATTTGTTTATAAGTTCTGACTGTATGCAAGAAAACAGCTGAACTTGACATTAACGTCATGGTAAGGTAACATCAATGGTAAGTTAATCAAGTTGAAAATAAAACATAAATACATAATTTACATAGCACAATGGAAAGTACATTATTACCTCTCAACTTCTTTCTTCTCTCCACCGAATGCCACGACCGTCCTTATGGAGCCAATCACTTCCTCCGCCACCGCTCCAGCCTTTGCATATGCCTTCAACTCATTCGTTGTTGCGGCCGTGATCATCTACGACAGCCAAAGCTAGGTTCTTATAAAGTAAAGTAAGTTCTTGCAAATATAGCACAGTATCCAGTCAGTAAGACTGCGCAAAGTGACTTACACTTTATTCCCTGGCAGACCTTTCAAGTAAACACCATCTCGACTTCTCTGGGAAGGATCTGCAGCTTCTTTGGAGTAGTCAGCAGTTTTCAGAACATTTACACCAAGCCAATCTTTCTATGCCCAGCCGATGTTTCTATGCTGGCACTGAGGGTGGTCACTGCTAGCACAGGGTGCTTGTCATCCTGAGTGGTTCTTTTACTTGCAAAATTGAGACGGGACCGATATATTAAAAAGTGGTTCACTAATTCACGAGTGATACACAGTCCCCAATGTTGAGAGCCAGTTTTTAATACGAAATATAACATGCATGCTGCATTCTGGTATTTAAATCGGCTGTTGGCGTACCATGTGGATGCTCTAAACACCACATTATCTGCACCTTCATTTACATAATCGGCATAAACAATATTGCGTTGATTCTGGTGAACTTACTTATGTCATAAAGATGCCCGAAGCGAATTTACATATAGGTTACAAAGATTCCTGAAGTGAACTTATGTAGGTCATAAAGATACACAAAGTGAACTTACGTAGGTCACAAAGTTGCCCAAAGTGAACTTACATACGGGTAAGTCATAAAGTTGTCCAAAGTGAACCTACGTAAGTCATAAAGTTGCCCAAAGTGAACTTACTTCGGTCATAGAGATGCCTGAAGTGAACTTGCGTAGGTCATAAAGATGTAAAGATGCATGACGTGAACCTATATATGTCATACAGTTGCCCGAAGTGAACTTACATAGGTTACAAAGATGCCCGAAGTGAACCTATGTAGGTCATGCAGATGCCCAAAGTGAACTTATTTAGGTCATAAAGATGCCCAAAGTGAACTTACGTGGGTCATAAAGATGCCCGAGGCGACGAGTAGTGGGCTGACAGCCAGGATGACCAGACACAGCTTCCAGCCGTAGACAAAGCCCATGATGAGCCCAAGAACGAAGGTTGCGAAGTATTGAAAGAAGTTGCTGATCTTGTTAGAGATACCTTCCTGGTACCTATTGATGTCGCTGTACACACACACAACAATCATCTTGGCAGTCTTAAAGTGGACTAAAGGGAGTCTTAAAATTGATTGAGGTAGACTCAAAGTAGACTTGAATTGATCCTAAAGTGTACCTGGTAAAGTCATAAAGTGGAATTCAGTTTGTCTAAATTGTAGACTTGAAGTGAGCTTGAAGTGGACTTGCAGCAGTCTTAAAGTGGTTTTGAGGTAGTCTTGAAGTGGCCTTAGAGTAGTCTTAAAGTAGCCTTGAGGAAGTCTTAAAGTAGCCTTGAGGTAGTCTTATGAAAAGGGCTTGAGATAGTCTTAATGTGGACTTGAGGTAGTCTTAAAGTAGATTTGAGTTAATCCTAAAGTACACCTGGAGTGGTCTTGAAGTGGAATTGAGTTTTTTTTTATCTTAATGAGATTTCAAGCAGGCTTAGAATGGACTTGAGGTGGTCATAAAGTGAATTTAGGTTAGTCTAAATGTGGACTTGAGGTGATATTACAATGGATTTGAGATGGCCTTAAAGTAGACTTGAGGTGGTTTTAAAGTGGTCTTGATATATCATAGACTTGATGTGGCTTTACGTAAAGGCTTGAGGCGGCCTTAAGTTAAGGTGGACTTGGGGGTGGTTTTATGGTGGACTTACTCAGTGAGTCTTGTGTTTAGCTCCCCAATGGCGTGTGTGTCGAACCACCCAATGTCCTGTTTGAGGACGGCACTGAATAGATTGACGCGAACCTTCTCTGCCTGCCGCGAGGCAGACAGCATCCAGAAGGCAACTTGGCCATAGGCAAAGACGCACACTCCAGCCGCCAGAACTGTGAACACACGACAAGAATTTATTTGGAATTGTATAAATCACATTCACATTGGCAGAGCGGCCAGAACAGAACAAGAACAAGATGTTTATTTTTTGACTCCAAAATAAGTACATGAATTCAATAAACATAACGTGAAACATAAACAAAAAGTCATACATCAGTAATTTTAAACAGTGAAATGGGGTCAATGACTCCTGTTAAGACTGAAAAAGTCGCTATCACAGGAGCCACTCGTAGTAATTACACATTTAGTTAACCTCTCAATATAAGTATGTATAGTAATTTTTACTTCAATAAGATTTTTTATCTCTTAATAGTTTAATCTATCTCTGATGCATGTGTTCATGCTTCTCTGTAATATAAGTAAGTAGAACTAATTAAGTAACAATCAAAAAAATACACATAGCAGAGCCTTGGACTTTCAACTAAGAGATCCTGGGTTCAGATCCTGTACTGCCGTGTCGAACTTTGGGCAAGTTTGTTGATTCTACATTGCTCCAGTTCACTCAGCTATATAAATGAGTACCTTGTTATAGACAGTGGTGGCATTTGTGTATGAGTAGTTTTCGCAGCATGCCTCGATACTTCCAGAACAGTTGAGATTTAACAAGATTTAACAAGATTTAACAAGATTTAACAAGATTTAACAAGATTGCCACCTAGAGAATCAACTCTAGATGGCAGGTGGACAAGGAAGCCCTTCGGCTTATCGAGAGTCCAACCTATCTAACTAAATGTACCCAGCCCTTCTTAGGTACATGTCAATTTTATTTTTAAACATATTAACACTACTAGCACCTACACAATCAGCCGATAATCTGTTCCATTCATTTACTGTTCTTTGTAAAAATGAAAATTTTCTAATATCTAGTCTACACTGCTTCTTTGCTAATGTAATTCCATGTCCTCTAGTCCTTCTCTCTTCCTTAACAGAGAAAAAAATATTTCTGTCAATATTTTCATACCCATTCAATATTTTAAAAAGTTCTATCTGATCTCCTCTCAATCTCCTGGTTTCTATTGTTGTTAATCCACATTCTTTTAGACGCATTTCATAACTAATATTCCTGAGTTTTTGTATCATTTTGGTTGCTCTTCTTTGTACTCTTTCTAGTATATCAATATCCTTCTTGCGATATGGCCTTCATGCCTGTATGCAATATTCTAAATGAGGCCTAACTATTGTTTTGTACAGCGGTATTATTAGTTCTTTTTCCTTATACACTATATTTCGCCTAATTAATCCAAGAATTTGGTTTCCCTTTGCTGCTGCAATTGCACACTGTTCTGATACCTTCATATCAGCAATAATAGTTAACCCTAAGTCCTTTTCCTTTACGGTAGTATTTAGTACAGTATCACCAATTGTATATTGTGCATCTTCATTTCCATGTCCTGTGTGGAGGCAGTATGATTGAGTATGATTGAATAGGTCAGCCAAGGAGTATAGTGTAAAGCATGCTGCTGAGTCATGCGCTATATAAAGAATGTACCTTTTCTTTATATACAAACATATGTCATAAATAATCAGTAAAACAAATGATGACGTAATATACAATTCTGGGTTGACAGCGAAGACAAATAAGGCACTAGCCAATTTGACTTATTCATTCAAATATCAGATGATAATGATTAAATAAATTATGATGGTCGTATTACCTGCTGCTCCAAACACATTAGTATACATGTCCAGGGGACCCATGTAATGAATTGTGTCACGGCATGCCTGTCATATGGGTGTACTTACTGGTGTAATATATGGCAATGGTTGACATATCCTTGACAATGTCATTGTTTAGGGGTGGCCTACAAACATAGAAAGTAAACAGGTATCCCTACTGCTATACAAAAATAACTTCATCAAAGGCATCATACAAACATAGAGACAATGGATCAATAAAGACATACACAGAGACGAAGAGACACAGCATGAATAAGGGCTCCTATAGACGAAAAGCAAAGCATGGATAAGGGCATACCTACAGACGAAGAGCAAAGCATGAATAAGAGCATCCTACATACAAAGAGCAAACCATGAATAAGGGCATCCCTACAGATGAAGAAACGAAGCATGAATAAGGGCACCCTACACACAAAGAGCAAAGCATGAATATAAGGGTATCCCTACATACAACTAAACAAAGCATGAGTAAGAACATCCTGACAGATGAAGAGCAAAGCATGAGTAAGAGCATCCCTACAGACGAAGAACAAAGCGTGAATAAGAGCAGCCGTACAGATGAAGAGCCAAACATGAATAAGGGCATCGCTACAGATGAAGAGCAAAGCATGAATAAAGACATCCGACATACAAAGAGCAAAGCATGAATAAGGGCATCCCTACAGATACGGTATGCAGGTGTTGCAGTACAGGTACTGCAACAACTCAGGGAGTTTGACGCCCCTGCCATGCAGAGTTGTAAACCACTGCCTTGTGGTACAGGTTCTTGTCAGAACCGAAGGCTAAGGGAGCAAACCCTAACTAGAAAACCATGTCACTGTGGCAGCATCAAGGGCGGTTGATGTATGGAACTCCCAACATCTCTCGACCAGCCACTGCAGGGACAAATAGTTTGCGCCTGTCTTGACATGTTCTTGCCGGTGTGAGACCTCTATTTGTTCCCCGAGAGAGTGTCGCTAGTAACTTGCAAAAGCCAGCGGCATTTCAACACTTTTTGCAAGCAGCTTCCATGAAATGTACAACTGTATGAAACTCCATACCGGATCGGCCGTCGCCCGGGTTACCAAGGACCGCGCTGCTCGACCTCATCTTCCGTCGACAGTGGAAAATCAGCTAGGAAGAAGAAGACAAAGACAAAGAAGACAACTACTGACAATTGGACAATGGAACGTCAGGACTCTCCTCGACCGAGAAGGAGCTAACCGACCAGAAAGACGTACAGCACTAGTAGCAATGGAACTTGCCAAATACAACATCGACATAGCCGCCCTATGTGAAACACGGTTCTCAGAGTCTGGTAGTCTCGACGACTTGGAATACTCTTTCTTCTGGAGTGGAAAACCGGAAGGAGAAAGAAGGGAGGCAGGAGTGGGCTTTGCTATCAAGAAGGATATCGTCACAAAGCTGACAGATATGCCACGGCCAGTAAGTGACAGAATCATGACGATGAGACTACCGCTGAGCAAGGACAACTTTGCTACAATTATCAGCGTGTACGCTCCGACAATGACAAACCCAGATGAAAACAAGGAGGCCTTCTACAACCAGCTGGCAAGTGTGCTCAGTGGCATCCCTCATACAGATAAGCTACTGCTGATAGGAGACTTCAATGCGAGGATAGGAAGAGAAAATGACAAGTGGCCCTTGGTCATGGGCAAACATGGGATTGGGAAATGCAACTCCAATGGCGAGCTTCTACTGGCTCTGTGCTCTGAGTTCGAACTGATAGTGACGAACACCATGTTCAAGCAGAAGGATGAACGCAAGACCACCTGGATGCATCCTCGTTCCAGACATTGGCATATGATCGACTTCATTATCACGAGGTGTCGGGATAAGATGGACATCCACAGTACCCGAGTCATGCGTGGAGCAAGCTGCTGGACCGATCACCAGATGCTGAGGTCAAAAGTGGCTTTCAGAATACGACAAAAGCATAACAGGCAAGGGACAAGTAAGCCGACCAGGCTGAACATTGAAAAATTAAGTACCACCAGCCATAGGGAGAGTTTTGAGCAGGAGATGGACAGTGCTCTCGCCCAATGGGAGGAAAAGGAAAACTCAACACCAGACGAGGAATGGGCTGCTCTGCAGCAGGTCGTGTACAACACAGCCAAGACATATCTTGGCAAGCCAGACAGAAAACACCATGACTGGTTCGACCCAAATGACCAGGAGCTACAGACTCTTATGAACAGAAGAGACCAAGCCCACCAGAGAGTGTTACAAACCAGGAGCACTAGGTCCACCACTGCAGCATACAAAGATGCCTGCAGATTGCTACAAAAACACACGCGTGCACTGAAGTCAGATTGGTGGGAAAGGAAGGCAGTGGAGCTGCAGAGAGCTGCTGACAGTAACAACATGAAGGGCTTCTACAATGGGCTGAAGGAAGTGTGGGGACCCAAAATGAAGGGACCTGTTCAACTGAAATCAACAGATGGAATGGAGACCTTCTCTGACAGCAAGAGAGTTGTGGCAAGATGGAGTGAACACTTCCAGAAGCTACTCAACGTCCCTGGCGACATAGATCACGAAGCTCTGGACAACATCCCGCAGCGCATTATCAAGACAAGCCTCGATGAGATTCCAACTACGGATGAGATGGCTAGAGCAATCGCCGGCCTGAAAGATGGCAAAGCACCTGGAGGAGATGGAATTCCCGCAGAAGTATGGAAGCACGGAGGAGACAATCTGTTCAGCAGACTGCACCAACTAATCACCAATGCCTGGGAGGTGGGTTCTGTACCACAAGCATGGAAGGATGCCAGCATTGTAACCATCTACAAGAAAGGTGATCGAACAGACTGTGGGAACTATAGAGGAATCTCTCTTCTTTCCATAGCGGGCAAGATCTTCTCGAGGATCCTCCTCAACAGACTATCTACCCACATAACACCAGAGGTAGTTCCGGAGACACAATGTGGCTTCAGAGGTAACCGGAGCACCGTGGATATGATATTTTGTCTCCGACAACTACAAGAAAAATGCATTGAACAGGACCGACCACTGTACATGGTATTTGTCGACTTCAGCAAGGCGTTCGATACAGTTGGGAGGACTGGGCTATGGCAGCTACTGAGGAAGTATGGCTGCCCAGAGAAGTTCACAACAATGATCGAGGCACTACATACTGGAATGATGGCGAATGTTAGTGTTGGAGGAGAAGTCTCAGAATCGTTCAGTGTCACAAATGGGGTCAAGCAAGGTTGTGTACTGGCCCCCACGCTCTTCTCCATCTTCCTATCAGCAATGCTCGACGAGGCTTTCCGAGACATGGGGGATGGAGTCTACATACAGTCCAGACAGAACGCTGACCTATTCAACGTCGCACACTTCAGAGCAAAGACCAAGACTACTCGGATACTGATGAGAGAGCTGCTATTCGCAGATGACAGTGCACTGGTTGCACACTCTGCTGAAGAGATGCAGAAAATAGTGGATGCTTTCTCCGATGCGTCAAAGAAGTTCGGCCTGAAGATTAACATCAAGAAGACCGAGGTGCTGTACCAATCCAACTCTACAAGAACCCGAGAGGAGGATATCATGGTTGATGGAAACAAGCTGAACTCTGTTCTAGAATTCACCTACCTCGGAAGCACTATATCAAGTGATGGATGCATTGACGATGAAATACAGAGGAGGATGGCCAAGGCTAGTGCATCTTTCGGCCGACTACGCCAGAGACTCTGGAACAACCACCATGTGTCCATGCGGGTTAAAGGCAAGATATACCGTGCAATCGTGCTGTCCACCCTCCTATACGGAGCTGAGGCCTGGACAGTGTACAGACGACAGGTGAAAAAGCTGCATGCCTTCATGATGCGACATCTGCGTTCGATCATGAGGATAACCTGGATGGACAAAGTGACAAACAAGGAAATACTAGAACGAACAGGGCTGCCATCTATGGAAGATCTTCTGATCAGAAAGAATCTCCGGTGGACTGGACACCTCATGAGGATGTCATCAGACAGGCTACCGAAGCAGGTTCTCT